>CM035811.1:63467659-64667659 GCA_020458035.1 Magallana ariakensis
TTGAAGTCTTTCTTACATATAACTTTACTGAGAAGTAATTTGTAATATGTTTAAAAAGCAAGAATGTTAATCTTACAGTTATGCATCCATATATGATAAAAAAAATTCTCATATATTACGTAATTAGGGGATATAAGGGGTTTAAAGTCTTCTGATAATAACTCTTAATTGTGAAATATTTTGTAATACATTATAGAAGCAATTATATATTAATCGAAACACTGTACACCTATAAATGACAATTGTTTACTCCTTTGTTACGTAATTATAGGGTTTAAGGGGCCAGAAGTCCGAAAGTTTGATTTTCAATATATTAAAATGGAAAAAAATTTCGAAAAGTAATATTGAACAAAAGATGCTCAAAATAATGTGCTTAACAATATGCAACTATCGTTTTATTACCCGGTCCCTAAAAAGAATTATAGGGCCGGCCACTAAAATGATCTCTTCCAGATATCTCGAGAACGGTATATAATTTCTAAACATTTGTTGAACGAAATCTGTTTGACATAACATGAGCTTTATTTTGATATTAAGAAAAAGGGGCTGGGTCTTCAAATTCAAGATCCAGTGTGTATATAAGGGGTACATATAATCCTTCATCTATCGCTCCTTTAGATCGCCCCGCATTTCCTGATATGTTTCGTTGATGAAGATCAAAGGCAATTTCATTTCCTTTTCTAAAAATCGGACGGAAGACCTACTCGTTGCTCGCAACGAGATCATGTCTAGTTATTCTTATTTTTTTTCTTCCGATTTTTGTGCACGCGATTTCTCAGAAACGTCTCGGCCGATCTCGATCAAATTTTCAGATATGATATATATTGGTCTGAACCTGATAGCAAATTTTTTGCATTGATGACGTCACATCCGTTTTTGAGATATTGAGATTTTTCCAATTTTTATATGGGTATTTTGTCTTCAGTCGTTCTCCTAAACTATAAAAGATATTTAGCTCAAATTTCTACGGTTGGTAGAGGAAAGATTGAAGTTTTGCATGGTTGTTGTTTTATATGTCTAGCTCTAAAAGCGCCAAAGCTCGGTAGGGCTCGAAAGTTGAGATAACAAAAGCGAGTTCAATTTTCGTGCTTTTCTTTGTTTATCTCTTTTCTGGAAAATATTTTGTTAAAACATGTAATGCAAAAAAAGTTTAAATTTACAAGATCTTTCGTTTGATATCAAGAAAAAGGGGCTGACCCCTAAAATTAGGGTTCTAGAGGGCTCTAAAGTATTTCATCTATAACCCTTAACTGAGAGATATTTTGTAATAGGTTATATAAGCAAATATGTTTATCTTACAGTTATGTAGCCTTACAATATAATGATTTTCTAATGTGTTACGTAATTAGGGGTTTTTAGGGGTCAAAAGTCCAAAACATTGATCACCTATATCTCAAAAAGGAAAAATATTTTGATAAGCAGTATAGAAGAAAAGATGCTCAAAATGATCTACTTAACAGTATGCAACCATCAAAATTTCGTTTAACGGCCCCTATAAGGAGATAAGGGGTCGGCCCCTTAAACCTTCTTTCTCTAATATCTCAAGAACGGTAACGAATTTCTAAACACTTGTTGAACAAAATGTGTTTAGAATTAAATGACCTTTCATTTGATATCAAGAAAGAGGGGCTGGCCCCTAAAATTAGGGGACTAGAGGGCTCTAAATTTTTTTACCTGCAGCCCTTTACTGATAGATATTTTGTGAAAGGTTATAGAAGCAAATATGTTTATCTCACAGTTATTTATCCAAGCAATGTAAGAATTTTATCATGCGTTACATAATTAGGGGTTTTTAGGGGCCAAAAGTCCAAACTTTTGATCACCCATATCTCAGATAAGAAAACAATTTTGAAATGCAGTAGAGAAGGAAAGATGCTCAAAACAATGTACTTAACAATATGCAACCTTTAAAATTTCGTAAAACGGCCCCTATACGGACATAAGGGGCCGGCCCCTAAAATGTTTTTTTCCCATTTATCTCAAGAACGGTAACGAATTTCTAAACACTAGTTGAACAAAATGTGTTTAGAATTAAATGACCTTTCATTTGATATCAAGAAAAAGGGGCTGGCCCCTAAAATTAGAGGACTAGAGGGCTCTAAATTTTTTTACCTGCAGCTCTTTACTGATAGATATTTTGTGAAAGGTTATAGAAGCAAATATGTTTATCTCACAGTTATTTATCCAAGCAATGTAAGAATTTTATCATGCGTTACATAATTAGGGGTTTTTAGGGGCCAAACGTCCAAACTTTTGATCACCCATATCTCAGAAAGGAAAACAATTTTGAAATGCACGTATAGAAGGAAAGATGCTCAAAACAATGTACTTAACAATATGCAACCTTTAAAATTTCGTTAAACGGCCCCTTTAAGGACATAAGGGGCCGGCCCCTTAAATGTTTTTCCCATTTATCTCAAGAACAATAACGATTTTCTAAACACTTGTTGAACAAAATGTGTTTAGAATTAAATGACCTTTCATTTGATATCAAGAAAAAAGGGGCTGACCCCTAAAATTAGGGGACTAGAGGGCTCTAAAATTTTTTATCTGTAGCCCTTTACTGATATATATTTTGTGAAAGGTTATAGAAGCAAATATGTTTATCTCACAGTGATTTATTCTAGCAATGTGATGATTTTATCATATGTTACGTAATTAGGGGTTTTTAGGGGTCAAAAGTCCTAAGTTTTGATCACCTATAACTCAGAAAGAAAAATTATGCACTAAAAATGATGCACTTAACAATATGCAACCTTCAAAATTTCGTTAAACGGCCCTATAAGGAGATAAAGGGTCGGCCCCTAAAACGTTCTTTGCCGTTTACATTAAAAACGGTAACGAATTTCTAAACACTTGCTAACAAAATGTGTTTAGAGTTAAATGACCTTTCATTTGTTATCAAGAAAACGCGGCTGGTCCCTCACATTAGGGGACCAGAGGGCCCGAAAGTCTTTTATCTGTAGCCGTATAGTGGGGGATATTTTGTGAGGGTTATCAAAGCAAAATAAGGTATAATACTTTTATATATCCTAACAATATAATGATTTACTTATCAAATTAGGGGGTTTTAGGGGCCAGAAGTAAAAAGTTTAATCCTTTCTATATAAATTGGAAGAAATGCTAGTATCTAAAAAAGCAACGTAAGAGAACTTATAAAAAGCGATGCAGAAAAGCATAAGTACTCCACTCCTTTTTACAGATCATGTTTTCTTGTCGAAAATCAAAGTAGATGATGTCATATCACCTTCTTAAAATCTGACGGAAGACCTCCTCGTTGCTCGCAACGAGATCGTGTCTAGTTATTATTAGGGTCTTCCGTCTTCAGCGGAAGACCCTTCTATTATTCTATTGTTTCTTTTTCACTTTTCTTATTGTTATTATTAGGGTCTTCCGTCTTCAGCGGAAGACCCTTCTATTATTCTATTGTTTCTTTTTCACTTTTCTTATTAGGGTCTTCCGTCTTCAGCGGAAGACCCTTCTATTATTCTATTGTTTCTTTTTCAGTTTTCTTATTGTTATTAGGGTCTTCCGTCTTCAGCGGAAGACCCTTCTATTATTCTATTGTTTCTTTTTCAATTTTCTTATTATTATTATTATTCTTTTTTTCCTTACACATTTTGTGCAGGCGATTTCTCGAAGATGGCTAGTGCGATTTTCTTCAAATTTTCAGAGATGATGCCTAGCCATCTGAAGTTTATACCGCCGTGACAGTTTTTCAAAAATCATTTCCGGTCGGAAGTTATCGCCGTTAAACGATTTTTAAAAGTCAATTTTGTCTGTCACGTTTCTCAAAAACGAGTAAAGATAGAGGGCTGAAATTTTCAGAGATGATAGATCTACCGTTTTTCTGGTGCACCTCGGTCAAGAGAATGTCCACCGTCACTTCCGGTCGTCACCGGAAGGAAATCTAAAAAGTGAATTTTTGAACTTTTTTATTTTTTAATATTTTACTTTGGAATTTTTACACTTTATAGTGACCCTTTTACTGATTCAGAATATGTAATTTGTTTTAAAATCGATCAACGCATTCTCGAGATATTAAGCGTCAAAGTCCTGAAGCGAGAGCCCGAGTAGCTCAGTCGTTATGGTCGTGGACAGTGCCCAGGCGACCCGGGTTCAAGCCCCGAGTGCCGAAAAGTTTTTTTTCGTTTTTTTTTGCGTAGACTCACAATTTTATCTTTAAAACGATGAGTTTTATCTCATTTATTCAAAAATCGGACGGAATACCCACTCGTTGCTCGCAACGAGAACGATCTAGTTATTCTTATTCTTTTTTTTTTTTCTTACCGATTTTGTGCAGGCGATTTCTCAGAGATGGCTCGACCGATTTTAGTCAAATTTTCAGGGATGATGCCCCGTCATATGAAGTTTGTACCGCCGTAACAGTTTTTCAAAATTCACTTCCGGTCGGAAGTGATCGTCGTTAAACGATTTTTTAAAAGTCAATTTTGTCTGTCAGGTTTCTCAAAAACGAGTAAAGATGTAGGACTGAAATTTTCAGAGATGATAGATCTATCTTTTTTCTGGTGCACCTCGGTCAAGAGAATGTCCGCCGTCACTTCCGGTCGTCACCGGAAGGAAATTTAAAAAAATTAATTTTTCGACTTTTTTATTTTTTGATATTTTTCTTTGAACTTTTTACAGTTGATAGTGACCCTTTTACTGATTTAGAATATGTAATTTGTTTTAAAATCGATCAACGCAATCTCGAGATATAAAGCGTCAAAGTCCTGAAGCGAGAGCCCGAGTAGCTCAGTCGTTATGGTCGTGGACATTGCCCAGGCGACCCGGGTTCAAGCCCCGAGTGCCGCAAAATTTTTTTTTTGTATTTTTTGCGGAGACTTACGATTTTATGTTTAAAATGATGGGTTTTATCTCATTTATTCAAAAATCGGACGGAAGACCCACTCGTTGCTCGCAACGAGAACGATCTAGTTATTATTATTATTATTTTTTCCAAATTTTGTGCACGCGATTTCTCGAAAACTATTCAGCCGATTTCAACCATTTTTTCACAGATGATGAGTCATGATATGAATTTTATATGTTTTTGAAATTTTTGTTGTCGTCACTTCCGGTACCGATTTATCGGCCATTTTGTAGTTTTTTACGACCTATTTTGTGCAGAGCTGATCTCAGAAACTATCAGAGATATGACTTTGAAATTTTCAGGATAGGTAGTCTATAGTCTGAAGTTGTGCACTATTATTTTGTTTTACGCCAGTGGCGCCATTTCTTGGAGCTCGCTTAGGCACGAAAATTGGGTACGAATTTTTATTCAAAATTTTCATACGTTTTGATCTGTATCTTTTTATCAGTTGATATTTTGTAAAGACATATATAACAAAAGTGGTAGAGAATCAAAAGTTCTTTTCAACGAAATCTAGAAAAAGGGGCTGGCCCCTTAAATTAGGGGCCAAAAGACTCGTAAAGTCTATTACATATAACTAAAAAACGATAAAGATTTTGTAATGCATTATAGAAGCAAAGTTGTTGATCGTAACAATATCGAACAGAAAAAATCATTGCCACGCCCATTTATTACGTAATTAGGGATTTTAAGGGGCCAAAGTACTTAAACTTTGACGCAATATATAAAGAAAACGAAACATATTTTGTTAGGCATTGTAGAAGAGAAAATGCTTACAATGATGATTCTAATCGATTTCACTAATCAAAACACCAATATATGTCCCCATTAAGGATCTAGAGGGCTGGCCCCTAAAACATTTAATCATTTGTATCTCAAAAATGAACAACAATTTTAGATAGGTGTAAGAACAAAAAATGTAAGTAATCATAAGACCTTTCGTATAAAATCAAGAAAAAGGGGCTGGCCCCTTTAATTAGGGGCCAAGAGACTCGTAAACTGTATTACAAATAACTTAAAAACGATAAAGATTTTGTAATGCATTATAGAAGCAAAGTTGTTGATCGTAACAATATCGAACAGAAAAAATCATTGCCACGCCCATTTATTACGTAATTAGGGATTTTTAGGGGCCAAAGTACTTAAACTTTGACGCACTATATCAAGAAAACGAAACATATTTTGTTAGGCATTGTAGAAGACAAAATGCTTACAATGGTTATTCTAATCGATTCCACTAATCAAAACACCAATATATGTCCCCATTAAGGATCTAGAGGGCTGGCCCCTAAAATATTTAAACAATTGTATCTCAAAAATGAACAACAATTTTAGATAGGTGTAAGAACAAAAATTGTAAGTATTCATAAGACCTTTCATATAAAATCAAGAAAAAGGGGCTTGCCCCTTCAATAAGGGACCAAGAGACTCGTAAACTGTATTACAAATAACTTAAAAACGATAAAGATTTTGTAATGCATTATAGAAGCAAAGTTGTTGATCGTAACAATATCTAACAGAAAAAATCATTGCCACGCCCATTTATTACGTAATTAGGGATTTTAGGGGCCAAAGTACTTAAACTTTGACGCAATATATCTAGAGAAGGAAACATATTTTGTTAGGCATTGTAGAAGAGGAAATGCTTCCATTGATAATTTAAATCGATTCCACTAATCAAAAAACTAATATTTGTCCCCATGAAGAATCTAGAGGGCTGGCCCCTAAAATATTCAATCTTTTGTATCTCAAAAAGGAACAACAATTTAAGATAGGTGAAAGAACAAAAATTGTTAGTATTCGTGAGACCTTTCGAATGAATTCAAGAAAAATGGGCTGGACCGTTTAATTAGGGGCCAAGACACTCGTTAACTATATTACAGATAGCTTAAAAATGATAAAGATTTTGTAATGCATTATAGAAGCAAAGTTGTTGATCGTAACAAAATCAGTTTGTAAAACTCATTGTCACACCCATTTCTGACATAATTAGGGATTTTAAGGCACTAAAATATTTAATTCCTAATGTGCTGTATGTGAAAAAGCAAAACACTTTGTTAAGCATTGTACAGGATATTGACAATCGTATACATTACTTGAAAGGAAAGGGGTTGATTGGGAATTCTGAAATTTCATTAATATTTTTATCGTATCATTTAACATATTGAACGGAAGACCTACTCGTTACTCGTAACGAGATCGTATCTAGTTATTATTATTATTATTTTTTCCAAATATTGTGCACGCGATTTCTCAAAAACTATTCGGCCGATTTCAACCATTTTTTCAGAGATGATGAGTCATGATCTGAATTTTATATGTTTTTAAAATTTTTGTTGTCGTCACTTCCGGTACCGATTTATCGGCCATTTTGTAGTTTTTTACGACCTATTTTGTGCAGAGCTGATCTCAGAAACTATCAGAGATATGACTTTGAAATTTTCAGGATAGGTAGTCTATAGTCTGAAGTTGTGCACTATTATTTTGTTTTACGCCAGTGGCGCCATTTCTTGGAGCTCGCTTAGGCACGAAAATTGGGTACGAATTTTTATTCAAAATTTTCATACGTTTTGATCTGTATCTTTTTATCAGTTGATATTTTGTTAAGACATATATAACAAAAGTGGTAGAGAATCAAAAGTTCTTTTGAACGAAATCTAGAAAAAGGGGCTGGCCCCTTAAATTAGGGGCCAATACACTCGTAAACTCTATTACAAATAACTTAAAAACGATAAAGATTTTGTAATGCATTATAGAAGCAAAGTTGTTGATCATAGCAATATGTATCAGGAAAAATCATTGCCACGCCCATTTATTACGTAATTAGGAATTTTTAGGGGCCAAAGTACTTAAACTTTGACGGAATATATCTAGAGAAGGAGACATATTTTCTTAAGCGTTGTAGAAGAGAAAATGTCTGTATTAATGATTCTAATCGATTCCACTAATCAAAACACCGATGTCTAGAGGGCTGGCCCCTAAAATATTCAATCATTTGCATCTCAAAAATGAACAACAATTTTAGATAGGTGTAAGAACAAAAAAATGTAAGTACTCATAAGACCTTTCGTATAAAATCAAGAAAAAGGGGCTGGCCCCTTAAATTAGGGGTCAATAGACTCGTAAACTGTATTACAAATAACTTAAAAACGTTAACGATTTTGTAATGCATTATAGAAGCAAAGTTGTTTATTGTAACAATCTTTAACAGGAAAAATCATTGCCACGCCCATTTATTACGTAATTAGGGATTTTTAGGGGCCAAAGTACTTAAACGTTGACGCAATATAACTAGAGAAGAAAACATATTTTGTTAGGCATTGTAGAAGAGAAAATGCTTGCAGATATGATTCTAATCGATTCCACTAATCAAAACACCAATGGCTGTCCCCATTAAGGATCTACAGGGCTGGCCCCTAATATATTCAATCATTTGTATTTCAAAAATGAACACTAATTTGAGATGGGTGTAAGAACAAAAACTGTTAGTATTTGAGAGATCTTTTGTATGAAATCAAGAAAAAGGGGCTGGCCCCTTTAATTAGGGGCCAATAGACTCGTAAAGTCTATTACAGATAACTTAAAAACAATAAAGATTTTGTAATGCATTATAGAAGCAAAGTTGTTGATCGTAACAATATATATTTGAAAAGCTCATTGCCACGCCTATTTATGACGTAATTAGGGATTTTTAGGGGCCAAAGTTCTCAAATTTAGACACAATATATCTAGAGAACGAGACGTATTTTGTGAAGCATTGTAGAAGAGAAAATGCTTGGATTGATTACTATAATCGATTCCATTATTTTCAACGCCAATGTCTGTTCCCATTAAGGATCTACAGCGCTGGCCCCTAAAATATTCAATCATTTGTATCTCAAAAATGAACAGCGGTTCAAGAAAGGTGTAAGAACAAAAAATGTTAGTATTTGTAAAATCTTTTGTATGAAATGAACAAAAACTTTAATTAGGGGCCACGTATAGACCCACGTAAAGTCTATTACAAATAACTTAAAAACGATAAAGATTTTGTGATGCATTATAGAAGCAAAGTTGTTGATCGTAACAATATCTGTTTAAAAAACTAATTGCCACGCCCATTTATGACGTTATTAGGGGCCAACGTCCTTAACTTTTGATGCAATATGTCTAAAGGAGACATATTTTTTTAAGCATTGTAGAAAAGAAATTATCTGCATTTAACTAATAAAAACACCAATATATGTCCCCATTTAAATCTATAGGGGTGGCCCCTAAAATATTCAGTCATTTTTATAAGTTTTATCGATAAATCATCGTATCATTTTAAAAAATCGAACGGAAGACCTACTCGTTACTCGTAACGAGATCGTGTCTAGTTATTTTTCTTTTTTTTCTTACAAATTTTGTGCACGCAAGTTCTCGGAAATGGCTCTGCCGATTTTCATGAAACTTTCAGATTTAATAGATATTGATCTGAACCTGATTGGAATATTTTTATTTTGATGACGTCATATCCGTTTCAGAGATATTGACGTTTTAGCGATTTTTAGAGGGTTAGCTTGTCCGTCGAACTCCTCCTTAATGATAAAGTGAACCATTAATGTCTGGCGCAAAAGGCGCCGAAGCTCGCCTTGACCCGAAAATTAAAATATAAAAACTGCAGTGATTTTTCTCTTTTTTTTTAATTTATATATCTCTTTTCTCGAAAATATTTCGTTAAGACATGTAGAGCAATTAAAATGTATTTTTACAAGAGCTTTCATTCGACATCAAGAAAAAGGGGCTGGCCCCACAATAAAGGGGCCGACACGTCTCTGAAGACTTTCTTCAATAGCACTTTACTGAGAAATATTTTGTAATATGTTAAAGAAGCAAAAATGTTCATCCTAAAGTTATCTAACTATTCATTATAAAAAAAATCAAGCGTTACGGAATTAGGGATTTTAAGGGACCAGAAGTTTAAAATTTCGATCACGTATATCACAAAAATGACAAATATTTTGAAAAGCAATATAGAATAAAAGATGCTAAGAATGATGTTCTTAACAATATTCACCCATCAAAATTTCGTTCTCTGACCCCAATAAGGAGATAAGGTGTCGGCTCCTAAAACGTTCTTTCCCTGATATCTCAAGAACGGTAACGAATTTCTAAACACTTGTTGAACAAAATACGTTTAATATCAAAAGACCTTCCATTTGACATCAAGAAAAAGGGGCTGATCCCTCAAATTAGGGGTCAAAAGGGCTCTGAAGTGTTTCCTCCATAGCACTTTTCTGATAAATATTTTGTAATATGTTTAAAAATCAAAAATGTAAATCTTCAAGTTATGCATCCATATTTGATACAAGAAAAAATTCTCATATCTTACGTAATTACGGGATTTAATGGGCTAAAAGTCTTTTGATGATAACTTTTAATTGTGAAATATTTTGTAATACATTATAGAAGCAATTATATTCATCGAAACACTATATACCAATAAATGACAATTGTTTACTCCTTTTTAACGTAATTAGGGTTTAAGGGGCCAGAAGTCCGAACGTTTGATCTTCAATATATTATAATGGAGAAATATTTCGAAAAGTAATATTTAACAAAAGATGCTCAAAATAATGTGCTTAACAATATGCAACCATCATTGGTTTGTTACCCGGTGTAAATAATCCTTCATCCATCGCTCCTTTAGGTCCACCCGCATTTACTTATATGTTTCGTAGATGAAGATCAAAGGTAATTGCATTTCCTTTTCTAAAAATCGGAAAATAGAAATAGAAATTTTGAATGAAACAAAGACTTTTTATGAAAAATTGTACAAATGTAGAGAGTCTTTTGAATCTATTACTCTTCAAGAAAAGTTAAACACATATGATGTTCCAAAATTAAGCAATGAAGAGTCAAATTCTTTAGAAGGGGAGATAACTAGTGCTGAAGTACTCAATTTTCTTTTAAAAAATGAAAAATGACAAGAGTCCAGGGCCGGATGGTTTTAGTTGTGAATTTTTAAAGTTTTTTTAAGGATATTGGAAATTTTGTTACACGAGCAATCAATGATCATTTAAACAACTACAATTCTCAAGCTCAAACAAATTAAGCATAATAACTTGTATACCAAAAGCAGGAAAACCTAAATAATTTTTAAAGAACTGGCGTTCTATCAGTCTATTAAATATAATATATAAACGAGCTTCAGGTTGCATTGCTGAAAGAATAAAAACTGTCCTTGATAAATTAAAAAACAGAGACAAGACAGGATTTCTAAAAGGCAGATTTATAGGTGAAAATATCAGGCTGGTCTATGATATTATGCACTTTACTGAATACAATAATATACCTGGCCTCTTGATGTTATTTGATTTTGAGACAGCTTTTGACTCAGTCTCTTGGAACTTTATATTCACAGCTTTAGAATTCTTTAGAATTCTTTAACTTAGGACCATCAATAAATAGGTGGATAAAAACTTTTTATAATGGCATTAAAATGTGTGTCATTTAAAATGGACACATCTCAGAGTATATATTTCCAGAAAGGGGTTGTAGACAAGTTGATCCAATATCTCCATATCTGTTTCTGCTGTGTGCTGAAATCTTAGGAATAATTATAAGAAATAACCAAAATATTAAGGGTATAGTAATTGATGGAGAAGAATATAAACTTTCTCAATATGCAGATGACACATCTCTAATATTGGATGGCATTCTCCAAGACCTAGATTATTTTGCAAACATATCAGAGTTAAGAATTAATTTCTCAAAAACCAAAATGATTTGGATAGGAAGTAAAAAATTTTCAAATGAAGTTTTCCATCATTCAAGATGGAAACTTGACTGGAAAAATAATACTTTTGATATGCTTGGAATAAACTTCTCCGTAAATTTGTCAGACATGGTTGACTTAAACTATATACCACAGTTGATCGAGATTAGAAAATTACTTAAACAATGGAAAGTAAGAAGGATGACCCCGATATGCAGACTTACTGTTCTTAAGACGCTGTTTGAATGTTTGAATTTCTATGGAACAGTAAAATACATAAAATTAAAAAAAGACACTGTCAAGATTATGGATATGGGGGGTTGAAAATGATCGACTACAGGAAATTTATAACTGCACTAAAATCCACATGGATTAGAAGAATACTGCATTCAAATAGTAAATGGGTTTCACTACTCGAGTCAATAATCCATTGTAAGACTGATAATCTGTGAAAAGGAGGATGTTCGTTTGTTTCTGGTATATGTAAGACTACTACAAATCCTTTCTGGAAAGAGATTTTCTTATGCTGGGCTCAGGTTGAAGAATATAATAGTAAAACAAAAATGAACATTTGGTATGAACAAATATGGGACAACCCAAAGATTCAAATAGAAAATAAACCTATTTTTCTTAAACACTACTTTAATGCAGGCATCTTCTTATTGTGTGATTTATATAACCCTGATGGAAATTTTTTAAGTTACGAGCAATTTTTAGAAATGAATATAAACACAAACTTTATTGAATATTGTGGAATTAAAAAGGCAGTGACCTCGAGAACAAAACATATAGCACTTTTTGATAAAGCACTTGGGCCACATATCCTCTCTTCTATAAGAATATTTCTTAAAAATGAAAAAGGATGCAAAGATATGTATCAATTACTGGTATATAATAGTAAAACAACTATTACAGCAGTGACAAAATGGCAAGCTAATGGAATATGAATATCTTTTCAAGTTGAATATTTTGAATTCTTCATCATGTACTTTTTGCAAGAACAATATAGAAACAATTGAACACCTTTTTTATGAGTGTATACATGTAAAAGAGCTTTGGTTTAAGACAGAAGAATGGATGCTGAATAAATTTAATATCTCAGTTTGCTTTGATAAAATATCTGTCTTGTTTGGAAAATATAAAAATAGAAACATTTACAGACTGCAAAATTTACTTATTCTTGCTGTCAAACAGTACATTTTTGCATCTAAATACAAGCAAACGACAGTTCCATCCCTGTACTTTGGTTGTCTAGAGAAAATGATAATAGATAGGTTTCATATAGAAAAATATTTACTACTAAGAAATTGTATATATAATGAATATGAAAGATACTGGCAAGATATCTGTAATCAACTATAAGTGTTTGTTATTATAAATTGATCATATTTCAAAAATTTTATTTCTAAAAACATTTTATTAGTATAAACATTAAACCATATATCCCATCACCTACCCTACCACCATTTACTCATCCCCCTTTCTATCTCTATCCTCTCCACAAAACCCAATCTCATTGCACATTCATATACAATAATGTTTTACAGGGTTATGTTTGTATCGTGCGATATACATGTATGTATTGTATAGTCTTTGATAGGCATAATTTCCGTTTATGTAATTTCTCTCTACTATATATTGTGCTTAAAGCAAAATAGTGAAAGCAGAAAGTATGTTCTATGTTCATATATGCTTTGATATTGATATAAATAAAAAAAATTATAAAAAAAAAAACCGGACGGAAGACCTCCTCGTTGCTCGCAACGAGATCGTGTCTAGTTTTTTTTTTAATAATTTTTGACTATTTTGATATCAAATCTTGAATTTCGAATCTTGAATCTTGTGTTTTAAATCTCGTATTTAGAATTAAAAATCTTAAATTATGGGCTTGATAAGGAATGAACATCTTTGGCTTTCTGAAATAAACTAGCATATTTGCAATTTCTAAAATCTATTTTGAAGCAGTAATGGTTTAATTTTGGTTGTAACGCCTCATGTGATTGGCTGATACAGACGGAGGGACAGGTATACTATTGTATAACATACCTTGGTATGGGGACACACCCCCTTGACAACAGCTATCCGTAACTACTTTTTTACATGTAAACCTTGCATGTACACTTGCATGCATGTGTATACCGAAGTAAATAAATAGAATATGATTAAATGTATCTCTTTTCATTTGCATAATATCAATTTAAAATTAAATGTAAATAATTTAGATGTTTTTTTAAGTTTTTAAATTTTTTTTTTTTTTTTGCTCCAATCTTTCCAAATTAAAAAAAGTCTCACAAATGTAACCAAAACAACTTCAAGGCAAAAAATTGAATTTATAACGAAAAGAAGCACACAACGGGGGGGGGGGGGGGTTAAATCTTTTTCACGGTATGTGAAGGATAAATAAATACACATGTATTTCTAGAAATAAAACATATAACAGACCTATGTTGAAATAACATATCAATAAATTTTATACCATTGTTAAAATAAACGTCTAATATACCAAAGCACCAAATTTTAATCCAGAATGGTAATTGCACCAAAATCTTTCTTTTTAGAGCGCTTTACTTTTAAGCTATATAGGTTTATGATCGTAATTTGGTGTGGTTTTAATATTCTGATGCCTCTTTTCGTAGAAACATTTGGCGAGCAAACAGATTTCCATATGATTGAGCTATTATAGACTGTTAAACAATGATGTCGGGACATAAAACATAAACTGTAAATATGAATCCTATGTAAAGAGTTAAAATCGGGATTTCTCGGTGGCTCAGAGAAAACAAATGAGCGACACTCTTAGTGGACTTACTGTAAAACCGTAAAATACAAACAAACCATTTTCAGCATTCTCTGTCATTTCACACACCGCTCCAAATCCCGAGTCGATCTCCGAACATGAACTTGCCTCGTTTGCTGCATCCACGGCCCCAAGAGGCCTGTCCCTGCAATCTTCACACTTCCTCTCTTCTGAGTTTATGTCTTATTCAACTTTTAACAACTGTACGTTTAAATTCGAGAAGTAAAGTGTGAAGTCGGAAACCAGCGTCCAAACACCTAATTCAAATATGGCCGCCTATCCTCGCTTCGTTCTAATCTGGGTCACCTGTAACTAAGGATATACTTATGCGCGGGTAGTTTAAATTGTCATTTACGATTAAAGCATGAAAATGGTACGGATAGTTTGTTTTGTTTTATGTATTAAATTATAAGGAATGAATTTAGTTTTGACGTATGTTATACGATATAACATAACTTGGGACAGTAAAGGCTTTTTTATAAACTGTCTCAAGTTATATTATATCGTATAGCATACGTCAAAATTAAATTCATTCCTTAAATAGACTATAAAATTAATTATATTTTTATCCATTGATAACAAAGGTCAATGAGTTCGGGTAATTGTTTTTAGGTTATTGTTTATATCTGGAAAGAAAAGGTTCATACGTTGATTCATACAGCTGTCGTCACTTTTTACATGGATGCCACAACACCTCTTATCAAAGCATA
This sequence comes from Magallana ariakensis, assembly GCA_020458035.1. Classification (NCBI taxonomy): domain Eukaryota; kingdom Metazoa; phylum Mollusca; class Bivalvia; order Ostreida; family Ostreidae; genus Magallana; species Magallana ariakensis. Next base: position 63,482,779 of record CM035811.1, read on the forward strand.
AGGATTTTTGAAAGTAAGCGATGTAATTATCGTATACTACATTCCGTCTATAATAATTTATCTAAAGGAGAAATTTAGGTAAGTGATAACACGTGTTTTAAAAAAGTATACGTAATACCAAGATACCTGTAAGTTAAATATACTGTATTTGATTGACTCATGAGATGAAGTATCAGATTCGAGATCGTCTCCACTTTTTGTTTAATGTAGAAAAAACTTTTGACATTTAACAAGCTCAGTATATATCCATTTTTAAAACATCATCTAAATTTAATGAATGCTTTATGTCCTCTAAATTTTTTATCTCGCTTCCAGATACCCCTCCATCCCGAAATACAAAAAAAGTATATCATTGAGTCTATTTATACCTTAAATTATTTTTAGTAAGGGTTATATTTGGCAAGGGTATATTCATTGATTAAATAAAATAAAAGATACATCAATTAATACAATATGTTCTAAATATCTACGCATTCCATTTTGTACCGGTAATAACCCAATGATACATGAGTAACATCAGTATACATTATACATTTTTAAAAATTGGATAAAGGCAACATTTCAAGATTTATACTTATAACGTACGTAACTGACAAGATATAACTATACCGATTTGTAGATTAAATTGTGTTTTATAGACCCAGCTTGCATATCTCTCGGTAATGGGTGTTTTCTGGCAGAACAATTTTGTAAAAGGTAAGATACATTTTACAAAGGGAAAATGACGAAGTGCAGTAATTATTGTCTTAAATATTTTTTTTATCAAAACCAATGTTATCACCATAATAATGTGTTTAGGAGTTATGCGCCAATATTTGAGTATTATAAGGTAATCATTATGGTTGAGGTGTAATAATATTACTTATTAGGTTAGTTACTGACTCACTGCTGTAATATATTGGGTTGATCAATCTCATAGACGCCTCGGCTTCGCCTTGCCATTTATGAGATTGATCAACCCAATATATTTCAGTAGTGGGTCAGTAACTAACCTAATAAGTGTTTTTGTTTTTTTTTTTATTTATTCACAAAAAAGCAAGATATAAGCAAACCCATGTACAAGTTGGCAAACATCTCGTCAAATTTACTCATTTAAACTCTTTAAAATTATCAACCTCACCATTCAAACACTCTTAAAAATTTTTGGCTTCTCCAGTGTTTACTTACAATGTCTTGTTGCTATTCAATTTTAAACGTTTCGACGCTGCCATTTTGTTCTGCTCCAGACACAACAATTTGACGTCAATATTCAAAGGACAACTACTCTAATTTTAAAGAATTTCAAAGGGCAACTACTCCAAATATGTTAAGAACTTACGGCATGCGGTTTCTGTTATAAATAATATGAAATCTCGAAATGAGTAGGCGAAGCGTCGGCCAATGACGGCCATATTGCCTAATATTAATTCTCACGGAACCTACATAGAGATATATGAGACAGTCACATGTCATGTTTAAACCAATGAAAGTGTAGCATTTCAGTCCGAGGGAAAACAAAATCGAATAATGCTCGATTATATTATGTTCCATCATGTCCCGACCATAGTAGTCACCTCAACATATTCAAATAATGCTTTCTTATTTTATTTACTAGTATATACTATAAATCGAGTGTACAATTTAGTATTATTTTTTTTTATTGTTTACGTTATTTTCATTTCCTCTAAATATGTAAACCCAGCTTGCGCCCAAATATATTCGTATTTACATCATTGTTAAACCTATGAACACTATATATTAAAAATTTAGCTTGTAGTGTTATCACAAAAAGACACTGAAAAATGTAAATATTTAAGAAATGAAAAGAATCTATTGATCGACGTATCAAAAGAAAAATTGACCGGAAAACAGTTTCATCAATGCGCGTAGCGCATTGATGAAGTTTTCCGGTCATTTTTTCCTTTGATACTTCGATCAAAAGAAAAATTATTAAATTCATTTAATAAAATATTTTCAAATCATAAAATGTAAAGTGTCATTGAACAAATATGTAAATAATGTAAATGAAGCGGCACGTATGAATACAAAACAATAACAGCAACAATATTCAAAATGGATGCGCCTTCAGCTGATGCTGAATTTCAAGGATTAAAAACATATAGAAAGTTAAAATCTGAGCCGGCTGAATTGAAAACGAAAGGAAAATACATGCGATGGCTTGAGATATTATTCACTGTGCAGCAAGATTCGTCAAAACTGGTTTTAATGTGGGTTAGATCGCTGGAATATGCAACTTGGGAAGGAGACGCGATCGTGGATGAAAATAGCTGATATGTCGACAAAGAAAAGTATGTATGTGCGACGTTTGTAAATGTTGTGGTAACTAGATAGCCAGTGAGGTACTCAAATGATATATCTGCTGCTTGGAATACGCCGAAGAAGTTGATGCAATACTCATAGCTTTGCTTTACGATGCTTATTCTGAGGACCGATTAAGTACGTGTGTTAATTCAAAACTCATCGCTACCAAATTCGAACAGCAGTGTTACGGTGAAAGTGTATAGGCCTATATGCTCATTATAATTATTCATGGAATTGGAACAGCCAGCCTCGCCGTAAATGTTGATCGTTGATCTCGAGCAGACGAAATCGTGAAAAGCCGCTCAATTTTCTATTTAGTGAATTAAAAAATGTGTATTTTTATTAATGAAGGTTAAACTTTCAATTTTTTTATATTTATAAAGTTGTATTTTGTTTGCTGACAATTAAACAGACACAGCTTTACATTTTGTGTGTTTATTTTGGAAATTCCCGTTCTATAAATAGTGTTAGATCAGAACAGTTGAGAAAAGTAGATCCGGAAATTTTTTTATTGATGCAGGTATCAAAGAAATCTTTCGACCAATCAGAAGCGCCAATATCTCATCAAACTAATAAATATTAAATTATGAAGGAATTGAATAATGCAAACTGAAACAACAACACTGATACTTTTATTTTGAGGGTTCAACAAAAATATAAACTAAATTACTAACTACTTCTTCTGATTTAGTAAGATATAAATTGTTATAAACATGTCAAATGTTTACAGTTCTCCAACAACAACTCACCGTCCTGAAACAACAGACGACGACAAAGACGATTGGGTCTGGGCCGTGATTGTAATAGTAATCATTGTGTTCATTGTCTGCTTTTCATCTTTTATGCTGTACATCTACCGTAAAAAAAGAAGTGAGTCTTTTATGATACACTTATATACTGATAGGTTCTTGTGTTAGTTAGTATTGAAAACATCTTTTTAAAAATAACAGTTTTGTAATTTCAAATATTATAGTTTGCAAACAAGTTCTTGATAAAGAAGGTGGGATTGAATTGGAAGATGAAAAGTCACTGATTAAAAACCCTGAGAATGAGAAGAATAATACCTCGAAAGAAGGTAAGAATACAATTGCAACATGTTAATTTATTATATCTTATGATAAATAATGCCGAATTATGTTCCTTTTAGGACTCCTTTTACAGTAATGAAATATAACATCATTATTATGCGATTTTACAATATATTGTGGCTTATTTTTTTCAACAGATATAAGAAGGTTTCTAGTTAGATTTTAGGGATTGGAAGAATGTTATAAAGGTTGGGGGTGATTGGGAATGTCGGTGTGTGTATTTATAAATAATAGCTGAAGCTGCATTATTTTTCTCTATTACGTATACCACTCATAATTATATAGGCGTAATATTATACCTGCGAATACTGTTTATTTACTGTTAAGGTTGTAGCTACCATTTTAGAATCATTGGTCAAAATACAACTTATTAGCATTAACTGTCTGAACGTTTGAAGCTCACCGTAGTTCAGCTTCATCGTAGCTTCCTATATAGTATTTTTTTTTTACGTTGTTGAAAGTTTTGACCGTTGTATAAACTGGTTAGAACTGGGTCGTGTAGATTTAAGTACTGTTGGTGTCTAATGAGCTGTTAATTACGATAAATTTTCGTAAGAAATAGAGGGAATCATACTAAGTTGATGTAAATATAAATAAATATAAACACATTTAAGAACACGACTATGTTTATTTTTTAAGCGCATTTTAATTGAATCGATCTTTATAGATACAATTAGGAAGATGACCGTATTTTCTGAATTTTTATGTGAAGATTTTAATTTTTACTTGTCAGAGTGTTTAATGTAAATATCTGCAGCTAAATGAATAAATCTGATCCTGGCTCTTTGAAAATGTTTGAGAATACTCTTTATTGTAATTTGATTATTGCGTATTTGAAAAATATCTGCGTGAAATAACCAAACCCTTGAAAGAAGGACATGTGTTTCATGATCTCTGACTATAAAGCCGAATGAAAAGAATAATTTGAGAGATGGGGTGCTAAAAAAGGCATGTTTAGGGCAATACTTTTATTAACGCTTTTTTTCCGCTTCTAATCATCTTACTTGATCAACCTTAGGACCTGTGCGCTTTAATAGGTTAATGTTTAGATATTTTTGAATATTTTCGATTAATTTTTTTTTTAAGTCTGAACTCAAGGATAATTTTCTGAACTCGTTTTTACAAGTAAACGACGTATTTTAAAAATTTTCTCCAATTGTAGAATCAAAAAATGATGAAGCCATATTCAACCAATGGAAACAAGATGACTGTTGTTTTGTTTCAACAAAGGCGAGTGAAGAAGTAGAAAAATATATAGAAAGCAGGAACCTTGTTATTGTGGCTGGCCATTCAGGATCCGGAAAATCTACCATTATTCAACATATTGCGCTCAAATACATAAAAAATGGTTGGACCGTAAGACGAGTGAAAAAAGTAGAAGACATCGTGGATGATTGTTCTTCAAAACGATTTCAAAACGATAAAACCATGTTTGTTTTTAATGATCCACTGGGAAAAGAATCTTTTGATGAAATATTGAATAATTCATGGCAAACATATGAAGAAGATTTAAAGTTGTACCTAAAAACAGCCAAACTTGTGATGTCGTGTAGAAGTCACATTATTTATGATGCTAGGTTAACACGTTATCTCGCGAATCAATCAAAAATTGTAGACTTAGAAAATAGCAAATGTAAATTATCAGCTGATGAAAAACGGAAGATGTTGACAAAATACACATCCGATATGAATTTATCCAAAACATGTTGTGATGAGATCGTTGCAGTAGAAAAGTACTTTCCGTTATTGTGTAAGTTATATTCTAGCAAAAAAGAAAACAAAAATAAGGGTAAAAGATTTTTTACGGAACCTATTACAGTGCTAAAAGAAGAAATAAAAGGGTTCCAAAAAAAAGACAGAGGTAAATATTGTGCTTTGGCTCTCCTTGTTCTTTTCAAAGATGATCTCTGCGTTAGTGATCTTATGAAAAATGAAGACACGGAAAACAAATTTAAACACACGTTAAAACTTTGTGGTCTACCGGAGAACACACCACCTTCAGATATTGGGGACTATCTTAACTCCATTAAAGGTTATTTTGTTAAAAAAGTTGGCGACACGTATAATTTTTACCATGATTTTGTAATGGAAGTTACCACCTATGTGTTTGGAACAGATTATCCCACAGAGACGGTACAATACGCTGATATCGGATTCCTTAGAAGAAGGGTGAAACTAGGAAATTGTGAGGAACACAATGATTCGTTTACAATTTATCTAAGTGATAGATACATAAATAAACTTGGGGAAAGGCTTTATACTGAACTGTTCGGAAAACGGCTGTTAGATGTCGTACTCAACCCTTGTCTAAGAGATGAAAAAGTAATTGAAGTACTGAAGGAAAAGATAGCAGCTCATCCCGAACAAATACAAATGCTACTAGAAACAAAGGAGCTTCAAATTGATAATCAAGAGCTTGATTTGACTTCTAAATGTTCATTCTTGTCTAGGCTTGCATATTTGGATTCAAATAATGAAGTATATCCACTTTTTGTTCTCATAGTATTTTGTCATACAGAACTATCACTATACTGTGTAAATGCTCTCCTACAAACAAAAATTGATTTAAGCAGCTGTTCTCTGATTTTCGCGATATGTTGCAATGGTTCAATAGAATTGTTTAATACTGCTTTTAAAAAAAAATCAGAACAAGTTTTAAAAAACGTATGGAAAAGTTTTTACCCCATTCACATAGCATCTGTGTTCCAAAACTATGAATTACTTGATAAGTTGATTACGATAGGTACAGATTCCAATCAAAAAAATGAGGACGATTCTGATGGTTGGACTCCGCTGATGTTAGCAGCTGGTATCGATATCCCGGAATATGAAACCTATAACCTTGGAGAATCGGGCAAAATACGAAGAGATAAAACTGTACAAATTTTACTTAGAAATAAAGCAGACATTAATTTATGTATGAAGGACGGAACCAGTCCTCTCCATATAGCTTGTGTAAACGGACATGATAGCACTGTGCAACTTTTACTAGATAACAACGCTAACATTAATTTATGTGAAGAAAAGGGAGCCACTCCTCTCCATAAGGCTTGTCAAAACGGAAATGATAGCATTGTACAACTATTACTGAAAAATAAAGCAGACATTAATTTATGTATGAAGGACGGAATCAGTCCTCTCCATATAGCTTATAAAAACGGACATGATAGCACAGTGCAACTTTTACTAAACAATGGAGCAGTCATTGACATTAATTCACTTGAAGAGGAGCGATTTATTCCTTAATTTGAAGCTTATAATAACGAACATTCTGGCACTGTACAGGTTTTTCTAAATAATAAAGCATACATTAATTTATGTACAAAGAACGGAGCCAGTCCTATCTATAGCTTATCAAAACGGAGATGATAACACTGTACGACTCTTTTTGAGTAATGAAGCAGACAATAATTTTAGAGCAAAAAATTGAGACAGTTCCTTCTATATAGCTTTGTCAAAACGGACATGATATTACTTTACACAATTGTTATTGAGTAATGGAGCAGACATATATTTATGCATGAAAGACGAAGCCAGTCATTTTTATATAGATTGTCGAAAACGGACAAAATAGCAATGTACAACTTTTACTAATAGTGAAGTACACATTATGGATTAAAGACAGATTACTTCTCTATGTATATCGTATAGTTGTTGTTTTTTTTTTTTCGTTTGGGTTCTTTTTTTTTTTGGCGAGGGCATAATTTTGGCCTATTTTGGCGATGTTTGAGAAGACTCATCAAAATTAAAATAACCAAATTAAGTACTTCTATTTAGGTTTTATTTAAAAACATGTATTTTTAGAAGCTTGTTTCTCGTTTTTAAAGTCTGTGACCATGATAAAAAGGACATGCATACAGTGTTTTAGATACAAATGTGCATAATCCACACATAATTAATGTTACTGAAAACTAAATATCTCTATGAATTAGAATATAATTGTTTAAACACCATTTTACTTTTCTGACACTTCAAATGTGTAATGACATGAGTTTTAGTTTGTGTTGTTTTGGGTGACATGTGATTCATTATCGACTCAGATGCAAATAATCGTCTGATTAAGGGTATCGTCCAGTAAATTGAATTTAAATTGATTAATAATAAGGTAAACTTATTAAAGTATATATCAAGTACTACTTATTTATTTCTGTTGAAAATATTAAAAGGGCCTGGATCGGACAATATACATTTATTGCATGAAGAAATATAAAGAATTATTCCCCCCAAAAAACTTACATTTCCCAAAAGCTTATTTTTGTTCGTTGTATGACCAACTTTCTAGATCTGATTTTTTCCCACCATTTAACCTTGGTTTTAAACACATTTAGATTCAGGTTTTATTGTTAAGTATATTCATTAAAGCTGAAAACTGCTCGTAAATAGGCACTGTCCGACATTTTTCTCTTTTCTCACTGCTGTCCCTACAACCCCTATATAAGGCGAAGACCTCTAACCAGTTCAAAGTACTTCGCTGTAGGGGCCTCACCTGTGTGGACGTATATCTTGCCTCGCAGTGTTACACGGTCTGGATGAAATTATCAAAGTGTACGCACTTTTTTCAAGCCAGGAGAATACTTACATCAAATAAATTGGTCAATACATTAATCACAAACAGAATATGCACATAGAATAAGACATGAATGCATAGAATCCAAAGACCACGAAAAGAATACTACATATCGGCCACAAGTTTCAGGTGTGCAATCGGGTGTAACGTAATCGAAAGGTTTATATACATGTACCAGGTATCTTTGTGACGGGGCCTATTTACGAGCGGTGTTCAGCTTCAAGTATATCTGCAAACGCTAACGGGAAAATGTTAATCATTGGTAGTTCAATTGATAATTGCTTCTAACAAAGTTTATCTAAAAATAGTAAACATACAAAGCAAAAAGTGGTAGTGATATTATTCTAATATTGGCGTTGACGTTCGACCTTAACTTATTAGGGGCCATCTACCTTTGGAAGAAACATGTACGTGCACCATGCTTTAAGTCTTTCAAATAAAAGATCTTAAACATTTTGATTTCACACTTTTTGGGCTACAGTCCGACAAAATAACTGACCAACCTACATGTGCAAAAGAATTATTTCCTATGTTGCTGGCACAATGATTTATAATTAATGATACGCTCTGCTTAGACTGTTTTTAATAATGTGATGTGCAAATGCAATGTGCATTAAAGTAACGCGATAATACAATAATATGTCTTATATACAGGTCAAAATGTCTAACTCCCCATGTGTTATTTCCTATAATTTGAAACATTTAAACATCAGTTTTTTTTAAATCGTTGACATTAACGTCATCTGTTTGAAATACTGATTTGTTCATGTCAAAAAATTATAAATGCTCAACTATGATCGTATTTGTTGTAAAAGCGTGTTTCGGGTGTGTTTTACAGAACAACTGCATTCGACTGGTTCCCTGCCTTCAGCTGCTAAAAAAGTCATAAAACCAATTGAGTGAAATTCGACGCATGCCAAGAACCTTCAAAATCAGTTTACGTGTCGAAGTAAAGCGCAGTTCTATAAAGGTTTCTTTTCTTTTCACAAAATTTGCTTCTTCTACTTTTACTAAATTTTTTTCATGGTGAAGAAAATTAAGTTGAGGAACAAACAATCGCTGGGGGGGGGGGGTTAGAATATTTGACTACTATACATATTAACAATTACTATTTGAAAAAAAAAATTACCATTTTACCCATGGAGAGAACATTCTATATTTCACGATAAGTTAAAAAAAATAGTACAAGTGATGGTGTTTAATTAAAAAACTAAAGTATATCACTGCTTGTGTGTTAAATATAGCCTCTAGAAACAACTAACAAGCCAATATCAATTAAATCTAAAAGGTATTCATACCAAAAAAAAAAAAAAAAAAAAAAAAAAAAAAATATATATATATATATATATATATATATATATATATATATATATATATATATATATATATATATATCTATATATTTATCTCGTAACAATTTCTTTATTTAATACAACTTAAAACAAGTAAGAAATCACATACAAGTGATAAAAGACATATTATTAAGCCTCCTGTCAGTTTGTTGCTATATATTCAATATTCATCTATTTTCACATAGTACACAAGGGGGTTATATATCGTAAGCATACTATGCCGAAATAGAGCACGGCAAATGTCTTCACCGAAAATCATACAAGCGCCGACAGCGAGTTCCAAACAGTCAACCCTAAACTCATTACGTCTAAAAGCCCAAACGCGTTACCGTTACGCTACCTAAGCCGATGGTGGTTTATATATATATATATATATATATATATATATATATATATATTAAAATGAAAAAAAATTAACAACACTAATCGTAAAACGTAAGCGCTTTCATTTCTTCCTCAGACGTTTTACAATACATTTAAAAACAAGTGACGTTAGTGACGTTAAAATTCATGACGTTATACAAACAATACAATGACGTCACAATATAGTATAAGGAAACAGTTTATAACGTTCATGTTATTGCATAGTTAAGCAAAGTAAATACAGATACATATTAATTTTTTGCTATATCACTGTTTAAAGATGGTTTGAGAGTTCGTATAAAATGTTTTTCTTTTTTTCTCCTTTCAAGTACGTTGTCGCTATAAAATTTATAAAGCGGAATCACGGTAAAATGGCCTTTCCCGCAAATATCTAAATGTTCGCTAACTTTTATTTTACGGTATTCCGGATGTTGTATTTGCTGTTTGTGAACTCGGATCCTAGTACGGAGTGTAGTTCCGGTTTCGCCGATGTAGTATTGTTCACATCCCCCGCATATTATACAATATATTAAGTTTTTGGTTCCGCACGTCATGCTGGAGTTTACTTTAAATTCCCGCTCTCCGATTTTAAAGATGTTTAATATAAACATATTAATATAAAATATCTACCTTTACTATCTATATTAATATCAAATATAATATTTAAAGATACAACATCCGGAATACCGTAAAATATACATTTACTAGCAAGTATTGTTTATTGTCTATAGTGATATCTAACATTAGTCTGTTACCATTAGTGTCTGAAAATACATCATGAACTTTCAGTTCAAAATTGTTTTTTCAAAAATAGTGCCAAAATGTTATTTTTTGTTATGAAGGTATACTCTGTCCCAAGATATCCTGGATTCACATTTTGCTTAATTACTCAATATTTATAAATACCTCAGGGTGTAAACGATGTTCATTCAAAAGTATGAAAAATTTCCAAGATTTCTCGGTTGAAACGCCCCCGTTAGCTTATCATATTTCAATACAAGGCTAAAAAACGTGTTGTCTACGGGGATTTTGTATTGCAGTAAGCCCGGACGATAACGTTGAAAAATTGCGCGAGGTATTCCGAGTGATTCCGAATGGAGAAAAGATGTAAACATTCCCCATTATAAATCTCCGTAAGAAATCTATTTTCGATCCTGTGATTGTTTTCGAGTGAAAAATGATAATGTGTCAATGAAGATATCTTGGAAAATTTCCTTTTCATCGAATTTAATTGCACTTCTTTCACAGGTATGTATATTTTTATTAAAAATCGATCAAATGTGCTGCATAAATATCTTGGGACAGACTATAGTTAAACACATCTTTTATTTTACTTTTGTCTCCGATGCCCTGGTGGTTAACACTTAGAATTTTTAGATAATTTATACTATTATTATTCACTGTCAAACTTCAGATTTTGTGTTGTTTTCTTTGCAATCATCATAAACAAAAAGAAAATGGAACGTGGATATCATAAGGAGATGGTTGAACTTTTTGGGGTAGAGAGGAAAAGTTACGGATTTGGTATAAATTCTACAGAAGAATTTTTAGGGGAAAAATTGTGATGTTGTGATACCCTAGGTGTTAGGTAATACTCATTATGTAATATTGGTGATCTGGCTGGTACTATCAAGAACATAACACATGTTTGAGTGAATATTGTCAATTTATTTGACAATAAGAAAAAGAGACTAGAGGGGAGGTCTTAGCAATATTAAGATCATCCGACATTGGATGTAAGATCAAATAGAGTACGAAATGTGACCTCCCCTGCACACAACTAAAATGTATAATTTATATGCAACATAAGCATACAACAAAATATTGCTAAAACAAAACAAACAGCCTAAAATGTATTAATTATATACAACATATGCATACAACCAAATTTTAATAAAACAAAAAACAGCTAAAACAAAAATTTAGCAGCTCTTATTCCTGCTACCCTGTTGGTGATGAAGGGGAAGGAGGGTGGGTAGATTTAAAATAAACGATCCTCTGTTTACAAAACGTTTTTCAAAGTGGCGCTAAATATACATCACGTGACATTTTAGTACGTTCTGATTGGTTGATACATATAAGTAACAAAAGGTAGTGCTAAAGACCCAAATGCATGGCTTAATTTTTCTAAAAATCAAAATGCCTAAAATATCGTTTTGACAGAACATATCACAAATTACATAAATGCTATTATTTACAATAATGCTGTATTATGTAATATTGGTGATCTGGCTGGTACTATCAAGAACATAACACCTGTTTGAGTGAATATTGTCAATTTATTTGACAATAAGAAAAAGAGACTAAAGGGGAGGTATTAACAATATTAAGATCATCCGACATTGGATGTAAGATCAAATAGAGTACGAAATGTGACCTCCCCTGCACACAACTAAAATGTATAATTTATATGCAACATATGCATACAACAAAATATTGCTAAAACAAAACAAACAGCCATCAAAAGCAAACAGCATGTTTGCAGAAGGGCACACACAAGGTGGACTAGCCAGATCATGGCAGGAAACAAAAATATATGTATAGTCAGAAATGGGAGGAAGAAAAAACAAAAAACAAAAAAAAAAACAAAAACAAAAACAAAAAACTAGCACCTGTCATATAATAAACATACATATTCCAACTATCATGCAAAGTCCACCCATGATGAGGAACCAGTAGGCACAGATTAGTAAAAGAAACATGCAGTGACTAAAGAGAAAAATAATTCATTTGTACATGATTTGACTTAAACACACCAGTTTACTTCTGACTTGTGTTTATGCGATCAGCAACAAAAATGGAATAACAATAGTTACCAATAAATCACACCGCAGTTGACTTCTGACCTGTGTGATTCCTGATTGTAAGTTAGAAAGGGACTAGAAAATGAAAACAGTCTGTGGATATTGATTTAAAACCCTCAATTGACATCATACAGGTAGATACTATGAGAGCACAGCAGTTGACATCTGACCTATGTCTCAAATGTTAGATGGGGGGAGGGGGGGGGGAGGAAAAACTGGATTTGGCACCAGGAACATAATACTGGGGAATAAAGGACTAGAAAACAATTAAGTAAACTATGTGTAAACAAATACAGATTTGACATCTGACCTGTGATTTTGAGAGGGTGGAATTAAAATGTAAAGCTTGACAACCGAATGTATCTGCAAATTGCGTCCGATTTCCATCTGCCCATATTTTGAATGCAGTTTTCAAATAACCTAATTGTGCTGCATAAGTGGCTGCCCCTATTCTGAAACTGTGGCCCTTGTAAAGGGCAGGGTTCAAGCCAATGAAACGGATTATGTTCTGAAGATGTTTTGATACAAATGCATAGGTTACTGGCTCACCTCCCATGAATTGAAACAAGGGACCAGACTTATGACCAAAGGTTTGAACGTACGTGTAGAGTGTTTTAACTGGGCAAATGTCTTCGTTACCTGAAGCCTTAAGATGGATTTGAAAAAGGTCATGCGTTTTATTTGTTTTGAAATTTCTTAACACAATAACAACAGCCACTGGTGTTGCATGCGACATTTCAAATGTAATATCACTTCTCTGTATTACTTTACATTGATCAGTTTTTGTTTTTACAACAATCTTTCCCAACCGTAGGAAGGCATTGAAGGCCAACAGAAAAATTGATTTGAGTAGCCATTATGTATACAAATTTTGTATTGAAGTATTTATACCCCTCAGCATGTTTGCTAAGATGGGACCAGTAACAGGTAATCTGGAATCTTTACTAAGTGCTGAATGGTGACACCCTTGTTGAATTTTCTTGACTAAGAATGCTTCAGCAGGATCCTGCAGATTGAGGATCTTATGTACATAACTTATGGCTGAAACATGGGAAGATATACTACTTGGAGAGTAGCCAAGTGAAAAAGTTTTGCAATAAAATTGCATAATACTGTGGGTGATAGAGGTATGGAAGTTATACATGGAAAGTATTTTATAAAGAGACCCCATGTTCTTTTGTAAGCAGCCTTTGTATTATCTGATAAAGCTGCGGCTAAAAGATTCTGTGCCTCAGTAGTCAGAGTTCCAACAGGGTTTCTGGAATTGGCGTTTGGGATGAACATTTAAGCTTTGAGTGTTGGCCGCTACATATTTCGCAGGAATGGGAGTAAGGGCATGGGGTGTTTTTGCATTCCCCCCCCCCCTGATTAAAAGCAAAGCAGAAGCGGACTTTGGCCGCTGTATTCCCTCGAAAGGGCTGACCATAGTTTTGCTTCTGGGACATTGAAAAACATTTCCCCCTTAATTCCTCTACTGGCTTTTGCCATGCTAATTCTAGAGATTCCCTAAGCTTCCTAAATGATTCATCGTAAGTTCTCCAAGCGGTGTCGCCGTGGAGCATTTGCATCTCCCTAATAAAACTTATGTACTTTAACAAATGGGGAGCTTCAGATGGGTGCTTTTGTATCCTTATATTGATAAAAATCAGGAAGGCATCAGTCCATTGACTGATGAACATAAAGGTCTTAGACTTCATGGTATGCTGAACCTTAATAACACCCGAATTAAGGGACAGCATGAGAGGTTCTTCCTCCTGGTAAGACAGTAGCACTCTTAAATCAAAAAACTCATTGGACCAGATTTTGGCCTTTATCTTTTGTGATACTGTGGCACCAAGGGGGATACCCTCTGACAATGAAATGACATGGTTAGAATTAACACAATCATTAGTTGTGCCTACTGGCTCACCTGCAGTATTTTCTAAGAGTTGTGTTATTACAGAGGCAATTTGATTTTCCTGTGTTGTTTCATTTCTTGTATGAGTGGCCGATGCATCGTGAAGGATGTTCGATTGGCACGTCATGGTTGGTGGGTAGGTCAGTTACATTTGCAGGAATTGCTTTTTGTAACTTGACAATTTCTTGGGCCAGACGTTCATAGTCAATATTGTTCGCCACTGGCTTTTTGGTACCTACACTGTTGTTCACCACTGATTTTGACTTTTTGGTACTACTGGGTTGAACAATCCCCTGCGGCTCTTCTGCTCTCTTGCGTCGCGGCATGGTTGTGTCTACAATGTAACTAAATATGTGTGAATATGGACAATGTATTTCAAGCTCCTAAAGTTTGACAGTCATATAGTAAAGCCGATTCACTCCCAAGTGCAAAGTGCCCTAAATACACATTATCCTAATATGAGAACTTGATAATGGAAACACTTGCATCGAGTAGTAGAATAAGGCTAATGAAAAAATATATGCTAGAAAATCACTTGCCACCAAGACTTCAAGACTGACTTAAAATTTGAATGGCATTTCTACTAAACTTTGCTCCAAGCAATTTTTTATTTGCAATAAAATTTTTATGACTCTGCATTTGAAAAAGGAAAAATAGACACAAATTAGACCATTACATACGTCTCTGCGTGTGCAATAGTAAACTCACACGACTCTTCATGTGAACATGAAAAATACACACGACTCTGCGTGAGCAATAATCAACTCACACGGCTCTGCATGTGAACATGAAAATACATGACTCTGCATGTGATAATAAAGAATACACACGACTCTGCGTGAGCAATAGTAAACTCACATGACTCTGCATGTGAACATGAAAAATACACACGACTCTGCGTGAGCAATAATCAACTCACACGGCTCTGCATGTGAACATGAAAATACATGACTCTGCATGTGATAATAAAGAATACACACGACTCTGCGTGAGCAATAGTAAACTCACATGACTCTGCATGTGAACATGAAAAATACACACAACTCTGCATGAGCAATAATTAACTCCACAAGGCTCTGCATGTGGACATGAAAAATACACACAACTCTGTGTGTGCAATAATAAAATCTCAAGAATGAATGACAAACAAAACTCGGCATGTGCAAATGAAAATACCCATTTTCTGCATGTATCAAACTTACACCGCTCTGCATAATGAGAGGAAAAGATAAAAAATAAAAAAAAACGATGAACATTACATAAAACTTCGCCAGTGTGATAATTAATCACGTGTAAGCAAATCTGATGGGCAAGCTTGTGGCAGTCTAGTGAACCAAGTCAATTTTCAAGACTACCTTTTTGTAACATTTTTATATCTCTTAATTTGTGCAGTGTATCTGGGTATTTACATATGTTGACAGACCATATACGTATATACATATTCTTATCTTGAATGATGGAGAACAGCTATTCTTATGCTGTAAAGATATTTCTTCATGTGGCGAGAGGCAGCATCAATGTGAACCCCATCTCTTCCCAGGTAGGTCAGGTCCGTCCAAAACCCACGATGTGTCCAGAAATGGATTCCCTGGCGTTTTTCCACCTCTGACTTGAGCTGTCTGTTGACATTCACTACATCGACGTTGTACGATGCACGTGAGGCCCAGGGTTGTCGTCGAAGGAGCTGTCCTATTACCACATTCCGAATACCAACACCATCCTTTAGATACTGAACATATGACAAAATGTCCGTGGTCACCTTTCCTGGCTTTGCGTGGCACAAGTCATATCCACCCAATTGTATAAAACACACAGCGGGGGGATTTTGAAAATTCAAGAATTCCGCACTGTGGTTGTGAAATCCCTCAGACGACGAATGTACGAATGTCCGATTATGCACACATCAGTCGCCATTGTCGATGGTTTGGACGGAGCCTGCCTGGATTCGGGGAATTACAATGATCACATCACATACACTTACTTTTTTGTGTTAGAATTTTTGGTACATTTAATAAAAAGAAAAATAAATGGATAAAGTAACACTCGATAAGTGTAGTCAGTATGTCCTTGTTTTACAAAGCAAGTTTTCTCTATGATCATATACATTTACACATACTATAATTTATCAACGATGGTAGATAACAAAATTACCCATTGAATATCAGTTTTTGTTTCGTAACTTTAAGATATTTATTTCGATGAAAAGTCAAGGTAGAGAACTGACTCCATCATCTTGTCAAGATAACAAAATTCCCATTAAATAACGATAAGGGAAAAAAGAGGTAAATAACTTACATCACATGTAACCGTATGTTAACCGGATGTTGACAAAGTCACTGTATAAAACGTTAAACATATGCCGGTTGAACCGGACAATTCCGACAAAAAGTAAAGGAGCTCAATGCGAGATAGGACAGTATCATCATATGGATGGAAATTATATATTTACAAGCTTATCATGCATAAGATTTGTTTATTGTTTTACATCATTGTCGCGACAGCAGGCAGCACTCACTTTTACTCCATATACGCGGTAGCACTCAAACCAGTTTCCAGTACATGACGGAATCGGCGGGGGCCAATTAAACTATGGAACTATCGGGAAACGACAACGACGCAATTTTTAATAGTATTGTCTTTCATTTCTCGCATCAACGCCCGGCCAGCACCATGTTCTAAATCATTATCACTGCTCTCATGCGTTACTCCTTCTGAATTAGTGAAGGTGTATGCGCATACATTGTGGGTCGCACTACTTACTCGGGGTAGTCGGAGTATTTTTTTCAAGGCTTGGTTTACTTGTTTTACCGAGCTGACTTGAGATGCATATGATGAGATGCAGTTTCCGTTATCCTCTGTATGTTTTCTTTATATACTTTTGTCTCGATTTTGTCGCTCGAGGCGTCAAGTATTTCATCGGCTGTCGGTCTGTTAACCTTTTCAAGGTATACGGGTCCGTTACTCGGAAAGAAAAGTTTGTCACCTTTGATCACCGTTGTGAATTGTCTCTCATTATAGGTGTGTTGAAGATCGCACAGACGCTTTCTGCGTTCTCTCATTTCTTCTGGAAAGTGATTTGAAATTCTTACGGGCGATTTTTTGGTCTTCTAACTTTGAAATTCTTGTCATGATTTTTTTCTTTTTGGTGTAAGTTTGCGAATTGATAGGTACAAGTCTTGGAATCTTTCTATTTATCTTTGGGTCCCCTTGTCTGTAGATTTTGAGGATTCCAACATTATTTACTTCCGATTTTTGCATTTCTAGATCGTGCGTAAAAACTTTTGAACTAGAAGAGGAAGATTCAAAATTAGGTTTTCTTTCAGCCATGTTATAATCGCATTAAATTCCATGCTTTTAATTTTCAGGTCAATAATTTGTTTTTTTTTTTTGAAATTCCACTTTTTGTTCTAGTTTAATGACAAGATCTTTCAAAATACCAAATTCACGTGTTGTTTTTTCACGTTTTGATTCCAAATCTATGAAATGGCCAATCGTATCATTGGCTTGCAACTGCATTAATAGTAATTGTTCTTCAACTTCGAGTTTATTGTATATGTCCTGCTTAATGTTTACAAGTTTATTTCTGTGTGACTCAAAATGTATCATGAGATTCGCAAGCGTTTTGTATGCTTGATATGCCTTACATAACATCTTTAAGTTCGTATTTTTCAACATATTCAAAGGACTTACGTGTACTTTCCGTTTCTCCTTTACTGTCCTGCATACTATCGTGACTTCTTTTGTTATTGTCCTTTGTCCGGTCGACGGTTGCCATACTTTGAAAGTTTGTCGGGTGATTACCTCCTCACTGCGTACTCACTAAGTTTAGATTTTTCAGATGGAAAGTATAACTGGTTTATTTTTCACGAGTTAGTTAATGAGTTCGTTACTACCTTGACTTATTACATCTAATTTTGATGTTTCAAATCGTCCCTTTTATAAATCCTGTCTTTTTTTCACAACACCTAAGAACCGGAAAAAACACGTACCACATCCGGAATCGGAACTTGCTGTTGTTTCCATATGTTTTTATACATGCCAGTTGTTGGTAAAATTTTGCATTTCAAATTTTTGACATGAAATATATTTTTAAACTTTGTATCTGTTATATAAATAAAATAACAGCCCTGATAGACTAGACAGTATATTTATTTTTAAGACAGCAAAATGAACATTGCTTTGTATAAAAATTTATTGTACCAATTCTGAATTCCACATTGGTATTGCAGTCGGAGTTATTTTACACGCAATTAGCTGTTTGTAGATGGGTTTTGTACATTTGTTTTGGAAAAGAAAAGGTTTGTAATATAATGGAATATATGGAGTGAAAGATCTGTAAAATAAACAGTTATGTACCGGTTAAAAAGTTCATATCCTCCAAACCATCCTCACGATTAATCAAGAAATCAATCGACTTAAATATTATTGAATTTTAACAGTAGCAATTTTTCTGTGTTGTTTTTTTCTATTAAATAGTTAATAAAACAAATTACTCTTCTTAGTTATTGTTAACTAGAAGTAATCAAAATTAACATTAATCCTACCTTCAGACTATAAATGTTTTAATTATTTTTACACAATTATTGTTTCTTTGATCTAGCTAAAACACTTTGATTATAAGTATCAGCATATCAAAGAGAATTTAACTGAAATAGTATACGTTGATGCTCTCTATGATATATAGATAGAAAAGTATTTTAAACTTATCAAATCTGTTGTTTCTTTTTCATTACAGTAAAGAATTGACGCAATTGGGGTTTTTTCACCGTCCCTTGTTTTTCACCATCCTGCGAGAATATATCCTATCCACAAAATCTAACCACCAGTTTAACATTTCGGTCAATCATAAAAAAGCATCTGAACATGACACAGTCGCATAACGGAAAATAGATATCACATAACTGAAAATACATAACACCTCTTGGCAGTAAGTCACCTAAGTACAGGACTCACAGTATGTGGAACTACAAATTTCCTGTCGTTCTTTTCTAATATCTTATCTTAATAACTTAAAAAAAAGTTCGCTACATGTTGAAAATTCAAAATCAGGAAAAAACGTTAAGCTTCGTAATAATGCTGCTTTTAGAATAGAAATATCGGTTTAAAAATAAATTGCATATACCACTCGTCTTGCTCTAAGGTTATTGTTAGAACGAGCATTATTTTATATTTACTTCTACCGAGTATAATTCCCTCTATTTCTTACAGAAACGAATGGTTTATTCATTGCTCTATAGAAACAGACTGACTGACGCCCCGTTTATTTATTGGTCGATACCTACAGCGACTGAAACTGACAGACAACGGACAGTACTAAAAACTACAAGCCCCGTTTAACAATTGGTCGAAACCTACAGCGACCTTATAAAAATCACAGACTGTACGAAATAATCATAATGATGTCAGACGACTAAAATTCCCAAAGGAGACAATTTGGCTGTTTCTTTGAACTAACGTACTGATGTACATTAAAAGTAATTCAGTGAATTTACTTACTTTTTACAATTAACTTATTAATTTGTTAATACAAAAATGTAAATATTAACAACAAAATGCTTTCTTTTATGCTTCATGAAGGCAGCGATCATTGCAGAAAAAAAATACACAACCTGCGTTAGCGGGTTTACGCGGATTATGCTATTTTTTATATATTTTGTTTTTGCAACGATTGCTGCCTTCATATGCCAAAAAATTAACGTAGCTGCAATGTCACCACCTTCACATCTCTTATTAATCACATAAAAAGCATTTTGTTGCTTAAATGAATACGTACACATTCTTCTGATGAACAAACAGATCGCTTTTGTTGTCAGTATATCGTATTTTAAAATGATTTAGAACATTGATATAATCAGAGCTTCACTAGATACTATTATCATATAATTTGGTGCACTAGTTTTAATTACATACGCTATACATACTGCATCTTCATTTTTTGTATTTTCACACTTCGGAAAATACAAATAGATACACTGTAAGACATAGTAACTGCAGTTATTGTTTTAAATTAGAAAATTATTACACTGTAAGACCTGTTAACTTGGAGGGGCAGGTCAGGTTTTAAAGGTTTTTAAAAATTCATGCCTAGAAGCATCTCAAGTTATTGATTTCTAGCATTTTATATGTTAATCTCAATTCTAACTAAACTGCATTTATGCGTTTGTGCAGGTAGAGAGAAAGGAGTGTCCAATAATATTTTCTAGATTATTAAGGATCAAAGACTATGAAAGAAATCGCAGTTTAATTTTTTTTTACTTTTTCGTCTAAAATTTACTGTGAACAGAGACCACTTTTATTTTCGCGTGTAAAAAAGGAAGAAATCAATTCATCATCTGTGGTGTTTAAATAAGATGCTAACACCATCTTATATTGTAGTGTAAAGTGTTCCAGTGACACATTTTGTGTTGGGTTTGTTTTCAATACAAACAGTAAACACTGTTTTGAATTACATGCCTTTGAAAGAGAATGTTACTCGCATCAACCGGTTCCTACCATGTCAGATGAAATCTTTTGGTATCGTTTAGGTAATATATATTTTAACACGCATTTTAACAGGCTCTAGGGTGGGGCAAATATGGCCTTATAGTAAAAATGTGTCAAATCTTAGACAATCTCCTTCTCTACTACCATATATATTTGTTAAAAACTCAATGCATAGTTATTATGTCCCTGAAACCCTTTACCAAAGTTGTGAAATTCATGGCCCCTGTATCAGGAGTTCAGGCTCTAGGGCGGGGTCAATATGGCCATATACTAAAAATGTATTAAATCTTAGAAAATCTTCCTCCCTTCTCCCATATATATTTGTTAAAAACTAAATGGATGGTTATGATATTTATGAAGTGTTCTACATAAATTGTGAAATTTATGACCCCTGGAACAGGGGTTCAGGCCCAGGGTGAGGCCAATATATACATATAATGAAAATGTATTAAATCTTAGAAAATCTTCTTTAATCCCACACATGTGGGCAAAAAATGAATGCACGGTTATGATGTCCACTTATTTCTCTTCCTTAATTGTGCAATTCAGGGCCCCTGGGTCAGGGGTTCATGACCTAGGGAGGTGGGGGGATATGGCCATATTGTGTAATTGCATATAATGTTTAAAATCTTACTCTCAACTCTCACACATCTGTAAGAAAAACTGACTTCAAAATAATGTTAAACCAGTAAGTCCTCTAATAAACTTTTCTAAAATTTTGAATTTCATGGTCCCTGGAGTATGGGTTTTGACTCTAGGACAGGGCGAAAATTGATGTATAGTGTTAATGCATATGATGTTTAAAAAGTATTTTCACTCCTCCAACACACCTGTATGGAAAACAGAATTCCTGATTTTGTAGACCAGGAATGCCTCTACTAAAATTATAAATTTCATGTTCCCCGAGGGTTCTTGTTCTAGGGTAGAGCCAAAATAGTCAAATAGTCTTATTGCATTTCATGTTTAAAATATCGTCTTCTTTGCTTCAGCTAATACTGAATAAAAACTGACTGCATATAAAGAAAATAAATCCGTCCATCAAAATTTTAAATTTCATGTCTCTCAATGTAGGGATTTAAATCTAGGGCGGGGCCAAAACACTCATATATTGTTTAGGATAGGGGTTCTTAATGCAGGGTGTGGACAAAATGGTAATTTAGTGTTAACAAATATGATATTAAAAAACGTCTACTGACAAAGAATAAAAACTGACTGCATATTTAGAAAAAAAAATCATTGAGCTATCATCTTTAGTAATATTTCATGTCACCTACATGTAAGGCAAGGGTTATAGCTGGTGGATGGTTTATATTTGTCTTATTATTTTATTCTGCTCTGGAATTTCAATGAAAGAAATGAGTAAATTCCCAAAAATAGAAAAGAGTAAGAATGAAGCTGTCTATCAAAGTTAAGAAATTGTGAAAGCATTTGGAAAGAGTTCAAAGGGGGGGGGGTAACAGTTAATTGAGTTATCTTCCCTTGCTTCTTCATAATGGAGTTATCTTTCTTTGCTTGTTCATATTTAGTAATTAATCATTGAATGCAATGTAATTATAAAGAAGTGGTATGATCAACAGATTGAGTTATGCAAGTATTTTTATCATTTGAAACAAAAAAAGTCTTTGAACTTTCTAAATAAACAAATAGACTTGCTTATAGTAAAGTAATAATTGGCTAACTAAAATCACTGATACATGTAAATTGATTTAGGTATAAACGCCAGATGGTGATTATCTGTCAATGAAGGTAGAATATTCAAAAGCTGGAACAAGAGAAGTAAGTAACTAATGATGGCTTTTAAAGCTTTTGTTTGTTTAAATGCCTGCAGGGAGAGTTTCTGTCTGCCCACGGGGATGGGGAATGAGAGGTTGTTTTTGATAAAACATGTATACTAGCCATCTTGTTTTAGTTTATATATGAAAACATATACACATAAAACCTATCCTGAAAGATAACAAATATGGGAAAATTATTTCTATCAGAATATTGCACCTTTTTAATATCGGGTCATGCACACTATTATGATCTTTGGGTATTTCGCTAAAATTGTAGATTTCATAGTTCTTTTTGAAAGATTTCAGACAGAGAGGAGTTCGTCATTACAAATTGTATAACTGTTCTACTCCATAATGAAACTTAATTAAATGCATATATGAGACTCCTCGACAAGTTTGTGTATGGGTATTATGCTACTCAGATGACCGTTAAGGCCTATTGGCCTCTTCTTCATATTAAAACTTGGTATTGTACAATTTTAAAATATTTTTTTTAATTTTAAGAAGTTTGTGATCTGAAAATCCGTAAGTGATAACAGATTGCATTTTCGCAGTTACTGTTCCTTTTGTCCTTTTTTAAATTTAAACAAGGGTTATGCTTGACTGTTTAAATTATTTCAGCTTGCGGGGTCAACTGGATAGAGTTCAAAGGTCACTGCTATTTCTACGGAAAATATCAAGCCGTTTCATGGTTTTAGACTTAGGTAAGATATGCCCTGATATATTTATTTACGAGTTAGTATTAATACTAGTGAAAAATCAATATAAAATAATCGTATTCATTTGGGAAATATCTACATATCTACATATCTACAATTCTATTTGTTTTGTTTGTTTGTTTAATTTTATGCATATATATATATATATATATATATATATATATATATATATATATATATATATATATATATATATATATATATTTATTTATTTATATATAATCTATCTATGTAGAGTTATTTATTTTGATATCAATTTGATATTTAATGGACGGTTACTTTTAACGACAACTGGCGTGGATAAACGAAACAGCAAATTAAATGCCACTTTCTATGACAACTAGCGTGGATCAATGAATCGACAATCACGTGATATATGTTAATTAGTTCACAGAACAGAGGTTTAAAAAATTTCAATATTGCAATTTCATGCCTTTTTATGAGTTGTAAATATAAATGCTTATTGAATTATACCTGAATGGAAAATGATTCTGAAAAGTGCAACTGTTTTGTAGAGATAAATCTTTTAATAGAATAAATATCAAAGAAGTGAGCTCGGGTAGAAATTTGTATGACCTTCGCTTGATATTGAATAATTCATTCTATAGATCTCATCTCAGAGGCATCAACACTTTTTAATAAACATTAAATGCACTGGTCATCCAGAGTTTGTGTTTTATTGTAGATGGTAATTATTCTAATTGTCCCAGTAACATGTTTGGCGGTTACTCAGCGTGGACAGGACTAAACGACCTAAATACTGAAGGACAGTACGTGTGGGACCATTCGAACACGTCCATGGTGTTTTACACCTGGTATACCTTCAAGCCTGAATTTGGCAATAAACGAGACTGTGTTGACATTCTGAGAAATGGCCAATTGAACGATAGAAAATGCACGGGCTTAATTTCTTTCATTTGTGAGAAAGAGATTAGCCATTTATAAGATGTGGATAACAATGCAAAAACCACCGGAAACAGGAATTTGATTGCTATAAAACGTTAAACCATTTAAATTGTGGGCTGAGGGCATTGTTTTAATGATCAAGGTTGGTCTAAAGTGTACTCAAACAGGTTCGCATCAACATGTTTGAATAAAAAATAAATCCGTTGTTTAATATATTGCGTGCGTTAATTTTTAAGTAAGGGATACATGTACCACTACAACCACAAAGAGTAAACCTAGGCAGTATACATGTAAAGGGCTCAAGTTATCAGATTAAGAAAAAAAGATATTTGGTTATATATTATTACTTATCGGGTTTGTTACTGGCTGACTACAGAAATATATCGGGTTGGTTGATCTTCTATCGACCCAATATATTCCTGTGGTTAGTCAATAACAAACCTAATGAGTGTTTTCACTCAGCAGAATGAGCTTGTATGCAGAATTGTTAACATGTGTGAAGGAACACTACCAGTCTAACATTTAAAGTATTCTTCACTACATATACTAGTAGATGTCTTGCTTACCAACCGGTTTTCGATACTAAGTCTCAAAGACACGGAGCAGACCTTTTGTATTGATGACAGAAGAGTGCATTTGATTTTTTATCGTCAACTATTTTCCTATGCTACTTGATAAAGCAAACAGTACGTAGCGTTTTTAAATAACAGATGTATTGGGTTAAATACAAAGCATCACTGATTTTTAACGTATTGACTTAAAGCTCTCATATTAATATAAAATCGCATTTTAAACTGGAAAGAGGAGGATATATAACTTTGTACACTTGTGTGCTTATTACTGAACAATGATTATGAACAAAACATTAATAAGTTTTCTTTTGACTTTTTTTACCACTATTTACTGTGAACGGAGAAATATTTGCTATTCGAAAGCCGAGAACGATGTAACTAATTCTTCTTATGCAGTGTTTTATCAAAAAACAAGAAGTATTCTACCATGTGGTGCGCAATGTTCTAATGATGTATGCTGTGTTCGGTTTATTTACAATAAAACAAGGAATGTATTGGAGTTCATCATATGGAGAATGGTGTTCACTCTTCTCAGGAGATTACTACTTTATCGAACATAACACAACAGTATCGGAAAGGTAACAGAAACTTTCGAAGGCACAACATCTGTGCAAAAAGACAAAACCTAGGATAAGAAACAAGTATTGTTGAACTTATTTCTTATATCAACTTTCAGAATTAAAGAACTAGGTACAGTATCAGCCACATTGTGTCCAGTTTTAGAGCTTACCTAATAATTAAGAATATTTATTAAATAACAATCTATAAATAGTTACCATATATCGTATAAGATTTTAACAAGGGAGATTGTGGCGACATAAAAATTGCATTTCCCTTTAATTTTCTTAAGTTCTCAGTGTTTTTAACAGAGAAAACCATACCCACAACCGTCGCCCACATTGGCACTCACATTATAACTCTTTAATGTGACGCTGGTTTCACACAAAATATACTAATTTCGGTGTGAGCGACAGCTGCAGATACATTTTTCTCTTCAATAAACTATCAGAAAATGTTTCTTTTTTTAAACACATCTTTAAGATATAAGAAATTTTTGAAGTCATTTTTAGGGGGGTTTCTTTCAAACAAATAAAGGTGTATAACTTGTTTTTATTTGCGCAGGGGAATGCTCTATTTCTGAACAATTTCTAAAATGAGGCAAGCCACTGATTAACAAGTTCATCAAACAAAATTATCAACAATCTCTATTGAAGACAACACTTCGTACGATCTATGGTCGTTACAACGACCTTATCAGCAAATACAATCATCCGCTAGGTCGAATGCTGACTGACGATTTTTTAAACTTATTGTTAGGTCATTATTAATTACCAAATTGTCTACGCATTTTTCCGTTTCTCTGATTTTGACCAAAAGCACACGGAGGGTGTGACCGGTCAGTAGAGGATGCTCACTCCTCTGATTTTATCCTACCTCTAATGTTTGAAGATGTCCGTGTTTGCTCTACCGTTTAATAATTTTCCTTTTGGAATTTTTGTTTTGAACACTGTCTGTTATCACTACATTTCATACACACGTGTTCAAGATGTTACATGTGTATGTTCAAGAAATTTAAACACCTTTGAAATTTTGAGGCAAATATAGCAAATAAACGTACCTACTGTTAAGTGTTCAAAATTCATTTAATCACAAACGTTTTAATGTGTACAAATTACAATTGCGCCTAAAATTGGTTTTAAACAAAACGTTAATTATCTATTAATTCTAGTTTAAATACTAAATTTTTTTTTTTAAATGCTCACAACATATGACTAGTCTAAGGTATAAAATCTAAATTATTTCCTCTCCTATCTCCCAATTGTTGCATTAGCGTTGAGCTATGAAATATTTATTTTAGTTATCGATGTTTTTATCTAGCATTTGCTTGAACGTAAAATTGAAATGATTAAGAAATCTAATAATTATACGCTCAAAGAAGCACACATTATAATTTATGTTTTTTTTCTTTTATTAAATTTTAAATGGGCTTACAGTGTACAATATTATTATTATTTATTATAATATGTAAATATACATAAGACAGATAATCAATGATAAACCGCATGAAATTTAACTAGAAATACGTTGGCCATGGCTATGAATTAATCCCAAAAAGGTATTTTAGGCTGTTGAGATGAAATGTATAACGAGTTTTGCGTTTTATCATTTTGATCGATGTAAATGGTTTTGCAGGTTATTTTATAACTTAAGTAGTAAAAATCAAAGGATTGTCTGCCTTTTATTAGATTCAATTTTGTGTATGACGTTTGTTCGCACTTTCAGAGGCATGTCATTGAGAAAAAGCTTTCACAATATGCTTTGATGACACTGGATATTTTTAAATAGCTTAAATAAACATACAGAGTTTATTTGGTAAATTGTTTTAAACGAAAATATTTAATTTGATCAAACAATTTTAAAAGTTTTTTTTTTTATTTTCAAAAATTTTCTTAATAGCACATATATGTATAAAGTACTTTATTGTGATATTAATCATACTTATTTGATCGATAGCGTTGATTACATTTCTCATTTAGAGGCACATTTAAAGAATTTGGCACATATTGATATACTTAAAAATTCACTTAACGATTAATGTTTTAAACGTTCGAAATGGTGAGTTATTTTCTTTGGTGTAGTAAAACGGATTGCATTATACTTATTACTTATTTTACTTTATTAGATATAATGATTACACAGTCATTTTTCAATCTGTGTCGCATTTAACAGAATTGTATATTATACCTGTATCTCAAAACATCGCCGATTGGCTGATTTGTTCCAGGTTGTGAGTCTGATTGGATAGAGTTCAAAGGTCACAGTTATTTCTTCGGAAAACACACAGATATTTGGTCAGATGCAAAGGTGAGGTATAGACGCCATTATTTTCGATTTTTCTTTAAACAATAAAATGCTTTTTGTTTTGTTTTTGACTCATGCGGGCTATAAGGTTTTTAGCTCCTATGGAAAACCTGAGTCTAACACTCAGCATGATTAATTCGTGCAGTCCATGATTTTTCTAAGGTTGCTGAAAATTTTGACTAATCGATAAAAGGTGCGTGTAGATTTCAATCCTATCAAAGGGGGAATTATAATTGGTGGATATAAATATGCCCTTATTAGGAATCTTTTCAAGGTTTTTAAATGAATAATGAAATAATAACTCATAAGAAATTGTGATTATGAAATCAAAATTGAAATACTTTTTATTAAAAAAGTTGTAAGTAAGGCTTCCCAAACAATTATCTAATGCTGGTTGTGTTTATCAACAATTTCCTTGGCGTTTATGTACGGTTTTCTATGCTTCATATTTATATTTAAGTGCATGACGATCATTGTTATCGTTTGTTTTTCTTTGAACATTGCTTTTATATAAATTTGTAGATAATGCCTGTAAACATATGATTTACTAGTTTGTATGAAGTTCAAACGGTTGGAAGATTACTTATAAATGCAATGTATGATGCCTTGTCTAGTTTTTGGTTTGAGCACAATGAAATAAAATATTTGAATCAATCGTTATTAGATCTTTCGATGTATCACAACATATTAAACCGGCGTTTTGAGAAAATCCAGGGAAAATGAATTTAATCCGTTAAAAAGGTTACGTGATGTCGAATACAAATAATATATACATGAGAATATACGTTATATGTTTAAATGTTGTTAGCAGAATTCCTAATAAATGTGTCAGCTACATTTTGGTTTTATTGTATATCATCATCTCATATACATAACAGTACACAAGTGCGTGTATATATTCTATTATCTATAAAACCTAAACAGTTGCAGAAAGTCAATGAGTGTTAATAAAACAATGAATATCTTTATTATTTAAAATATTAATTTATTAATCAGTTTTTAAACCAACATAGTTTTTTTTTAAATCTCATTTAAAGATAGAGTGCAAGAAGATGTGCTCTTACTTGGTAAAGTTTAAATACATAGAAGAAGCGGAATGGTTGTCTACAAAGTTTTTAAAGAAAGGTAATGGAAATCGAATTAGTATACTTTTAAAGGACAGGTGACACAATCACAAAAACATTGACCAACAAGTTGGATTGTGAGTGTGATACAATTTCTGCAAAATTTCCCCAGCTACTCCAATCTCTTTCACAGCTATTGCTGAACTATAGAGCTGATAAGACGCGTGACCTCAATATGCATATCTGAAGCCTCTGAGATCGGAAACCGTCGGTGGGACGTAATAGCCGACCTACACTACCCATTTGCTGTATGTTTAACCACAGGGATGTCTAAATTGCTCTTATCTAAAATCTGAAGTCAATACACTTTGCTAATTGATATTAACCGTATGGTAACCTTGTACAAAAACATGTATTATTCTAAGCTTAGATACCCCATTTCAGTTTCCTCACAATTATGCATTGACGTAAAAATGGTGAACTGTTAATTTAAATTTTTATTGACATATGTGCTTCATGTGGGAAAAAATGTGTCAGAGGTAAGATTTTCAAATGACAAAAGCCATCAAAAATATGGAATCATTGTTGCTAAAGAAAGGATTTTGTTTTGTCAACACATAGTTAGTGATAATGTATAAAAACTAGGCATTTTTGTAACCAGGAATGTAACCGGATCCTTAACCCTTATCAAGTCTATTGGACTTAATAAAGGATTGGATTTAAGAAGTATTACCAGAAGTACTGGTACATGTGAGCAGATATGTTTGTAAATTTCCTGAGGTCCACAAAATGAGAGGTCTACTTTAATCTTAATACTAATAACTAATATATCTTTTTATTTCATTTTCGAGTGTGTTATTTAATCATGTTTCTTTTTCTGTTCAATTTATGAAGCAATATAAGTTGTTGTGTAACATTCTTTCAATTCATCATCTGTCTGAATATAACACCACGTCATTTAATTATACAAGGATTAAAATGTTTGACTAAAATTTAATCAGAAAGTATCAATTTTCATTATCAGTTAAAACTGAAACAATAGGTTTTTTTATCTACATAGTACTCAGATTTTGAAATGTATTAATCCCTGACTTTTTAAATTTTTATATCCAACTGGAATTTGACTTTCTTTTAAAAATTCCAGAATATCATTTATTTTTCGGGTAGTTCTTCTGAGTTGTTTATGATTTATTCTCTGTTGACCAAACCTTAAACAAAACACCAACGAAATCGTGCTGTTAGGCACACTGATGACTTCTTATATACTGACATTAGATTCAGATGGACAATGAATGATTTTTTTACAGCAACACATATTGTTACAAATATTACACAACAAATAATTTATATATGTGATATACTAATAATAAAAATTTAACTCATCGGGCTCAAAGTTAAATCTTTTAAAGAAAAATCATTTAGATCATTATCAACCTTATTTAAATTATTTTTTTGGATCTACACGATTGGATCAATATGCCTTTTCAAACATATATTTTCAACTTTACCGAATATTGAAATTCTAATAAAATGTATACCTGTCTGGCTGACAGGGTGATAATTTGCTATTATCAATCACAGCATTTTCAGATTCACTTTAATTTAATTACTGTACTTATTATTATGATAATTATCTGTTACCTGTATCTTAGGTACACAAAATTTCCTAAAATCTATATTAACCAAAGATACTTAATGTAGTTTTGTACACTTTATAATCTCCCTTCTTTGTTTTCGAGAGAGGGTTCATATACTAGGCTATTAAATAAAATAGGCTTTTAAAAATTCACTTTAATCTGATGGTCCTTTATTTCAAAACCATTATTTGCAACACAAATGCAGTATCCTAGATATCCTAACTGTACCCTGTTTACTATGTAGCAGATTGCTGACTAGGTCATCTCTGACAAATAACACACAGGGGTTTCTTATCTCATTAAAGATCGGCAAAACTCGGAAATCACCTGCAGTTGGGATTTTCAGCATACTTAATTGAGCTGTGTGTTCTTATCTGAAGCTAGTCAAATGATAAACAATGGTTTTAAACTGATGTATTTGTATCAAAGAAAATGTTTTTAGAAGAAAATGATTTTGTGTCACCTATCCTTTAAACGACAAAAATCAATTTACTTTAAGTACAAAACAAGCCAGTATGTCTTTTTGTTAAGCGATACTTGAAAAGTGCTGCGATGCATTTAGCAAATGATAAGGAAGTCATAATTTTCGTTTTAAAAAGACAAAAAATATTAAGTCATTAAACAGCATTATTATATTATCACAAGCTAAATAATTGTTTGACATGAAATACTATTCAAATTTTGTTTCAATCATTGCTGTAAAAATTATTTAACTCTCCCAAAATATACACGGTAGAGTAAATTAAACGTAAAAGTTTAAAGACATAGCCCTTGATACGGAAAAATAACTCTATAAAAGTACGACCTATGACTGAAATAACCAATATAACCCTAAATAAAGAATTGAAGAAAAATATAAGCACACCAACTTTGGCATATGCCCTCGTAATAACACAGTCGTTGACATGGTCGTTTTAAAATGATATTAATACAAAATCCTCATATAATCATCAAATTTTAATTTTAATATGAAAATGTTGTAAAATTTGTAAAATATAAAAATTTGTACAAATTATTTTTCTCTCGCAAGAACGCTTTTTCAAGTATGTTCCATTAAAAAAAGAAGTTAAACAAACACTTTATTGGAAATGATCTGTATTCAAATTTTATTTTGATTTTTTTTTTTTTTTTGTTATTTTTAATTGATTTTAAAATGTCTATAGTAACTCCAACTTATATACATTTTTTATCAAAATTACAGTCATAGAAATGGAATGGTCGTCCTTAATCTCAATTCAATGACAATTTTGATTCTTTCATTGTCGATATTATAAGTTTTACAGTAAACCACTAATTTTTTTTTCTGCATTGTAATATTACCACATCTGAATACTTAGAAAAATGAACATATTTAATGACAATGTGAGATCAAAACCTTTCAAGGCATTAATATTTCAAATTCAACATCCTTTTATCGACTCACTATCATTCAAAATGTACATATACTCATAATTGTATACAATTGACTGGTTATTGACAATTATTGTTTTGAGAATTTAATATATTTAATAAGAATTCCATAACCACATAGCATTTGGATATCGTCTTCATATATTTTATTTGTAACACTCTATGAAAACAAACATAAACAACGACTTTTCTTCTGCAGAAAATTGCTCCACAAATATATTTAACGAGTGCACAGCATGGACTGGAGGTAACGATTTAAACATAGAGGGAGAATACGTTTGGGACCATCCGAATACGTCAATGGTCTTTACCAACTGGTATAGGAACGAACCCAGCTTGGCTGATCCGTCAAAGGCTTTAACTCGAGACTGTATTGATATTCTTAGGAATGGTAAATGGAACGACAGACCGTGCCTGTATTTCAACTCGTTTATATGTGAGAAATCTCTTGACCTTTGATGTCACTTAGGTAAAGCAAACCCGGAGATCGTGAAAATATTAACTCTAGTCAATGTACATCATTATGCTGTATTAGATAACATAGTATAGGCAAAAGTGTACAATTCGACTTCAATTCGATTTTTTTTACATCAAAAAGGACGTAGCACTATTGTAAATCCCCATTAACGCAATTAAATAATAACATATAGGGTTAATTTTTACGCTCTGAAAAAAAAAATTAAATAGGTCCCTGTTTTGGATATTTATTGTGTTCTTTACAAGCGGGTTTTTTTTTAACCCTGCAATCCAAATTATGTGTTTGTTTGTGTAATGCTCATATTTAAATAAATGCAAATTATTTATTTAAAATAACCAATCATAATGAAGTGAAATATTAGAGTATTAATATACAGTGTAATCAATTAAGTTCCTGGGGGACATGTTTCATAGATTGCTATAACTTTACAGGCTCGTAATGGCGTAATTTCGTGTATTCTTTTATACAAACAAGAGGCTATATGACTTACTTACCTTAATTTATGTTAATTCGTGGATGATAGGTACATACGAATTTCACAAAATTAGGCCACCACAAAAACTCATGATTTCACAGTTAACTGCAAAAACAAATATTTGGGATCTGAAGGAATGCAGTTTCTCGGTTGAAGCAGCTAGAAGCAGGTAAAAAGTAGAACTCTTATTTTGAGGGGGATAATTAGAGTCTAAAAACGGCTATGATCATTGATTCCTTTTCAAATAGATCGTTTACTGATTATACTTTTAGCAAGGCATTTTAGCGATTTTAAAAATCCTTGCATCAAAAGCAAGGACATCTTCCTAAAAATTTGTGTTTTAATTTGTTGAAGCAAGTAATTTTGCAATTCTTGTTTTGATAATTTATTTTAGAAATGCTAGAGACCAGATACACAATTTGAATTGTTCATATCACAAATCAGAATTCTTTGTTAGTTGTGGTTCTTCACTACTTGTATAAGGAAAATGACTGAAATAAATGAATATTTAAAAACAATATTTACTGTCTGTGTTTTTATTCAACTTGTTTTAAACTCGATACTTGGTTAAACACATATTATTTAATGGCTGTCATTCGGCTTTCTCTACAGAGTAACGGTATTGACCCAGTTATCAATTTATCTATTCAAGTTATTGTATCATAATCTTTTGCTCTCGTTTTGTGTTGACAAGTATTCAGAACATGAAATCAATTTGCTGTAAAAGGTATTACTGCTGAAAATGTAAACATTAAATATGATGTCGATACATTTTCATTTTATCAGACAAATAAAAGAGGGGTCGGACTTTTTTTCAAACAGCGTACAACACGCTTTTATTTAGGAGGTATTGTTCATATCATTGTCTAGCTTTGTTAAAACGATGTTTTGATCAACAATGTACTAGCTGCTGTTGTTACTAATAATTTGAATATATGAAGAA
The DNA here is from genome assembly GCA_020458035.1 of Magallana ariakensis. Taxonomy (NCBI): domain Eukaryota; kingdom Metazoa; phylum Mollusca; class Bivalvia; order Ostreida; family Ostreidae; genus Magallana; species Magallana ariakensis. The sequence continues at coordinate 63,516,475 of CM035811.1, forward strand.
CATTTTGAATACCTATAATCCGTTTATTAAAAGTAAGATAGAAAAAAAAATAAATGATTAGATATCTTTAGTAATTTTGAGGTGACGACATTTGTACACATAATGATTATTTAGCGAAGTTCTTTAAGTAGTTTTTAAGTCGTCATTCAGTGAGTAATTCATTAATAGACGGTCACTGGTACTTATTCTACTTTTTTTTGTTCGAACTTTGTTTTGTTCAATAGATAATAGCGAGACCAAAATGAATACCTCATAAATGCGCGACTTGTTATATGTTATATGTTAAAGCGTCGTGCAATGGTAAACGGTTATGGATTATTTAATCAGAACGGTAAAGTGTAGTTATGTAAAAATGCATAGCTCAAACAATATCAGTCAATTTTCAAGAATACCAGTAGATTCTGAATTTATTAGTGATATATACACCCAGATGGCATTACTAACAATTACAAAAAATCATTTGCTCTGTAAAACTATTCTCAAATTTTCATAAAAGCTCATATTTTAAATGTATTCATATATGCTGAACTTTTTTTGGCATCGAAAATTCAAATATATTAGTGAGAATATGTATGATGTAAATATAAACAGGATCCTCACGGAAATAACTTTTATGCTAATTTCCTGATGTACACACCTTTTGTTACCTGCACTACTTGCTTTTTAGCTTCTTAATTAATCTCGGTCCTTAGAGAATTGCATTTCATGCTAAGTAAGAGAGAATGGATAGAACAATGACAACATGTTCTTACAATGTGGAACAAGAGTATAAACAAAATCGATGCTTATTTTTTATTGCTTCTTCGTGTAAAATTTACTGTGAACGGTATCTATATCCACATTTTAAAAACCCCAAAGTAATCAACGCATAAATAGCGGCGTGTTTTAAAGATGCTAAGACGGCCATTTCGAGTGGTGTAATGTGTGCAATTGATATTTGTTGTGCTAGTTATGTTTCCAAAGCAAACAATGATAAATATATTGGAGTCCATGTCTTAAAAACAGAAGGTAACTGTTATCCTATTGAATGTATTCAATAAAATATGTTTATATTAAGGTAACTGTTATCAACCGGTTCCTTAAATTCTGGATGAAACATTTCTCTACTTACAAGGTAAAACACATTTCATACGTTCAATATTTACTGAATTAATTAAGAAACAGAATCCAAACAATTGTATTTTTTTTGTTGTTTTTTTAATTAAAGAGATGCGTATTTCAGCTAAATACACCTATATAAAAATATAATATATGATTATATACATTTTCATCTATCGATATACCCTTTAATAATGTTTTGTTTCCTATTATACCTACGATTGGCTTATTTTTTTTTTGTTTTGAAGATTGTTGGGCCAACTGGGTGAAATTCAGAGGATGTCGCTTTTAATTTTACTGTCATCAAACAATCCTGTAGCCAGAAGCTAAGGTGAAAAATGATGATGTTGTCTTTTTTTCTAATTTAGATTTATAAGCAAGATGGTATCTTTCTTTGTTAGACATATTCATTTTCACTAATGTCTATTTTAATTTGGTATGTATTTTGTTTTAAAAACTAAGTTAAGCAATATAAATTAATAAGAAATTTAATTCTTGTAATATTGATTCTGGTTGTTTTTACTCTTTATTCCCTTACCGCAATTATGATTCATTTTTCAAAATATCTGCCTTATTTTCCGAGTAATGCGGCATTAACTGAAGAGTAATTCGAACAGCCAAAGTATGCTGACGAAAAGTGAATAACGCAAGAAATTTAATTAAACAATTTTTTTTATCTTTTTAACTAATGGGTGTAACCTTTGGTATGATAATAATTAAATGAATTGGATTCATTAAGCTGTTTACAAAACTTTAAATTAATGAAATGTATACCATCGGCGTAGGTATAATATCAGGTGGTGAACTGCAATAAGAGTCAAACATGTTCTGTGCGAAAAACTGATGGAAAGTGTATTCATTTGCACCAGATTTAATGATTGGGTCTTCTGTCTTATGCGTAAATATCACTCAAATCAATCAATGCAATTTAATAGGAGGAAAGGAAATGAAAGAATTTTGGGGGGGGGGGGGTTTATTGAAGGCAACAACCATCTTCAAAATATACATCAAGATTGCACAGCATGGACCGAACACGTCCATGATCTTTACAAACTGGTACATGTATATATTCGATCCAAGCAAGGGTGATGCAGGGGACTGCGTTGGTATTCTAAGGAATGTTGATTAAATATAAGACCCTGTTCCTTTTTATAACTCAGAGTTAGTGAGAAATAGATTAATCAATATTAGGTACTCAGGTTTGCAGTAATAAAAATCGTAAAATTGCTGCAATTTCTTAATATTTAATGTATTATCTTTTTTAATAATCATTTCAAACATGAGTTGCTAATTTCCGTAGATTGTTATTTTTAAAAGGTTTGACTGTTAGATATTAATTTCGTAGAGGTTTGTCTTTTTAGGACAATGATTGTCCACCATGTGTTGTATGTAATGTTATATTTTGTTAATATATCAAACAAGTTGATAAACAGGATTATCAACAGTCTCGTTTGAAGTCATATAGTAAGTTCTATGGTCGATACAACGACCTTGTCAGCAAATACAATTTTCCACTGGGTCGCATGCTGACTGACGTTTTTCTTACTAATTGCTAGATCATAATTAATCACCTAATTGTCTACGGACTTTTCCGTTTTTTTCCCGAAGAGCACACGGCGGATGTGACCGGTCATTAGAGGATGCTCACTCTTATAGGCACCTGATCCTACCTCTATTTTTTGGAGGTCCGTATTGCTCTGCTTTGAATTTGTATTTCGTTTTATTGATTTTTGAGATGGTTGACGGTTTTTTATTATAAATTTTTATCATAAACTTGTACCTGCAATATAAACAGCGAAATACTGCATGCTGTTAGTTTCATTAAACAAAGGAAGCGAACGTACTCATACAAATTAGATGCAAATGAGAGATACCCAATGGTAGCACCTTTAAGATATCGACATAATTACTAGTGTAGAATGCAATTTTCAAACACGAAAAAATAAGAGACTAAAGAGTAGGTTAAGTTATTTTAAAAAAAAAAATGAAGCTGGTCAACAGTATCTAAATTTAATTGCATTAAACTAAGGAATACTGTTAACTTTGAAATAACAAATTAAAATCAGAAATTAAAGACTAAACTAAATAAACTCTATTATTATCATATCAATTGAAAATATTCAAACTTTGATAGTTTTCATAATTGTTATTTTTTCATTATGCATAAGATCGTCCCTAGAGTTAGAAGTTGATGGTGGGTATAATAATCCATCAGTCAGGAATTGTGAAATCACTTAGTGTTTTACATGAGAATAAAGTTCATTGTCATTGCACATAAAGGCATGTATGCTATAAACGTGTTTGGAACAGTAACCCCATCAACGTATTTGTTTACCATAGTAGTCTGTAGAATGACTAAGTGTGACGTTCAATAACACCGTATTGATCCATATAAAATGCAATCCTAAGAATTAATCAATGTTCCCAAATTTTCGAATTCTAATTGTTTTGAACAAAAATAAATAAATAAACAAACGGGTAAAATAGACCTCTGTTAATATGGTGGTTTTTTAAATTGCAGTCTGTCCAGCATTTCTGTATGGTTTCAACTATTTATAGTTAGTAAGTAATAAAGATACTCTTAAACACAGGAACTAGTTCGCTTTTTATTCATCTTCAACTTATAATCGACCGAACATGTTGTAGCAACACTACTAACGAAAGACTGCATGTACTGCACTCGCTGACAAAGACGTCTGGACGTTAAGCACTAAAGAACAGTTATGAACAAAATATTAATCTTTTTTCTTCTGGCTTTCTCCACAAGGTTATACTGCGAACAAAGAGGGACCTACTATTCAGAATTGGACAAAAGAGAAAACAAATCTCCATTAGCGATATTTTATAACGATGTTGCGACTGTATTGTGGTGTGGTGTAAAGTGTTTAAATGATAATTGTTGTGCTCAGTTTCTCTACGACAATATAAGCAGGCAATGTATCGGAGTCCATAATTTTGAGAAAGGTGTTATTTCCTTTTCTCAAATTCCCGGTTTATCGGATAAAACAGAAATGTACAGAAAAGGTAACAACAAAACTTTTATTTGCATGATATATTCTAAATACATGTAAGAGATTAATCTCACAAACGATACAGGTATTTCTTCATCATCAACTATAAAACATTGTTTACAAGAATTTGCTTCAAAAATTGTCATCTTTCAAAAAATAATCTGATTTGAAAACGCATTAATCTGCGAAATTAAACGTTCCGTTTTTCTCATAGATTATATCTTCTAAAACGGTGATTATATATCATTTTCTAATTTAAAGAGAAAAATGTCTACCCTGATAATTTCGAAATACTTTAAATATTACAATATATTTTATTACTAAGTATGGAAGTAGCGTGTCTTTTTTTAGCTATGAAAACTAGAGTAAATCATCTACTGACGGGTTTTTGTTCATCAATCGACTGAACAAAATATAAACAATCTATTTCAAATTCCTTGAGCTGCAAAATCACCACTGTATTAGCACAGGTTAAATAAAGTTTCAATATTTTTTCCTGAAAATAAAGCCTCAACAATAGTGAATAGAATCTATAAAAATTGTTGGCTCTATATTAGTTATATAATATAACTAATATCACTTTTATTCTAAAGCAAACTTTTTTTTATTAGAGAGTTGAATAATAACTCCAACTATTCATTTCTTTTATTGTGTCATAAGTATTTATTGTGAGAAAAGCATTTTAGAAACATTCCAAACATATTCCTGTTTTTAATAATCACCTAGCAGTTTGTATCGTTAAATGCCCAAAGTAAATCAATTTCCTCTTCTCTGGTAAAATTAAATTCGCAATACCTTCATTTCTGTCGATACGTGCACAAAGCAATATCAATGTTTGCTGATGGGTGTTTATAATATTAATACGTTTGAATGCCTTACAGTTACCGTGGTAGGTGCTTTTTACAGGTTGTGGTATTGGCTGGACAGAGTTCAAAGGTCATTGCTATTTTTACGGAGAAAAAATAGTTACATGGTTGGAGGCCAAGGTAAAGTAAAGATTTTTTCTTTGCTTTAAAATCAATGTAATTTTCGATGCTAAAATCAAACTTTTATAAGGCATTACTCAGCGTTAAAATAATGTATCATTTTTAAAACAAAAAGCTTAGTTTTTGAACAAAATTGTATCGACCTTTCTTTCCTATGGCATTTTTTTTTCTTTGCTCCTTTTTAGATTAAATTAAAAGAACCAACTGTGATTTTTTATATGATATGAGACCCCTGTCGAAATAATGTTGATAAAAGAATATCATGATCAAAAGACTTTTCCCATTTTAAATTTTCAAATTTAAATTTCTTTTTGAAAAGGTAAAAAAAATTAAAGACCCAGCGGGACTCAAACTTATTACTTATAGATTAGTAGTTAATCCTAATCCAGTATGCTGATAAGTTACAGTTTTAGGGATGAAAAAGGTTATAAAATAATTCTTGATTTAATGTTTATTTCGATTGGAAGTCTGTCAAAATAAAGAGGTGTCCCACACACCTGATTTTTTACAAGTCTTTGTGATGTAATTGTGTTCAACTGCATAGTAATTAACGGTCAAAGATCAATGACGGAAATCAGCGCAAAAAGTATGTAATGATCTTAAATATGATGAATTAAGTTAGATCTATATGTTTCACAATAATCTTTGTACGCAAGATAACGTTTTAACTGTGTATTTTTAAACCTTTATTTTTCATTATTAAGAAAAAATATTTTTTTTAATTACTGTTTATCAATTAAAACCGCATTGTACAAAGCCAGATAGCAAACCGCAGACATCTAAAGGTCCTCATCAGTGTTTTCCTCCTCATAAACAGTGGCAAAATTATCACCATTGAATCTTATTTGTTGTGTAATTTCATTATTACAATTATCTGATCCTTCGCAAAGGCAAACACTTGTGGAAGACAAATGTTGTCTGTTGCATACACAGTCTCTTGCACACACTGATTTGCCTCTGGCCTTACAAACAAGATCTTGTAAAAAAAATCTGATGCCATTGGTACTTCAAAGAATAATGGTATTAAACCACATTTACTTTCTCTCCAACCGAAATCCAATGGTGACTTAACCGTAGACTTTGCTACGTGTGAATTCATCCAAACATGAGTTTGGAACATAACACGAAGTATTTGCTGAGAAAATGATGCTTCACAAGGTGGAAGCCGAGCAAGAGTTGTTTCTTTCGAAGAACCTACTATAACTCGAAGTTTATTTAGATTTCCATGCGCATCCTTAGTTTTTTCTTTTGGATCATACATCAGAGCAATAAGCTTGCGTGCAGCATCTTTAGCAATATCTGAATTATTTCCAGAGATCAGACAAAGATTGAACCTTTTCTGAATGTTTTTGTAGAACTTTATATATAATTTTTTGCCCAGCCCAAAGAACGACGTTTTGTCACAATCTGTACGCGGGTATGATAAGGCAACTAACAGCGATCGATCGAGTAAAAATTCCTCGGATCGATATGACGTCACAAAAAGCAGCATGATGTCATATTTTACTCAAGAAACCTGTCAATTTTAACTTTATCTCTGGTCCAAATTATGAAAACTACAGGCGTAAAATGTCACTAGAAGCTATTTAACTGAATATATCTTCGATTTCTCTGTATTACGTATCGTTATCATTGATGACGTCACAAGCATGTTTATTAGAGAAGATCAATCATCGGATTGCAGTGTAAATAATGCCGAAAAAAGACTTATTTAATGCAGATACCCAAGATTTAGATGAGTGTCAGTTAGGTTATAACCAGGATAATACAGGCATGGATATTTTGCTTTATCAGTGAGTGTTATAAGGTAAGCAGATAGACATTTATGTGGCTTGACCGGCCCTTCCTCTGTCAGTGTGTACAATAAGACAAAAGTGTAACACTACCCCGAATATTATGAAAGATGAATTTTGCAAATATCAAAAGCATATGACCTTAAATACTTGAAAAGTGCTGCTAGAATCCTCTGGTTTGTTGTTGTAAATGAAAAATACGTAGTATTTTCCATGAAATTGAAAAAGTTGAGGGGGTTTCCGATAAATAATGACAATATTTATTTTATTCGATTAACAATAGGATTCTAGCGGCAATATTAATAAACATGAAATTATTACCGATCGAATTAGTGTATCATACATACAAATAAACTTCGGGGTAGTGTTACACTTTTTGATTTTTTGTTAAGGTACAAAAATGATCTATTTTAAACTGTCACGTGATACCATGGCACGGCAGCTTCAGAGATCGACTCAATTCCGAAATAAAAATATAATATCTTGTTGAATACATTCACTTGATGTAAATATTCAGCACTGTTTTCATAAAAATAAACAATTTTTAAAATGACCATAATATCGACGATCACTAAACTCTGAGTTGCCTTAACCTACCCGAGTAAGGGCGTGAACAGCAGGTAGAAGATACAAAGAAGATATGGAAGGACGTAGTGACTTCGACATGTCATGGACGGGTATGTATCGCCATCCGTCTCGCGCTTGATTAAACTCCTGTTTGGAACCACAGTTGGTCTGTTTGTCATTTGAGGAAAATAGTGTATAAGGAGAAGCAACACATCCGTATCAGGGGATCGAACTATTACATGACCTCTAACATTTTCACCTCTAAAGATGGAGTCAGCAAAAAGGAATGTAGTACGATTCGTGTATCTGCTGCTTAATGTGTGCTCCACAGTTCCGGAATCGACTCTCCAGAGATACATTTCATTTTTGAGGCTTTTGTCATGACATCAAATTAAAAGTTTTGAGATGGGTTATATGTTATAGGACTATAATAATTACGCGACCCGCCTTAACTTAGACACCCTTTCACAAAAGCATGATAGATTCAATATTTCCGGAATATACTATTTTCATGATCCTCCGTATTTAAAGGTATATTAGTGGGGGGGGGGGGTCCGATTTAATTGCTTCATTTCTTTATAAAATAGCGAACTTCTATTGTGTTTCTCATTCTTAACAATAATTACTTATTTATAACATGCAATAACTGTGATACTAATGATTAAAATAAAACACACATTTTTGTTTAAAGTTTTATTAAACAAAAAGGGAAAAATAAAAAACCAGAAATATTACTTTTGAGTCGTAATTTGTTACTGCTGTAAAATGTATTGAAAATAAAAAAAAAAACATGAGAGAAATTATAACCTGTTAAAAACTAAACCATCGACAAACAAGGCAAAACATCAAAATACCAACTTTTTCACTTAAAATGCCCCTTTTTTTAAAATTAAATGACCATAGAAAATTCTAAGACTGGGCAATAAGTATTGGGGAGGTTTGTGCCTTTCAGAAAAAATAATTTTCAGCCGTGAGGTATGCCGGTCTACTAAAGTCGAAAAATATGCGACTTGTTCTGTTTTTGTCACTCCACTACCATTCGGAGATACTCGGGACACCTCGCGCAATTTTCAAAAGTTATCATCCGGGCTTATTAATGGTTGATGCAATGCACAATCCCCGTAGACTTTCTATTTTGGAATGTGTATTGGAACCTGAAGCGGTAGAGGGGGCGTTTTAAAACAGATAATCTGGACATTTTTCATATAATTGGATAAACATAGTTTGAGCACAAAGTTATTTATTATTATCGAAATATCAAGAGAAAAGTTGTAGAAGCAAAAACACGGGACAGGGTATAGTGCAAATTTATCACTTGTTTTTTTTTTGATTCAGCTTATACGTTGTAGCTGTTTACTAACCCAGAAAATAATGCAATTTTTATTAAAATTTATTCAATATGTTACAATAAGTTTTTTTTTCTTTTTCTCAAATTAGTTAGAGTGTCAGAACTTGTGCTCCTATCTAGTAGAGATTGAAGACAAAGAAGAGGCAGACTGGCTGTCTAAAACGTTTTTAAAGAAAGGTAATAAATTTGTATTATTATGCTACTATTGAAATACAAAATGCATAAATAATTACAAATAATTTTCTAGTGAAAAATTATGGACAGGAATTTGGTGTTCTTAATAAATGACATGAAAGTATATTTATGTCTTTTGTAAACAAGACATATAATTAAAAATTGGATTTCAAATTAATTCCACTTAAGAAAAATCGTATCTTAAGAAGGCAAGTCAGACATCTTATATTTATTGTTGTATGAAGTTTACTAATTTTCAATACATACCAAAGAAATATTTCCTTCAGTAATTGAACATGTACTCTTAAAAAAAATTACATATATTTCCTATATTGCAGACGATTGTCCGACGGGTATATTCAAACATTGCACAGCATGGACAGGGGGTAACGATCTGGGCATTGAAGGACACTACGTGTGGGACCATTCGAACACCTCCATGGTATTTACCAACTGGTATAAGAACGAACCCAGCATATTAACTCCCTCCCAAGGATTGACACGTGATTGTATTGACATTCTTAGAAATGGTGAATGGAATGACAGGTCCTGTTTATTTCTAAGCGCGTTTATTTGTGAAAAATAGATTGGTTAACATTAGAGAATCATTAGTTGAAATTAAAAGAAATGCAGGGCGTTAATATTGAACGATAGGAAGCGTTTTCGTCTCTTTAATTATCATTTTAAGCCCATGTCAATTTCTTCAGATTGCCATTGTTTAAGGCTCGTAAAGATGTAAATAAGTTGTCTTTCTGTTAGCAATAAATGTTCAACATTTGTTGTCTTAAATTTTTGACCTTGTTTATATATTTAAGTATTAAAATGTACCCTCAATATTAACGGGTGAAACTGATTGTTTTTATTTTTTGTTAAATTATTTATTGACAAATGTACTCTACAAACAAATGGTGATATTTCTTTAAATGAATGATATCCAGTTGTAAAAGCTTTAAACTTTTCAACATATCTATTCATAATGATATTTTAGATATGCGAAGTGAAAAGAATTAGGAAAAGCCATGTTCAGAATGTAAATGAGATGTCCATGCATGCATCAAGAAAACGCAAAAAAGTCTTTTAATTATTTATATACAATCATTCGATTCGACAAGCAATGTTTTAACATGCATTTATTTAATAACATGTGATTTGTTATGAAGCAGAGGATGTTATCGGAGCAAGGCATATTTTTGGACAACAAATGATTTTGTCCAAATAGTTGTACTATATATTAAGAAATTTCATATTAACACTTATATGTTCTCTTTGATAGCAATGTATGGCTCGAAAAAATTATTAAATTTATATCTTTCTTTTTTACACAACATATGCTTGTAATATAATAGTTTATTATAAATAATTTTAACAAAGAGCTCAACAGAACAATTGCGCAGCTAAGCAAAAACTAGGTCAAACTTAAGTGGAAACAGCTTTATTATGTCAAATATAATATTCTTGGCAACTTAGGAAGGCATATTTTTGTTATAAATGTATCTCCACAGTTAAGAATAAAGGGTTTTAGATTTAAACAGGCATTGTTGCAATAAGTCCACATGAAGAAACTTAAATAAGATTCAAATCAGCTTTAATTCATGCACCTTTTAATGAAGGCAATAGACTTCTAAACTAAAATAGAATAAAGAAAAACAGAGTGTGTTTTCTGAGGTATAAGATACATTTCTTATTGGTTATAATTCAACAGTTTATCAAATCAAATGAAAGCTGAGGTCGGTATGCCACCTTCATTAAGATAATGAAAGCTATTTGATGTTGGACCACGTTAAGTGCTGCTATTACTGGAATGGAAAAAAATTATTAGTTTTTACTCTACTGATCTGTCAAAAAATGAAAAGTCTGGAAAGAGGACTGACTTTCATCATACTCGTAGGCCCCATTGAAAAGCATCTAACGATAGCAGGGTTTTTTTCTTTAGGGGAAAAAACTTAGGGGGTTTTACATATTAGTTCCTGGGCAATTTTCGACTACAAAACATTGTTAACGTGTATCATTCTATGTCCAAGGATAAAGGTGTTCAGAAAACAGTGCATTATTTATATCGCAAAATATATAGTAAGAGTTTTTAAATATTGAAAAATCATTGGAATGGTCGCTCCTTTTACACTCACTAAATGTATGTATTCTTATATATTCATATATGCAAAGACAAACAATCATTTCAATCAAAATTTTAAAATGACTATTGAGTTTAACTTTCAGACTTAAAAACTGTTTTGTCTTTCGTTATGATTATGTAACATGCTGAATATTGACGTCAAACATAAATGGTCATAAGTCTTGTTTTTCTATCAAAGTCCAAGGAATTCAAACAATAACACTTTACATGCATGTAGTATGAATATCAACAAATCAACTATTTGCTAAATTTAACCTATATTAATACAATACTCATTGGATTCCTTTGTAAAAATATTTGTCTTGTCGTTTTTGTGTATTCAAAATCAGAGTAGATTATATTGATGTTGCTGAGTAGAGTAGTTAGTTTGGTTATTATTCATTCTCATTTTATAATTGACCGAATATGTAATACCAACATTCATAACAAAAGACGGCATAGACTGCAGTAGCTGACAAGGACATGTGGGACACACTACACGCAAATTATGAATAGCTTATCAATCTGTTTTCTTCTGGCCTTTTCGTCATTGTTTAACTGTGAACATAGAGGAATCTACTATTCAGAATTGGTCAAAAAAGAACCCAATTACTCGTTAGCAATGTTTTATGACGATGCTGCAACTGTTTTATGGTGCGGGGTAAAGTGTTATAATGATAATTGTTGCGCTCAGTTTCTCTACGACAAGACAAGCAAGAAATGCCTTGGACTCCATAATTTTGAGGAAGGTGTTATTTCCTTTTCGCAAATTTCTGGTTTGTCGGATAAAACAGAACAATACAGAAAAGGTAACAAAATGTTTTGACATCATAATCTATTAACAATAATAAAATTTTTGTTAAGATACATCGATCAATTTTCGACTATTTTCAAACTGATTTGAAAAACTTATTACAACCAAGCAAATTTATATAAGAACTACTTATATAAAGCTTATGTTCAAAAGTGTGTTTAGTACAATGGGACTGTCTTCAGAACATTTCCCAGGTGTGTGGAGGTCTCTTAACATATTTTCCAGTGGTCAAATTGGTCATTATAGGACGACATTCGGAACACATATTCATAAAATAATATAGACATCTTAAATTCAACTTAAACAGGTTGTAGTTTATAAATGTTACAAGCATTCGATTTGGTTTATTGTCAATTACACCTAACAATGTTCATTGTAAAAATAGTATTTACATAGCCGTTTCCCTTTTTTACATTTAAGTCCACAGTTCCTTCATTTTAGAAGTTAGTTATATAAAAAATGATTCATATCTGCTAATGGGTGTTTTTATTTTTGATAGGTTTTGTATATTTGTAAGTACATTTAATTTTCATTATGCTCATGATAGGCTGTGATTACGGCTGGATAGAGTTTAAAGGTCACTGCTATTTCAACGGAAAACAACAAGCTACGTGGCCAGAAGCCAAGGTAAAATTAAGAATAACCGTTATATTATTAGTAAGTTACATTATTTCTTTTGTTTCAAAATTAATATGTTATTTATTACTTTTAGTTGGAATGTCAAAAGAAGTGTTCGTACCTGGTAGAGATTGAAGATAAAGAAGAATCAGATTGGCTTGCTTCGATGTTTCTCGATAAAAGTAAAAATAATTAGTTCAATAATGTTGCCTTTTTATCAAAGAAACCAATCAATGTAGCGTAACAGTAGTGCTTACATTAGTCGATATTTAGGCTTTTTTGCTGCAGTGATGCATTAAGTAAATGACATGAAATTTTATTCTTACTTTGATATCAAACGAAACATATATAAGTATAGCTGCAGAACTGTAGGTCCACGGGAAATTCAGATTTACAGACCATGGAGCTACAGGTACACCATATACAGGAACTGTGTATTTTTGCCCACAAAGTGTTGTGTGTGTCTTTGGACTTATGAACCTAATTAGGGATTAGGCATTAACCTTAATGTTTTTTAAAGTTTAACAACGATATTGATTATAATTTTGCTAAATACTAAGAGGCCGGCGGTAATGCTGAAACCGATTATTGTTTGTATGACAAAGTGGCTTAATTGTAACATATTGCAATTTTTTTCTTTCTTTAAATATTATTCCATATAGATATTTGGGAAAAATTTAAAAAGATATCACCAATTAAAACTCAATGCAAAAACGTTCTTATGACCATCTTAACTCTTATTTTAATTAAATACCTTTTAAACTCCATAAAAATGTTCGAAATTCTGAAAGGTTTTATATTTTGTTGACTCCGCCCCAACTATATTATGGTATTGAATTATTATTAATTTTTGGTAAACACCAATGGACAATTTTCTAAATTCTTTTAAGTGTCAAAACACTTGAAATATAGCATTAACTCTATACCATTGCTTTATATTGTAGGCGATTGTCCTACAAGTATTTACAAAAATTGCACAGCATGGACAGGAGGTAACGATCTGGATATTGAAGGACAATACATGTGGGACCACTCGAACACGTCTTTCGATTTTACCAACTGGTATAAATTTGTTCCTGGCCGTGGTGATGCACGAGACTGTATTGATATCTTAAAGAATTGCGAATGGAATGATAGACCTTGTTCTCATTTAAATAATTTTATATGTGAAAAATAGGTTGACCAGAAAAACAATCCTTTTGACTTGAATACCTGATAACCGCAATTTAGTTTGAATTCATTGCTACGAATTACTTTAGAATTGGGAAATAATTTAAATCCTGTTCTATCAGCTTTCAATTAAAGTCAATATATTTAAAGGTTCATGTGTATTTAATTTCGTAAATATTATTTTATGTGTTGATGTATTGTTGATTGAAACGATTATTGGTCATTCGTAAAGGATGTTAATTTATCTCTAAATGGTACCTAAAAAAGAAAAAAAACAAAAACAGTCATTCAAAATATTAAAGCCTGTCTGTAATAGAGATAAAATGTTATAATTTTGAAAACTAAAGAAACAGCAAAAAATTCAGAAATCAAAGTATAAAGATGTTTCTATTACAAGTTAACAGTTGATTGATCAGATAAAAGAGAGCAAAACTATTTTGATAGCAATAAAGAAAGATGACTGTCAGTATTATCCTATGAATCAATCAGTGGTAATGAGTTAAATTGGAGTTGTCGCGACAAAAAAAAAATCTATGATTAAATATTTTCTGAGAAAAGGATGCTTTAAGACTTGAATCAAAAAGGCACCTAAATTCAGAGATATTAAGAAAACTACCATTCATAAATTAGTAAAATTAATATGAAATCAAAATTGTATTAAACATTTTTGACTTTAAGATATGAATAAAAAAAGAACTAATTAATGAAAAACATATTTATTAGATAGATATGTGGAAAAACAACTTTTTTGCAAAAAGATATTGCATATTTTAGTTATCGTTAATATAAACTATCATTTTTTCCAAATTATTATAAGTACTTGAAGTGTAAAAAACAGCAAAAGCTCAGAAACATGGTTATAAATTAAGTTTCACTTTATTGTCATCAATCTAAAAAACAAAATATCGAGTTTCCGTAGACATTACAGGGTAGTACCGACGTAGAAAACGCCCCCTATGTAAATGTACTGAATAGGTCATTAAGGCAGTTGTTTCATGCTATCAAAAGTTTTCTTTTAAATAAAAGTTCTCCTATATATATCGCAGACTAACCATTTGAATGAAATGCCGAAAAATTCTAGATGTAAAATATAATGGATTTATTTATTGTGTTTGTGCCATGCAGCGAATAAATCGGCTTCATCTTTCTTTAGCAGCTCTAAACTTGTTTAAACTGTTGTGCGTTAAATTGAGTAATTTCTATATTGTTTTTAAGGTCCTTGCAAAGTCGGTGATGGTTTCTGATTTCAATTTTGTTTTCATCAGATTTGTATTTCAGTGGGATATTTTCTCTAAAACTAAGAACGTTAAAAAATAAAACATTTTTGAGATAAACAACACATCCAAATTTAAAGACGTGGGTTGGATCATAGTATGTTAACAATTACGAAACAAATTCAAAAATTAAATAGAATAAGCAAATTTCAAACCTAGATTCAAATTGCATTAGTTAGGGGGACATCTTGCTTACTTTAATTTTAATTTGATCTTTTTTTAATATGATGAAGGACTATTTAACCATTTAATCTTCATTAAATCGTACGAAAAATTAAATTGGTCATAAAATAATCAAACATAACGATAAAATTAGTTTTATTGTGATATATTCACTATTCTTTATACAATATAAAACAACCAGTCAATAAAATTTACGCCTAAAAAATACGTTAATCATAATATTTTTATAGTAATGGCAATTCATATGAGAATCATATAGGGATATATTGCCAATGAATGCATTGTTTAAAAATATTTATTGACAGTAACTAGAAAGTGAAATATGTTTGCTCCGAAAGATCAGTAAAGCAAGCTTCAATGCCAAACATTAAAGGGAAGCTTTGTTTTTGAAAACAGTCAAACACATATTATAACACTAAAAGTTTATTGAATTTTCCTTCTGTTAATAAAAACCGTAACAAGATTTTCTTTTTTTTTTGTCATCAAGTGCAGACAAGTCACAATTAAACGCAATCGATGTTCCATATGCCTATATATTCAAAAGCTTTTTCAGTTATTTTGGTTTCTCACGAGCAAAAGATAATGCGAAGGGATTCACCGAAGAAAGATAATGACAAAACTTTCAATTCTTTTTTTCTTGACCTTTTCGTTCATAATTTACTGTGAACAGAGGGAGGTTTACTATTCAGATTTGGCCAACAAAGAAGCACCACCCCCCTTGGTGGTGATTTATGAGCCTGCCTCAACTGTCACCTCTTGTGGTGTAACGTGTTTTAATGATAAGTGTTGTGTAAGGTTTATCAACAACAAGATGAATAAGCAATGCATGGGAATTCATATTGTCGAGAAAGATGTTTACTCTTACCAACAGGTCCCTCCTTTGCCACCCGAGACACAGCAGTTTGTAAAAGGTAAAAAGCACATCTTCTTGAGAGCGCAATATCTTTACTATGATTTAATACCCATTTTTTTTTCTTTTGTGTGATGCTGTTAAATTTACAGAGTGTGATCTGATTTTGTAGACTACTTTTCAGATCTCATAACCGTGATTTTCCGAATCCATACTTTGAAACTAATGACGAAGTACAGATTATATGTATCTTAGCGCGTTTTAAAAGATTTCGTTTAAAAATTGTTTAGCTGAAAAAGTAAACAATGTAGAATTAATAAAAAAATTATAGTTTTGTTATCACTACCTTCTAATGAAGGGGCATATCATTAACTTATCATGGTAATAGTAACTTGGTCCAAATAATCAAATTACGTTTTGTTGCCAGGTGCGGATCATCAACTATATTATGATAATATATATTAATAGATTTACCTTGGTAAAGATTCAAGGTGGAAACATATAAATTGTTACGGCCAATTTCTTGGATTACCATTTTTCAATGTTTCTTTGGATATAAGTTCGTGGATTGTTTCCTATGTATGGTGAATAAAAACTGAACTTCATATTTTCTTTTTTACATGAAAAATCGTATCCACGAACTCCATTAAAAAAAGATACAGCTAAACAAACATTAACGATTAAACAATATTCCGTCATTCAACGTATTTGCTTCCCGAAAAAATAATTGTTTTAAGAACAGTTTTCTATTTAATAAAATGTTTGTTTTAATGTTTATACTCTATTGCAAAAATCATATCCAGTATGTCAAATCCTGTATTATATTGAAGATAAGTATTTTTCAAAAGAGTGTATGATATTTCAAAAGATTGTATGATATTTAAATAAGTAATTTGTTTTGAAACTTGCTCATATAAACAGTACAATCATGTAATCAAATACCTTCCATGTGCTCAAATTGAAAGCACAAAAGAAGTTAGTAGTTTTCATAAACACAAGAGAAGCTACGTAGTCTAGAATAACATTTGTCTTCTTTAATGGCTACTGCTGTAAAATAAAGCTACAAACTAAAGTTAGATTTTATCAACATTGAACAGTTTTATCCATTGATAGTTTGAACGTTTACAACATTTAAAACACATTTCTAAGAAAAAAGAAATGAAAAGATAAAAAAACTGCAATTCCAATTCAATAAATAACAGTTGATATATATCATTAGCTAAGCAAATTGTCCGCTTTTAAAATAGAATTAAATGTACAAGAAACAACACTGCAATTGTTCTCACAAAATGTTAAACAGTTAGAAGCAGACTACAGTTTCAACAATAAATATTTTGGTACCCCAAACTTGTGTTATAAACGCTATTTTAATGAAGGGCCTAAATATTTTGCTATTAAAATTTTTAATCAATGTTATTGGTATCTGAGGTTTATTGTAAAACAGATGCATTCGATGGAATAATTTGCTTTATACTGTGGAATCATTTAATTTCGTGGGGGCCAATTTTCGTAGATTATGAGCTTTTTGCTTATTCGTGGGGATGTGATTTCGTGGATGCGTCGGTTTTCAGTTAAAGTAAGAAAAATAACTCTTTCTAAATGATTCCACAGTATCTGATGGTAAACCGTGTATACTGACGTCTGTATTTCACAATTGATAGAGATATTAATGTTGCAACCAAAATATGACTAGATTGAATTGGATTTTTAATGGACATTTTGGTCAACACATTTTGTGTCAGTGGTTATC
This sequence comes from Magallana ariakensis, assembly GCA_020458035.1. Taxonomy (NCBI): domain Eukaryota; kingdom Metazoa; phylum Mollusca; class Bivalvia; order Ostreida; family Ostreidae; genus Magallana; species Magallana ariakensis. Next base: position 63,534,224 of record CM035811.1, read on the forward strand.
TGTTTAATCTAAAGAAAACACTCAATCAATACAATCTGTTATACTTAATAAAGCAGAGATGATTGTATACTAAAAACTGTGATTTTTCGATTTACCTTTAGTCGATACTTTTGTAAGAACTTCTAATGTAAAAGAAAAGTTTAATGCCTCTTTATTTAATACATTCACTTAATACCTCTTGCAAAGCTTTTGCATTTTTTATATCATCTCATTTTATTTTTTATTTCAAATACTTGAAAACTTAATGGCAAATATATTTAGCAAATGCAATTTATGCATTAATGTGTCATATACTAGAAAAACTAGAATGTGTTTCTTTCAATTATCATGAACCATTTACTGTATCATATAATAGTTAAAGACTTATCATGTTATATGGATTATGAGATCAAACTTTTACAACTGAGTTCATAAGATTTATAATAGTTAGCATTTTTTATATTAAATATCATTTTATATTATTTAAAGCATTCAAAATAATTATTTTCACAAATAACTAAATGTGTTTTCACTCTGTTTTTCTCAATTTCTGCTTTGATTTTTTCATAATGGGTTGTACAGATACGCGTTTTATTCATATTGCTGGAGGAAAACTTAAAAAGGATCATGCTTTATTTTATATCATTAGAAACGTTGGCGTATCTTATAGTATATCATGATTATAGAGAAGTGACAAGGGGTTTTGTTACGACTGAAAATTAATGTATTTTATATGATTGTTATCACTGGATTTGAATCAAATTTTAAGTTATGCATTATCGTAATACAGTAAACGAATGCTTTGCACTCTTTCACTAAATATCAGTGGTAACAATTTAGATGAGCTCAAAGCAGACAAAGCACATTTCTAGAAAATGTATTCTAAGAATTTCTTGTACTTTTTGATACTAGCTGGAGTGCCAGAACAGTGTTCCTACCTGGTAGAGATTGAAGACAAAGAAGAAGCAGACTGGTTGTCTACGACGTTTATAAAGAGAAGTATTAAGATTTATTAGAAATGTCTTTACGAAAAATAAGTTTATATACATTCAAAATCGCACAAATAAAGTTTGTCTTTATGCTTAGAGATACTCGCAATGTGTTGAATATAAATTATATAGTATATTAAGAAGATAATATGAATGAAATATTATAATTAAAAGAAGATAAAGAACACTCGGTCATTAAATTAAAAAAGTCTTTCACAATCACAATTTTAGAGTTTAAAACATGTATTCTATGATAGTCTATGACGAAGTACAATTACCAATAAACCTTTAAAAATCAAAATTATACACATAACACACATTAATAAATCAACACTATTTTGTTGCAGGTGATTGCCCTACAGGTTTGTATACAGGCTGCACAGCATGGTCTGGGGGTAACGATCTTGCCATTGGAGGTCAGTACGTGTGGGACTATTCGAACACGTCCATGGTCTTTACCAACTGGCGATCCAAGCTTATATAACCCGTTACACGCCTCCGTTCGTGACTGTATTGACATTCTTGGGAATGGTAAATGGAATGATAGACCTTGTTCGTATGACAACAAATTTATTTGTGAGAAAATCATTTAACCTCTTAATAAGGATAATATATAAGACAACAAAAGTCATTAAAACTTTGGAATCGTGTTCGATGAATCAATTTTGATGAAGTTACATATACATGTAAGGCAATAACAAGAATGTGTAGTACAGTTTGCGTTTGAAGGAATAAAATTGTCTAGTGATTTACAAATACATGTATAAAAAATCTTGTTCAAAGTTTAAATCTGAAAAATTAAACTTTAAGTATACTTGTAACATATTACATTGTATTTACAAAATAAACTCTGTTAATTGCAGGGTTTGGTTTTTTTATTGTTTCGAAAACGATACTATATCATTTTAAACATCAAAAATAATTTTTTATTTGATTATGCTTTGATGATGCCATCGTTGTCTGCAATAAAACGATGCGGATAGATAAACATCGGCGTATCATATCCATTTCCTTATAATAAATATTTTATCAACAGTTCTTTGCTAGGTTGCAAAGAGCGTGATTGAAGATTCGATAAAAATGTGTGTGGGTGTTTCACAAGCTATTAACTCCACATTAAGTACAAACATATTATTGTCTGTCAGTAAGTTTTGTCTACAAAGTGAATATAAATCAATACAGTCAATTTAATAATTCAAGATACTACTGTGTTCTCTCGCTCTTGGTTTTTAAAAGCATCAGGAAAATAAAATCGATTTCTTCTCGTTGAGGAATTCCTTGTCAGTAAAAATATTTATGATAGTTGCAAGGCACAAAACTTTGATTTTTAATGGAGAAATGATTCTCGTTCTCCAAACGTAATATAGTAAGGTTACCTGAAATTATACTTCGCTTAATCAAGCTTGTCTGTTTGTTTTTAATTCTAGTTTTTGGGGGGTTTTTTGGGGGGGGATTTGGGGGGGGATTTGTTATTTTTTGGGGGAGTTTTTTGGGTTTTTTTTAAATTTTAATTAAGGTGTTCATTACTAAAAATTGCAATAAGTAACTTGATATGTATTGTATATGTCTAATATAATATAAATTTATATCGCTTAAGAAATTACATGTTTAAATTACATGTCAAATGGTGTATTCCCCCATTCTTTGTTATAATCAAAGTACTAACATATAGAAAGATATTTTATTTTAATTTGACATACATTTTTAAAATGCGGGTTATTCTCCTTTCATCTTCAAATAGCACCATATTTGTTTTAACTTCTCTTAAAAATGGTATCAATATATACCACTGATATACAATATAAGAAGGAGAACGCTATTCATGATTCATGTCATTTTGATATTTTATTTACCTAAACATGATACATCAGACGTAACGAGTTTTACAAACGCGTTTTAAATTCAGTATGACAACTTATGCGCTGTTCTGATAGATCCAATGGAACACTAAACAAACCTGACAGAAATCTAGGCAAACATACGACAGAAGTGTCCAATCATTGAAGAGCGTTTCCCTGTTTTGTATATCATCACACATGCGCAAACTATACACTTTAGATGATAGTGCAGTGACATAATGGACCCCAGAAAACAGCAATGTTAAAATGTATAATATCATAACATAGCAAGACTTTTCAACTTATTTACAAGATTACATATATACGACGCTTAATAACGACTTTTTTTACAACAAAAACATTTGATAATATTTGAATTACCTAACAAAAACATCAAAAGTTATCTAGAATTAAATGAAAAATCAAAGTGAACGCAAAGAATGCGTTTGATTACAATCAATAACATAGATATAACGTGATGTACATATTTTTATTAATCAGCAAACGTTGCAAGTGTAAGACATTTGGATTCTTATTTTTGGGACAATCACTCCTTTTGTCAATTTCAGAGCTAGCGGATGGATGGTGGTATAGTGATTTCTCTGATAAAATGAACCCACCCTCTACGCAGAAATGAAAGATGGCTGGAGTTGAAAAGCGGACTTTTTTTTAGAAATATAAATTCGTAACAAACTGTACCTATTCTTTTTCTGAGGACAACGCAAAAACAATATAGGGAAAGTACACACAAACACACACACACACACACACACACACACACACACACACACACACACACACACACACACACACACACACATATATATATATATATATATATATATATATATATATATATATATATATATATAAATATATATATATATATAATTTTGATTAATTTCAAAGATACATGTACGAGAAACCCAACTTCACGGACTGGGATTTTGGGAATTTATGAAGTGATTAATTTAATGTTTTAATAGTATTTCGTCATGATTTTCGGTCGGTCTGCTCCCACCCCCCGCACACACTCTGTTTGCGTTAGCCTGTTGAGATGCATTCGTTTGAAATGGTATGCTTTCATGAAAAAATAAATCTACACGCAGTGGGTATACTATTCGTATCTAACCAAGCAACGCAGGTCATTAATTCAGGCAGCTGTACCTGTCATGCAGGATGTTTAATCAATGACAACCATTTGAATTTCTAAACAAAACATATTAGTTGTATAAAATATATATTATAGGGTTAAGAGGAATGACGACGTTGAAATTAGAGATCAGTGCTTTATAATATAGATTTCATGAGACTGCTTAAACACATTTTTGTAGTACATGTATGTTTGTTTGCTCGTTTTACTTTTAGTACCTTTATTAAGTTTATCATTTATCTCAGCGCCCATTATGTAATTGAAGTGTACTTTATTTACGTACCATATATAGCAAACACCATGTTAGAGAATAAACATTTCATGAAAACTTAAGAATGGAATGAACTATATAAATATAAACGTGAATGTTGTTTATCAAAATCCCAACGCAACTTTGAATGAAAACATGATTGCATGTCACATGCGAAAAATTAAATTACGCAAAGCTAGGTTGCAAATGTTTTTATCCATTATCTCTTAAATTCCCATGATCATGAAATTGAAATTAGTCATTAATTAATCTAAACGAAATCCATCAAAAGGAAGTATAGTAACGTCCACCAATGATCAGTGCAGATACGTAGGTATAATGCATATATATTTGTACCCCGACCTACTGATAGAATAAAACTTTCTCTTTAGAGAAGTGGACAGACAAAACCATCCATGTCTTTATGACTGCTTTGTATGTCCACTTCTCTTGATAATACACTGTACGTCGTGTATATATCAGCTGCGCTCTCCTGAAAAAAAACGCACTTCCCCACCAGCAACTGCATTAATTATAGGCAGATGGCAGGCGCGTAGCATCAATGAGGGGCTCTCCCCCACCCCCCCCACCCCCACCCCCACTTCTTCTTGCAGCAGTTATTTTTCATAAAATTACATATAAAAAGTGGATAAGCATGAAGTTGTCCCCTACCACATTTTTGTGATCAAGTAAAAAAAATGTGAATCTGTGAAAAGCAGGAAATGAATAGCAACTCCCTCCCATCCACTTTCAATCATGATAACCATGGTACGAGTCTGAATGGTACAATTAAACGCGCTCGTCAAATCTCCCTACTGACTTATAGACAAGATGAACATGCAAGTCTGGTTTCTGGAAAATAATAACATGATTTCTGTAGAGGATTCATAAATATACATTATTACAATTTACATTATTTATAAAAAAAAATTCCGTGAAGTGATTTGTTTTTCAACAAAAGATGATATTGTAATGTGCAAACTAAACATTTAGTAAACCTGAAATAAAAATTCTTAACTTAAAGAAAAGATTTAATAATAATTAATAGATGAATTAACAATTTTTATTCTCCATTTTGGATCTCTTTATAGTTAAACGTTCATATTTTGTGTAAACCTTAACAGACATCAAAGTGAGATTGTGTCGTTTTTAAAGAAAAAAACAACATAGTTTCGTATGAATAAGAATTCAAACTACTTTATTCATGAGACAATACAAAAAATGCGCATGGTCTAATTAATAATTTTTTAAGAGTTTTATTATAAAGATTTACATTTTGTTTATATTATTTACCAACAAGAAATATTTCCCAAAAAAGTAAAACAATTTTCTATTTGCAAAGCAATGTGTGAGAAACATTGCAGAGTACAGTGAAAAAGATAATTATGTTCCCCGACAGCAATTAATTATTCTTAATCGTTATCTAAATACATGTACCACATTAAATCAGATTTCAGTTTGTTTTTCGCTACATGTATCATATCGGTCTCAATATATTGGGGACAATGTGATAAAGTGTCACCGAAACCAGGCTTATGAAACTATTTCGAGATAATCATTCAAGCATTCAAGAGATATGTATTGCTGTTGGATTTGTCAGGAAAAACTGTGGAAATGACACAAAGACAAGTATTTATATAATTTACTATTCATTTCTCAATATGTATTTTAATTTTGGTGGTTGATGATGCGTTCCTATTTAATGATATTTGTTTCAATTGTCGCTGCATACATTTTAGACAATTTAACGTTACCATGTATTCATTAAGATTATGAGTGGGATAAAACCCAGATAAATATAAATAAAAATAGTGCTCTCAAATATCAGTGAGTGTGGCAATGATTTTATCAAACATATATTGTTACGATCAACAATTTTGACTCTATAATGAATGAAAAAATGTATTTTTCTTAACTTAATTGAAATAAAGTCTACGATTGTCTTGACCCCTTATTAATGGGGCCAGTCCCTTTTTTGGATTTCAAACAAAAGGTTTCAAGAATACTAACAATTTTTGTTCTTACACAAATCTAAATTTGTTGCACATTTATTTTGGAGATACAAATGATTGAATGTTTTAGGGGCAAGCCCTCTAGATCCTTAATGACGACAAACGTTGGTGTTTCCATTAGTGAAATCGATTAGAATCACCATTGCAGACATTTTTTCTTCTACAATGCTTAACAAAATATGTCTCCTTCTCTATATTGTGTCAAAGTTAAGGATTTTGGCCCCTTAGAATCCCAAATTTCGTCGTTAAATGGCACGGCAACGATTTTTTCTGAGAGTTATTGGTACGATCAACAAATTTGCTTCTATATTGCAATACAAAATCTTTATCGTTTTTAACTTATTTGTAATAGACTTCATGAGTGTCTTTGCCCTAATTATAGGGGATGTACATATACTTTATGAACAATTCACCCCATACTTACTCTGATATACATTAACTTACAGATAATACTTTATTTTAGATGTAATGATAACAAAGCAAGCCCAAATTATACATTGATAAAGCCCAATCATACCTAAGCATTATTTAAAAGCCTACATTATTTTTTAAAGAATCAAACATTACGAAAGATTATCATAACTATATCTCGTTACGAGTAACGAGTACAGTCCCTGAAACGTTCTACTTTCCCATTTTTTCGTGCGTTCACCGTGTGCTCACAGTGCGCTCACCGTGCGTTCACCGTGCGTTCACTTGCTCTCTCCGCTCCGTTCGCGCTCACCATTCACAAAGCGCTCACCGTGCGCTCACCGTGCGCTCACTGTGCGTTCACATAGCGTTCACCAAACGTTCACTGTTCGTTAGTTCAGCGTTCACTTATCGTTCAATCCTTTTTCATTCATTTTCATTCGGAACTCCAAAATGAAAGGATCGGTCTTTGCTAGTCACAGCAACATGATAAAAGAACCCGTGCGTAAAGGTGGAAGGAAACTTATATTACTCATAAAATATCATATTAATAAGAATTTAATCCGTAGAATTTAAAGTACATTCTTGAGCAGGTCCGTTTTTTGTTGTTGTTTTTTATGACTTTATACAGCGATAAAGTACTACACACAAAATATTTATTGAATCATTTAAAGACTTCAGTCGTTTAATAACAGAAGAATTCAATCAACGAACGATTCGGCACATATATAAATAGACAAAGTTATAAATAAGAAACATGCGTTGTATTGTTGTACTTTTCACGATTCATATACTTCCTTCGATGTCCGTTCACAAACGTATCCATGCTCGACAATAAACTGAAACTAAAGAAATCTAAACTAACTATAAATGCGCGTAAATTTATAGATAAACAATAAATACAAACAATTTATCAATAAATGCGATGCTTTTAAAATGATTTATTAAGTACTTATAATTTCCCGAATCGTGTTTACATATTTCGCCGAACGAATCAGCCGATTACCGTTAAACTCATTTAATTATTATATTATTTGGAAAAAATGATGTAAATGTTTGTTTAAACAATAAATAAAAGTTCGTAATCTGCTTTATTTGTTATAATACATGTATCTAATGAATACAAAAATGTAATCGCTAATTTGTTTATTTACGTAATTGTGTACACTCCGAGTACTGTTTAATATTTCCAATACACAGGTATTTAAGTTATCTCGTTCTAAAGATTTTCGGTTTTATGTATTAATAGGAATTTTTATTATAACATAACTCGATTGTTCATTGATAAAATTATTATTGTCTTAAATTTGGTTTTATTTAACTGTTATTCCTAAACATAAATGATATGGTATAAGACAGAATAGGAAAAATATTATTTGTAGGATATTGGATAGGATAGGATTGTTTTGTCAACTTTCACGATAGCAGCACTGTACATTTAGTTTATTACCTATTTTTCCTTATTACCGACGAAATACAATGTAAGGATAATTCCCGAGGCACTCTGAATAAATCGTTCATCTTGCGTTCACAAAGCGTTCACATATCGTTCACCGTGCGTTCACCGTTCACTTTGCGCTCCGTTTGCGCTCTGCGTTCGCTCATCGGTCACTGTTCATTACCGTTTACCAAATTCCGTTCAGCGTGCGCTCACCGTTCGCTCAGAGTGCGCTCACCGTTCACTTACCGTTCAAGTGGGAAAGTAGAAAGTTTCAGAGACTGTAGGTCTTCCGTCCGATTTGTTTTATATTATACGATGAAATATCAATACTCTCTGCCAAATCTGATATCCTGTTGAAACTGTTGAAACTAGGTTTTTTGTCTCGGGACCGGAAACGGACGAACAGAAGTAATTAAGAAAAACTTGTATCTCTTGAACATTTGCCTAGTGTACATTTTAAGTGCTTCCGGTGACGACCGGAAGTAACGACGAATCAAACAAAATAACGTAAACAAAGATACATACGTAGGGCTATCATCCCACAAAGTTTGGTTGTTCATGTCGTCCCCGTTTTTCAGATCTCATAGAGTCATTGTTTTTTTTTTGTCTCTTGACAGGAAACAGACAAACGGAAATGCGCAGTGAAAATAAAAGCTAGTATATCCTGAACATTAGACAACTGTACTTTATTGTTTATCAAATTTACTAAAATTGTCAAAGAAAAACAATTAAACTTTCAAACAACTTGATTTGTTTGAACCCTTCCGATGAGAACCGGAACTGACGGTTGACAAAATGAAAGCATTTAAACGCATTTTCTATCAAATGTCTATCATCCATGTAAGTTCGTGTCTTGATCACTTGCGCTTTCTGAGATCTCAGAGATAAAACATTTGCTTTGAAAAACGCTGAGATATTTGAGATATCTCACCGGAAGTAGAATTTTTTGTTTATTTACCATCGGATAGATGACATATGTAAGGAATAATACATATACTTCAATTCTGTATGAAATGAATTAAATGCAAAATAAAATATTTTTGAAGTGCTTCTGGTGACGACCGGAAGTTATGACGAACAAAACAAAATAGTTTAAAGACATCTACAACTATAGGTCTATAATCCTACTAAGTCTGAATGCTCAAGTAGCTAATCATTTTTAAGATCTTGATGTCACAAGCTTTTTTTCGCGGGACAGGAAACGGACGACATGAAATGAACTTTGGAAAAATTGAAAAAAAATTCCACAAGATATAATTTTTTTCTGTCACTCTTGAAAATTTCAAGAAAATCTATAAAACCATCTCTGAGAAATCTTGTGGACATAAAAAGGGGAACAAAATTTGTACAAAATATTCGAGCCATAGTTAGCTCTTAAGATTAGATCACTTCCAATCTTCAGTGGAAAAATGGTTGAAATCGGTTGGATATTTTTTTGAGAAGTCGCGTGCACAAAATTTGTGGAAAAAAATAAGAAGAAACAGTACGAAAACTATAAGGACTTTCGTTTCCAACTTAATTATACCAAACTTATCCCCGGTATTACATAACCTACTTCCTTATGAAACATAAATGTACTATATGAACTAAAATTATCATATATAATTGATAAGACCCCCAAATGAATTAATCGTAATGAGTCACAATGAAACTGACAAACTATGAAAAAAATAACGCTAATTAAACAATTGTCAATTTCATTATTAATGGCTTTGAATAGTATTTAACCTTTAAAACTTCAACATTAGCTCCAAAGCACGGGCAAAGAGGCTTAGTTTCTTTCGTTTCACTAACGATTAAAGGAGAAGAAGAGCATGGACTAATAAAGTGGACGCCCAACGAGCACACTTGGATCTGTTCTGGTCATTTTGTTGACAGATGGCACGGAGACGATCCGGTCGATGAAAACCATGTCCCGACTTTATTTTCCAATAAACAGAAGCGAACAATCGGTGTCTTTGATAGAAAACAGAGCCGACTTGACCGAGGAACGACCAGTGTATCTATGCATGCTTTTTATAAATATAATCCTTAATAATATTATATAGGCATGTAGCGGCAGAAGTGCAATATAATAGTGTAAAATACAGATCAGAAAAACATGTATACCAGGCTAATTCGAACTAATGACGTTATTCAGACAAAACGATTGATGCAGATAATTTAATTGAGAAGTGTAACAGATCCATTAGACTGGAGAGGCTTTAAACAGCTAAATATGAAATTAGTTTATATAAATGTCACACTGTAAAATGTTAAACAGATCAAAACAATTAACATTGCCAAAAAAAGGTGAATTAATCTAGTTTATTTTTAAGTTTATCATTCTGTAGATTCTTCAGGACAATTTTCAACAGACGAAGTTTACAGAACCCAGACATTGCTCAACTCCGTATTCATGTTGAAAGGAGAATTAGGCGGGTGAAGAATTATCACATCTTGGAAGGAACGATTCCTCTAACTATGTTCCACTTCATCACAAAGATTATCCATGTCTGTAGTTGGCTGACCAACTTAGATTATCGACTTGTTGATGGAAACTTTCCACAGATGGATCATATTTCTTCGGGTATAATAAATCATTTTAACGGGAAATTAATTAGTGTTACATGTTTCTTCCTAGAAATATACCACGTAGTTCACAGATTATAGAAATACTGAATCAGAGCTATCCTTTTGCTGTTTAAATGAAATATTCAAAAGTAAGGTTAATTCCACAAATGATAGAGTAATTCTCTTAAGAAAAAATAGATGAAAATTTTAGACACTTATTTTCAAAAATGTTTTAAAGAGTCAGGCATTAACCCTAAAACATTGGATAACCAGGAGGCTCATGGGCCACATCAATTATGAGCTACAATGTTCTCTGTGGGTTAGAAATATATTTTATACTGAGATATGGCAATATTCAGCCAGTTAAATTAATTGATACAATAAATTTAACAAAGCATTTAGATTCATTGCCATCTTGTGACGTAGTGTCTTAAAAAGTGTTAGTCTTGATTGAGAAAAACTCAAAAATTGTAAAAAAAAAAAAAAAAAAAAAAAAAAAAAAAAAAAAAACAATACAGATTGCATGTTGCATGGACAGAAAGTTGGACACATACCAGACAAAATGTGATACAAAAAGCTATAAAGCTTCATATTCATTAACTTGTTTTGAAATATTAATAAAAAGTGATAGAAACAGGAATTTGGATCAGACTTTAAACAAATTTCAGCGTTTGTACAGTTATGGGTGGATATCCTTCATATAAAGTTTAACTAACTTTGGCATCACAACAAAACAAATTGCTAATCAAAATGAATTCGCTCAATGAATATGGTGTTTGCTTTCGCCTATTTAACAAGTCAACCCTAGGATCATTTGATTGCCATTTCTCCTTGTACTTGTGCATAGAATTTATGCGATTTTCTCAGAGTTGGCCCCCACGATGAAATTTTATGACAAAACTGCCTGTCGTTATCTTCGAAAATTTCGAAAAATTCACATTGTGAGATATTGAAACTTTTGATTGAAAAGGAGCATTGAATTTCTAGTAAACCTTTATTTTCATTTTTGGAACAGTGTAACTTCTGATAGATGTACTTCAGTGTTTTCCAGTATAGTTATTAATGGCAAGAAAATCTCCTGCCTCAGTGTCTTTTACCCATAATACTTGTGGTGGCACATTGTACCTGAAATATTTCAATTATAGTTACCTAGATAGTGGTTTCAATACACAAATGTTGCTCTTTTTCTCTGTACCTGATCAATTCATTTATCAACAATGTCATAAAATTCGGATTTAAAAAAATACAATCATCCACATTTAAGTAGTTATATTACAAAAAGCCAAAATACAAAGACAGAAGAAGATATACAAAAAATGCTCAAGAAGTTTGAGCTTTAAAATACTATAATTAAGTGATGATCTATATTCTATTATTTGGAAAAGTATATTACTTGTCAAGATTTTATCCATATAAGATCTGATTGATGAGGAATTTTGCTGATAGATTCCCTGCAATCAGCACATTTCCAAACACTGAGCTTATTATTCTTCTTATGTGGAGAGCTGTCCACATTTCACAGTCTCTCTGCTCCCTTGTCTTCTCCTCTATAAATTTTACATGCTCAGCCTCTATCAAGGTGGTGGTACTGTTGGTAGGGAGGAAAGTCAGGGTTGTGTCAAAAGTATTTTAGTACAAGTAACAAGAAATATATATTTTTTATTGCATAACAGAAAAAGTAGATTAAATGAAAAAAACATACTGTGCAATGTTTGTACATGTATTATTTTCATAAACTCAAAATATATATCACATTTGTACGTTTGTGTCCTTTATTTTTTTTTTCATATACTGATGCAATTAATCTATGTTAGGTCTTTGTCATATATGATTGAACACACTTTTAACTTACAGTTCCCATCTGAAAACACCATCATTTTTTTTTCAAATGCAGTTGGCGTACAGCTGTAGTCATTTTCACTTCTTTCTCCCCTGCACTTGGGTCACATGTGTTTGAGACGTTCCAGAGATGAACCATTCCTAAACTGCAATTAAAGGCAGCGATTAAATTTGTGGATATAATGATTGGAATTCACAAGTTAACAATGAAGTTAAAGAATCACATTCATTTTAAAAAGACATTGCGCTTTCTAATGATTTCTTTTAGAGAGATATTGCTTTTAAATGTAAACAAGTTTTAAAATAAAAAAAACTAAAATTAAAAACTAGCTTTAATCTTTCTATATTGATCCAGTGACCATGTAAGGCTGTGGTGTCTGTCCTCAGAATGTCTAGGGTTGAACCTTGCCGTTGCTGAGCCATGTGATGGTGATGACAACATAGCTACGTTGACATTGGTTTCGCTGCTTGCCACTACTTTCGGCCTTGACAGGTTAAGGATGCTAATAGCCGTACATTCCACCGGCACAGTGACGATGTGCAATCGTTTTTGCTGAGGATTGCAGATTGGATATAGAAAAAGACAAACCGCCGATATGACTACATGTTTGAGCTAATTTGTAGAAAGTAATACAAGCTTAAAGTGAAGTGCCGGACATCTTCGCTGGCCAAGGTTTTCTGATCCGCACCGCTTCTCACACACCCTTGGCATACGTGCTATCAAATGTCAGGATTTTTTTCGTCACGTGATCTCCTATCCTATTTTTAAATCAGACAAATGATGAAAGATGCCGTACTATTGGAAGTTGGAAGAACGTTTTAATGCCCAGTGTATTCAATAAAAAGGTATATGTGAAATGTTACATATAGATCGAATTCATTCGAAAGGTAAAAGACTGGGAGCGGTAAACAGTTGGTAAATCCTCAATTTACAAGTGCATGCTTCTGTTGATAAACCGTCTGGTGTACTTGTTATTGCACCATTGAATAATACATGCATCGTGAAGGCTCAAACAGAAAGACTAGAAAAAAAAGTTTTGAGCTATTTGTATTAGAGACACTCGTGAATAAACATTAGGAAAACATTGTTGATTAAATCAGATATGCTTTGCATTTTTTGATAGGTCGAACGGTTTCAGTAAACTCCAATCAAAATCCAGTGAAAAAAAAACACGACTCTTGATTGCATGATATGCCAAGGGTTTATTAGAAGCGATGCGGATCAGAAAACCTTGGCTAGCGAGGATGAGTGTCGGAGTGTCGTAGCAATTTTGATAAGCTAGCAGTTAAAATAAAACATGCTATATATCTAACATGCATTCAACCACAATAATGATGTTTCACCTGTTTTTATGGTAAACAGCAAGTAGAGAACAATATTCACTTTACAAAATAATAAAACCATGTATGTACGAAGTATCAAGTTTCACAATGCTAGCTATTTTTAAGATAAAACTATATAAAAAATTAGCCCTATTGGGCATTGGTAATAGGCGAAATTCACTTTGTTTTTTGCCATCAGCATGAGTAATGCTCAAAAATCTTGAAAACGATGTTTACTCATGGAGGCCAAACAGTATGCTGTTGATTGTATTTAGGCATTCTGCTTCAAATTCAATAGCATCATAATTATCATAATTATCAAACATTATACATTTTACCTATACAGTACAGTCACTGAAACGTTCTACTTTCCCACTTGAATGGTAACTAAACGGTGAGCGCACTCTAAGTGTACGGTGAGCGAACGTGAACGCACGCTGAACGTTATTTTGTAAATGCTAATGAACGGTGAACGATGAGCGAACGCAGAGCGCAAACGGAGCGCAAAGTCAACAGTGAACGCTTTGTGAACGCAAGATGAACGATTTATTCGGAGTGCCTCGGGGGTTTTCCTTACATTGTATTTCGTCGGTAATCAGGAAAAAATAGCTTATACACTAAATGCACAGTGCTGCTAGCATGGAAGTTGACAAAACAATCCTATCCTATCCAATATCGTACAAATAATATTTATCCTATACTGTCTTATACCATACCATTTATATTTAGGAATAACAGTGAAATAAAACCAAATTTAAGACAATAATAATTTTATCAACGAATAATCGAGTAATGAAATGAAAACGTCTAATGAATACATAAAACCAAACCAAAGGGGGTAATTTAAATACCTGTGCATCAGAAATATTAAATCGCACGCGGAATGTACAGTTACGTAAATAAACAAATAAGCGATTACATTTTTTTTTCATTAGATATATGTATTATAACACATAAAGCAGATGAAGAACTTTTACTTACTGTTTACACAAACATTAACGTCATTTTTTCTCCTAATGATACAGTAATTAAATGGTAATCGGCTGATTCCTTCGGCGAAATATGTAAACACGATTAGGGAAATTATATTTACTTTATAGATCACTCTGAAAGCATCGCATTCTTTGATAAATCGTTTTTATTTATTGTTTATCTATAATTTACACGCAATCATAGTTAGCTTCTATTTCTGTAGTTGATCTCTTCATTTTATTGTCGAGCATAGATACGTTTGTGATCGGACATCGAAGGAATTATAAGAATCGTGAAAAGTACACAAATGCAACGCCCATTTCTTATTTATCATTTTGTCTATTTATATATGTGTCGAATCGTCCGTTGGTTGAATTCTCTTTTTTAAGTTTTTTTTACGACTGAAGTCGTTAAATGAATCAATAAATATCATTTGTGTAATAATTCATCTCTGTATGAAGTCAGAAAAAACAACAAAAACGGACCTGTGCAAGAATGTGTACTTTATAATTAAATTCTAAGGATTAAACTCTTATTCAAATGATGTTTTATGTGTAATATAAGTTTTCTTTAACCTTTACGCACTATTTTTTTCTCATTTTGCTGTGACTCGCAAAGACAGATCCTTTCATTTTGGAGTTTCGAATGAAAATGAATGAAAACATACTGAACGATAAGTGAAAGCTGAACAAATTGTGAGCGCTTTGTGAACGGTGAGCGCGAACGGAGCGGAGCGGAGAGAGCAAGTGAACGCACGATGAACGCACAAAAAATAGGAAAGTAGAACGTTTCAGGGACTGTAGTAAATTGTATTTCTTAAACAGTCATTTATTTTTAGTAGTTGTCATATAAAGCTTACTTGTTGACATAAATAACAGGTTTTTCCTACATTTCCTCATAATTTAATCATAAATTATAATCGACATATCATGTAATACACAGTAAAGGTAACAAAAATTATAAAATCCAAGCACAATAATTTTCCAAGTAAACATTTAAAAAAAAACAGAAAGCTTGTATATATAGTGAAGATTCTATTTTGTAAAAATCTTGACCCTCGGACTAAAACGGGCCCCATGCAGTTTTCAAAGTTTAACAAAGAAATGCATTGGAAAACTGTTTAAAATCTTTTCTCAAGAACCATTGCACCAGAAATGCCAATATTTATACAAAAGCTTGTTTATATTGTGAAGATTGTAAATTGTAAAAATCGTGACCCCCGACCAAAAACTTGGGGTTCAAAGTTTAACAGACATAAGAAAATGTTTTAAAATCTTCTTCTCAAGAACTACAATGAAACAGTTTGGAATATTACTATGCATGCATCCTTTGCTGTTGTAGATTCTATTTTTGTTTAAATGCTGACCCCTGACTAATACTTGGGCACCAAGAAGGTTCAAAGTTTAACATAGAAATATATAGGAAACATGTTAAGAAATGTTCTTCTCAAGAACTGCAATGTTACAGTTTGTGAGATTATTATGCAAGGATCCTCAAATAGTGAAAATTCTAAATTGTAAAAGCCGTGACCCACATACTAATACTGGGTCCCTAAGAGGGGTTCAAAGTTTAACAGAAATAAATAGGAAAATGATTTTTTTTAAAATTCTCGCTACAGTTTGTGAGATTACTATGCAAGCATCCTTAGATAGTGTGATGTAAGCAAACCATAAACCACATACCAATACTTGGGCCCTAGAAAGGGGTTCAAAGTTAAAAAAGAAAAAAAGAAACAGCATATGCTACGAAATAGAATGCTACAAGGAACTGTTGTTTAGGTGAGCGATGTGGCCTATATGCCTCTTGTTCAATAATTCAGGTAATTGTCCTACAAGTATATTCAAAGGTTGCACAGCATGGACAGGAGCTAAGGATCTGGATATTGGGGGACAATGCATGTGGGTCCTTTCGAACAGGTCTATTGTTTTACCAACTAGTATAAATTCGTTCCAAGCCTTGGGGATGCACGAGAGTGCGTTGACATTCTGAGGATTGTTCAATGGAATTGCAGGCTTTGTTTGGTTTGTTTTTAAACACTTTATTGTGAGAAATAAAATGACTAGAAATATATCATGATTTAAAGCACTAAAAACCGCGATGTAGATGGAATTCTTGGTTACGATGTGTTTTGGTATTGGAAAATTATTTAAATTATATTCTATCGGCTTTCATGGAAAGTAAATATTTTTAATGGTTTATATGTATTCAATTTTGTAAATATTATTTTATGTATTGACATATTATTGCTTTAGATGATCATTAGTCATTGGTAGAAGATGGGGGGGGGGGTTTCATCAGTAAATGGTAACTAGAAAAAGAAACACTAATCAGAGTCATTCCAAATATTAAAATCTGGCGAAAAAAATTGTAATTTTGGAAATTAAGTAAACAATGAATACTAAGAAATCAATGTATGATAATGTTTCCATCATAGGCAGAGAGTTGCTAATTCAACCAAAGGAAAGCAAAAGAATTTTAAAGCAATAAAGAAAGAAAACTCAATTTAAACCTATGAATTGATATTTGGAAATAAGTTACATTGGAGTTTTCAAAAGAAAGTCATCTGAATAAAAGAATGAAAATAATTTTCACGATATCCATACTAATCAAATGCATTACATATTCGAAATATGGGTTTTCTAAGTGAAAAAAATCATCGTTAGTAATGGTAAACAGTTCTGAAATAGCTCATATAAACCACTGAATAGATAAATAATAATAGTTTATATAATGTAGTTTGCACAACAAAAGCCTGTTTATTTTCCGATAAGGTTACTGATATTGATCTTTCGTTTTAAATTTTTATTTTCCTGACAAAATAAATATATTTGAGTAAAAAAATATATATATTTTTGAGATGGTCATATTTTTTTTAATGAGAAATGAATTTAATAACAACACAAACACAACTTATACGATTAAAAACATGTGTACGTTTTACAGACCCCGAAACGAATAATTATTGAAATATGATGGCCAAATCAAGTTTTCACTTGCATAATTTAATTTAAAATCGTGTTAATTTCTTATAATTTGCCTCATTTTTTCAATGACAAAAACAATTTTATGGTCAAATCTACATTTAATCGTACAAAAAAATAAAATTAGTCGTAAGATAATTCAAATATAAAGCTAATCAAAATAATAAATTCTTAATGTAATTTTCATACACTAGAAAAAAATCAGACAAAAAGTTAACAACAACTTAACAACAAAAAATATTTATAAAACAAGTCAATCAAAAGATTTTCATACAAGAATCATATGTGGCAAAATTGCTTATGCATAAATGCATAATTTAGATATACTCAATAACACGAGAGAGAAAAGTACATGTGTATCCTCTTTATCATACAGACCCTGAAACGTGCTACTACACCAGTTGCACGTACGGTTCGGTTCGGTACGCTTTGTGAACGGTACGTTTCGCTTTGTGAACGGTACGTTTCGTTTTGTGAACGGTACGGTTCGCTTCTTGCACGGTACACTTTGCTAAAAATAGCTGCACGCTTTGTGAACGGTTTGCGCGCTTTATTAATGAGGTAGGCGTGGCCTGAACGCTTTGAATTTTCTCGATATAATTTTGTTTAGTTTTTGCCCGATAGACTTCAGCAAGTTAATAATTATGACGAGGCTTTTTTTGTTTATTTATATAATGTATTACAAATGTACAAAAGTTCATTAAAATCAGAACTTCCATCAGTTCTCCCGTTCGTGATACATGTACGTTGCGTGAAACGTGTACTCGCAGAAAACGGCCGGGAAGCGGAGGATAGTTTTAATTTTGAATAGTCTGTTATTATTCGTATTTAATATTAGATAAATGCAATTATTACAATAGCTTAAAAGAACTGATCGACTCCATCCGATATATGTTTGTTAATTCAGCGATCTGGCGATAATTCTAACAAGCATCTTTATATTATTATTTTTATACATGCACTTGTATTGAAGTCATTTAATATTTCAAATGCATTTAAAATTGCTATTAAAAATTGCTCCGACTTTTTCCGATATTTCTTTAGTTTCCTTTCTTGCTGTCTTGATTTTCGGCTAGTTGTTATATTTACAAACATCTTTCTATTTTTGTATTCATAAATCGTATGATCATTCTTTATTGCGTAATGTTGCCGATCAAATTCCCCTGATGAATAGACAATGTAAAAATACACGCAATTAATGATAATATAAACAATGAATTTCAGTGTAGAAATCTTGAAATTAGCTGTTTTAAAGTTTTTCCATTCGGGTTTTTATTTATTTGATTATTGATTCTGATTTTCTGCACTTGTTCGTATACACAGATTACACCTACAGGTAACCCGTCATCGCATCTCTTACCCGAAATGATATCGCGTGTATAGTCAAAATATGACTACAATGTATTAGTTTTTGTTATTCAGTTAAAATATACATGTATACGTACCATATTTTTACGATAAATTATTATGCACACAACTGGATACACACAATAAGTCAATAGCTTTTAATTGTGATATTTATCATTTTGTTGGACAAGTGTCCGCTCTTCACTATATGCATGCGATGTGGCTGACGTTTTACAAATGCTAGCTAACCTGTTTATATTTCATTTGCCTTTTTACTCACAAACTTTTTGTAAAGAGGACACAGAAAAATACCCGACAATCAACAACTGAATGCTTAAAGTGATAAATATATTTAGAATTTATCTAGTAACAAAAAATACGACAGCTATGGAAAGAGATTCTGATCGCTAGTACATGAGTTATAATCATGAAGTCGGAACGAAATGATTGTTAAATAATTTTAAATAGGGGCACTCTTTAAAATAAGGATTTTAGAAAACAAAAAACTAAAACGTTTTCATTCGATAATTTTTTTCTAGCTATGTAGGAGGAGCCAAGTAGCACGCGGCGCATGGCGTGATCTGTACTACTATACTTAAACTGATTGGCAGGCGAAGCACCTGGAGTTCTAAAATAAAATCCCGCTCAAAAGACCGACTATAAAACCTAAAGCGAAACAATGGCTCAGTGATAAAACTTTAATTTAATAATTAACACCCAAACTCTCTCTCGTTCTCTCTCTCTCTCTTTCTCTCTCTCTCTCTCTCTCTCTCTCTCTCTATCTATCTATCTCTCTTCTGTTAGATAGAAAATCTCTTCCGTTAGATCGAAAATGGGCGTGCTGTACTGTTAACCGAAGACGTACACAATTTTTATAGGTTTTCTTTTGGCTTGAAGAAGTGTGAAAATGTCAAATGTTAATGTCAAATATTTAACGGAAGCCTTGTAATTGAAAACTGTCAAAAATAATTGGTTACACTGCAAGGTTATCGAATGTTTCCTTTGTTAAGAGTACCGTAGCACGATTTTGGTTTCTTTTCAATTTTTCACAAAGTGCACAATCTTTAAGCATTGAATATGAAATATATAAATATTTGAGCTTTAACCATAAGTGAAGTAGGTTTTTATGCCAAATATTGTCGGAAGCCGTGTTATTAAAACAGTCAAACATACCTTGTTACGCTGCAATTTTATTGAATATTTCTTTTGTTAACAGTACCGTAGGATGATTTTCTTTTTCTGTTTTTTTTCATAAAGTGAAGACTCTTTAAATATTTAATACAATCAATATTTCATATCAATATATCTGAGCTTTCATATTTATTTTATATCCTCCAGAAGAAAGGATAGTGCGAAGTTTACATTAACAAGTTCACGAAAGAAAGATCATGACAAGACTTTCAATTCTTTTTCTCTTGACTTTTTCGTTCATATTTTACTGTGAACAGAGGGAGGTGTACTATTCAGAATTGGCCAACAAAGAAGCATCATCCCCCTTGGTGGTGATTTATGAGCCTGCCTCAACTGTCATCTCTTGTGGTGCAAAGTGTTTAAATGATAATTGTTGTGTTAGATTTATCTACAACTCGATAAGTAAGCAATGTATGGGAGTTCATAGTGTGGAGAGAGATGTTTACTTTTTCCAGCAGGCCCCTTCTTTGTCGTCCGAAATGCAACAGTTCAGAAAAGGTAAAAACAATTTTTGAAAGCATAGTTTCCTTTCTTTTATCATATAGCCATCTTTTTTTTCCTTGATTTTGTGAACTTTTTAGAGCATGGTCCGATTTTCTGCGTCTCCTCTCCATTGGTTTTCAGAATTCATATTACCACTCTCTGAAACTGACAACGTAGTACACCATTAATATTAGCAGCATTTTAGCGCGTTTTAAAAGAGTACGTTAAAAGATCGTTTAAGTTCAAAAGGTGAACATGTGGAATTAATTGAACGATCATAATTGATGTTAATGATTCTCTTTAATAGAAAGGTATATTATAACCTTATAATCATAAAAGTATATTGGACTCAAGAACCAGACGTCTTGTTGTCAGGCCCGGATCACCAAATGTGTCATGTTGATGATGATGATGATGATATATATATATATATATATAGAGAGAGAGAGAGAGAGAGAGAGAGAGAGAGAGAGAGAGAGAGAGAGAGAGCGAGAGAGAGACTTACTCCAATAAAGATTTAAGGTTGTTAGAAATGCATTGTTACGGCTAATTTCATGGATTACCAATTTTAATTGTTTGTTGAGACGTTTGTTTATGTAATTTTTCTATGCATGATGAAAGTATACTGAGTTCCATACTTTTTTAGATGTAAAGTCGTATCCACAAACTCCATAAAATAACCCTATACTTGTATAAACATTGGCGATTTAACAATATTCCCTCATTGAACTTTGATTTCGGCGACAAATTTTCCTCCTAACAAATGTTTTGGACAACTTATTTTTATGCTTATACTTTTAATGAACAAATCACCTACAGTAAGATTTACTGTAGGTATTTCGTTTACTTTAAATTTCCCCAATTTAAAGTACCAAACAAGCTATTTTTATAAGACACAAAAAGCTACCTATTCTTACATTAGATTTGTGTTGTTTAATGTTTACTACTGTAAAAAACTATTTACAAACTAAAACTAGATTTTATCAACATTAAGCATTTTTTTTTCATTGAAAACTTGAACCTTTATACCATTTTAATTATATTTCTAAAAAAAAAGACTTTTTTGTTCGTTTAAAAAAAAACAATAAATGCATCAGGAAACAAATTATAATTATTTTTACAAAATGAAAGATACAGGCTCCAGTTCCAAAAAGAAATATTATGTTACCACAAAAGTGATATAAACGCTATTTTGATGAAACGCCTGAATTTATATTATATTATTAATATGTTTAATCAATGTTATTGGTATTTTAGGTTCATTGTAGAACATGCATTCCATAGAATGGAATTAGTTGCCTTAAATCTGATAATATATAACCTCAAGATGGACGTTTGCATATCAAAATCAATGATAGACGTGTTGCCCAAAATAGAAATTGATTAAATTGGATTTTAATGGAAATTTTAGTCAACACATTTTGTGTCAATGAATAACTGCTTAATTTAAGAACACTCGATCAAAGCAAATATTTAAATTAAAATAAAACCCTTTTTATCCTTAATAAAACAGAGATTTAATGATTTATCTTTAGTCGATAGTTTTGTAAGGACTTCTGACGGAAAAGCAAACTTCAATGCATTATAGGCCTATTTGTTGATTTAATATATGCTCCAGGCTTGGAAAATGCTAAATGTGATGGTATTGCATTGCAATGCATTACTCGTTTTCAAAGTAATGCTAGTAATGTGTAATGCCGAAAATTTAGCACTACATCAAATGGTAATGCAGTGCATTACTTTCCAAAATTTAATGTAATGCTGGCAATACAAAGCATTACCCTGCATCACTATGCTAATTGATGCATATTTATTTGTTTTTAAATGTCAATATTATGCTACTTTCGCAGAGATTGCCAAACAGTATTATTGAGTCCGATCTTCCTCTGCTCCCGTAGAACGTTTTTTTAGTATAGCTGGGAAGATTTGTAAACCAAACGGGATGCAGTTAAAAGATTAAACCTTTGAATCTTTGATGATCATAAAAAGCAAGAGCAATCCTTTAATAAATCATTCAATTTGACCTGATAGTGAACATGAACATAAAGATATGTGTTTCATTTAAACAATAAAATACTTTCTTTGGTGATTCATGCGGGATATGAAAGTGGCGACACTGCAGAAAAAAAAATACATAACCCGCTTTAGCGGATTATGTAATCTGCTATGATCGCTACATTTATAACGCGCATCATCAAAGAAAGCATTTTATCGTTATATTAACATCTTTCTTTTAACAGATTAATGAATTGATTGTAAAAGTAAGAAAAAAATCTAAATTACTGTTGATGTACATCAATATGTTAGCTTAAAAAAAAGCCAAATCGTCTTCTGTGGGATATTGAGTCTGACATCATCGTGATTATTTCGTGCAGTCCGTGATTTTTCTAAGGTTGGTGTAGGTTAAGACCAATCGATAAATGGGGCGTGTAGATTTCAGTCCTGTCAGTATCTATAGAGCTATGATTTGCAAAAAGTTTCTTAGTATCTTATTTATATCTTCGACGTGAATTATGAATTGGAATTGTATTTTGCAATTGCAATCTTCGCACGTATATCACATATATTATAGTTTAAATTACTGGCATGTTTGTATTGTTTAATCGTTTATAATTGTTTGATTTTTTTAAGGTTGTGGTTCTGACTGGGTAGAATTCAAAGGTCACTGTTATTTCTACGAACAACAGACAGTCACGTGGTCAAACGCCAAAGTAAATTACAAATTAAAGAATTATCATCATTATCAAAGTTTTTCTTTAAATTTTTAATGAATTTTACTGTATCATAGCTAAATTATTATTTATAACGAAATATGGACTATGAGATGACACTTTTACAACGCATTTTATAAAATTAGTAAATATTATTTACAGCATACAATACAAATAATTGTTACAAGTGTTTTTCCCAGATAACTAAATCCATATATTACTCTTCTATTCCCATTTTCTGCTTTAATATATTTACATAATAGATCGAAAAAAACACGTTTAATATGTAATGATTATAATTATAATAGAGAAGCGACAGGAGAATTTCGATACCATAGAAAATTAATTTAATTTGTTTCTTTTAAGGATGACGTTTACTCAGAATAAAAAAAAATCCACTGATGATAATGAAAAACCATCTATTGTATGTTATAGACCTTTGATTGTAGTGTTATTTTTCGCTTTCAAAAAAGTAGGTCAATGACCTACTTTTTGAGTTATTGGCCATTGAATATTTTTTGAAAAAATCAAGAAAAATACCATAAAATTTTACACTACGATTGAAATTTTCTTAATTTTAAATATATAACAAATAATAAAAAACTTTAAAAAGTTAAAAACAGTTGGTAGTGGCACTAAATAGGTACAACGCATTAAGATTTCAGCCACAATTTTAAAAAATATTCCAGTCCGAATTTCCTCTATCAGTTTTCAAATCCCTACCCATATTTGATCCAATTTTACAAAAAATTGAATGATGATAATACAAAAACATATTTGTTATTGAACTACTTATATTGACCTTATTCTGTTGGCATTATATTTATATGAGGTCAACGATCAAAATTTTGAGATGGTGTCTTTTATCGTTTTTGAGCATTTTTCAATACTTTTGCAATTCGTGCCATACGATAATTTTAATAAATAAGTGAGATAAAACCAACAGAAAATATGAAAAATTATATAGACTAAAATATGAAATCTTAACTTTTGATACTAGAGTACTGCCAAAAATGTTTTAGCAGAAAACAAAATCTGCAAAATTTGATCCGAATTTCCTCTGTTTGGCTAAAAGTCTATTTTTGTTTGAGCCTAATTCCATAATAAAGTAAAAATATCGAATGTTTTGTCAATAATATTTCATTTCATAAAGACTTTTTTTGTTAAGAACAAATTTTACTCATTACATTTAACTTTATAACAATCCGAATTAGAGAACTCAAACCCTGAGTAAACAACACCCTTAATAATCATTTAAGTTATCATCCAGTTTTGATCATGTTTAATTATAATACTAAATATAGCGTGATTCCAATGTAATAGTGATCAATGTATTTAAATTATAAACGTAAAACAAATGTTGTACATTATTTTTAAGAGTTAACGAATGTTTTACACTCTTTAACCAAATATCAGAGGTAGCAATATGTAAGAGCTCAACTCAGAAAATGCACATTTTCAGAAAATGTGTTCTAAGAATTTGTTTTACTGTATGATACTAGATGGAGTGTCAGAACATGTGTTCCTACCTGGTAGAGATTGAAGACAAAGAAGAAGCAGATTGGTTGTCTGCGGCGTTTTCAAAGAATAGTAATCGAATTGCATAAACATGTTTCTTTAAAAAAAATAAATCATCCTTAACTTTTTATTCCATTTTATATCCCACATGCGTAGTAATACGTATAATTTGTCGAATATAAATAAAAAAGTATATTAAGAAGATCATATGAATGAAAAGCTACACTATAAAAAAAGAAAAGAAAAGTCGGCCATTATTTTACAAAAAAATTCATCAATCACAACTTTAAAGTTAAAAATATGATTTCTATGTTACTCTATGACAAAGTTCTATTTCCAATAAACCTTTGAAAACATATACACTTAACAAACATTAATATGTCAACACTATTCTGTTGCAGGTAGTTGCACTACAAATTTGTATGCGTCGGGTTGCACAGTATGGACGGGGCTTAACGATCTAGCCATTGAAGGTCAATACGTTTGGGACCATTCGAACACGTCCGTGGTCTTTACCAACTGGCAAACAGGCGAACCAAGCATAAATAAACCGTCAGTGGCCCTCACTCTTGACTGTATCGACATTCTTGGAAATGGAAAATGGAATGACAGACCTTGCGATCATCCCAACCAATTTATTTGTGAGAAAATCATTTGACCTCTGTTAAAAAAAATATAAAAAGGAGGACATGAGATAACAAAAGTCATGAATGCAGTGGAATAGTGTACGAGGATTCAATTTTGATGAAGTTATATTTAAATTTTACGAAAAAATCGTAAACAAGATTTCTCTATTTTCAACCCGACCTTTCCAAATAGTTTTGTGCAAAGATTAAAACAGGGAAAAAATATATTAGTCTTTTTTGTTATGAGAATTATAATATTCCATTGACGTGGAGTATGTAGGAAAAATTATAGAGTATAAACAAATCAAAAAATAAAAGCTTTGAGGAAATTTACTATTTTCTTTTGAGGTAATGTGATAAAAAGATCTGAGTCTTGAGTTCTAAAATAAAATCCCGCTCAAAAGACCGACTATAAAACCTAAAGCGAAACAATGGCTCAGTGATAAAACTTTAATTTAATAATTAACACCCAAACTCTCTCTCTTTCTCTCTCTCTCTCTCTCTCTCTATCTATCTATCTATCTCTCTTCTGTTAGATAGAAAATCTCTTCCGTTAGATCGAAAATGGGCGTGCTGTACTGTTAACCGAAGACGTACACAATTTTTATAGGTTTTCTTTTGGCTTGAAGAAGTGTGAAAATGTCAAATGTTAATGTCAAATATTTAACGGAAGCCTTGTAATTGAAAACTGTCAAAAATAATTGGTTACACTGCAAGGTTATCGAATGTTTCCTTTGTTAAGAGTACCGTAGCACGATTTTGGTTTCTTTTCAATTTTTCACAAAGTGCACAATCTTTAAGCATTGAATATGAAATATATAAATATTTGAGCTTTAACCATAAGTGAAGTAGGTTTTTATGTCAAATATTGTCGGAAGCCGTGTTATTAAAACAGTCAAACATACCTTGTTACGCTGCAATTTTATTGAATATTTCTTTTGTTAACAGTACCGTAGGATGATTTTCTTTTTCTGTTTTTTTTCATAAAGTGAAGACTCTTTAAATATTTAATACAATCAATATTTCATATCAATATATCTGAGCTTTCATATTTATTTTATATCCTCCAGAAGAAAGGATAGTGCGAAGTTTACATTAACAAGTTCACGAAAGAAAGATCATGACAAGACTTTCAATTCTTTTTCTCTTGACTTTTTCGTTCATATTTTACTGTGAACAGAGGGAGGTGTACTATTCAGAATTTGCCAACAAAGAAGCATCATCCCCCTTGGTGGTGATTTATGAGCCTGCCTCAACTGTCATCTCTTGTGGTGCAAAGTGTTTAAATGATAATTGTTGTGTTAGATTTATCTACAACTCGATAAGTAAGCAATGTATGGGAGTTCATAGTGTGGAGAGAGATGTTTACTTTTTCCAGCAGGCCCCTTCTTTGTCGTCCGAAATGCAACAGTTCAGAAAAGGTAAAAAACAATTTTTGAAAGCATAGTTTCCTTTCTTTTATCATATAGCCATCTTTTTTTTCCTTGATTTTGTGAACTTTTTAGAGCATGGTCCGATTTTCTGCGTCTCCTCTCCATTGGTTTTCAGAATTCATATTACCACTCTCTGAAACTGACAACGTAGTACACCATTAATATTAGCAGCATTTTAGCGCGTTTTAAAAGAGTACGTTAAAAGATCGTTTAAGTTCAAAAGGTGAACATGTGGAATTAATTGAACGATCATAATTGATGTTAATGATTCTCTTTAATAGAAAGGTATATTATAACCTTATAATCATAAAAGTATATTGGACTCAAGAACCAGACGTCTTGTTGTCAGGCCCGGATCACCAAATGTGTCATGTTGATGATGATGATGATGATATATATATATATATATATAGAGAGAGAGAGAGAGAGAGAGAGAGAGAGAGAGAGAGAGAGAGAGAGAGAGAGAGAGAGAAAGAAAGATGAATTGCATAAACAATTTCATGGATTACCAATTTTAATTGTTTGTTAACGTTTTTTATTAATTTTCTATGCATGATGAAAGTATACTGTAATTTTTCTATAGATGTAAAGTATATCCAGAAATCATAAAATAAAGTCGTATAAACAAAAGAAAACAAAATCCCCATTATTTTGTATAAACATTCCTTAACAAACTTTCATTGAACTATGATTTATATTTTACTCTAACAAAGTTTTTTACAATTATTTGTTTACTATACTTTTAATGAACAAATCACCTACAACACTATTTACTGCAGGTAGTTGCACTACAAATTTGTATTTAAAGTTGCACAGTATGGACGGGACACAAAAATCTAGCCATTGAACATTAATACGTTTGGACCATTCGAACACGTCCGTGGTATTTACCAACTAAAACAGGCGAATCAACATTAAACCGTCAGTGGCCCTCACTCTTGACTGTATAATTTTCTTATAAATGGAAAATGGAATGACAGACCTTGCGATCATCCCAACCAATTTATTTGTGAGAAAATCATTTGACCTCTGTTAAAAAAATATAAAAAGGAGGACATGAGATAACAAAAGTCATGAATGCAGTGGAATAGTGTACGAGGATTCAATTTTGATGAAGTTATATTTAAATTTTACGAAAAAATCGTAAACAAGATTTCTCTATTTTCAACCCGACCTTTCCAAATAGTTTTGTGCAAAGATTAAAACAGGGAAAAAATATATTAGTCTTTTTTGTTATGAGAATTATAATATTCCATTGACGTGGAGTATGTAGGAAAAATTATAGAGTATAAACAAATCAAAAAATAAAAGCTTTGAGGAAATTTACTATTTTCTTTTGAGGTAATGTGATAAAAAGATCTGAGTCTTGAGTTCTAAAATAAAATCCCGCTCAAAAGACCGACTATAAAACCTAAAGCGAAACAATGGCTCAGTGATAAAACTTTAATTTAATAATTAACACCCAAACTCTCTCTCGTTCTCTCTCTCTCTCTTTCTCTCTCTCTCTCTCTCTCTCTCTCTCTCTCTCTCTATCTATCTATCTCTCTTCTGTTAGATAGAAAATCTCTTCCGTTAGATCGAAAATGGGCGTGCTGTACTGTTAACCGAAGACGTACACAATTTTTATAGGTTTTCTTTTGGCTTGAAGAAGTGTGAAAATGTCAAATGTTAATGTCAAATATTTAACGGAAGCCTTGTAATTGAAAACTGTCAAAAATAATTGGTTACACTGCAAGGTTATCGAATGTTTCCTTTGTTAAGAGTACCGTAGCACGATTTTGGTTTCTTTTCAATTTTTCACAAAGTGCACAATCTTTAAGCATTGAATATGAAATATATAAATATTTGAGCTTTAACCATAAGTGAAGTAGGTTTTTATGCCAAATATTGTCGGAAGCCGTGTTATTAAAACAGTCAAACATACCTTGTTACGCTGCAATTTTATTGAATATTTCTTTTGTTAACAGTACCGTAGGATGATTTTCTTTTTCTGTTTTTTTTCATAAAGTGAAGACTCTTTAAATATTTAATACAATCAATATTTCATATCAATATATCTGAGCTTTCATATTTATTTTATATCCTCCAGAAGAAAGGATAGTGCGAAGTTTACATTAACAAGTTCACGAAAGAAAGATCATGACAAGACTTTCAATTCTTTTTCTCTTGACTTTTTCGTTCATATTTTACTGTGAACAGAGGGAGGTGTACTATTCAGAATTGGCCAACAAAGAAGCATCATCCCCCTTGGTGGTGATTTATGAGCCTGCCTCAACTGTCATCTCTTGTGGTGCAAAGTGTTTAAATGATAATTGTTGTGTTAGATTTATCTACAACTCGATAAGTAAGCAATGTATGGGAGTTCATAGTGTGGAGAGAGATGTTTACTTTTTCCAGCAGGCCCCTTCTTTGTCGTCCGAAATGCAACAGTTCAGAAAAGGTAAAAAACAATTTTTGAAAGCATAGTTTCCTTTCTTTTATCATATAGCCATCTTTTTTTTCCTTGATTTTGTGAACTTTTTAGAGCATGGTCCGATTTTCTGCGTCTCCTCTCCATTGGTTTTCAGAATTCATATTACCACTCTCTGAAACTGACAACGTAGTACACCATTAATATTAGCAGCATTTTAGCGCGTTTTAAAAGAGTACGTTAAAAGATCGTTTAAGTTCAAAAGGTGAACATGTGGAATTAATTGAACGATCATAATTGATGTTAATGATTCTCTTTAATAGAAAGGTATATTATAACCTTATAATCATAAAAGTATATTGGACTCAAGAACCAGACGTCTTGTTGTCAGGCCCGGATCACCAAATGTGTCATGTTGATGATGATGATGATGATATATATATATATATATATATATATATATATATATATATATATATATATATATATATATATATAGAGAGAGAGAGAGAGAGAGAGAGAGAGAGAGAGAGAGAGAGAGCGAGAGAGAGACTTACTCCAATAAAGATTTAAGGTTGTTAGAAATGCATTGTTACGGCTAATTTCATGGATTACCAATTTTAATTGTTTGTTGAGACGTTTGTTTATGTAATTTTTCTATGCATGATGAAAGTATACTGAGTTCCATACTTTTTTAGATGTAAAGTCGTATCCACAAACTCCATAAAATAACCCTATACTTGTATAAACATTGGCGATTTAACAATATTCCCTCATTGAACTTTGATTTCGGCGACAAATTTTCCTCCTAACAAATGTTTTGGACAACTTATTTTTATGCTTATACTTTTAATGAACAAATCACCTACAGTAAGATTTACTGTAGGTATTTCGTTTACTTTAAATTTCCCCAATTTAAAGTACCAAACAAGCTATTTTTATAAGACACAAAAAGCTACCTATTCTTACATTAGATTTGTGTTGTTTAATGTTTACTACTGTAAAAAACTATTTACAAACTAAAACTAGATTTTATCAACATTAAGCATTTTTTTTTCATTGAAAACTTGAACCTTTATACCATTTTAATTATATTTCTAAAAAAAAAGACTTTTTTGTTCGTTTAAAAAAAAACAATAAATGCATCAGGAAACAAATTATAATTATTTTTACAAAATGAAAGATACAGGCTCCAGTTCCAAAAAGAAATATTATGTTACCACAAAAGTGATATAAACGCTATTTTGATGAAACGCCTGAATTTATATTATATTATTAATATGTTTAATCAATGTTATTGGTATTTTAGGTTCATTGTAGAACATGCATTCCATAGAATGGAATTAGTTGCCTTAAATCTGATAATATATAACCTCAAGATGGACGTTTGCATATCAAAATCAATGATAGACGTGTTGCCCAAAATAGAAATTGATTAAATTGGATTTTAATGGAAATTTTAGTCAACACATTTTGTGTCAATGAATAACTGCTTAATTTAAGAACACTCGATCAAAGCAAATATTTAAATTAAAATAAAACCCTTTTTATCCTTAATAAAACAGAGATTTAATGATTTATCTTTAGTCGATAGTTTTGTAAGGACTTCTGACGGAAAAGCAAACTTCAATGCATTATAGGCCTATTTGTTGATTTAATATATGCTCCAGGCTTGGAAAATGCTAAATGTGATGGTATTGCATTGCAATGCATTACTCGTTTTCAAAGTAATGCTAGTAATGTGTAATGCCGAAAATTTAGCACTACATCAAATGGTAATGCAGTGCATTACTTTCCAAAATTTAATGTAATGCTGGCAATACAAAGCATTACCCTGCATCACTATGCTAATTGATGCATATTTATTTGTTTTTAAATGTCAATATTATGCTACTTTCGCAGAGATTGCCAAACAGTATTATTGAGTCCGATCTTCCTCTGCTCCCGTAGAACGTTTTTTTAGTATAGCTGGGAAGATTTGTAAACCAAACGGGATGCAGTTAAAAGATTAAACCTTTGAATCTTTGATGATCATAAAAAGCAAGAGCAATCCTTTAATAAATCATTCAATTTGACCTGATAGTGAACATGAACATAAAGATATGTGTTTCATTTAAACAATAAAATACTTTCTTTGGTGATTCATGCGGGATATGAAAGTGGCGACACTGCAGAAAAAAAAATACATAACCCGCTTTAGCGGATTATGTAATCTGCTATGATCGCTACATTTATAACGCGCATCATCAAAGAAAGCATTTTATCGTTATATTAACATCTTTCTTTTAACAGATTAATGAATTGATTGTAAAAGTAAGAAAAAATCTAAATTACTGTTGATGTACATCAATATGTTAGCTTAAAAAAAAGCCAAATCGTCTTCTGTGGGATATTGAGTCTGACATCATCGTGATTATTTCGTGCAGTCCGTGATTTTTCTAAGGTTGGTGTAGGTTAAGACCAATCGATAAATGGGGCGTGTAGATTTCAGTCCTGTCAGTATCTATAGAGCTATGATTTGCAAAAAGTTTCTTAGTATCTTATTTATATCTTCGACGTGAATTATGAATTGGAATTGTATTTTGCAATTGCAATCTTCGCACGTATATCACATATATTATAGTTTAAATTACTGGCATGTTTGTATTGTTTAATCGTTTATAATTGTTTGATTTTTTTAAGGTTGTGGTTCTGACTGGGTAGAATTCAAAGGTCACTGTTATTTCTACGAACAACAGACAGTCACGTGGTCAAACGCCAAAGTAAATTACAAATTAAAGAATTATCATCATTATCAAAGTTTTTCTTTAAATTTTTAATGAATTTTACTGTATCATAGCTAAATTATTATTTATAACGAAATATGGACTATGAGATGACACTTTTACAACGCATTTTATAAAATTAGTAAATATTATTTACAGCATACAATACAAATAATTGTTACAAGTGTTTTTCCCAGATAACTAAATCCATATATTACTCTTCTATTCCCATTTTCTGCTTTAATATATTTACATAATAGATCGAAAAAAACACGTTTAATATGTAATGATTATAATTATAATAGAGAAGCGACAGGAGAATTTCGATACCATAGAAAATTAATTTAATTTGTTTCTTTTAAGGATGACGTTTACTCAGAATAAAAATAAATCCACTGATGATAATGAAAAACCATCTATTGTATGTTATAGACCTTTGATTGTAGTGTTATTTTTCGCTTTCAAAAAAGTAGGTCAATGACCTACTTTTTGAGTTATTGGCCATTGAATATTTTTTGAAAAAATCAAGAAAAATACCATAAAATTTTACACTACGATTGAAATTTTCTTAATTTTAAATATATAACAAATAATAAAAAACTTTAAAAAGTTAAAAACAGTTGGTAGTGGCACTAAATAGGTACAACGCATTAAGATTTCAGCCACAATTTTAAAAAATACTCCAGTCCGAATTTCCTCTATCAGTTTTCAAATCCCTACCCATATTTGATCCAATTTTACAAAAAATTGAATGATGATAATACAAAAACATATTTGTTATTGAACTACTTATATTGACCTTATTCTGTTGGCATTATATTTATATGAGGTCAACGATCAAAATTTTGAGATGGTGTCTTTTATCGTTTTTGAGCATTTTTCAATACTTTTGCAATTCGTGCCATACGATAATTTTAATAAATAAGTGAGATAAAACCAACAGAAAATATGAAAAATTATATAGACTAAAATATGAAATCTTAACTTTTGATATTAGAGTACTGCCAAAAATGTTTTAGCAGAAAACAAAATCTGCAAAATTTGATCCGAATTTCCTCTGTTTGGCTAAAAGTCTATTTTTGTTTGAGCCTAATTCCATAATAAAGTAAAAATATCGAATGTTTTGTCAATAATATTTCATTTCATAAAGACTTTTTTTGTTAAGAACAAATTTTACTCATTACATTTAACTTTATAACAATCCGAATTAGAGAACTCAAACCCTGAGTAAACAACACCCTTAATAATCATTTAAGTTATCATCCAGTTTTGATCATGTTTAATTATAATACTAAATATAGCGTGATTCCAATGTAATAGTGATCAATGTATTTAAATTATAAACGTAAAACAAATGTTGTACATTATTTTTAAGAGTTAACGAATGTTTTACACTCTTTAACCAAATATCAGAGGTAGCAATATGTAAGAGCTCAACTCAGAAAATGCACATTTTCAGAAAATGTGTTCTAAGAATTTGTTTTACTGTATGATACTAGATGGAGTGTCAGAACATGTGTTCCTACCTGGTAGAGATTGAAGACAAAGAAGAAGCAGATTGGTTGTCTGCGGCGTTTTCAAAGAATAGTAATCGAATTGCATAAACATGTTTCTTTAAAAAAAATAAATCATCCTTAACTTTTTATTCCATTTTATATCCCACATGCGTAGTAATACGTATAATTTGTCGAATATAAATAAAAAAGTATATTAAGAAGATCATATGAATGAAAAGCTACACTATAAAAAAAGAAAAGAAAAGTCGGCCATTATTTTACAAAAAAATTCATCAATCACAACTTTAAAGTTAAAAATATGATTTCTATGTTACTCTATGACAAAGTTCTATTTCCAATAAACCTTTGAAAACATATACACTTAACAAACATTAATATGTCAACACTATTCTGTTGCAGGTAGTTGCACTACAAATTTGTATGCGTCGGGTTGCACAGTATGGACGGGGCTTAACGATCTAGCCATTGAAGGTCAATACGTTTGGGACCATTCGAACACGTCCGTGGTCTTTACCAACTGGCAAACAGGCGAACCAAGCATAAATAAACCGTCAGTGGCCCTCACTCTTGACTGTATCGACATTCTTGGAAATGGAAAATGGAATGACAGACCTTGCGATCATCCCAACCAATTTATTTGTGAGAAAATCATTTGACCTCTGTTAAAAAAATATAAAAAGGAGGACATGAGATAACAAAAGTCATGAATGCAGTGGAATAGTGTACGAGGATTCAATTTTGATGAAGTTATATTTAAATTTTACGAAAAAATCGTAAACAAGATTTCTCTATTTTCAACCCGACCTTTCCAAATAGTTTTGTGCAAAGATTAAAACAGGGAAAAAATATATTAGTCTTTTTTGTTATGAGAATTATAATATTCCATTGACGTGGAGTATGTAGGAAAAATTATAGAGTATAAACAAATCAAAAAATAAAAGCTTTGAGGAAATTTACTATTTTCTTTTGAGGTAATGTGATAAAAAGATCTGAGTCTGTGATCGGTTTAGAAATAGACTGCATTGTATTTACGATGTTTCATATGTTTCAAGAAATGGGCTTTATCATTCCGAATTCCAAAAATAAGTCTTTCAATATGTTTACGTTTTGATGCTGTAATCAAAAGTTCTTTGCTAGGTTGTAAAAAGCGTGATTAAATAAGAAACAAATATATTTGCGGGTTTCCCATGAATATACAAGCTTTCTATAATATATATATTATGTAATACTATTGTTTCCAGGAAGTTATGTCTACAAAGTAAATAAATAAATGATATTTATCAAAGTTAAAAAACGATGATGCAACGTTGTGTTATGCGGTTATTGTGACCTTGCGCAATACAATTTAGTACGTCATTTCGAAGATAAATCTAGCTGTTTTAGTGAAAAGTTTCACTGAAATAAATCTTGAAATAATTTTTTAGCTCCAAATAGTTTTTCTTAGAGTTTTAATCTTTTGATTAAATGGAAATACTAATCAGAAGACTTGAATAATCAAGTTTGTTGACATACACAAAGTTGCGAATGCTCGTTAGTTTGAATTGACTCGAACGAGGAACAATTGTTGATGTTTTATAAAACAACACCAGCCTAATGATTTGAAATTGAAAATAGTGAATAAGGATGCTTACTGGTGGTGGAATATAAGTCTTGAGAAAAATTATTTCGGTAAGTTCTTGTATATAACACAACCAAAGCGTTTTGTTTTCATCGCGTCGTCAGGATGAACTTGATAGCTATAACGTGATTTGCAGTTTTATAAACTACACAGTGGCGTCGGAAACAAATTGAAAGTGGGAGGGAGGGGGTTGGCTAAACTTATCAAAAATCTTGACAAGCAATAAAAAGGTCTTTGGTTACGGTTATGTATAACTTTGCCAAAAAAGTAGGAGGGAGGAAGGGGGCTCAGCCCCCCCCCCCTCCCGGTTTCGACGCCTATGCTACACATTTATTTGTTTTCCTTCATATTTGTATTTTAAATCCTTGACAAAATCCATTTGATATCAATCTTTGATAGTAGATATAGTTATGTTGAAAAACTAGCAAATCTTCAAAAATAGGTCACTGAAGCGTTGAAGCGAGGGGCTGTGTCAAAAATAGTTCGGACCGGAAGTGTTTGATAAAGCATCACCCGTTTGATAAAGCAAAGGTTTATCACACGGGTAGTATTAACCACACGTATGAGATGAATACATATTTGAGCTTTAACCATAAGTTAAGTAGGCTTTTATGCCAAATATTATCGGAAGCCTTGTTATTAAAAACAGTCAAACATATCTTGTTACGCTGCAAGGTTATCGAATGTTTCCTTTGTTAAGAGTACCGTAGCACGATTTTTTTTTCTTTTCAATTTTTCATAAAGTGCAGAATCTTTAAGCATTAAATATAATCAATATTTCATATGTATATAAATATTTGAGCTTTAACCATAAGTTAAGTAGGCTTTTATGCCAAATATTATCGGAAGCCTTGTTATTAAAAACAGTCAAACACATCTTGTTACGCTGCAAGTTTATTGAATATTTCTTTTGTTAACAGTACCGTAGGATGTTTTTCTTTCTTTTTTTCATAAAGTGAAGACTCTTTAAGTATTTAATACAATCAATATTTCATATCAATATATCTGAGCTTATATATATTTTTTATATCATCCAGAAGAAAGGATAGTGCGAAGTTTACATTAACAAGTTCACGGAAGAATTATCATGACAAGACTTTCAATTCTTTTTCTCTTGACTTTTTCGTTCATATTTTACTGTGAACAGAGGGAGGTGTACTATTCAGAATTGGCCAACAAAGAAGCATCATCCCCCTTGGTGGTGATTTATGAGCCTGCCTCAACTGTCATCTCTTGTGGTGCAAAGTGTTTAAATAATAAGTGTTGTGTTAGATTTATCTACAACTCGATAAGTAAGCAATATATTGGAGCTCATAGTGTGGAGAGAGATGTTTACTTTTACCAGCAGGTCCCTTCTTTGTCGGCCGAAATGCAACAGATGACGTCTTGTTGTCAGGCGCGGATCACCAAATATGTCATGATGATATTTATATATATATTTTTATGCTTATACTTTTAATGAACAAATGACCTAGAGTAAGATTTACTGTAGGTATTTCGTTTACTTTAAATTTACCCAATTTAAAGTACCAAAGAAGCTATTTTTTTATAAGACACAAAAAGCTACCTGTTCTCACATTAGATTTGTGTTGTTTAATGTTTACTTCTGTAAAAAAAAATTTACAAACTAAAACTAGATTTTATCAACATAAAGGATTTTTTTCCATTGAAAACTTGAACCTTTATATCATTTTAATTATATTTCTAAGAAATAAACTTTTTTGTTCGTTTAAAGAATAACAATAAATGCATCAGGAAAAAAATTATAATTATTCTCACAAAATGTTAGATACAAGCTCCAATTCCAAAAAGAAATATTCTGTTACTCCAAAAGTGTTATAGACGCTGTTTTGATGAAACGTCTGAATTTATTTAAGGAATAAGGAATCATTCTTTTAGTATTATGAGGTGATAATTTCAGTCGGGACGTGGTCAAATCCAATAAAGCCCAAAGGGCTTTATGATAGATTTGACCACGCTCCGACAGAAATTATCACCTCATAATATTCAAAGAATGATTCCTTATTACTTATATTTACATTATTTCCAACTTGTACACTTTAAAACTACATAATTTAAAACCACTATTTCTTCGTGGAGCACATGCTATGTATTACTGCGCGTCGCAGCCAATACCGTCACGCGGTTTCGTTATAAGACACGCCCATTTTGTGTCACTCATGATTTATGAAGTTAGTGGGTTTTAGGTTCAAAAT
This sequence comes from Magallana ariakensis, assembly GCA_020458035.1. Taxonomy (NCBI): domain Eukaryota; kingdom Metazoa; phylum Mollusca; class Bivalvia; order Ostreida; family Ostreidae; genus Magallana; species Magallana ariakensis. The sequence goes on from CM035811.1 coordinate 63,571,800, forward strand.
TGATTGGTAATGTTATCACAGACAAAGACAGTTGAAAATGTAAATATATTATATTATTCATATGTTTAATCAATGTTATTGGTATTTTAGGTTCATTGTAGAACATGCATTCCATAGAATGGAATTAGTTGCCTTAAATCTGATAATATATAACCTCAAGATGGACGTTTGCATATCAAAATCAATGATAGACGTGTTGTAACCAAAATAGAATTGGATTTAATTGGATTTTAATGGAAATTTTAGTCAACACATTTTGTGTCAATGAATAACTGCTTAATTTAAGAACACTCGATCAAAGCAAATATTTAAATTAAAATAAAACCCTTTTTATCCTTAATAAAACAGAGATTTAACGATTTATCTTTAGTCGATAGTTTTGTAAGGATTTCTGACGGAAAAGCAAACTTCAATGCATCATACGCTGCATTATTTAATATATGCTCCAGACTTGGGAAATGCTAAATGTGAGGGTAATCCTTTGCAATGCATTACTTGTTTTCAAGGTAATGCTAGTAATGTGAAATGCCTAAAATTTAGCACTACATCAAATGGTAATACAATGCATTACTTTCCAAAATCTAGTGTAATGCTGGCAATACAAAGCATTACCGTGTATCATTATGCTAATTGATGCATATTTATTTGTTTTTAAATGTCAATATTAACAATACAATTATAAAATATTTTAGAGTGTTGTTATTAAAAGTACAACATGCTACTTTCGCAGAGATTGCCAAACAGTATTTTTGAGTCCGATCTTCCTCTGCTCCCGTAGAACGTTTTTTTAGTATAGCTGGGAAGATTTGTAAACCAAACGGGATGCAGTTAAAAGATTAAACCTTTGAATCTTTGATGATCATAAAAATTAAGAGCAATCCTTTTATAAATCATTCAATTTGACCTGATAGTGAACATGAACATAAAGATATGTGTTTCATTTAAACAATAAAATACTTTCTTTGGTGATTCATGCGGGATATGAAGGTGGCGACACTGCAGACAAAAATACATAACCCGCTTTAGCGGATTATGTAATCTGCTATGATCGCTACCTTTATAACGCGCATGAATCATCAAAGTTAGCATTTTATCGTTATATTAACATCTTTCTTTTAACAGATTAATGAATTGATTGTAAAAGTAAGAAAAAATATTGATGTACATCAATATGTTAGCTAAAAAAAACGCCAAATCGTCTCCTGTGGGATATTGAGTCTGACATCATCGTGATTATTTCGTGCAGTCCGTGATTTTTCTAAGGTTGGTGTAGGTTTAGACCAATCGATAAACGGGGCGTGTAGATTTTAGTCCTGTCAGTATCTATAGAGCTATGATTTGCAAAAAGTTTCTTAGTATCTTATTTATATCTTCGACGTGAATTATGAATTGGAATTGTATTTTGCAATTCAAATCTTCACACGTATATCACATATATTATAGTTTAAATTACTGGCATGTTTGTATTGTTTAATCGTTTATAATTGTTTGATTTTTTTAAGGTTGTGGTTCTGACTGGGTAGAATTCAAAGGTCACTGTTATTTCTACGGACAACAGACAGTCACGTGGTCAAACGCCAAAGTAAATTACAAATTGAAAAATTATCATCATTATCAAAGTTTTTCTTTAAATTTTTAATGAATTTTACTGTATCATTCGTAAATTATTGTTTATAACGAAATATGGACTATGAGATGACACTTTTACAACGTATTTTATAAAATTAGTAAATATTATTTACAGCATACAAAACAAATAATTGTTACAAGTGTTTTTCCCAGATAACTAAATCCGTATATTACTCTTCTATTCCCATTTTCTGCTTTAATATATTTACATAATAGATCGGAAAAAAACACGTTTAATATGTAATGATTATAATTATCATAGAGAAGCGACAGGAGAATTTCGATACCATAGAAAATTAATTTAATTTGTTTCTTTTAATAATCATTTTAGTTATCATCCATTTTTGATCATGTTTAATTATAATACTAAATATAGCGTGATTCCAATGTAATAGTGATCAATGTATTTAAATTATAAACGTAAAACAAATGTTGTACATTATTGTTAAGAGTTAACGAATGTTTTACACTCTCTTACCAAATATCAGAGGTAGCAATATGTATGAGCTCAACTTAGACAATGCACATTTCCAGAAAATGAATTTTAGGAGTTTGTTTTACTATTAGCTGGAGTGTCAGAACATGTGTTCCTACCTGGTAGAGATTGAAGACAAAGAAGAAGCAGATTGGTTGTCTACGGCGTTTTCAAAGAATAGTAATCGAATTGCATAAGCATGTTTCTTTAAAAAAAATAATCCTTAACTTTTTATTCCATTTTATATCCCACATGCGTAGTAATACGTATAATGTGTCGAATATAAATAAAATAGTATCTTAAGAAGATCATATGAATGAAAAGCTACCCTTTAAAAAAGATAAAGAATAGTCGGCCATTATATTACAAAAAACTTTCATCAATCACAATTTCAAAGTTAAAAATATAATGTCTATGTTACTCTATGACAAAGTTCTATTACCAATAAACCTTTGAAAAAATATACACTTAACAAACATTTATATGTCAACACTATTCTGTTGCAGGTAGTTGCACTTCAAATTCGTATGCGTCGGGTTGCACAGTATGGACGGGGCTTAACGATCTAGCCATTGAAGGTCAATACGTTTGGGACCATTCGAATACGTCCGTGGTCTTTACCAACTGGGAAATAGGCCAACCAAGCTTAAATGATCCGTCAGTGGCCCTCACTCTTGACTGTATCGACATTCTTGGAAATGGAAAATGGAATGACAGACCTTGCTATCATCCCAACCAATTTATTTGTGAGAAAATCATTTGACATCTGTTAAAAAAATATAAAAAGGAGGACATGAGATAACAAAAGTCATGAATGCAGTGGACTAGTGTACGAGGATTCAATTTTGATGAAGTTATATTTAAATTTTACGAACAAAATCGTAAAAAAGATTTCCCTATTTTCAATCCGACCTTTCCAAATAGTTTTGTGCAAAGATTAAAACAGAGAAAAAATATATTAGTCATTTTGTTATGAGAATTATAATATTCCATTGACGTGGAGTATGTAGGAAAAATTATAGAGTATAAACAAATCAAAAAAAAAAAGCTTTGAGGAAGTTTACTATTTTCTTTTGAGGTAATGTGATAAAAAGATTTGAAATAGTGATCGGTTTAGAAATAGACTGCATTTTATTTACGAGAAAAACGTTCTTAAACCAATGTTTCATATTTTTTAAGAAATGGGCTTTATCATTCCGAATTCCAAAAATAAGTCTTTCAATCTGTTTACGTGTTTATGCTGTAATCAAAAGCTCTTTGCTAGCTTGTAAAAAGCGTGATTAAATAAGAGACAAATATATTTGCGGGTTTCCCATGAATATACAAGCTTTCTATAATATATATATATATTATGTAATACTATTGTCTGCAGTAAGTTATGTCTACAAAGTAAATATAGTTCAAGTCATCAGTTCAATATTTCATTAAACTACTGTGTTATCTCGCTCCCGTATTGGTTTTTAAAGCATTAAAAATAAAAAGTCTTTTTGTTTTTGAAGAGGAATCCTTTGTAACAACCGTTAATGATACAACGCCGCTTAATGATATAAATAGCATTAATCGTTGCAATTGCAACGCTTAATGCAATAAATTCTTGCATTAACAGTTGACATGTTCAACTGGTAATGATTAATCGCCGCTTAATGATAGAATTGTATCATTAAGCGGCACAAAAGCACAGCAACCTTAACGCATAATGAAACAAGCAAATATCGACACCCTCAACCGCTAATGATACAAACTTTATATCATTAAGCGTTGCAGTCGCAACCGTTAATAATACAAAATTGTAAAAATGAATGGAATTAAATCTTTTCATTTTTTTTCAATTTGCTCAATAATCCTAATTTTAGTTTTAAAGATTAATTCTATGTAAAAATCAAAATTGTATTAGGAGTTCCGGCACTCATAGTCACAAATTATCTTTATATTGCATACAATGATACATATTGATGTAATCAGTATCTAGATAACATAAATTTGTTTTGCTTAGGACTACCGTTGCCATGATACCGGAAACCAAAGATACAGAAATGGCAAATCTTATCAACTTTATAACAATATAGAAAGTAATTTCAGCTTATGAAATATAAAATTTTGAATTAACTATTGATCAATTTTCAAATTATAGAAAAATATTGGTGGGCAAATCAACTTCTAAAGAATTTTTCCATTATTTCGAAAATATATTTTCATGTGTTCTAAATACCAAAGAAGTGATTTTTGAACCAAACTCATAGATGAATAGCTGTAATTAAAATATGCACGTCATATAAAAATTAAAACATGTTACTAACCATTCTTTGTTGCCATTTGTGGGAAACATATTTATTTATTTATCAAATATATTCAAGCATCATTGAGCATCGTTTAATTGACCTTGCTAAGGAAATATGTATAAAGTAAAAAAATAATGCAGAAATATTTGATTGTTCAAAACGTCATTGGAACGGCCAATTATTTTGCTAAAATGCAGCTTCAACTGATATATATTTACATGAAAGTTGAGAACATGTTTAATCATTCAAATCATCAATGCTATTTGTCTCCAAAAAAGCTTAAAACGGCCATTTTCAAACTTGTGTCTCTGTTACCATGACAACCGGTCTCCATGGCAACAGTTCAAGGTTGTCTTGCATCTTTATATAATTATACCAATACTAAGGTATTAAAATATGAACATAAGGAAAATTGGTGACTATGTATAACCACCATTTTTTTATATTTATAGACAAAATATCTTAATTTACTACATGTATTTGTAAAGTTTCTGCACGTCAAGCTCTGCAATAATGATATTACTTTCGATAAAAAAAAAATAGCAAAAATTATGATAGATTTTGAGAATTGAGCATGACAGCAAAATATGCCAGATATTGTATAAATGTCATTCAATATAACATTTACGAGTAGCAATTTATTATTTGAAGAAAAGGAGTTGCTTGATCAGAGACCCCCCCCCCCTCTCTTCATCTATATCATTGCCAATGTCTAAATTACTTCTCATATATATTAGCAAATAATTTGTTCGTCCGAATAAATCCTAATTCGTCGAACAAATCTTAATTCTTCCAAACAAATCGTTATTAGTCCGAACAAATAAGATTATTTAATATGTTTTTATTTGGCCATCCACGCCGCCATACTAATTCATCTGGCCCATCCGAACAAATAATTTTTTTTTCATCTGGCCCTTCAATGCCGCTGTAATATAATCATGTATATAAAAAAGGCATTTTCTTTTTTAATACCAAACACTTTTTTAATGACCAAAATCAAACTAATTATTTATTTTTTAATTTTCGGTAACTTGTTCAAAAGGGCTGGATTACTTGGAGTCACCATGTGCAGATCATCAGATCAGAAGTAATGCGTAGCATGGAGTTTGATGTAATGATCTTTGCCATGCAACGTGATGCATTTTGATTCTTTACATTATGATTCTCTATCAAAATATATTTATTTTTTTTCCACACAAAAAAAAAACAAACAAAACCATTATATTTATTGAACACAAATTATTTCAAATAAAGACTTTAAAAACGCAAGTAATAATATTTATTGTGTACCACGTTATTAGCTTTAGAGAGTGGTTTTAATACAAGTAACTTTGCTTCGCTTTGCGTCTCGTTTCAGGCTTTGCGACTCCACGTGATCATGGACGCGGGGACTTTATTTACCGATAAGCTGTTTCGCGACGACTAGGGTAATGTTCGCGTCTAAATCTTATCCTTCCCTCTGTTGTTATACATGTAACAATCACACGACAAGGAATCGTTCGTGGCTTGAAATATTCGCAATTACGAAGCTCTCATGACCTCAAGAAAATATCTCACACGCGAATAAACGTTGGTTTACAGTTTATGCATCACCGGAAATATAAATCTCTCGGTTAGCATATACATGTACGCTGAACGCTTTATGTCATTTAACCAAAACAATTACGCAATTGAATGCTTAGTCACAGTGCAACCTACAAATATAAATGAACAAAATATTGAGCGCACTGAAATTAGACAAGTTAAAAGTGTATCACATTTTTCAAACAAGACTTCAAAACTTCCTATTTAATCTAATATAGTTATTTTATAGACCTTAAATACATTTACCGAATTTTGATCCACCGTTGGGAAACAAAACGACATATCTAATGAAAAGAATAAACAGGATCAGTAGGTATGAATACAAAAGTGTTATGAGAGGATAAAATATTTGTTTATTGTGTCATTAAATGACATCGTCCTTAAAAAAAATACAGGTGATTTTAAAATGAAAATATACATGCCCATAATACCTAGTACATACTAAAAGACCATAAAAACTCGGTCATAGCAAAGTATCAGGACCAGTGGATTTACTGCGTTACATTCGTATAACGAATATTTGTAATAACAAGTTGCTGTCCTTTAAAAAAGGACTGCAATACGTGGACCATGTGCATGTGGTTCTAACGGAAACGTGAAATCCTAAAAACTATCATATAGAGACCACTCTAGCTCCCTGCTTTTATATGAAGACATAGACCTACAGAGGAGACTTCTAATTGCAAAGTGTTATGGTGCATATTATACTGTAGTACCAAGCCTGGATTTAGTGCCTTTAACCACTAAATTTGTACATTGTATCAGGTATAGCACTGACCATTTACCTCAGAATTAAACACAATTATGAACTATATTAATCAAGATTGCATGTATAGAATCAGGCATTCGGCGAATTCACTTCTTGCACACACATTATAGTTTGTAAATTTAAAACAAACTTTTGAGAAAATCTTTCTTTGCATCTTTAAAACTGAAAATGAAAATACAGTAGTTACACGTGTATTAAAACTCAACTCTCATTCTCCCAAAAATAATATTTGTAAATTAATACTTAATATAATTTGTAATATGACTACAGATATATGCACTCGTATCAGAAAGTTATGATAATTGGATTTAAACAATTAATTGAACACCATGGTGTGGACAGAATTTTAGAAATATTGTCAAAGTTATACATTTGCATTTTGTATTCCTATTCATTGAATTGTGTAGCTTTAATTTGAAAACTGGTGTGTTAAAACGGCGCAAATTTATCAATGTGATGCTGTCTCTAAATATGATCTGTGCAAAAGTGTCGGTTACTCTGCCTCGAAGTTAGGGGAGGGTAGAAAAATTATCCATATTTTACACAGTTAATAGAATGCATGTAGTTAGGTTTTCATCCAAATAAGAATTATTTAGGGTCGATTAAAATTGCGTACGTAGTACTTCTCATGTGTTTTCCGTTTTTATCTCCATATTTCCTAACCTTGGACATAATGTTGGCATATTTTCGGTAACATATGTCTTTATTGATATTCAATTTTATTTTTTAATCTACATTCCATAGAAGACTGTTTTGTTTACGAAGATAAAATACTACATTGTAATTAATGCACTGATGTTCCTGGACAGTTTGGAGGATTCAATCTATTATAATTGGATCAGTGTTTTGAGACAGTCAAACATGTTGAAGGAAACCTGAGCTTATTTTGTGTGCATCATAAACAAAAAAATAAGCGTAGTGCTGGCTAAAAGCACATTGTTTGTCACTGACTAAACACTTTGATTTCACACACAAAACACAAAGAAAACAACTTTTAACCAACAGACCTGTTTCGTTGTCTCTACAGCATTAAACTTTACTATTTATTCTTGACAAAACTGCGCAACATTAGTTACAGGTTGTAAATTCAAGACAAAATTTTGAAAAATATCCAATTGACATCTTTAAAAACAACACTTCGTCTACAACTTAGTATTTATATATTTATAAAAAAACACCGGGGCTTAATAAAGAATGGGAGTTTGTTTACCTCGAAGTTACACGTGTGCTTAAAAATCAAGCCCGCCCGATTCCTCAAGAAACAACACACATCAAAAATTCAAATGATTTCGTATTGCCTTAAAACGTAGACGCACATAGATCTTTCACGTTGTGGGTTTTTTTATCTCATAAAACCAATCCCCTATCACGGGCTAAAATGCCTAAAATTTAAAGGAAAATTCGGGAATTATTTTATCTCCGCCAAGATTTTAATCTTCAGGGATATACTGTAATGAAACTGCATCGATCCCTTTAACTGCAATATGTATTTATATTGAACAATTCGCAATAAAACCTGTTACAGATCTTGGTTTAATGATCATGAACTGTGGTGATAATGAACAGTGTTTAAAAGTCCAAAGGAAAATACAAAACAGGAACAGAACTAACATAAACCTCTACAAAAATTAGAGGTAGGATCAAGTGCCACGGAAGTGTGAGCATCCTCTGCTGACCGGTCACACTTTGTCGTAATTGGGACATATATTCTTTTTAAGGGAATGATCGGCATATAATATATAATTGTCCAACTCTCGCAATAATTAACGTAATGCGAAAGCATTACGGTACATGCACTAAACATGATGTATATGATATATCGGTAATATCCCACCGTTTTGTCGATTTCCAAAATAGCAAGGCATGAATAAACTTTACTTTTAGAAGGCGAATTGTACTTCCGGTTTATATTCTTACGCATGTAAAAAAAAACTTGATTTGTATCACCATGTAAGTGTATAGATGTTTTACTATCAGGGCAAACATATTAGAATACTGTTTTTAGTAATTTACAGGTAATTAAATATTTACATGAAGCTGTCACTGCATATCAAATAAAATAGCGCAAGGCGCAATGAGTGAGCAAAAAGTTGAATTTGCTGTATGCCTTATATGGACACAATAACGAAAAAAATCAAAGACAATTTTTTGATTAATCGTCATATAGTGCTAAAATTGTGACCATTAGTTTCGATCTTAAACAAAAAATTCTAAATTGTCAATACTTTGATCACCAAAATAATTGCACTTAGAACTTTTAAAATAAATTGTATTGCAAAAAATTACAACAAAAACTGTTGTTCCTCTTACCATATTGTTGATATGGCAAGTGGACTTTTTTACAGTTTATAGCAAGAAAAAGACAAGAAAATTGAGTGAATGACACCCTGTCCTCGGAAAACTATAATCCAGACCTTATCTCCTTGTTGTAGCTTCAGTACTGCCATTTTTCTACAAGATTGCAAAATACCGGTCTTTCTAGAATCGCAGTAATTTCATGACCGAAACTTGCCGTGAGTGCGGTGTGTGCATCTGATCCTGGAAATGCAAGAATTGTCAAGTCAAACACATATATTTCACCACTTGGGGATGTGAAGATTCCGATAGACGCGTTATATATAAATCCTTGGTTCGATACAACTGAATTAAATACAACCCGTTCGTTTTCAGCAAGATTTCTAATGGATGTTCCCACTCGCGAATCAAAGGCATAAACCCAATGACCTAAAATAATGGAAATTCTATTAAATGTTATTGTTTTATTGCTAAACATAACAAACACAGAAAATAGAAGTTCCAATTGTATTTCAAAGCATAGTTTCAATTATAATTTTTTAAGGGATGGTTTACATTATGATATAAAAGTTAATCGATGCTATAATTTGATATCTATTCACAAATTAAATTTGCTTAGCAATATTGAAGTCAAGAACAAAACTCGTTAACTAGGAAAGTAGTATCAAACTACACAAATTAGATTTCATATATAAAATTGAAATAGTGAATAATGTAAATACCAGTAGTTGTGTGAATTCTGCAATTTTTTCTTTCAAATCCAACTGCAAAGCAAGTCTCCTCAACGCTTTTATAATCCTCTAGGGATAGTTTCAAGCCTGGTTTCGGCGAAACTTTATCACACTGTCCCCATAGTACCGAGAACGACGGGATAACGATAGCCAGAAACATTTCGAATTCTGATCAAAGAGAGTATAAATTAATGCAATGTTACGATTTAAATAATTATTAATCAACTTCAAAAAGAAAATAGAATACAAGAATAAGATGATGTGAGAGCCACAGGATAACATTATCCCAAAACATTTCTCCGAAGTCTGCTCAAAGATGGTATCAATTATTTTAATGTTACGAATAAACACCTTATTTTTTCAACAACAGAAGACCAAAAAAAAATTTTTAATGATTTGTTAATAAAAGGAAACTGACATTTATTAAACTTTTTTTTTATTTTACTCTCTTATTTGAAAATAATTTGGTACTAATAAGCAGATATCGTTTTGTTTTGTCCTTTGTTAATCATCTTTTTTTTTGGGGGGGGGGGGGTTACACATGGGTATTACACATACATATGTAAATACAAATGAAATATATAGAAATTAAATCTAAGGGAATATAACACTAAGATAAATCGTAGCCACCTAAAGATTTTCAATTATAGAACATTTCTTTCTGACGACTATAGACAACCATAATTCATAAACGATTTTATAGCATTAAGGACCTTTGACATATATCTACTCATCAGCATCGAGAATATTTTGCCTGTGGAACTGTGTTACAGCAAGATATTTTTTTTAGTTGCAGAACTAGAACATAAGTAACACTATAATTCTTGAGTGCGAAAGGTAAAGAAAAGCAGTAATATTTTTATATTTACATTCAGTGTATATTTCTTCTTAAGATTGCATTGGAAATCTGCGACGTTCAATTTGCAATAAATACATTTTGCTAATTCATGCGCCATGAGCACATTATAAACCACACCACATGTTTTGAGTATATTTATTTTTGTAATATTAAATGAAACGTTCAACCTAACATAACTAATTTGATATGTAATTTTGAAAAATAATCATTAATTTATATCAACTCCTTAATTAAAAAGATTTTTCTCTTCAAAGTTTATGACACTATATTTTTAGCCGCGGAAGAGTACAAAACAACATTGTTAATATGGCTGTTCCATGTATGTTTCATTTCCCTGGCTGAGAGCGTATATAATGGCTTTACAGTGAAGATACGTATATATTTCATACAAAAAAACATCAGTATGAATATAAGCATTGAAAGCTTATTTCGGATGTCGTCGGTTCTGTGACACACCAATGCGGTGCAGACAAATTATCACACCGAGCTAACCCGCGGTATTCAATTTGTCTGCACTGCATTGGTGTGTCATAGGACCGACAACATCCAAAAATAAGCATTTAATGTTCAAATGACATCAATCCACTTTTTACGCAAAAGTAAAAAATAAAAGTAAAAATGTTATAAATTTGCAAACAATGATATTATTGCTTCGAATATGATTATATGAAACTAAACGATTTTTGTAAAAAATAAAAACGAGCGATCATCTACTTTATAAATAATTCAAAATGGTAAATTGAAAAAAAAATAGTAAATTATTTTATTTTCAATACTAACCTGCAATGTAAAATATGATTGTATTCAACCTTGCAAATATTGTATGATTTTTAAAAAGAACTTTCATTTATATTAGAATATTAATTTAAGCTTTGTTACAGCTTGTCTCATTAAACTGTAATTTGATATTAAAATTGGTAGAACAAATGTAATTCAAGTTCAAATCGTTTAGTGGTTTGTTTTTTTAAATCAATTAAAAAAGTTTATGTTACAAAATATATGACAAGATAGCAAAATGACAAGTGTACTTCGAAAGGGAATAGCATATTGTTTAACAATGTTTACTTATATTTTTTTATTTTAGACAAACTCTGTAAATTAAAGAATGTTGCAAACAAATCTTTTATCCAACAGGTTAACTTAATAATTTATATAATATATATTAATAAGTTGTAAATTAAATGTGGTGATAACGAACAGTGTTCAAAACCAAAAGTCAAAAGGATAAATACAAAACAGGAGCAGAGCAAACACGGACCTCAGTAAAATTAGAGGTAGGATCAGGTGCCATGGAGAAGTGAGCATCCTCTGCTGACCAGTCACACCCGCCGTGTGTTCTTTGTCGTAATCGGGAAAATAGAAAAATCTGTAGACAATTCGGTGATTAATAATGGCCTAACAATAACTATGAAAAAAGGTAATCAGCATTCGACCTAGCGAAAGATTGTATTTGCTGACAAGGTCGTTGTATCAACCATAGAACTTACAAAATGATGACTTCAATCAAAACTGTTGATAAACTTGTTTAATATCAATTTGTTTGTCAGTAGCTTGCCTCGTATAGAAATTGTTCATAGGTAGAGCATGCCCTTGCGTATCGAATCAGCTGAGAGACAAAAACGCCATATGCATGTGATGAAGATATAAAATTAATGTTAGAAATTGAATCAAACGCATATTCATGGTGTAACATTTAGAACAGGTGTAAGAATTAGGATACAATTTGAAAATTTACCCGAGTGTCATTTTTCAATGTTCAATTTTACGACCATATTGGCGTTGAATTTAGACCCTAGTCTGTGAAGTTATAAATTAAAATTGCAATGTAAATTGAGCCACATCGTAACATTTTGATTATGAGTTCTGTTGTAAATTCAACAAGTATATAGATATACAATAATAAATTGATAATTATAAATGTAGTTAATTCAATCAAAAAATACAGTTTTTGATATTTATTTCGTATGTTTCAAAAAGCATCTTTAAGTTTAAAATTTGAAAAAAAATATTGATTAGGTCGACTAATCCTTAGAAATGCATACATCTCAATTAGAGTAGACTTTGCGCGTATAATCACAATGTCTTTGGTAATATTTTAAAGTATACATAGTACCATAATTTATTTAACTGTGATGTTTAGAAATACCAGAGCTTTTTATATTTGCCGTCTAAAAGCAAACTTTACAGTACGTTATATGCATATGTATATTGAAAAAATTGTATTTACAGCCATCCAAACAGAATCAAAGGAAACAAGTGGTCATTGTTAATTTTAAAATTAAACAAAATGATTGGTCAACTGTTATCAATATTTTTTTTAAGTTCTTGATTTTCATTATTTCAATATTTTGGAAACATCATAGATGCAGGGATGGGGTAATCATAATCAGTAATCGTAATCAGCTGTAATCGATCACATGTTGTTGAGTAATCACGAGTAATCAGTAATCATTCATTTTACAAGTTACAAGTAATTGTAATTTAATCGATTACTCTGAAAAAAGGCCGGTAGTCATGATTAATTTTTGATTACTTTTATGATTATAATAGTAAAATAAAATGCTTTAAATAAGAGTTCATTAGAAATATTAGGTGAATAAGGTTTAATTTTAGGTAAGGAAGGAGTGTAAGTATGTGTTTTGCAACTAAGATGATACAGATATGTTTTAAGTCAGCAAAGGTAGGCTTGTTCCTATTTCTAATTTACACATTGTGAATCACAACTCATATGTGCAAGTAGCTTGTGCTTGGCGTATTTTAGTAGCTGAATATAACAACAAAACTGTATTATCAGTCTGAGAATGAATTTAAAAACATTTAAAAAATTCAGATTTCTTTAAAATCATTAATCTAAATAAAGTGCACCACTAGAATGCATGTACAGTATGATACATTAAATTCTTCTTTGAAATGCATTTTAAAAATACAGGTAAATCTTAGGTAAAAAGCAGACTATAATTGTTAACAAAACACAATTCACACCCATTGTTTTGTACCTAATTATCAAATGTATGCAAAACGGGATAGTACATTTATAACAACAATGATATACCACAGTGTTCCTAGTCAACCGTTGTGTTAATTGTAGTAAAGGCCTGTACCACTTTGTAGTCTAAGTTCAACACATATTCATACAGTCAATGATGTGTAAACGGTTTTCTGTTTAATCTATATAATTAAATTTGTGTCTTATTTGATGGTTAAATTAATGTTCTTTCTTTTTAGAACACAGAGTTATTTACGCTACTCAAAAAGATGTTTAATGATGATAAAGTGTACTAAAAAAGCTTGTAAAAATTAATAACTTGATATCAGAATTAATACTCCTGTCAAAAATGCGTTTTTCTTTCCAAAACATTAAACTTCTAAACTAAGATAAAAAAACAGAGAACCCCCCCCCCCCATATATACTGGTAATATAATCGAAAGTAATCATAAGTAATCATGATTACAAGAAGGTAAAGTAATCTAACGTGATCGATTACTCCAAAAATTGGATGTAATCAGCTTGTAATCAATTACTTTTAAAAACCAATGTTATTGTAATTTAATCGATTTTTTTTAAAGTAATCGACCCCATCCCTGCATAGATGCATGTTCAATGTACATGACGATGAATACCAGAAATGTACATTGTTAGTTATAACAAAATCAGTAAGTCTTGAAATCAGACTTGTTAAACAAACAGTTACATAACAAAGACAAATACTGTGAAGATTATTAATATGCGTATTGGCGGGTGGTGGACATCTTCACCCTCCCTCTCCTTCCAGAACTTGCAGAGTTTAAAATCAGGTTAATCAAATTACGGAATAAAACCTAAGTCGCTTAGAGAACCAATGCAAACTTCTTTCGATTATGCATATGCATTGGCTGGTGCTTCAGAAATCTTTATTACCCCCCAAGACACACCCATTAAACAATTTGGGGTTTTTTTCTTCTTTTTAAACTGATTTATTTCGTATGTTTTATAGGGTTGTTTTTGTTTTTTGTTTGGTTGTTTGTTATGTTCTCTTTCGCCAGTTCATCCCTTACCATTCAAAATTAAATGGTTGGAGTATTTACGGTTTAATAACATGACGCCGTGTTATTAGTTCTAATATTTGTTATCGGACAAATCAACATTTAACGATAATCAAAATCAGCATAAATTTCCCACAGTATCAAAAGAAGAAAATTTTGAAACTTACAATTTAAAAAAAAACGAATGTAAAATATCTAAAGCAACTACCAATTCGAGGACATTTCAAAATTCTCTAGTTTGAGTCAGTTTTCAAAAAAGTCAATTTTCAACGCACGGACAACGGACAAACATTTACAATGTTGCGCAACGAACGTAACACAACTTGAAACGTTCAATTAGTGTGTAAAACTGTATTAAAGCAAAACAACCTTAACATTTTTTTTTTACTTATCAATGTTTATTTTTTTAATGTAATCCGGTTAGAAACAGTATAATTTATATCGGCAATGATTCATATTTTGAATTTGAAGTTGGTCTTTACTTTGCATATTTCGCAACCATTAGAATATGCTTCACATTAATTTTTATGAAAGAACATTTCAAAGCTTAAGCACGGACAATTTAACTTCATTATAAATACTAGTATTCAATGCGGAATGTAAATGATTTGTTCACTGGCAGAGACTCTGTAAAATGAACATGTAACTTATATTATGCAGTTTGTTGTAAGTATCATGAGTTTATAAACAAATAAACAACTGAACTGTAAACATCCCGTAAAGAAATTTGGTAATATGATGTTAAAAAGATTTATTTTGGCATGATAAATTAAAGTGAAGTTAGTTACCACATGCACAATGTAAAGCGTGTATTGATGACTTAGAACAGCTATATATTACGACTTAAGTCATTTGTCATTGAGTTTAAATGACTGCGACGTAATATTGAAAATTCGATGTTTGTAACAATCAGTCCTTTTATGTGTGCGAAATATATTCGAACAGCAATTATGTCCGTCGTTCATAATAGACGATAAATGTAGGTAAGCATATTTCTAAACAACCCATTAAGCTAAATACATGAAATCATTAACAATAACCTATCATCGTTTTAAACAACTTTCTATCAGTTGATTTTGATAGTACCTTTAGTATATTTGTTTTTAATAAATTCAATCATTTATGATTATTGATTGTGTTTATCAAGTTCTTGTAAGCAAGTGTAATTATTCTAATTTGCTTTTAAAACTAAAAATTACCAGGATGTTATAAAGACACACTACACCGTGTTTTAGAAGAGGGACCCTTTGACCTTACCATAAATGGAAAAATTCATTGTACAGAGAAATGTAAAAGTCTTGGAGAATTCAAATATATTGGGCTTCAGGTATAGATTAATCTACTACGCATTATCGTTATGGAATTATTTAATCTTGTAATATTATTTTTAAGTGACATTGTAATTGTAACAAAATAAAAAAAAAATTCCATTTATGATTATTTTTTTTATTATTGCTTAAGGAAACTTTTACAAATTATCTTCAGAATGAATATGAATGTTTTTCTGGAAAGCAGGTCAGATTCTCTCCAAATCGTTTATATGACAGTGAATGCGATAAACAATGCAGAGGCAACAACATGGAAGCCTGCGGTGGAAGCTGGAAAATAGAGACTTATTTAATATAGAATATAGTTCAATTTTAATTTTGATTTACATGTTTATACCGTTGACAAGATATATATAGTCTTTAGTTTGACGGAAACTTAAAAATATGATTAATAAATGCGATTTGTCTGAATGGTTAAAATATGGGCTTTAAATTGCTATGATCAATGATTAATGAGAATAAAACATGAATGAAAGAAACTTGTTTGTTGCTCAAAGGAGCATCAATCGAAGATAACCTATTAATTCATGGATTTTAACTTAATTTAAAAACATATTTCAATTTAAAGTATGATTGTGAAGAATATCTTTTTTTATATTTTGGCTCTCTGACAATTTCCTCTGTAAGTTTATAGAATACTAACAAAGATAAGGTGTTTTTATTTATATATATATTTTTTTTATTTACGACAACGTTGCATAAATATTTTTTATTTACGCACACGTTTGACCAACTCCTCCTGACATGAAAGATTAAAATCAATTTTATGCAGCGATCAATAACATATACATTAATACTTTTTTTAAAAAGTTTAAACATAATTTACCTATACATTACGAATTTCACTTTTAAAGCCACAAAGAACATTACGCAGCGCATGTGTTTGTGCGTGCGCATCAACGTTTGTCAAAAGTGTTTGTAGGACGTAGTGGCTATTACCCTTTGCATCATGTATCCTTAGGTATCACCGATTTGAAAACGGTAACTGTGCAAAAAGTCTCCGACTTTATCCTAAGAAATTCATAAAACAGAAAAAATATTTATAGCTATATTCATATCTGCCGTTTAAATCTTTGTAAACATGCCAAAGCCCACTTATCACTATTATTGTTTGAATCTAAAACATATAACCTTTTTACTATTTTGAAAGTTGTAATCTAGATTTCAAAGATTTCTACATTTCTAGGTAGATTTTAAGATCGTTTGTATACGTTTGACTTCTTTATTTTTATCAAACAATGTTTATTAACTCGATTTGGAATTTATTTTACAATAAACATGAACATGAACGAGAACATAAGGTATTAAGGTATTAGGCGAGTTATCGAGTCACTGTATTTCATTGTATGGGTCGTATTCAAGCATTGTTTTAGGTGTCACTGTTGAAAATGGTTACACAAACTGTAATTTCTTCATCATATAGAGAGTTGGTTTGTAATCCATCACGTAATTTTTTCTATATAATTTTCTTATATGTTTATTTCATGTATAGAACCGACGAAGTACAAAAATGAGCATTCAATATCTAAATCGCAAGGAAATTGATATCATTATAAACAAAATGAAATCTGAAACTAGCTAGATAGTAGCGAAGCAGAGATACATATTACAGAAACATTTGGATTACAGTTTAAACGTCGGAAATTTCAACAGACTTCCACTCAGAGTTAAGGTTACACTGGTACCATTTAAACCAGAGCCAATAGACCGTTATAAGCTATACTTGTATAGCCTCTTTGAATATATTATCCCATTATCTAAGGCTACGGAAGAGAATGTATTGTCTACACTAAAACCAATCAACTCTGAGAACTGCTAAATGATCAAGAATTTGTTCACAGAAACAAGTCCAGCATATCTTTTTTTGCAACCAAGTACAAACGGATGTTCGATCGAAAGACAATAGCTCGGAATTTAAAGAATTTTAATGATTCTTAGAAAAATTTTTTATTTCCTTAGTTTTGCAAAAGATCGGAACCCGATCGGGTTTTGACTGTATATACTTGTGCACCACAGTATATGCTTCTTAAAATATAATTTAAAAATACTGTGTCGTGATGAAAACACCTAGTTTTCGCAAAATGGTGTAATGTATTCGAAAACTGTTAAAATGTCACGTATATTGTTATATACGGTTAAATCAGCGCATTAACTAAAAACATAACGTGCTTTGTCATTAATAATTGTGAAATTCTGTCTGCTGTACACTAGATTTTTGTAATTAAATAAGAAGTTACTCATTTTCATTGAACTTTGAGTTCCAAACATTTTGTGCGTATTGTCGCTGGTGTTATTCCGGCTTGAGTCAATTTCACAAGGAGATTAATCCTAAGTAATGTATAGCGCTAACTGAAAGTTGACTTATTCAATCATAAGATTTAAGTGCCATTGTTGCCCGCAGACACTTACTATAATTACATAATACAGATTATAGAAAGCAAAACATTTGTGTTTTTTAGAGATTTAAAATAACAAGTTGTTTTTAATTATGAAAACTGCACTAATTGATGTTGATTGATTAAATTATAAATCAGCTATATCAAACTGTACTTGAATTTGGCTTTCAATAATGGTACAAACGACCTTAACTTTTATCATATTGCGATGATGGGATCATTATGACAAATTAGACGTATTATTCAACTTGGAAGTTAAATATCGAAATATTGGATTTGTAATTTTAGTTTTTTCCGCCACCTTGAATTTTCAAATACATTGTGACAAATATTGTGCATTTTGTTAAGATGTTTAACTATTTCTTACATACGTTGTGTTATTTTTTGTGTGTGTGTTTGTGTGTGTGTTTGTGTGTGTGTTATGACATGTTCCCCCGATTTTGTGTCAGACGATGTGTTTCGCTGCATACATGTTACTTGTTATAAATTTAGATCTTCGATGTTAGTATAGCGTTAAACAGAATATAACAGATAATTTACAATACTACTTACATGATCACATAAGTAAGACCGTTTATTTTTCTATTAATCGGTATATTGTTACCTAGCATTTCCCGCCACATGTTTCCTTTGTTATTCCGAAAGTGCGGTTTCCCATGATGCACTTTTATGTAAGAAGTTATAAGAGTATTTACCGGCGAATTCAATAATATGTTATTAATCTTTGTTGATTGTTAAAGTTCTGATGTTTATCAAATGATTTATTTTTTTTAATTGTTGTTTATATTTCATGTAAAACTTTATCGTACCCGTGAGAATAAGGGCATCGCGTATCGCCAGTGATTGGTTGATGTTTCGTTGCGCAATTTTTCTGATTGGTCGGCGTATTTTGCGTCATTTGGTGTATTTAATGACGTGTTTAATAGTAAAAACGAGAGTTGCAGAGCGGGTTTTTTTTAAGAGTACACCACGGTAGCAGGTGTGTGTTAGTTATTTTATTTATTGGGTTAATTGTACAATATTGGAGGCAGTGGGAGGACTTTACTCAAAAGATTGAGTGTTTATAACATTGCTGGTTTAATTTATACCAGTTGGAGTTATATTATTGCTGGTTATATAACCAGTTTGGAAATATTTCTTTGAAAACTATATTAGGTCTAAATTGGTTAGACTTTGCACATTAGTTTGAATGCATTACTTGATAATAGTCCAATTATAGTCTATAGTTAGTTTGTGAATTACCATATATTTTGTGAATTGAACAGTATTGTTTGTTTCTGTTTCGGAGTAATAAATTTATAGAAACTTTCAACGGTTTTATAGTAGAGCAAATAGTCCAGTTAACGCATCCGTACGTTACAATATATATATTCTACATGAACATCAACAGAGTCAGATCTAGATAACGATTTTGAAGACACGGGTGAGAGTTTTGACCATAAAATTTCAAATTGAAATCACCTTGACCATATTAACATCTTTACATTCAGTGTATATTTCACATTAAGTTTGCCTTGTAAATCTGTGACGTTAATTTCGGTAAATCCACTTAGCCTTGCCACGGCGCATGAGCACAAGTACAAACATCATCACCCGTTTGGAATATATTTATTATTGTAAGCTTAAATGAAAATGAAAAAGTCAAACTAACATATCGAATTTGATATGTACTTTCGAAAAAATATCATTAAATTATATCTATTCGTTAATTAAAAAAAAAAGAGTTTTATTGACAATGTTACTGGCACTACATTTTCAGTCGCGGGAGCGAACTAAATAACATTTTGATATGGCTGTTCTGTGTATGTTTCATATCCCTGACTAAGGGCGTATAAAATGGCTTTAAAGCGTCGATACACAACCATTTGATACACATAAACATCAATATGAATATAAATATAAGTATCGGATGATTATTTTTTAATGTTGTCTGTCCTTTAACAGACCAGACCGTGCAGACAAATTTTCAGACCGCGTTAACGCGCGGTAATCAATTTATCTGCACAGTCTGGTGTGTTATAAGACCGACAACCGAAACATAAGCATTTAATGCTTAGGCATAATTATTTTAAACAAAGGCAATCAATTATCTTCATTAATATCTTCACAAAAAACAAGACAGATCTGTTGTCCAATGAAAGCCTTCAATGTTTGTGTTGCATGAAGTTTTATACAAATCTACAGTTTAAAGCCAGAAAAAGACGTGAATTGATAATGAATGTCAGCTGATGTATGGAAAACTGCAATCCAGACTGTTTCCCCTTGCTGTAGCTTTAGAACCGCCATTTTGCTACAGGATCGCCAATTATTGGACTTCCCAGAGTTGCAATGATTCCATGATTTAAACTGGCCGTTTATGGTGAGTGCAGTATGGGCGGTTAATCCTTCCCATGCAAGAATTGTCCAGTCGAACACGTAGATTCCACTTACAGGGACCGTGAAGATTCCAGTAGATGCATCATATCCCAATCCTTGGTTCAGAACAACTGTATCAAAGGTAACCCGTCCTTTGATCGCAAGGTTCCTTATTTGTTTTCCCAATCGTGCATCAAAGGCAATGACGTGATCACCTTTTTTGAAAAAAAGTATGTGTTTTCAAACTCTTGAAAATACAAAAATAACTTTCAAATCTTTTTGCTTAGAATACATTTACCTGTAAAATGAAGCTGTCAAAAAGATATTCCCTCCTTAATTCAATCTATAATTCCCTTGGGGGGTAATACGTATAATGATAATCGTTTCATGATAAAATATCCACAAAAAATGCAGAGGTATTATGAACGGAAAATGTCAAAGAAAGTCTAAAGTAGTGAATAATGTAAATACCCATCTTTGTGTCATTTCTACATCTGTTTTTTACAAATCCAACAGCAATGCAGGTCTCTTCAACGCTTTTATAATCTTCTTGGAATAGTTTCAAGCCTGGTTTTGGTGACACTTTATCACATTCTCCCCAATATACTGAGAACGATAGGATAGCCAGAGCCAAAAACATACTGAAATCTGATCAGAGATTATGCATGTATTTATAAACTAATGAATAGAGCGATGCAAGACATCTCTTATCGAAAAAAAGCTTATGTGGCAAGATCCAAAAATGTCTCTTTTTTTTGCTTCACTTTGAAATCTGAATAATAATGTTGTCCGTTGATATGAAGGCAATCTTTTCGAAATGAAGTTATTTAGGCTACTGCCCAGTAAATCTTTCTTTCTCTTATTCAAAAAGATATTAATAAACAAGCTCATTCCACGACAGATGCTGGTCAGTTTTAAAAGAGGGGATAACTTGTTTAATATATAGATAAAAGTTTAGAACATGGAAGATAGATTAAAAGATCATATTTTTGAACTAAAGATAGTTCTCTATGAAAAAAAAAATTGTTGCAAGTATAGATCATTGGTAAGAGTGTAGTTCCTTAAATGTAAAAAGTAAAGAAAGGTATTCATATTTTATGGCATCAAAGCACTTTGTAACGCAAATGTATCTATAGGAAGAGAGGCGAAGTGAATTTGCTAACAAGCGAATACACAATTGCTCCATATATGAAACTAAAACATTTTGTAAATATTATAACAAACGATCAGTTTGTTTACAAATTATTTAAAAAGTAAAATGACGAAAAACATATACCTAAATACATATTTTGCAATACTTACTTGTAACGTACGAGACGACTGTTTTAAAACTGGTAACTGTTTCTGTGATTCTTTTAGACGGACTCTCATTTATATAACAATATAAGTTTTAACCTTGTAACAGCTTGTCTCATTAAACTGTAATGTTATATCAAAATCGATAGAACACATGTAATACAAAACGTGTAGTGTATTTTTTATTTTTGTACATTCAGTGAGTTCAAAATTTTAAATTTATGACACTAATGCAAACACGACATATCCACTTTTAAACTTAGTGGTATATTTTGAAAACCTGTATACAATTTAATTTGTATTTTAGACAACTGTTATAAAATATAAAACATTGCACATACATTTTTTATCCTAAACGTTGACTTAATAATTTTTATTGATAAATTGTACATTTCAAAAATTGAATCTATCGTTAATTTTAAACATCAACTCATCCACGCATATTTATATATTTATGTTGTTGATTTAGAATTGGTGTAAGAAGTTTGACCCGAAATGAAACTTTACACAAACATCATTTTCAATATCCAATATTAAGACAATTAACTTGGGTTGAAATTAGACACTAGCCCATTGAAATTGAAATTTTGAATTTAAATTGAGTCGCATTGTAAAGTATTCATCATGAATTTGGTTCTAAATTTAGGTGGCACAGGACAGTTTTTTTATACAATTCATTGTAGCCAGGGGATGTGCGTCTTCGGAACTCTGTAACTAGAATTTCCTCAGTTCCCATTGAGCACAAATACCTTTAATTCACTTGTTATAGGGTCAATCACTAATTTCTGAAGAAAATTACTAGTCAAAACCTGTAAAATTGTCTACATACTGGATTTTATGAGATTTTGACCCTTTCATATTTTGCTTATTTTTCATGATTTTTCAGCTTTTTAGACCTCCTCCAGCTAATTCCATGCAAAGGGTTGACCTTCCGTACCGTGTGCATGTTGCACCATCACATGTCAGAAACTTACCGGTGTATAGTTTACAATGTCCCATCCGCCTACTTTTCGTGTTATTTTACTTTCCGTCTGTCACTTGCAATTTCACGGTATAAAGTCAACACAACAGTCATAGCCGCAGTTTCGCATTTTACTTCTGATTCTCGTGTACCTAACATATGGGGCCTACATATTGCATGTCAATTTCAACAAGAGACATCCCTCTAAATAATGATAATCATTAAAAATAATTTCATGAATTTTAGCAACACTCATAAGCCTTCAAGTACAGCAACTCTCAATTTTACAAAAATATTGAAAAATAGTGTATAAACTAGACTCTTGTTGCTATAGCAACAAAAAGGTCCTCCGTTCTTCATGTATTAATCTGTAAAAAAAAATGTATTCCTCTTGTAGAAGAAAAATGGATATAATATATACTGTGAAGAAATTTTCCAGTAATTATTTCTATCTAAGGCAAAACAAAATGACAAAAATGCAATTTTCGAGTACTTCCTGTGAAGACCGGCCAAATCAAACAGAACATGGAAAACTTATATTCATACATTTTTTTGTCTTTCCTCTAAGTTTGGTTGATCAGTTTTTGTCAGTTTTGAGATCTCCTTAAAAAAAGGGGGGGTTGTGTCAGGACCAGAAACGGACAAACAGAAGTGATCAAAGACATTTAAAGAGGTATTTTTAGTACATTTACCTAAGATACATAACTGTTCATTAGACTGAATAAAATATTCAAAGAAAATATCTTAACTTATAAACAGCTTGATTTGTTTGAACCCTTCCAAACCGGAAGTTACGGTCGACAAAATGAAACCCGTTAAACACATCTTCAGTCAAATTTCTGTCATCCCAAAAGTTTCGTGTCTTGGTAACTTACAGTTTCTGAGATCTCGCAGGTACGAAAATTGTTTTAAAAAAGCTACCTGAGATATTTGTGATATCTCACCGGAAGTAGGATTTTTTTGTTTATTTAACAATGGGTAAATGATGCTTTACTAAAATTTTACTTTTTTGCAAAATAATAAAAAAGAATTGAAAAATCAAATTTTGGAGTACTTCCTGTGACATAAAGAACAACTTGGGAGATTTGAATTATGCAAATATAACATAAACTATATATCACTTAAAAACTGCCTTTTCTTCTTTTGTGTATGCAGCAAATTTACTTCTTATCTGGTACATTGGGCTTTGCCCGAAAGAAGATAGAAAAGAAGATTGATAATTATTGATAATTATTGATTTCTGAGACCAATGCATAACATGTTTCAACTGGCTTCAATTGCATGTACTCACATGTATAAACAAGCATGCCATTGGTGTGAAAAAGGGATACGTTATTTATGTTTATCAAAAACAATATGATCTTTTAGAAAGTCAGTGCGAGAAAAAAAAAACAATAAAACCCACACCTCATTTTTTAAATTTATAATAATTATTCAATATTTTCAATGTAACTTTTATAATTCAGTGATTTATTTGATTAGAATATTAAAAGAGGGTTTTCGTTGAAACACTTACATATTATTTAACAAACCATTTGAGAAATTATTGTTTGGCCAGCTTGATGGGTTTTTTTTTTCAGTATCACTGTACTTTTAATTTTGTTAAAGTTGGGTTAGATATAGAAAATATTTTATTGAAAAATGAGCTTAATTTACTATGACTTATATAGTCTTTCTGGAAATGTGATAGAATTTTTCACCTCGTGATTTCTTTGTCATGCAAACGCGTAATGATCCAGAAATTATACAAAGGTTTACAAGCAAGCTGAACATCATTTTGCTAGAGTATTATCAAATTTGATGATATGTCATAAATCAGTTACACATTGAACTCTGCAGGATTCATAGGCTAATTATTTAATTTACAAGAAAGCTTATATATTTTTCCGTTTTTATACATATACTCAAAGTTAATAAATATCATGTTTTGGAAGGAAAGATGGGGTAGGTAACCTTCTTCCTGTAATTAAATGATGTACTGGTAATTGACCTGAATCAATGGTTAATATGCCCCCGCCCCGGTTCTCAAAGACGGTAAATGAGAAAAAGATATTCAAAGTGCGTTGATTTCGTCCCAAATTTAACGCACTTTGATTTATTTTTTTTTTTAAAAGTGCTTTGCCAAAGTGATGTGGACGGTGGTCACTGAGATTTTAAAATGTTTCGTATGCATTAGCACTGTGTTCTATATTTAGTGATTTCTTTAGCTTTAAATTGAAAACTGATGTGTTAAAACGATGCAAATTTATCAATTTTATGCCGACCCTAAAAATATTTGTGTAAAAGTTTCAGTTACTCTGCCTCGAAGTTGGGGCTGATAGGTAGGAAAATATTCAATAGTTTATACAATTGATAAAATGTTTAGCGTTTTCGAATTCAACCAAATAAGAATTATCTGGTTCAGGGGTGGGGTTGTTTACTTTCAAAAGTAATCGATTAAATTACAATGACTTTGAATTTTATAAAAAAAATCGAATTTTTTTTATTTCAAGTTTTCAATTTTAACAAGCTTTTTCATTACATATTATCAACATTTGAGGAAGTTTTTGTATATGTGTGTCCATTGCTATTTGAGATGTTTTTATCTGACTATCTTTTAAAGTTGCAAAAATATCTCTCTGTCTGTACTAAAAAGGAAGAACAGTAATCAATCCATCAAATAAGACACAATTTTGATTAATATATAGATTAAACAAAAAATTGTTTACATAGTACATTATGATTAACTGTGTTGAACTAAAACTATAAATAGGTATATGTTTTTACAACAATAAACACAATGGTTGACCAGACAGGGTTTGATATATCACTGTTTTTATAACAGTGATCTCAAGCTGACTTAGAACAAACTTGTATTATCTGCTAAAACACATATTACATAAATGATACCCATTTCTTACTGAAACCATATTTTAGGTTCAAGTTTACTAATCTAATAACTTTAATGAATAATGATTTTAAGCATTTTATTTTACTATTGTAATCATGAAAGTAATCAAAAATTAATCATGATTACAAGCCTTTTTAAGAGTAAAATTGAATTACGATTACTTGTAATCGGGAAAATTGATGATTACTAATTACTCATAATTACGCAGCAACCTGTAATCAATTACAACTTATAACGATTAGTGATTATGATTACCCTATCCCTGATCTGGTTCTAGTAAAAATTGTATGTGTAGTACATCTCAGCTGTTTCACTTTTATCTCAATATTTTCTAATTTTTGACATACTTAGAGAATATTTTTCTGAAACAAAGGTCCCGAAATCCTATTTTATTTTAAATCCACATCCCTTAGAAGATTGTTTTGTTTCCGAAAATAAATACTACATTGTATTTAGTCTACAGAAAATTTCCTGGAAAGTTTGGACGGTTTGATCTATTATAATTGAGCCAGTGTTTTGAGGAAGTCAAACATTTCAGAAGAAACCTGGGCATATTTTGTCTGCATCATTATCATAAAAATAAGCGCAATGCTAGGTACAAAGCCCATTGTTTATCATTGTCTAAACACACTGTTTTTACACACAATATGCATGTAAAACAACTTTTAACCAACAGACATGTTTTTTTCTGCAGGTGTCACTACCGAATTAAATATAACTATATATTGTTACCATAATCGCGCTCTTGACTTGCAGATTGTAAATTCAAGGCGATCTTTTGAAATCTTTCCCCCTGACAACATCAAAAATTCAAATGAATTTGTATTGTTTTAAAACTTAAACGGACATGCATCTTATACGTTATTTTTTATTTCATAAAAAAACCATCCCCTGTCACGGGCTGAAATGCTTAAAATGTTAAGGAGAATTTTAAATTATTTTGCCTCCGCCATGTTTTTAATCTTCAGTTTAGTTTAGTATTTGAATTGCCCGGAGTTCTCATCAGACAAACACCTCTGTTATGCATGTAAATATCTTTGATGTGACAGAATATTTGTGGCTTGTCAAAAGAACGCTTGCGGAGGTGAAACTCGGACAATAGCTACAACCTGCATTGTTTTTTCCACATGATGTCACAATATTAGATACTTTTTGAACATCGTTAAAAACACTATTTTGTTGTCCTGTCCACTTTTTAGGGTTTTAGTTCAGACATAAGGAATCATTCTTTGAGTATTATTAGGTAATCATTATGATTGGGGTGGAATCAAATCCAATAAAACACTGGCCTTTAGATTAATGTTAGATTAGTTTTAGCAAATTTACGATTAAATATTAAATCAGTGACATTTTTACGTTTTTTTTCATTTCGTATAACTATGCCAACCCCGCTATCGCTCTAACAGTTCCTCCCTTGCGACACTGATGAACTGTATCTTACAAATTTAAATTGTAGTGTTACAACAGAGAAAGATAATAGAAAATGTAAATATTATGAGGGAAAAGTATAGGGTTTTGGATGTTATATAGCAATTTGTACTATGTTTTCTGTATGCAAAGTTTCATTTTAACCAGGTAACCAATGCGTGCATGTTTACCTTATTAACCTTTTACTTTTCGAGAGGCAGTAGTTCAGTCCAAATCCCTTTGTCTGATTTAAACTGAAGATGAAATAATGGGATTCCAATTTATTCTGCGAGGAGCAGATAGCTAACCATGCACAGCATTAATTCAAACCATTATTTTATCGTTATTATGTAAAGATCATATCATTGTCTGATGTTATACAAATGTGTTTCAAAACTCTTGTCGATTGATATCTGCTTAAGACACTATCTAATTAAAATAAAAACGAATTCATTAAATTTAATCAGTTATTTTATTACAACTGAACAAAGTTTTAACATTCATTCTAGAGGTTAATATTGTTCTTTGTAAAAGATCTTTCCATTTGCAGTACTTGGATAATACCATTAACTGAAAAAAAGATTGGATATGCGAAATGGCGATACTGAATCTACAACAAGGGGATAAAATCTGGATTGAAGTTTTCAGGAGACAAGCTGTCATTCATTCTACTTTCTCGTCTTTTTCTGGCTACAAACTTTAGATAAACACTTTTCAAATATGTAAGAGGTTTTTGTTGTATTTTCTTGCAATAAAAGTTATTTAAGTAGTTCTAAGAGTAATTGATTTTGGAGATCAATGTTGTAACAATTTTCTGTTTAAGATGGACAGAAATGATCACAATTTTAGCACTCTTAACCAAAACTTGGGTATGCAACTGTACACAGTTTTTATGCCTATAATTCAAATTGAGGATAAAAAAAACTCAAAGCATATCAGTCATATCTTTATTTAATATTGACAAGCGCCTAAATATCAATTTATACGATCATTACATATGAAAATCAAATCGTATATATTAGTATGAATAAAGCAGAGAGAGAGAGAGAGAGAGAGAGAGAGAGAGAGAGAGAGAGAGAGATCTTTATAACTTTTTGATCTATAAATCTACTCTTTAAAAGACTGAAACTTGTCGTTCAAGGTTATTGCGGCGTGTGTATTTGATACTGGCCATGCAAGAATTGTCCAGCCGAACACGTTAAAGCTGAACACCGCTCGTAAATAGGCATTGTCCGCCATATTTCTCTTTCAATACTGCTGTCCCTAGAACCCCTATATAAGTCGAAGACCTCTAAACAGTTCAAAGTACTTTGCTGTAGAGGTCTCACCTGTTTGGACGTACATCTTGCCTCGCCGTGTTACTCGGTCGCGATGAAATTCTCAAATTTTACGCACTTTTTTCAAGCCATGAGAATAATAACATCAAATAAATTGGTCAAAGCATTATTTACAAACAGAATATGTACATTGCATGAGAAATAAATGCATAAAATCCAAAGAACACGAAAGGAATACTACACGTCGGCCACGAGTTTCAGGTGTACAATCGGGTGTAACGAAATCGAAGGGTTTATTTACCAGGTATCTGTGTGACGGTGCCTATTTACGAGCGGTGTTCAGCTTTAATTCCGCCTCTAGGGGCTGTGAGGATTCCGGTAGACGGGTTATATATAAATCCTTGGTTAGAAACAATACTGATGAATGAAATGAATGAAACAATGTATTGAATACAACCCGTCTGTTTTTAGCCAGATTTCTAAATGATGTTCCCACTCGCGCATCCAAGGCATCAACCCAATCACCTAAAATAAAAGTTAAATGTATGGAAGCTCTAGTAACTGTTATTGTTGTATTACTACACTTAATAAAAGTAGTAAATTACAGTTAGAATTAAATTAAAGTTAAATTCAAATTTCAGAGCATTATTTCAATTCTTATTCTTGACGGGATTTTTTTACATAATTATATAAAAGTTAATCGACGCATGTTAATTAGATATCTATTCATAAATTTGCATAAAAATATTGAAGATAAAGACACATGATTATTTGTATTCGTTTTTTTTAATATTTCCGTTTCCGTTTAGTCAATACAAAATTCTTAAATTCTTTCACTGGGAAAGAAATATCAAACTATATAAATTTTATATTATATATACTATTGAAATATTAAATAATTTAATACCAGTATTTGTGTAATTTCTACAATTTTTCCTCACGAATCCAACAGCAAAGCAAGTTTCCTCAACGCTTATATACTCCTCTCGGAATATTTTCAAGCCGGGTTTAGGTAAGACTTTATCACACTGTCCCCATTCTATTGAGAGCGACAGAATAACTATAGCCCAAAACATTTCTCCGAAATCTGATCGGAGATGGTATAAATTAATTCAATGTTACTATTAAACATATTATATTTGTCAGCAAAAGAAAACATGAGGAAACAGAATGATGTGTTGATAAAATGGAATAGTATTTTAATAACATGTTTGTTCACTTTTCTCTGTAATCTAAAAAAGGTAATGTTCTATTGGTATGCAGACAAATCATTGATACTGACCAAAATATATATTTCATATTCAAATAGATAATAATAAACAAACTCATGTGCAAGATCGATGTTGTGCTGTTTTGAAAAAAAAGAGTGCAGCAAACTTGTAAATATAGGCATGTACTTATCGTTGTATAATTCACATATCCATATTATCGCACAGTTTAGATAATTTTACTATGTAAATTCAAGAAATTTGACTTTGTGAGGGAGGTCCGGACCCCCATTCCCCTCCTCTACATCCGCGCATGCTGATATATATTCGGTCAATAAAATTGAAAGTAATTTTATTAAGGACCTGTGTTACATATACACAACAGCTTGTCTGTTAATGACTATACTATTCTAATTTAACAATAAAGTTTTCATGATATCAATGCATTTTGTAACGCGAATGTATGTAAAAGAGTAAAAGTGCAGTAAAGCTAATAAGCTAAATTACAATTGCTACGAATATTAAACTAAAAACTTTTTGTTGTAAAAATAAAAACGAGCGATCATCTAGATAAGAAATAATTCAAAAAGGTAAAATGACGAAAATGGAATATACCTAAATGCGTGTATATATTTTTCAATACTTACTCTCAATGCACAAGACAATAGTGTTCAAACTGACAAATATTTTATGAATTTTTAAAGAACGTTCATTTATATTAAAATATAAGTTTAAGCTTTGTAACAGCTTATCTCATTAAAATGTAATTTAATATTAAAATTGAAAGAACAAATATAATACAAGTTCAAAACTTTCTTTGCTTTGCTTTATTTGCATCCATTCAAAAAAGTTAAGGTTTAAGATATATGCCACTAAAAGGACTCAAGACCAATGAAAAGGTAAAACAAAAAGTTAGGTGTTTATGGTCTTTCTCGCAAGTAAATTGTCTCGCACAACTTCTACATTTTACCCACTGGCGAGACCTGTACATGCCATAGCATCCCTAACTCCCTTCTTGGGCATAAAAGCAGAGCTGCGAAATTACGGTGCTATTGCTAATTCATTCACATAGCCAGCTCGTCTAATGCGTCAGGTAACCCTGGGTGGAATAGAGTTAAGTAACTTGCCCAAGGTTACAATGTTACCGCTTTAGCGACTCGAGCCCGGGGCCTTCTTGTCCAAATCAGTCGACGCTATTAAATGGCAGATTAAATGCACCAACACATCTACAGACGCACTTCTAAGCTTACAGATTATTGTGTAACCATGTATACTAATATTTTTATTTTAGACAAACTTTGTGAAATATAAAATATTGCCAAAATATTTTATCTAACAAATTGGTTAAATAAATTATATAAATCAAGTGTAAATTTTATATTAAAACAAAATCAATCAAACGCATATTTATGCTGTTGATATTAGAACAGGTGTAAGAATTTGAAGTAATGAAATTTACGCGAGTATCATTTTTCAATGTAAAATATTAATATCATATTGGCGTTGAATTTTGACTTTAGTCCGTTAAAACTGAAAATTACAATTAAGATTAAAATTGAGCTGCATGCTTAAGTTTTGATCATAAAATCGGTTCTACATTTATTAGTAAATTAATATTCATAACTGTGAATTATTCAATTAAAAATATAATTCAGCTATGTTAAGGGCGTCCATAAAATATTAGCGGTATTTATCACATATAATGTGATGCCTTTGAAAAATCTTGATATTATATTCCAAAAAATTGTTTCAAAAAGTGATTTTTTTATTAATATATAAATTATATAATTCTCTATCGCATGAGCAATTTTTGTGTCTCTTGGGAATACCCTGTCACGTGATACTGCTAAAAATAGATGAACCAGGAATAATACGAAAAAATGCATAGTGCAGGGGCTTAACATAAACAAATATAATCATTTCTGTTTCTAACTTGTAAAATGAACATCTACAATTTCGAAAAGTGCTGGGAGCTTGAAATATTCAAGTAAGAACAATTATTAAATTCAACACAAACAGTGTATGAACAGAAATTTGAAGGGAGTTCCCACAATTAATGCTTATTTATGTAAAATGCGTAGCGATTTCATACAGCTCCCAGCACTTTTTGATATAATGGGGATATAATGGTAACACATGTAAAATTTCAATATTTTTGATAAAGTGTATGCCCTTGCACTACTGCATTTTATCTGACCCATTTCACTTTCGTCGTCATTTGCGTGAAATTCAAACGCAACACTGACTAAGATCATGATTTTAATTTTCATCCATAAAATAATTAAACGCTGTAAATTTCATTTAAATAATGCTAGAATGTTGTTTCTGTTCACACCAGTTATCATTACCAAAAATTAAAATTGGGAAAAATTAATTCATCCGTTCCCCTTACCAATAACTATTGATGTAAGGGCGGGGGGGGGGGTAAGTGTAAGTTTGTAATTTACACATTTATGTTTTATAATGGTTTATGTTACTCTGCTGGTAAATAAATAAGAAATACCTTTAATATATGATCAGGGTTAATTGTAATTATAATTAATATTTTTTTGTAATAATTAAAGAAAGCAAGAAAAATCAATCTTTTTCAAGAATTTATTATAATAATCAACTTGACAAATACAATGTTCTTTTGAGATTGCTTTTCTGTGACAAACTGTTCAACAAGACTAGTATTTTCTGATTTTCAGTATTATTCAGTCATGATGTGGAATTTATGGAAATTGACCATTCTTCTTGCACACAACATGTACTTCTCCTTTGTCTTTTTGATGTAAGGAGGCAGTGCAGTTTATAAGAAAACCAATGCCTGAAATGATGAATATTTATCAATTTCAAATTTAATTTTAATAGATATCAATGAAAAATATTATAATAGGTTACATTATAGTAATATGATTTTAAAAAAAAACAGACCAAATATACATGAAGTTAGTGAGTAAAAGAAATATTTATTGAGTACCTACTTTTTTATTAACACCCCAAAGAAAGTGTCCCCAGTGGACCATTTACTGCTTTAATAACCCTGAAATTGAATAATGTGTTATAATTAGCAAACTATTGTGCTGAGATAGTTCATGAAAAGAGAGGGTTACTTTATTATTGTACATACTAATGGCAGTTTTAATTTCATTGATATTACAACAGCAATAATCAAATCATATGTTTTTTGTTTAAAATATTGTGGAAATTCAGTTCAACACTGTAAATTTGTTTATTCCTACATGTAATCTTCCTAAAAGAGGGCTAAATGAAATAACACATTTCGATTTACATAAACAATAAACTATCTTGTCTATATTCAATCCAGATCCTCACAGTAATCTTTGTAGTGCTAGCACAGTGTTTGGACTTTCCATTGTTTACATTTTCTTTGAACACGAAGGAAATGCGAGCTAATATTTTTGCGATATAAGAGACCAGTAGAAAACTACAATGAGCCTCAATACTCTTAATGATCAAAATAAGTGAATCGCAGAACATTTGCTTTGCCTGATCGAGTCACCAAACTGATGTTTAAACACAATATTACATGAAAAACAAATGTAAACAAGTAAACAAATCGAAGCCGAGGAATTTCCCTTCGTTTCTGTTTCATCCTACAGTATTAGACAATCTAGGGGAAGTACAGATAAATCCTACCCGTTTACGCTGGTTGTAAATGATTTAAATTCCCAGATATATCACTGAAGTCCACATGTTTATTCTGATCGCAGCTGCAAGCGCCGATGTGACGTAGTCAACCTCGACACGTCATCAGAAGACTTAGAAATTTCATAATTTCGCGAGATATAAAGAATATTTGAAGTTTTTATTTCAGTACACCTTTCTTGATACAATCAAACCTAATAATTAATCATATTCATTTTGGTAGATGTTTGTTAATGACCGAAATACAATATCTCGTAGAATCTCATGAATAAGGGGCGGGGCATATGCAAATTTTCCTAAATCACACGCGCTAAAATTCTGATACCTTCCTTAACATAGCTGAGAAATTGTCATTTTGTCGATTACTTTATATGAATGAGCTTATTTTATTTTATCAACCAGAAAAGTAGAAAAATTGAAAGATTATTGATTAGATTTACTGACCTTTGGAATATGAATATAGCTTAATTAGAGTAAACTCTTTGCGTACAATCTTGATGTTTTGTGTGACATTTAAAGGTAAACATGGTACACTTTTAATCAGCTACTTATTAAAGAAATACCAAGGGGTTTTTCCCCATTATGACGGATTAGTCTAAATGTAAAATTCACAGTTCGTCATGAGTATTTAAAATTTTGTATTTAAACCCATCAAGCTTAACAGTATCAAAGAAACAAGTGGTTAATGTTAATTATTTAAAGAGAGAATTGGTTAACTACTATCAAACTTTTCTTTTAAAGTCTTAAAATTCAAAGACCGTGACAAATACTTAGGGGATTATTCATATGTGTAGTGGGGCTAGTTGCCCCCCCCCTTTTTTTTTTTACTTTCAGAGTTAAAAATCAAGCAATCAAGCTAATGAAATTGTACACTAAAACATTAGTCGCTTAAAGAATCACTGCAATATTCTTAAGATTATGCATATGCATTGGCTAATGCTTCAGAAATCTCCTTTACCTCTAAGCACACCCATGTGGGTTATTTTTATTTCCTTCTGTGTTGATTTATTTCCTAAGTTCTAAGGGGTTGTTTAGGTTGTTCCGTTTTGCCAGTGCCCTACCTTTCCAAATTAAATGGTTTGAGTATTCATGGTTTCATAACAATATGAAGTTATTAGTTCTTATGATTGCTATCACTCAAATCAACGTTTTTATTTAACGATAATCAAAATCAGCATAAATTTTCAACAGTATGAAAAGAAAAAAAATCTTAAACTTAAGATTATCAAGAAAAACACATGTAAAATATCTAGAGCAACTCCCAGTTCGAGAACATTTCAAAATATTCTAGTCTGAGTCAGTTCTTAAAATAGTCAATTTTCAACGCACTGAGATCGACTCTTGTTCTAAATTGTAAACGGAAAAAAATTACACCTATTGTTCAATATTTAATATTTAAAATTGAACCACTCATTATTTTTAAACCCGGGTCAAATATCTCTGTAAACAAGTTAATCGGACAAACATTTACAATGTTGCGCAATTGAAACGTTCAATTGATGTGTAAAACTGTATAAAAGTAAAACAACCTTAACGCCTTTTTATTATCAATGTATACGATCTAATTAATATAATAACGGTTAGGAGCAGTTTAATTTATATCGGCAATGGTCCATATTTAAAATTTGACACTGGTCTCAAATTTTGCATATTTCGCAATTTTCCAAAACATTTTCAATAAAAATTATGATTGCCAAGATATCTCTTTTAAGATTGGCTCTCTGACAATTTCTTTTGTTTATTAATAGAATATAAACAAATGCATGGTGTTTTTATTTTCGTGAATATTTTTATTTACGCAAACAAAATATTTGACTAGGTCCTCTAGACATGAATGATTAAAATTGATTTTATGCATTGATCAATAACATATATATTGATACTTTTTTTAAAAACTTTGAATGACTTATTTGCAACCAAGACAATAATTAAATTATTTTTTCATTACAAAAGACGTCGTACAAAAATTAACAAGAGCGTCTTATAAAGGACTTTCTGCGATGAAATCTTTATCCAATATATTTCTTTTTAAACAGTAAAAAAGACTTAAAATGTAAAAATTATTCAAAAAGAGGCACGTGAAGTAACTCAAATCGATTGTAAATCGTTTATCAATTAGACGTCAATTCATTATTTTATATTTATCTATTGAGTTCTGACAGCTACATAAAATATTATTTAATCTTAGCACGGAATTTGATTTCTTTTATTTTTCACATTTATTTTACCAATGTTATAATTTGTTTAAACGAAAATTTACCTATACACTACGATTTTCACTTTTAAAGCTGCAAAGAACATTATGCAGCTCATGTGTTTATGCGCGCGTATCAGAGTTTGTCAAACGTGTTTTTAGGATGTATTCTCAAATATCCCTGACTTGGAAACCTTAGCTGTGCAACAAATCTTTATCCTGAAAAATTTATCAAATGGAAGATTTACAAGATATCTGCCAATTAAAACTGTAAATTTATCAAAATCCACTTATCAATGTCACTGTTCGAATCCAAAACTGGGCTGAATTAAACCTTTTTACTATTATAAAGTTTTAATCCAGACATCAACGATACATTCATGGGTAGATTGTAAGAATGTTTGTATACGTTTGACTGTTTTATTATTATTATCAAACAATGTTTATTAACTCGATTCGGAATTTATTTTACAATTATCCTGAACGAGAAAATAAGATACTAAGGTATTAGGCGAATGATCGAGTCACCGTATTTCACTGTATGGGTTGTACTTACAAATTGTTTTAGGTGTCACTTTTTTCGTTGAAAATGGTTACACAAACTGTACATTCTTCCATCATATAGAGGGGTGGTTTGTAATGCATCACGAAAGTTGTGTATATGAATGGTTTTTACATGTTTTAAAGTACATTGTATAATACCGACGATATACAAAAATAAGCATTCAATGTTTAAATCACATTAAGTATTGAAAATTGATATCATTATCAAAAAAATAAAATCTGAAACCAGCAAGATAAAAGCAAAATACAGAGACATATTACAGAAGCATTTGGATAAAATCAAACAAAAAAGGCTCTAATTAAGCATTTTTGGCTTTTATTGGTATTAATTAATCCAATGACGTGTTTCTGTCCATTGAATACATTGAAAATTTCAACAAGCTTTCACTAAGAGTTAGAACAACACTGCCAGCATTTAAATCAGAACAGACTGCGATAAGTTCTAACATATAACTTATATGGCAATATTATTCCATTATCTACGGCTCCGAAAGAGAATGTTTTGTCCACACTTAAACAAAACAATTTTGTCTGAGAACTGCCACTTGATCGAGAATTTGTTTACAGAAACAAGTCCAGCATATCTAGTTTTGCAACCAAGTACAAACGGGTGTTCGATCAAAAGACAATGGCCCGGAATTCAAAGAAATGTAATGATTCTTAACATTTTTTTATTTGCCTAGTTCCGCAAAAGATCTGAACCCGAACGGGTTTTGACTGTATATACTTGTGCACCACAATATATGTTTCTTTAACTAATAATTTAAAAATTACAGTATCATGATAAAAATACCTAATTTTAGCAAAAAGTTGTAATGTTTTCGAAAGTGTTAAAATGACATACATATTACTACAATTACTACTCAACAAAAACATATTACCTTATTATGATGCAATTTTGCTGGAATTGCATTGATATATATACTATTAAATCACTAAATAACTAAAACATAGCATGTTTGTTCATTGAAATTTTCTACACGATCTTTGCGACTTCATATCATATATTGACCTTCTAGATAACTAAGTCTCTTATTTTTTTTTTTTAATAAAATCAAATTCTACATGTTTACTAAAAGCGTTTTAATTAAATAAGAAACGTGTATACTGCTAACAGGCCTTTGGTTTAAAAACATTCTTTACAATCATAATGCCTGTTGTATACTAATCACACAAAACAGAATGTTAATTGCAAAACATCTATTATTTTATGAGATTAAATAAAATCAAGTTGTTTTAAGTATAAAATCAATGCTCTAATTAGTGTTAATCTATTAAATTATGAATCAACTATATCAACGCAAATTCAAATTGGCTTTTAATAATTGAACAACTTGCTTGAACTTTTTTGTGATATTGCCGTCAAAAGAAATGACAGGGTTGTGCGCAATTTGCTATGATGGGATCATTATGACAAAGATATTAGATGTACAAAATTTGCTCAACTGGAAGTTAAATATTGAAATTTCTATTTGTAATTTTAGTTACCCTTACATCAAAGTTTTCGACTATATTTATTTTGCATGATCATCAACAGGTTAAGATCTAAAGTAGGATTTTGAATATACCATTGAGAATTTTGACCGACACTGTTTAATCATAAATAGCAATTGAACTCACTTTGGTCATAATAAATTATTTTAACACAAAAACCACCCGTTACCTTTTATTACTTTCTTTACAAAAAAAACATGAAAGTAAGATTTATCGTCTAATGGAAGCTTCCATTTTTGTGTAGCAAGTTATAATACAAATTTACAGTTTAAAGCCACAAAAAGACGTGTATTGATAGTGAATGTCAGCTGATCCACTAAAAACTGCAATCCAAACTTTATCACCTTGCTTTAGCTTCAGGACAACCATTTTGCTACAAGAACGCCAATTATTGGATTTGCCAGCTTCACAATGACTCCATGACTGAAACTTGTCATTAACGTTGAGTGCAGTGTGGGCTTCTAAGCCCTGCCAAGCAAGAATTGTCCAGTCGAACACGTAGAT
This sequence comes from Magallana ariakensis, assembly GCA_020458035.1. Classification (NCBI taxonomy): domain Eukaryota; kingdom Metazoa; phylum Mollusca; class Bivalvia; order Ostreida; family Ostreidae; genus Magallana; species Magallana ariakensis. The sequence continues at coordinate 63,609,969 of CM035811.1, forward strand.
TCCACCAACAGGGACCGTGAAAACTCCAGTAGACGGGTCATATCCCAATCCTTGGTTCAGAACAGCTGTATCAAATACAACCCGTCCTTTGGTCGCAAGTTTCCTTATTTGTTTTCCCAATCGAGCATCAAAGGCAATCGCTAATTTAAAAAAGGGGGTGTATTTTAAAGTTTTGATATACAAAAAAGAGAAATCGATTCTTTTTTCTTTAACATATTAGTAAAATAAAGCTGTCAAAATGATTTTTGAAGCCACTGCTTCAATATATAATTCACTGAGGATTTTTGTTTTCGTGTAAATTGAATATTGTTTTATGTTATATAATGCAGAAAACAGGAAATGGCAAAAAGAGTCAAAGGCAGTAATATTATGACTATAATGCTTCAAAATCCATCTTCTAGTTTTTGTTTAGTTAACTATATAAAGCGTTATAAAACCAGACAGATGACGATAATTTTGTTTCATATAAAGAAGTGAAAGAGTGAATAATGAAAATACCTATCTTTGTATCATTACTACAGCTGTTTTTCACAAATCCGACAGCAATGCAAGTTTCTTGAACGCTTTTATAATCCTCTCGGAAAAGTTTCAAGCCTGGTTTCGGTGATACTTTTTCACACTGTGCCCAAAATACTGAGAGCCATAGGAAAGCTAGAGCCAACAACATACTGAAATCTGATCAGAGATGTACATGTATTGATATACGAATAGACAAACCCTTAAAACAATACACGTTTTGTTTAAAAACGATGCATAGGTGACGGGGAACAGACATATCTCTTCTTTCTTTCATATTTACTTCAATCTGAAATTTGAAGAATGTTAGTAATGCTGTTCTAATCAAATTATTTAAAAAGAATCGAATCATGCTACTGACTAGAAAATTCAAAACGCTTTTAACACTAGTAAGCAAGCCTTTTCCAAAATCGATGTTTGGCAGTTTTGAAAAGCGAAGATAACAACTTGTGATATATATTAGATAAATTATTCAATAAAATTTTCCAAAAAAAAGCTTTCTATTCAAATCCATAACAAATAACAGACAATAGAAGACTCTATAACAATAAAAGATGTTTGACATATATCTGCTCAGAATCATTGAGAATAATTTGACTACATGTACGAACAACTATACTCACTGGCTATTGGTTGTAAGTATAGAACATAGGTAAGAATATAGTTCATTCAGTGCAAAAAATAAAGAAAAAGCATATGAAAAGCAAATAGGTAAAATACCAAAGATGCGGTGAATTTGTAAACAAACTAAGATGTTACTACCACGAGTATGAAACTAAACCTTTTTTGTAAAATAAAAGATAAAGATCATAATGATAGTTTAGAAATAAAAGGTAAAATAAGGAAAAGAAGGGGAAAATATTTCAAAAATATTCCTCAATACTTACATGCAATGTACAAGTTGATTGTGTTCAAACTGGCAAAATGTTTGAATGATTTTAAAGACAGTTCATGTTTATATATACTAGAATAGAAGTTTAATCTTTGTACAATGTAACAGCTTGCTCGTTAAACTGTAATTTAATATTTGAATTGATAGAAAAATTGTAATACAAACCCGAAACAAATAAAGATAAGTATTTCATTACTTTCATCCTATAAATGCAATTGTATGTTTTATATCCCTGACCAAGAGTGCAAATAATGGCTTTAAAGCGGCGATACACACTATTTCATACAAATAGATATCAGTATGAAAATATGAATATAAGCATTAAATCCTTATCTTTGGCTGTAGTCGGTCCTATGACACACCAAGCGGTGCAGACAAATAATCATACCGCGCTAACGCGCGGTATTCAATTTAATAGGACCGACGACATCCAAAAATAAGCATTCAATCCTTAAACTACCTTATTATAATAGCATTTATAGTTCTCCCAAACGTAGGTGTACAATGATAAAAGTATTTCTTTGAGCATATATAACAGGAATTTTACTTTCGTAAACAGGATTTAGTAAACCAAGCTTTGCTGGATTTCAGGGAAATCAAGGAATCAAATGAATTGCCTCAGCCAACATCTACGATCATAGAATTCAGCGATCTTCACCCAAAGGGGGGAGGGTCAATTTTTGGTAATTTAAGTCATTTAACATCCCGCGTTTCGAGGGTTTTATTTCCGGAAGTTTGAAGTATATGAGCATGAACAAATGAAACACCCTAAAGTCATCATCAGCGATTATTATTTATATACATTACTTAAAATAATAGCAAACATCAATAAGATATCTAAAACTTCTCCCTATTTTTCTGTTAGAGAGAACTGAAGTCTCCCAAACAATTTGCTCTAGTTGTATGGAGGGTAATCGTGTTCAAAAATCCAGTCATGTTAACTTGTAAATTCGAATATGCAATCGTGTTGGTGTGTGAGCCTGAGTATGAATGTGTGTAATTCTGATCGTGTAATCTATAAAAACACTCTAAAGTTGACTCCGCAGACCTTCAGTGTAATTCTTCCCACAGATGTACATTTGCAACTTTAAAATGCTGTTTGTTATTTACATGTAACGTGTCACTATACTACACATTTTCCATCGGCAGTCTCTGCATTTATATCTCCGTTTTCCGGAAATAATGTAAAATCTACAAGTTTGTCGAATTTTGAAATGACCATATATGGAAACAGTGACGTCACAGATAGCTGCAGGAAAAAGACCGCTGTAATCGCCGGAATGGGCACAGAATAAACAAAAAAATATTACATATCATATTATTTCTGGATAACATCATTTTAACATGGAAGTATGATTTTTTTAAGAATAGATTATAGGCTCGTTGTCCATTATATCAAGAGAATCCAAAAAAGATGCGAGTGAAAAGTTCAATCGGCATCAGATGTCTTAGATCTGGAAAATTTTAAATATCATGCTCTGTTTAAATGTATACATGCATTTCTATTGTCTTAAAGTACATTTAACAACTCGTGTAAGTATACTTAGAGTTCGGCTCAATAAAGATAATATCACCAAAAGCATCCTTATCGCTACCACAATGTTGAGACAAGAGCCCCTCAGTCCCCCCCCCCCCACCCACGAAGAAGAAAAAAATCACGGGGTGGGGGGGTGCCGGCCTGCTGATTAATTAAAGAACTGAAATATCTTTAAGAAAAACTATCTACCTGAAAACAGTAGTTTTAAGATTTTGATTTAGATGAGACATGAGTTGCGGCACCCCCTCTCCTTTAAATGAAAAAAAAATCCAACCATAAGGTTAACTAAAATAGCAAAAATGTTTTGATATCAAGCAATTATTACGGGATATAAGTATGGCGTCCTGAATCTCGATTCAATCCAGACACACTCAGTGAAGTTTATTAATCAAAATTTTCCGGAAAGCTTTACAGCTTTACAGCCACTTGTGAACATGTACTGATTACCATAAAGTAGCTACTTGGTTTTGTAAAATTACTGTCATTACAGTATCTATATTTATAAGATTTTAAAATCAAAACTCTACCATTTCATATAGAATCAAATCTGTTTAACCCACCTGTTCCTTAATTTCAGAAATTCGATTTTCGAAGAAAATATATAATTATAAAAACATACTAGTATCCCTTATTTATTTCTTGATTATAAAACTTCTTTCATAACATTTTCAGATTGGTTTATTATTTATCATGCACTTGCACAACAAAGTCATTTTGATATTTGAAAAAATTAAATAGATACAAACAATTATCAGCGAAAAATTACCAAACTTTTTTACAAGTCGTTTAATTTTAAAGAAATGAGGACTATAAAATTCACTCTCAAAATTCATAGCATTTAGGTAAGCAATGAAGCGATATGGGCTTCATGGCGGTCTCCAAACCCCATGATGCACAAAAGATATTCACCCCCTAGTAAATTTCTTGATCCGTCTCATATCTAGAAATAAGCACGTATTCAACTTTATATTTTTCAGTTTTAATTACATGTTAAATTATTTTAGCAATATTGAAATAGATTTTAGGCAATTTTTTCTGTAAAAATTAACCCTAATCGTAGATTACACTGCATGTACCAGTGTCCATGAGAATTATATTACAGCAACCAGCGCATTCGTCACACCGGCACCGATTTTTACAAACATTCACCTCTTCTTGTTTGGTCCAGTTTCAATCATACCTCAAATTCTTCTTTTATAAAAAATAAAAAAAAATTTGATCCAAAGAAAATAGTATCGTTCATCAGAACAGTTTAACTGAATTTTATGTTTATTTTAGTCCATTCTGGCGATTACGGCATGCCTTTTCCCGCAGCGAGCATTTGCCATATAAGGTCATGTCAAAATTCGACAAACTTGTAGACTTTACATTTGTCGATATGTAATATGTCAATTGTGCTATATCCGAGGGTGAAGATACAAATGCAGAAACTTATAATAAATTTAAAATGTGCAAAGTTACATTAACTAACAAAAACAATTAAGCAGCAAAATGTGCATCATACAAAGGAACTGAGTCAAATCTTAAAGTGTTTATGCTCCAGTTTTTATAGGTTACACGATCAGAATCACATACATTCATACTCAGACTTACACACCAACACGATTGCATACTTGAATTTACAAGTCTACAGGTCTGAATTTTTGAACACGATTACCCTCCATATGGTTGGACCCTGTAAGGTTTTAATACGTTTACACAATGTAAACAACAGTCGTTTCAGGGAATTTAAGACCATTTTAGTTTTTGACTGTAGCCTTAGCGACTTTTGCCACAGAGTTTAAATACTGCATACTAGCTTCCAGACTATCTGGCAAGTCTCTGTCCATCAATCTTTGTAAACTTTCAGATATCAGATAACAGCTGGGAAAATGAAATGTATCTCATCGGCATGGTATATTTAAAGAGCTTAGCATCTTAAATAAACACAAAACTATATTCACATTGATCTGAATTTTTTTTCTAAATCTTATTATGTCTAAAAAAATGAAAATTACGCTTATTTAAGATTGATTTTTTTTATAAATACCAATACACAAAACAAAACATCTTGCAGGTAAATAGCAATCACCTTATCCAGAATATATATAAAAAAGAACAAAAAAAACATGGTTCAACATATTAAGCAGTGTATCATATTAATGTGTGAAGTGTTTAAAATTTCCGTGCTTGCTCAGGTATCATTTAGTATTATTTAACGATGTGAATGAACTCGAATCGAATTTTCCTTTACGATTTTTATTGCAAGGTCTTGAACAAGACAAATATTGAATGAATGATAAATAAAATTCGTTGTTTAAATCATATTCACAAAAAGTTTTAGTCGTCACCCTTTTTTAGGAAAATATAGATCGCACATACTGTAACTTAGTACATGTACATCATATAGATGATTCTAAACAAGTTTCATAAGTACTAGTATATACATAATATAAGTACTTATAAATTGATAAAATATCCTGAAAGTTCATTTGCAGTAAAATCATGGATCCTCACTCTAGTGCCCTGGGCGTACACAGATGTGACCTTTGTGAGACCGCCGTAGTACACAGCTACTGTGACGTTTGTCATGTCAACCACTGTAATCCTTGTATATGAAAACACATGTTACATGGATATGACAAACATAAAATATGTCCTTTCCAGGAACGAAGATCAAAATTAATTTATCCGAAATGCAAAGAGCATGCTCACAAGAATTGCAAATTTCAATGCAAAGATTGCGGTATTTTAGTTTATTCTTCGTGCATTGCATCTGAACAATACATAGGTCATATATTTTTGGAAGTTACATTGGCATATAAGAAAAAGAAGGATCTCATTGAAAATGATGTAAAACAATTAATAAATTTTGTTTCACCTAAACCTAAATAAATTTTCACTTGATTTTGAAAAACAGATTGCTAACCTTGATGGAGGATATAAAAAAAACTTACATCAGAAAACCGACACGGAGTGGAGTGGCACAGAGCAATTGATAGAATTATCAACGGAATGAAAACTAAAATCAATGAGATTAATATAAAACATAGAGACATATTATAGACACATTTGGTTATCAAGGAATTTAATGACGTGTATCTGACAATTGAATACATTTCAAACATCGTAGCGTTAAGCAAGCCTTCACCAAAGTTTGAAGTAACACTGCCAACATTCAATGCAGAGCCACTATACTATTCGAAACTGTATATTAGGTTCGTTGGAAACATAATCCCATCTACGGCTACAGTAGGGAATGTTGTATCTACACTAACACCAAACAGCTCAGCCAGAAATCTGCTATTTGGTCACTTGCGCGAAATGGTGCGACCTCGGAAAAAACCTTGAATTCAAAAGAATTTATTAATTCAGAACATATTTTTGCATTTCCTTGTTCGGCTAAAGATACGGAACCGATTGGGTATTGAGTATATATACTAATATACCAAATCACATGTTCCTTAAAATATACGTTTTCAATGTCCCACATATTTGCACAATTTTTCTTGAATTGCTTTGTTATACATTGTTAAATATGCGCACTAACTAAAACATGGGGTTTTTGTTCATTAGTATTTGCGAGATTTAATGCACGATCTTGGAGATTTAATATCCCATATTGACCTCCTATATTATTCAGTCTCACATTTTTTTTTAAAAATTACATTCTAAATTTCTATTTTAAACTTTTAAATTTACTAAGAAAATTGTAAATTGAATACTGCTAACAGGCCTTTGATTTCGAAACAATCTATACAATTATACTGACTGTTGAGTATTATACGAGACATCAAAGTAGACGTTACATTTGATGGAACCTCGAGTTTTGAATGTATTATCGCTGGAGTTCACCTGGTCGGTCATTTTCACAAAGAAAGTCATCTTATGTTATCTTTTATTGCTAACTTAGAGTGGGTGTATGACAATCATAAGATATTAGTATCATTGCGTCCCGCGAAAATAACGTCTTAGATGTCCTATTGGATAATCACATAATAAAGAAAATAAAATGCAAAACATTAAATATTTAAAGAAATTTGAAATAACATTGTTTTTAATATGAAATCAATGCACGAATTGGTGATGGTTGCTTTAATTATCAACCAAATCTATCAAACTGTATTAAAATCAGCTTGCTTTAAATATATTTGGAGAATTTGCCTTTATAGAGGTTTTCTTTTTCATTTTTGTCGAAAGATTTGACAGAATCGTGAAATATTTGTTATGATGGGATCAGTGTCACCAATATATTAGACGTACAAAATTAATCAACTTAGAATTTAAGTATTGAATTGTCTTCTTTGTAATTTTAGTTTTTCCCAACATACATTTAAACATACCGGTGAGATTTTAACCTTTACTGTTTAATCAGAAATAGCAATTAAATTTACCTTGGCCATAATAGATTAATTCAAGACAAAGACAACCCATAATCATTTTATTACTTTCTTCACAAAAAAAGTCGGAGGCAAGATTTGTCTTCCAATAAATGCCTTCAATTTTTGTGTCGCAAATTTCATATAAATTTACAGTTTAAAGCCAGAAAAAGTCATGTATGTATGAAAAATGTCAGCTGGTTCACTGAAAACTGCAATCCAGACTTTATCTCCTTTATGTAGCTTCAGTACCCCCATTTTGCTACAGGATCGCCAATTATTGGACTTTCCATAGTTGCAGTGATTCCATGATTTGAACTGGTAATTCACAGTAAGTGCTGTGTGGGCTTCTAAGCCTTGCCAAGCAAGAATTGTCCAGTCGAACACGTAGATTCCACCAACAGGGACGGTGAAGACTCCAGTAGACGGGTCATATCTCAATCCTTGGTTTAGATGAACTTTATCAAAAACAACCCGGCCTTTGGTCGCATGGTTTCTTATTTGTTTTCCCAATCGAGCATCAAATGCAATAATATGATTACCTTTAAAAAAAAAAGTGATATGTACATGAATTATAATGTAAAAATCAACCCTATAAAAATTTCAAAAAACGTATTGTCCTTATTGTTAAGATTACGCAGCTATGTTAAGGCTGTCCGAAGCTAAATTTATATAGGAAAACGATTCTGTATTAATTATCGAAAAAATACTTAAACCGGGCGATTTTCTTTAAATCTTTGTTAGATTAATTAACAGCAATATCCAACAATATATTTAATACATTTTTGTGACGTCATATGTTGTTCTTAAGCACGTGACGTGCCTATGCTAACGCAGCGTATGATCTATATAAATCGCATTGGCGCAAGTGATAAATGACATTAAATCAAATATATTTTTATGAAAAATCCTTCGATATGTAATGTATTTTGTAGTTCTTGCTGGTGGTATTATTTCGTTTATTTGAAACATTGTCAAAACATTTCGCCCCATCATCGAAATTAGGCACATTTTTACTTTTTAAGCTCGATTTACACAAAATTGGGTAAATTGGTAGGTTTCCCCCAGCATGATTCACATTGGTACTTATTTTCTCTCCCAGTTTTACGCAAAAAATACAAAGACTGTATTGAGCTCTCATTTGCGCCAAACTGGTTTTACATGCATCAAAATACCCCATTCATTAGTTTACACGTAGCAGGGTGAGTCTCCAAACTATTAGTTTATAAATAGTCATTTACCCAATACGAAGCTTTAAAACTGCCGATTTCTTTATACTAATTAATGAAAATATTGAAATAAGGATTACTAGTATTAAAACTGCGTCTATGTAAAGGAATCAAGCGGTTTTATAATGTTCATTAAAATTCATTTATTCCGTTACGTTACATTCCCTGATAACTATCGAAAGGAATGCAGATCGTGACGTCAAAGTAAATTATGACGTCATATTGTATGAAGTTCAGATAAGTAACTTTCTACACATAAATTCGGGCAGCCTTAACATAGCCGCGTAGTAAATTGAAGTTATCTAAAATGATAGTTGAGAGCAATCTGAGATGATGATATGATGGTTTTTGTATATCAAACAAAAAATATTAAATAAGAAAGCATTATAAAACCATAAAAATAAAAGTACATATAGAGAATTGAATAGTAAATTATATAAATACTCGTCTTTGTGTCATTTCCACAGCTTTTTCTGACAAATCCAACAGCAATACATGTCTATTCAACGCTTTTATAATCATCTCGGAATAGTTTCAAGCCTGGTTTCGGTGACACTTCATCACATTGTCCCCAATATATTGTGAGCGATAGGATAGCGAGAGCCAAAAACATACTGAAATCTGATTAAATGCGGCACATATATTTTATAAATTTATGTTATTAAATAACATCCATGTACTTTGTAACAAATGCATTTAGAATAGGAAATGCGCAGTGAACTTGCAAAAAGCTAAGATACGTTAAATACAAATGCTTGTTGAAACTAAAACATTTTTAGTAAAAATAAAATCAAACGATCATCTGGATTAGAAATTGCAAGTATTTTAAAAAAGATGTAAAATGACAAAAAAATGGAATATACCTAAATACATATTGTTAAATACTTATTTGCAACTTAATTAAGTTAAGATTGTGTTCAAACTAGTAACTGTTTGTATTATTTCTAAAAGTCTTTCGTTTATTTAAGAATATAAATTTCAGCTTTGTAGCAGCTTGTCTCGTTAAACTGTAATGTGATATTAAAATTGATAGAACAAGTGTAATACAAGCTTAAAACGTTTAGTGGGTTTTTTATTGACGTCCATCTAGGAAGTTCAAAATTTAAAATGAATGACACTTGGCAAATGTACTTCTAAACATAGTGGTATATTTAGAAGCCCTGTATACAAATATTTTTATTTTAGACAAACGTTATAAACTATAGAATATTTTACATATTTTGTTTATCCAACATATTAACTTAATAATTTATATAAATAAATTTTTAATTTAAAAGCATTAATCAATCGTAAATTCTAAATATCAACTCATAAATGCCTACATCTATTCACGTAGCAGATTTAAAACTGGTGTAAAAAGTTTGACTCGAATTAAACATTTACCCGAATATCATTTTTCAATATCCAATATTATGACAATTAACGTGGGTTGAATTTAGACCCTAGTCCATTGAAATTGATATTTTGAATTTAAATTGAGTCGCATCGTAAAGTTTTGATCATGAATTTGGTTCTAAATTTAACAACCAATAGGCGTATATAAATAAAATTGAATAAAATAACCTTGACTGTTGTTAAAATTATAAATGTATATAACGGTTGGGAGCGGTTTTGTTCTCAACATTGGCTCATATTTAAAACTTTGGCGTTCTCCAATTTTGTCATTGTTCATATCATTTTTAAACCAAAATATGACTGTCAAGAAGATTTATTTTGTTAGTGACTCTCTGTCAACTTTCAAGTAGATAAACAAAAAAAAAAAATTTTTTTTATAATTTTCATGAATATCTCTAAATGTATTTTCTCAAACAAAATGGCTGACTGACTCCTCTTGACATATATGATGAAAAGCAATACTTTACATTGAATAATGAAATACAGTATATTACTTTTTAAACTCCAAAACGATTTTATTGCAACTAAATCAATTGTTCAATTAATTTCGCTTAATAGAATAAGACGTCAAACAAAAATTAGACCAAAAACAATGAATTTAGTAATCAAATGGATTTTAATGAGTCTGAAACTTCCTATTTTTAACAATCACTAAAGTATGTGTTGATGATTAAAAACAAAACATTAAAGAAAACATACATGCAATGTAGTATTATAAAATGATTAAATACGGTCAGGGGTAATCAAATTCAATAATTTTATAATGTTCATTAAAATTCACTTACTATCGAAAGGAATGCAGATCGTGACGTCAAAGTAATTTATGACGTCATATTGTATGAAGTTCAGATAAGTAACTTTCTGCACATAAATTCGGGCAGCCTTAACATAGCCGCGTAGTAAATTGAAGATATCTAAATGATAGTTGAGAGCAATCTGAGATGATGATATGATGGTTTCTGTATATCAAACAAAAAAATATTAAATAAGAAAGCATCATAAAACCATAAAAAAAAGAGTACATATTGAGAAATGAATAGTAAATTATATTATATGGAGAAATAAGTCCGATTTGTCTAATTTGCATAGGGCCGCCATCTTGAAATTGAGGCTGCAACTATTTCAAAGCAATGTATTAATGAACATTTAAAAATACTCAAATTACTCGGAAACGCTTACCCCGGAACTATTTGCCATGGTATGAATTTCACCTACACACCGGTAAAAAAAAATTGATGCTCTTCGATTAAAAATTGATTTATTTTTAATTGTGCCGTTTGGATATGAAAATTTGAAGCGAGAAATGAACCATTTACATAGTAAAATAGTAAATTACATCGATTATTGCCAATTTCGACATAGAAATTCGAAATCTTTTAATTGATATAAGCGAGTTGCCATGGTGCTGCCTAGTATTTGATATTTCATACTTTAAATTAATGTACATTTTTATTTCTTTCTAATTGAAATGAATGTGCCAATTAGTTTTTAAAATTGTCTTTTTGGGGAGTGCTGCTTGTTGGTAAAGGGGCGACAAAGGAGCCAAACCTGAAAGCCTCTTTAATATATATTTGATTTAAGTGACATCTCAGGGGCACACAAAGGGTGTTCTAACTAGCTATTGTTTTCATACACAGAACAACTGGATGTTTTACCTTTATTCTCCTCTTTTGTTTGAAAATCTCCCTCCGACAACTTTCCAAAGTCAATACTACGACTTTGGCGCACTTTGAACTATATGCATTGTGACGTCAGGATTTACGTAGTGTGGTTAATGAATATTAATGAGAAAAAATCGGACTTATTTCTCCATATGAGTAAATACTTGTCTTTGTGTCATTTCCACAGTTTTTCTTGACAAATCCAACAGCCATGCATGTCTCTTCAACGCTTTTATAATCATCTCGGAATAGTTTCAAGCCTGATGTGATTAAATATGATTACGCCCGACCGCATTTGATAATTATAATATTTCAAGAATTATTCCTTATTTTTTTATATCTATATAACTTTCAGCAATTGTAGGATTTAATGACTGCCGTTACGAAAAAAGGAAGGACCCTTATCTTTTAATTTGGTTAAATGTAGGTTTGTATATGTGTATAAATGACATGTGGTGATAACGAACAGTGTTCAAATTTAAAAGTCCAAAGAAAACTTACAAAACAGGAGCAGAGCGATCACGGACCTCTTTGAAAAATAGAAGTGCCACCCGCTGTGTGCTCTTTGTCGTAATCGAAAAAATCGGAAAAGTCCGTATACAATTAGGTGATTAATTATGGTCTAACAATTAGTATGAAAAACGTCAGTCAGCATGCGACCCAGTGGATAGTACTCATAATGTGTATGACAATGTATCACAATGTGTAACTCATTGGGTGATGTACACTTTTTTGCCGGTTTTACTATTGTATTTAGTTTTAACTATATATTCTTACCGAAATTGCGCAACTTTAGATACAGACTGTAAAAATTTAAAACAAACTTTTGAGAAAATCTTTCTTTGCATCTTTAAAACTGAAAATGAAAATACAGTAGTTACACATGTATTAAAACTCAACTCTCATTCTCCCAAAAATAATATTTGTAAATTAATACTTAATTTGTAATATGATAATATAACTAAAGAGATATGCACTCGTATCAGAAAATTATGAGCGATAATTGAACACCATGGTGTGGACAGATTTTTAGAAATATTGTCAAAGTTATATATTTGCACTTTGTATACATATTCATTGAATTGTGTAGCTTTAATTTGAAAACTGGTGTGTTAAAACGGTGCAAATTTATCAATGTGATGCTGTCTCTAAATATGATCTGTACAAAAGTGTCGGTTACTCTGCCTTGAAGTTAGGGGAGGGTAGAAAAATTATCAATATTTTACACAGTTATGGAATACATGTAGTTAGGTTTTCATCTAAATAAGAATTGTTTAGTTTAGCTGTTTTTCGCTTTTATCTCCATATTTCTTAATTTTGGACATAATTTTGGCAAATTTGTCTGAAACATATGTCCTTAAAATTCAATTTTATTTTTAATCTACATCCCATTGCAAATTTTTTAGTTTACGAAGATAAATACTATACATTGTAATTAATCTTCTAAAAAAATTCTAGACAGTTGGACGGTTCAATTTATTATAATTGGGTCAGTGTTTTGAGACAAACATTTCGAAGGAAACCTGGGCTTATTTTGAGTGCATCATTAAAATAATAAAAGCGTGGCGCTGGCTAAAAAATCACATTGTTTGTCACTGACTAAACACATTGATTTCACACACAAAATAAAAAGAAAACACCTTTTAACCAACAGACTCGTTTAGTTGTCACAACAGCATTAAACTATACTATACAATATTGTTCAACAATAGTTACAGGTTGTAAATTCAAGACGAACTTTTGGAAAATTTCCAATTGACTTCTTAAAAAACAACACTTCTTCTACACCTTTGTATTTATTTAAAAAAAACAGCGGGACACATAAGAAGAAAGGGGAATTTGCTTACCTCGAAGTTTCACATCAAGCCTGCCCCCCCCCCCGCCCCCAACCTTCCTTAAAAAACAACACACATCAAAATGCTAATGGTTTCGAATTGCTTTAAAACGTAGACGCACGTACATCTTTCACGTTCTGTTTTTATCTCATAAAAATCATCCCCTGTCATGGGCGAGAATGCCCAAAATTTAAAGGAAAATTCGGGAAGTTTTGCCTCCGCAAAGTGTTTGACCTTCAGGGATATACTGTGGTGACACTGCAGCGAGCTCTTTAACTGCAATATGCATTAATGTCGAACAATTCGCAATAAAACCTGTTACAGATCTTGGTTTAATGATCATGAAATGCGCTGATAACGAACAGTGCTCAAAATAAAACAAAATATAATGGAAAAATACAAAACAGAAGCAGAAAAACCCCAGACCTTTACAAAAATTAGAGGTAGGATCGGGAACCATGGATGAGTGAGCTTCCATTGCTGACAGGTCACACCCGTCGTGTGCTCTTTGTCGTAATCAGGAAACAAAAAATCCGTAGAAAACTCTTTGATTAATCGTCATAAGGTGCTAAAATTGTGACCATTAGTTTTCCATCTTAAGCGAACAAATTCTATATTGTCAATACTTTGATCACCAAAATAATTGCACTTAGAACTTTTTAAATAAATTTTATTGCAAAATATTACAACAAAAACTGTTGTTCCTCTTACCATATTGTTGATATGGTAAGTGAATATTTTACAGTTTGTAGCCAGAAAAAGAAGAGAAAGTTGAGTGAATGACAGCCTGTCCTCGGAAAACTGCAATGCATACTTTATCTCCTTGTTGTAGCTTCAGTACCGCATTTTTGCTACAAGATTGCAAAATACCGGACTTTCTAGAATCGCAGTAATTCCATGACTGAAACTTGTCGTTCAAAGTGAGTGCGGTGTGTGCATTTGATCCTGGAAATGCAAGAATAGTCCAATCGAACACGTAGATTCCGCCACTAGGGGCTGTGAAGATTCCAGTAGAAGCGTTATATAAAAATCCTTGGTTCGAAACAACTGTATTAAATACAACCCGTCCCTTTTCAGGAAGATTTTTAATAGATGTTCCCACTCGCGCATCAAAGGCATAAACCTCATCACCTAAAATAAAAATTGTATTTATGGAAATTCACTTAAATCTTACACTTTTATTGCTAAACAAATCAAACAAAATAAATTATAGTTCCGATTGTATTTCAAAGCATTTTTTAAATTTTGATTCTTTAGATGCTTTAGATGATTTTTACAGATCTATATGAAAGTTAATTGATTCATGTTAATTATCTATTCACAAATTTGCTAAGGAATATTCAAAATGACATCACATGATTAGCTACTTTGTGTTTTAATTTAATCACTTCGTTTCAGTTTAGTCAACAATAATAACTTGAAAAGTAAATTTCATACAAATGATTAAAGTGCTGAATAGTGTAAGTACCGGCATTTGTCTCATTTCTACAATTTTTCCTCACAAAACCAACGGCAAAGCAAGTCTCCTCGACGCTTTTATAATCCTCTCGGAATATTTTCAAGCCTGGTTTCGGCGAAACTTTATCACATAGTCCCCTTTGTACTGAGAGCAACAAGATAACGATAGCCAGAAACATTCCGTCTTCTGATGAAAGAATTTTAAATTAATGCAATATTACGATTTTAAAAAATATTAATTTTATCAACAGCAAAGAGAAAATAGAAAACAAGAACGAGATGATTTGCTGGTAAAGAGAAACAGAAATATCAAATTAATATTTTATATATTTTTAACTTTACTCTGTAATCTGAAAAACAAATGTTCTATTGATGTGCAGACAAATCACCGCTACTGACCATTCAAAATTATTTTTTATTCAAATAGATATTAATAAACAAGTCAATATCTAAGATCGATGTTGCGCTGTTTTGAAAGAGAGTAAAACAATCTTGTAAAAATGTAATTATGTTTGTATAATACATGTACCCATATATTAAGGACATCTGACGCTTCATTTAATATCTTAGTAAAGATTTTTTCTTTAATGAACTCCATAGAAAACCATAACCCATGAAAGATTTTCTAGCAACAAGCAATTTCTAACATATATCCGGTCAGTAAAATTGAAAGTAATTTTATTAAGGAACTGTGTTACACAACAGCTTGTCTGTTAATGACTATACTTGTTGACTACTTGTTGTTAGCACAGATGAATGAATATTCTATTTTTCTTAAAAGCAAAAATTAAAGTCTTCGTGATAGCAATGCACATTGTAACGCAAATGTATGTATAAGAGCAAATAAACTAAAATACATCCGCTATATATATATATGAAAGCAAAACCTTTTTTGTACAACAAAAGAGCGTTTATCTAATACAGAAATGATTTTAAAAGGTAAAATTACGACAAAATAATTACCTCAGACGTACAAGACGATTGTGTTCTAACTGACAAATGTTTGTAAGTCCTCTTTGAAAGGACTTTCATTTATTTTTAAGTTTAAGCTTTGTAACAGCTTGTCTCATAAAACTGTAATTTGATATCAAAATTGATAGGACAAATGTAATACAAGTTCAAACCCTTTAGTGGTTTGCTTTATTTACATCCATCCAATAAAGTTAAAATTTTAAATAAATGGCACTAAAGCAAACAAAACAAAATAATGTACTTCTAAACTGAAAAGTATATTATGTAACCAATACTAATATAATTGTTATTTTAGACAAACTTTGGGAAATATAAATATTGTCCAAAAAAATTTTATCTAACATGTTGACTTCATCTATTATATTAATAAATTGAAAATTAAAAAATATAAATCAAACGCATATTTATGTTTATGTTGTCAATATTAGAACAGTTGTAAGAATTTGGATCCAAATTGAAAAATTACCCGAGTATTATTTTTCAATGTTAGAATCAAGACCATATTGGCGTTAAATTTGGACCCTAGTCCACTAAAATTGCAAATTGAATTTGAAATTTAAATAATAATTAAGCTGCATTGTAAAATATTGATAATGAATTCGGGTCTAAAATTTAACAATATCCATATATTAATAAATTGATTTTTATAACTCTGATTTATTCAATTAAAAAAGTACAGGTCATTATAATCCTTTTATCAGTTACAATATTTACATGATCATCTTTTAATTTATTTAAAGGTATATGAAAAATGACAATAACCAACTGCCAACCATCTCAAAAAGCCATAAAGCGAAATACGAATTTAAAGCAAAGCAACACCGACCTCTAAAAAGAGAGAGTTTGGATCAGGTGCCTAGGAGGAGTAAGTATCCCTGGTTGACCGGTCGCACCCGCCGTGTGCTCTTTGTCACAATTGGGCATGTCATGATCGAGGTAAATGTCAAAATCGGGAAAATGTCATAATAGTGAAACAATAAAACGTTGATTATTTGGTTTGGTTGTGATGGTCAAAATACAAATCTTGAGCAAGCACGGACCTCCATTACATTGAAGGTGGGATCAGGTGCCTAGGAGGAGTAAGCATCCCCTGCCGACCGGTGGAGTATTTTTAGTGAATAACAATAATAAGATCTTATTATTTGCTTCATTAGTTTATTTGAAGATAGCATTTGCACATAATTTACTCTGTATAATTTAATCGCATAACAAAGATACAAGAATTTCATTTTTTTACATGCCGGTAAAAAATGCAAAAGATTTGAATAACCCCGCCTTAAATGGGTCACGTGACATCCATCTCGGTCTATCAACAACAATGGCGACGACAAGAAAGAGGGGTAGACCGTTAAGTTTGACAGATTTGGCAAGGAAAGAAAAAAGAGACAGACTGACAAGGATATGAACAAAGAGAAGATCGTCATCGGAGACCATGTAGATTGATGGAATAAGAATTAAAGCCGAATTAAACTTAAGTTTCCATCATGACGTTGTAGGGGTTTTGCTAGTCAGGTTCATGCTCCATGTGTTCCGTGTCTTTACTTTATAAGCTATAAACCACATTGGATTTTCGTTTAGAGGAATTTTTGAATAATGAAAAAATAAACACTCTCAGTACATGCATTCCTCGGGGAGATGGGTATTTACTCCATTTACCGTGTCGATGATGCTAAACTCGTGTTTCATCTTTATTACACATAATTGACAGTTTATATCGTACTACATTAATGAATATCGGAATAATAATGCTTCGAGTATCATCTGATATAAGAATTATCTAATCTAAGACATGAGAAACGTAATTCTAATTTGTAAATAAACTGTTCTTCCATCGTGTTTTCAATGCAGGGTTTTCCCGCACTCATGCACAGTGGCGTTATAAATGGCGGATCACATTAATATTCATCAGACGTGTAGCAAAGTTTATAGACAAATAACTAAAGACAGAGCATGTTTTATGGGCCTAAAGTTTGTGAAACGTCTAATTATAAGAAGCATTGTGTATATTTTAACTCAAACTCATGTCAAAAATTTTACTCCAAATACGCCACATATATCTTAAATTAATCAGTCCGTAGAGAATTTGAAAAATTTATTAATTAGATTGAATAACCTTTCGAATATATGCATATAGCTTAATTAGAGTAAACTGTTCGCGTATAATCTTAATGCTTTGTGCGGCATTTCAAAATAAACACTGTACTTATAACACAAATTTAATCAGCTACTTAATTAGTAAGGAAATAGAAGGGTATTTTGTTTTGTTTTGTGTTTTTTATTATTTTTTTCGGGTAATTCTTAATACAAAATTCACGATATGCCATGCGTATAGAAAAATTTTCAATTGTACTGTTATGGCAAAATCTTATTAATAATTCATTTCTTATCAAAATTATTTCATTTTAATATATATTTTTGAAGACTTAAATGTTGAAACGATACTTAAAAAGGCACGGGAGGTAACTCAAATTTGTGCTTTTTTAAATCGTTTATCAATTGAATGTCATGTGATTATCTCCTGTTTATCTATTCAGTTCGGACAGCTACATAAATCATTATTTAATCTTAAGCACGGTATGTACTTTATTTTTTACATTTGATTCACTAATGATGAATTTCTTTTAAACATAATACTATTCACCTAAGCGCTACGAGTTTCACTTTCAAAGCTACACAAAGGAACATTACGTAGCTTATGTGTTTGTGTGTGCGTATCAAAAATTGTAAATAAATATTTGTATGACGTGGCGGCTACCACCCTATGTATAATGTATCTTCAAGAATCACTATCATGAAAAAGTTAACTGCGCGACATGGGTCTGTATTTTTCCTCAGAAAATTAAAGTCATTATATTAATTGAATAATCAATTTTAGATAAATTTTAATACATTTATGATTTTGAAACTTTTTATAATTTTCTCTGTATCAAAGTCCAGTTACCAATGGCATTGTTCTTGTCTAAATCTGGAATGCATTAATCTGATTACTATCTTGAAAGTTTTCTAAACATATACAATCCTATACCGGGTAATATAAATATTATCAGTGTTAATTAACTCTAGTCAGAATTTCCTTTACAACTTTAATCAACCTGGTCTTGAACGAAAAAAATGGTGTTCGTCGGATGATCGCTTTGTCCAATTTGCTGTTTAAATCATATTATCAAACGCAAAGTTTTAGGTATCACTTTTTAGATGAAAATATTGATTGAACAAACAGTTAGGTGAATCCGTCATATAGATAAGTGACATGTTTTTAAACACTTTTTTCATAGGTACAAGTATATGCATACATATTTTTTATGAATCGGTCATTATATAAAATATACATGTATTATATTTAAAAACATCATCTGCAATATTTATTTGTAGTAAAGCTATGGATCCTAGCTCTATTGCCCAGGATGTGCACCGATGTGACCTTTGTGAGACCGCCATAGTACACAGCTACTGTGACTTTTGTCATGTCAACCTCTGCAAGCTCTGCATAGGAGAACATATCTCTGATGGATATGACAAACATAAAATAGTCCCATTCCAGGAACGAAGATCAACATTGATTTATCCAAAATGCGAAATGCATCCACAAAAGACTTGCGAATTCCATTGCAAAGATTGCAACAACATTTGTGTTTGTTCTTCGTGCATGGCATCTGAACAGCATAGAGGGCACATATTTATAGAGGTTTCAATAGTATATAAGGAAAGGAAGACAATTGTTGAAAATGATATAGAAAAATTAGAAAACCTTGTTTCTCAAACACATGAAGAAACGCAGGTTGCTAACCTCGATGGAATATATGAGAAACTTACAGCAGAAATTACCAGACATGGACAGGAATGGCACAGGGAAATTGATATCATTATCAACAAAATGAAAACGGAAATCAGCGAAAATAAAATGAATCACATAGACATTTTACAGAAACAAATGGATGATATCAAACAGAAACATGATTTGATGAAGCAAGCTTTGTTAGCATTAAGAAAAATCAAGGAATCTAATGAGGTATCTCAGACCATTAAATACAGCTCTAGGGTCGGAGAATTCAGCAGGCTTCCACCCAATGTGAAGATAACACTGCCAACATTCAAACCAGAGCCAGTAGACAGTGAGAAGCTATATAGTTTCTTTGGACAGATCACCCCATTGTCTATGATCAAACGACCTAACTACCGAAGATCATATCCCCACAATCGATTGAAATGAAAGAAATTGTCTGAAAATTTGTACTCGTACATTTGCCATGGTATCACTAAATATATGAACAGCGAACAGAAAATTGTCAATTGGGTTTTGAGAATACTAGTATACGAGGGTTGATCTAAAAGGAATGTCAGAAATGCAAAAAAAAAATCATAAAATTAGCGTAAAATGACAAAAATTTGAGATATCTACCTACAGTGTAGTTCCATTCAGATCTGAAAATTTTAATGTACAATGATAATTTTTGTGAAGATAACTAAGGAATAAGGAATCATTCTTTGAGTATTATGAGGATAATTTTGGTTCGGGGTGTGATCAAATCCAATAAAGTCCGGAGGGCTTTATGATAGATTGATCACGCCCCGACCGAAATTATAACCTCATAATATTCAAAGAATGATTCCTTTTTACTTATATTTACATAATTTTCAGCAATTGTACGATTAAATATCTTAATATAAATAAGAAAACGCCGCTTTAAATTTATTGGACTGTATAGTACAAAATCGATACGTAGTGTTATCACAGGCAAAGACACTGAAACATGTAAATATTTCATTTTAAAACGCGGGAGGTGAGAATAGTCGCCGCACGCTGGCTAGGCCATTTTTGAATTTTTGGCGTTATGTTTTGACTGCATAACTTAGTCCTAAACAAAGAGTTGGCCTTGGTGCTCTATTCCAATTTTTTATCATTTTTTTTTTCAGTGAATAGATAATTACTCTTTTTGTGTTCGATAGAGTAGTATAATGGAATGATAAATGTGCGATCAGCTTTATCGATGGCTCCTCATAAAGTCGTTAACGTAGCCTTATAATTATATTTATTATAATTATATTATGGTTGGTGACACAAATGCCTAATTTTAATTTTTCTTCAAATCGTATGTCTTTAGACTATTTCATTTATCAATTAGCATAGCTGCAGGTCTGTAGGTCCCGGTTTGAAAATAATTTGGATGGACGACCTGGGAGGTACATTTTATACAATGTTTTGTTTAAGAGTAACAAATATAACATTGCATTGCTATTCCGCAATTTTGTTTGGATTGTACATGCACACTGAATTTAAACCTTGCATACTGATAAATTACCTAGCTCCTATACGACTTGAAATACTCATATTGTTGCCACTCGATTCCTTTTGAATTGCATACAATTTTTGCGGAAACGTATTAATTTTTTTTGTGGAATTGTAAATCAAAATGAAACATGCAAAAATGTAATCCACTAAATGCAGAAAAAGCTAATAAGTGTTTTGTTTTGTCGAGGACCTTAAGTTTGATATGTAAACAAACGTTTGTGTAAAAAATCAGTTCAAATTACGTTACGTCCGCCATAATGCCTTATAAATTTTGACGCTCGCCTTTTAAAGAAATTTGTAAGGCAATCGCGTGACGCGTTTCATCCAATGACGTCGAGTCATTCTAGTCCGAGGCAAAACAAAAAGTATATATATAATCCTATCATTATAATTTTCTAAAATTGAGCATTTTCAAATAACATCATACCCATTTACATTTTGTACTGTCGTACATGCATGGTATATATGAGCTCTGAAATTTTGTATGATAGATTTTGGTTATTGAAGAAAATACTTTAATTCTGGTTGTAACGCAGCATTTGATTGGATATAAAAATTCAGTTAAATTTGTATACCCTGGTTTGCACGTCACAAGACACGTCACAATGCACCAACGTCAAAAACGTATTAATCCGCCTGACGTTACCTTTGAATTTTGAGCCGATCTATATCATTTTCAAAAAGTAAAACGCACTCAATTTGTACAGAAATTTACATAAAATTAAATTATAAAGAATGAACTCAATATCTACCCAAGTTATACTCGTATAACCTGGGGTGGAGCAATTTACGCATTTTTATAATCCACTTCGCAGATTATTATAGCATTGAATCATGATTTTTTGAAGTATACACTCTCATAACTGCAGCGGTGTGTGCATACAAATTGAGTAACGCGCGTTAGCGCGTTATGAAAATTTGTATGCACACATCGCTGCAGTTATGAGAGTGTATACTTCAAAAAATCATGATTTAATTCTTATATTTACATTTTTTTTTACTTCTTGCATTGTCTGCAAATGTGCTTTAATACCTTAAAATTCCTATCTTATCCAAAGGGTAAGTTAATATTAATGGAAGAGCCACAGTAACAGCCACAAGCGTGAACTTTGATTTTCGCTTGTGACGTTGCAGTTTACAGCGTTCAGCGTTTGTGACGTCATAATAAAACTCGTCATTTTAACCTTTGAGTACCCAGTGATTACTTGTTGCATTTAGAGGCATTTAAAGATCACAGAATTTAATGGGAAAACACAGTAGAATGTAAATATTATAGCATTAAATCATGATTTTTTGAAGTATACACTCTCATAACTGCAGCGGTGTGTGCATACAAATTGAGTAACGCGCTAACGCGCGTTACTCAATTTGTATGCACACACCGCTGCAGTTATGAGAGTGTATACTTCAAAAAATCATGATTTAATGCTTATATTTACATTTTTTAACTTCTTGCCTTGTCTGCAAATGTGATTCATACCTTTAAATTCCTATCTTATCCTAAGGGTAAGTTAATATTAATGGAACAGCCACAGTAACAGCCACAAGCGTGAATTTTGATTTTCGCTTGTGACGTTGCAGTTTACAGCGTTCAACGTTTGTGACGTCATAATAAAACTCGTCATTTTAACCTTTGACTACTTGTTGCATTTAGAGGCATTTGAAGATCACAGAATTTAATGGAAAAACACAGTAGAATGTAAATATAAAGCGTTAACTGCCCAAACCAAGGTTATACGAGTATAACTTGGGTAGATATTGAGTTCAATACTTATAATTTAATTTTTCTGTGATTTACTGTACAAATTGAGTGCGTTTTACTTTTAAAAATGATCTTAATTTGTTCAAAACTCAAACTTAACGTCAAGCGATCATTACGTTTTTGACTTTGGTGCATTGTGACGTGTCTTGTGACGTGCTAACCAGGTTATACAAATTTAACTAAATTTTTTTATCCAATCAAATGCCGCGTTACAACCAGAATTAAATTATTCATGAATCTGTAATCGATATGTATATTCTTTTGATATTTTCACAGAGATTATTTGCTGTATACTTTGCATATGTTCTTACCAAATATCTAACGTTATGTACTCTTTATTAATAAATTGAATTCATCGCTTAATTTAGTTTTTCGATTGCTTGCCAAGTGTGTGGGGGGGGGGGAGGGGGCGGTGCAGTTCGCGATTTTTCTTAGATTGATAAAGGTTTCGACCATTCGACGGGGCGTGTAGATTTAAGTTTCTACAGAACTTCGAATCACAGTCACTTTCCGTAAGAATAGATGGAATCATACTTGGTGGATGTAAATATTTATCTATATACATAATTTGAAGAGGAAATATCACACATCAACAAGCTAATATGTGATTTAATTATTGTACTCGCTATATATCTATATATCCTTTTTGGAGGAATTATGCTTAAGGAAAACGCTGTTCATTGTTTCTCATCTATGTCTTAATATCTTTTATAATCGAAGAAATATTGAAAGATTGACAATTTTAAATTATAATAAGGTTTCGAAAACTGTAAACGCTTTTAACAAAACCTTTTAAATGTGGACTTATATTGTTGCGTTTTGAACTGATATAGATATATTATTGTTAGATTTAAATGTTCAAATTAAACTTACCTATCCAATTTGATATACAGGTACTGAAAAAAAAAATAATCCACATTAAATCATATCTATCCTATCTGAAAAGAAGAGTTTAAAAGAGTTTTCCCGGCAAACTTTTCTGGCAAAACATTCAGATAAGGAGCGCTTTATTATGGTGTCCGGATAGGGCCATTTGCGTTAGCGCGACATCGCGTTCAGATAAACGAGACATAGCGCTAACACAACACGCGTCGCGCTAACGCAACTTTTCACAACACGCCGTCGCGCTAACGCAACTTTGCACAACACGCCATCGCGCTAACACACAACACACTATCGCGCTAACACAAAACACGCCGTCGCGCTTACGCAACTTTGCACAACACGCCGTCGCGCTAACACAGCTTTGCACAACACGCCGTCGCGCTAACACAAAACACGCCGTCGCGCTAACACAACTTTGTACAACACGCCGTCGCGCTAACACAACTTTGCAAGTTTCACAGGCTAGTAGGAAGTCCTGTCTGGAAATATCAGACTGCGCATGCTGAAATATGTAGGCCTTCATGCAAGCATGGATGAACAATAAATTAAATGTACTTTGAAATATATATATACTTTTTTCATTTAGATATCTATTATCAATACATATGAATAAAAATATAGTTACTTGTATGTCACTGCATAAAGATATGCTAGAATGCTTTAAAAATATTAATAAATCTCAGTACCAATTGATAAATTTACCAAATATATCTAATATATAATTCAAAAATTCAACAATAATTTATTCATGACATGTTATATACCTGTAATTGTACATTTTAAAATTTCTTGGTTTTGGTAATATACAGAGCACCTTATTTGAATTTGTAACATGTAATAATGTTATGAGCAGTTGCGTTAGAGCGACGGCGTGTTTTGTGTTAGCGCGATAGTGTGTTGTGTGTTAGTGCGATGGCGTGTTGTGCAAAGTTGCGTTGGCACGACGGCGTGTTGTGTGTTAGCGCGATATCTCGTTTATCTGAACGAGATATCGCGCTAACGCAAATGGCCTTATCCGGACACATTTATAGTTCAGTAGGCAAATTTCTTCTTGATAAAAAATTTACAATTAATTAATGTTATTCGGAAGTACGTGTATATTGAGAATGACCTCATATGAAAAAAAAACAGTCTTTTTAAATTAAAGTGGCAGATTAAAATGTATTTTTCAAAAGTGACAGGTTTTTTTTAAAGTCACGGGCAGGTTAAAATGTCTTCTTGTTTTTTAAGTGCACATGGCAGGCTATAGTCGTTTTTCTTGAATAAATAGTAATGGCTCCAATATAGATTTTTCCATATAAAAAAAGTTTCTTTTGATTAATGGGGAGTAATGTGGAGAGAGAGAGAGAGAGAGAGAGAGAGAGAGAGAGAGAGAGAGAGAGAGAGAGAGCTATCATGAAATGCAAATAATCTGCTTGTTGCATCATGACGACTTAGGGAACTACACATTTATTCCCTCCTTGAAACGTGCGCCAATTACACACGCGAACAAACAATGAACTTGAAACGTGTTTTACACCAACACAAATATGTGACGCAGACATACGTGGACCAATCAAAATCGTCATGACAAGTCTTCACGTTTGTTCAAAGGTGAAGGACACAGCTGTATGCAACGGGATTAAATGCGTTATAGAGTTTATAGGTCTCATTTTCCGGTTTCTTAATCAAGTTAGGGGTTGACAACTGTCACAGCGTGTGAATATCGACAGAAAAAACATGCAGGGAGTGAGAGTTTTCGTGCAGCACAACAGAGGGGCGTGTATTGTCAATGCATGTCGAATGTTTTCCACTACCCATCCTCGGGCGGCGGATCAAAGATCTTACAAACTCGTGGTAGTTGGAGGAGGGACGGGTGGTTGTAGCACGGCCGCGAGGTTTTGTCACCAGCTCGGGAAAGGAAAAGTAGCAGTGATCGAGCCATCAGAGGTAACGTTCACGTATTTGTCGCGGTTATGTGTATACAAGAATTAATTTGAAAATGAAAGTAGGTCAGAATCATTTACATGTATCCATGTACAACGGACCATGATCGAATTCAATGCACATTGTAGCCTTGGGTGGGTTGTTTTCTTCACTTAATTAAGAAAAAGTATGAGGTGTTTTAGGGAGAGCGTGGGTGCTTTATCATGTGTATGCTTTGAAATTAAATATTGTTACAAATTATTTTGCCCTGTCCATTTTATTCATTGATCCGCCACTTGACATATCATAATCCAATATATACATATTAAGATAATCAAAAGTTTAATAAATGGCACATACATTCTAATCTTAATTTCATTTTAAACATTTTAAATTTTTAATACACGTGAAATGTAGTGGTAATGCAGAAATCAAATAAGGTTGTATTTTTTTTCCTTTATTAAGAAATAATTGTTAATTAAATTTTATTGGTTCAAGTACGTATCATGTGTATGTCGACCGATCAACAGGAAAAGGTAGGAATGGAAGCAAAATTATATTGGGGTTTTTATGCAATCTCACTGTTTTGTCTGCTCTCTATTTATGCATTTTTATGCAGCAAGCATGCATTGCTGTTTGGAGAGTTATTCATACATGTACATCTGTTTGGAGAGTTATTCATACATGTACATCTGTTTGGAGAGTTATTCATACATGTACATCTGCTGATAACTAAAGCAGATTAGTAAACATGCATTCGTCACTTCCTTGAAAATGATGAAACCTTGCAGCAGCTGATGTTTCATTGGAGAATCTCCAAACTGACATCTTTCAAGAGCATGTTGCGTCTGTCATGCAATCTCTTCATTCCTGTTCTATCTTTGATATATATTTTTTTTAAATATCATTTTTTAAATCACCTCTTATACTGTCAATATTTTTTAAAATATCAATCCAGTGAAAACAATGTGGCTGTTATAGAAAATCTTGTTAAATGATAGGTTCTGTGTATAGTATCAGAATAATATAGTGCTTAACTAAAGTTTATCAGGATCATCAAACCTCTTGCTTGAAGGCTACTGCATGACCCTTTTTAAGTTATGAATTGAAAAGAATATTCAATCTATCGAGTCGGAGACCACTAGAAGTATGAAAAAAGGAAAAGAATTAAGTTACAGGTACAAATGGTTGGTATGAATGGGAACCCTATAGTTCCATATACAAGGGGTATTGATGCATGCAATGTCATTCACTCCATGCTGATTCATTTGGTTCTGCTTGTTTATTCTTTTCAGTGTGAGAATTAAGTGTACATGCACATGTAGCTATAGGACTGTGTTATAGCTGATGGTCTTTAGTCAGCCCTTTTAAGACTGCAGACTTGTGAATATCAGAATGTATATTTATATTGTTTGTGTGTGCATCTGTAACAATCAAATGAAGGCTGTTATAGAATGGGAGTATTGGGGTTTGACTTAATTGGTCTGCTTAGGGCCCCATTTTGTTTTTATTTTTTGTACATTTTTGAGGGATGTATAGAATTTAATGTGATCATATCTACCATTAATAAAGCCAATCAAGCTTTTTTTGATTTGATCATGTAACCAACAATATTTATATCCAAATAAAAGAAAATCTATAAAAGGTTGTTTCCCTTGCAGATGCACTACTATCAGCCACTATGGACACTAGTAGGGGGAGGGATCAAAACATTCATGGAGACCGTCCGATCCATGAAAGACGTTCTCCCCAAGGAGTGTGATTGGATAAAGGCAAAGGTCGTGAACTTTGACCCAGACAACAACACAGTGATTACCAGTGATGGACAGAAGGTAATTTACAAAATCTGATTAAAATCGGATCCTTGATCCGCTCCTTTTATATTTTATTGTCGCTACACGAGGATCTGAGGCCACCTCCTAAAAAAATGTTTTGAATGACTAATGATTTTGTCCGTTCCAATATTCCTCAGTTACATGTTTTGGAAGTTATGCCAATATAATCTTTGGATTCCCTGAAGGCATCTAATATCAACTTATGCCCCATCTCTAGCTCGCTGATATCAAATGATTCAAGAACATATGCTAATGCTTTGTCATACAACTTCATTTTTGTTTGTAACTCAAAAATACTGTTCTAACACTTGGCTAAAATAACTCGTGAATAGGTGGTGACCTCAAAAGGGGTTTCTTCAGATCCTTGTGTAGTGACAATAGAAAAACAAGGAGCGAATCGAGTCCAATAATTCATATGCCATGCGAAATTACGTACCAGTAAATCAACTTCCATCAGTATTTCAGTACTTTTTTTGTCAGCAAGTATTACTCATTTGCTGGGGGAAGGAAGACCTCATACAAGGAAGTTTAAAACAATGTATTGAATTTTTTACTTTAATTTTCTTCTTTAAAAATGATGTATACAGTTATATCCTCTGGCATGCAAAGCATTCATGTTAGCCAAGGTATTTTATTGTGATTAATTATTGATTTTTTTTCAATTAAAAAATGGAATATAAATCCTAGCTAATGCAATTTAATTTAAGTCTGGTACTCTGTTGACTCAGAGGTTCTTTAACAGCTCCAAGGTCTCTGTTGACTCAGAGGTTCTTTAACAGCTCCAAGGTCATTGACACTTTAAAGGTCAGGGTTAAATTGAGTTAAATGTCTAATTATTATGAATGCCTATAATACGTAAACAGGAAGGGATCCTCACAATTCATATCAATTGGTTACTGTAAAAGCTATTAGTTTTCTTCATGATAATGAATGTTGTTCATTTCATTGATAGATATTGTCAAGGAAATTAAAACATCAAAGACCTTTTTATATTTCAAGTAACAAATTTGATCCCCACAAACTTATTGGATTTCACAAATCAAATGTTATATTTGTGCATTTAAATAATCTTTCAGATTCTCATATGACTGTTTGAGATTCTTACCACTAAACCATAAAATAAAAAAAAAAATAAAATGTTTACTAAAACTAGCCATATATAGAATCATTTTTGAAAAACAGTTTTATCACCAAGTGCACTTCCCCAAGCCCAATCCCCACCCCAAAGGCTAAAGGGAGGCTATCTTTTATGTCATTTTACATGTATGTCTTAGCCTTGGAGACATTGTGATGAACAGATTTTCTTTTTTACTTCAAAGATCTTACTTTTTATTTGGTTGTGATTTTTGTGTTTTTCAGATCAAGTATGACTTCATGGTTGTGAGCATGGGAATGCAGCTGAACTTTAACCAGGTGAGTTCAGTAGTCTCTGTAGAGTTACTGTTATTTCAGTAGTCTCTGTAGAGTTACTGTTATTTCAGTAGTCTCTGTAGAGTTACTGTTATTTCAGTAGTCTACGTAGAGTTACTGTTATTTCAGTAGTCTACGTAGAGTTACTGTTATTTCAGTAGTCTCTGTAGAGTTACTGTTATTTCAGTAGTCTCTGAAGAGTTACTGTTATTTCAGTAGTCTCTGTAGAGTTACTGTTATTTCAGTAGTCTCTGTAGAGTTACTGTTATTTCAGTAGTCTACGTAGAGTTACTGTTATTTCAGTAGTCTACGTAGAGTTACTTTTATTTCAGTAGTCTCTGTAGAGTTACTGTTAGTTCAGTAGTCTACGTAGAGTTACTGTTAGTTCAGTAGTCTACGTAGAGTTACTGTTATTTCAGTAGTCTATGTAGAGTTACTGTTATTTCAGTAGTCTACGTAGAGTTACTGTTATTTCAGTAGTCTCTGTAGGGTTACTGTTATTTCAGTAGTCTCTGTAGGGTTACTGTTATTTCAGTAGTCTCTGTAGAGTTACTGTTATTTCAGTAGTCTAAGTAGAGTTACTGTTATTTCAGTAGTCTCTGTAGAGTTACTGTTAGTTCAGTAGTCTACGTAGAGTTACTGTTATTTCAGTAGTCTACGTAGAGTTACTGTTATTTCAGTAGTCTACGTAGAGTTACTGTTATTTCAGTAGTCTCTGTAGAGTTACTGTTATTTCTTATAAATACAGTACTGTAAACCAACTATTATTCATGACGACTTTATTTCACGATTTATCCGAGATGAACTGGTCCGCCGCGACTAATTTTCGCGTACGAGCCTTATCCACACCTGTTTCTTTCATTACAACTATATGGTAAATACTGGTCCGCGGGTGAAATATTCGCAACATGAATGAGGCCCTCGCGAACCTTGCAAAAATTTCTCACACACAAATAATTATATAATAAATTCTTTATTTATATATATATATATACTACTGGTATTTTTATTCATGCAGTCAAATAAGGCAATACAACCAAGATAGAATTGGAGTTTATTTTTTACGCTTTACAGTTGCATGTATATGGTTATTGGAATATATAATAATTAAACTCTCTTCTTGTGTAGATCCCAGGGGCGTTGGAAGCTCTGAAACATGACCCTCAAGTCGTCTCTAACTATGCCCCCTGGACGGTGGAAAAGACATTCCCCGCCATCAGAAACACCAGGGATGGGAACGCCATCTTTACCTTCCCCAACACCCCCATCAAGTGTGCAGGTGCCCCCCAGAAAATCATGTACCTGGCCGAGGAACATTTCAGAAAGGTCAGAGTTCAGGGGTCAAGGTCAAGATAGGGTTGAGTCTTTATAAACAGTACTTAATTTTTTTGTGACTTAAAGTGCTTGAAAAAAAGAGTAGTCTTTGTATTAAACAGAAATTAATACATTTAAATGTTTTTTCTGTGACCTAAAGTTATTAAAGTTTTTTTTTTCTCATCACAATTATCACAATCTTTGTAACCACACACTAATTGTGATGGTGCCAAATAGTGCATTGTAAAGTTATTTATTTAGTTGTATGTACATGTACACGTATATGACTTTAGGAGGAAGTACTAAATAAAGCAAATGTATGACTGATTTTAACAATCAAAATTACTCTTATTTTTATTAAATGGTCACTTGTTGTTCATTTTCAATTATTTTTTGCAATTTTAACTCTCTCTCTCTCTAATAATGCCAATTGAAAGTTAAATCATGTGTTATGTGTTAAAGATTGTTCAATCCAAGACAATAACACCATGTACCATATAGAGTACTGTAGTTTGTACTCTCCTATGCAGTTGATCTACAGGTTTTGGGTCATTACAGAGTTTATATATATTTTTTTTACAGAACGGGGTTAGGGACAATGTGACAGTATTGTATAACACGGCTCTAGGTGTGATCTTTGGAGTCAAGAAATACGCAGAGAGACTGCTGAAAGTCGTAGAGAAAAGGTTTGTATCTGTAGTTTCATTAAATATTCGTGAGCATCAATCTTTTGTGGATTTAATGAAAACCATAGCTACAAGGATACGTTAATTTGAGGACAATAAATGCCAATGATCCAATCAATACAATATTCATATATTATTGTTAGAAATTGCAAGCCGATGAACATTTAATTTCGTGAATTAACTCAGCTACGAAATCGGTAAAAATTTGAATTCAACGAATACAACTGAAATCACAGTATCTGTGAAACAGAGGATGTTATTGTTGAAAAAAAATTTGTAATTAGTGTGTTACATTAACAAAGCATTCACTCAATGACATGGTAAATTTCTGCAGAAAAAAGATAACAAAATAATTATATCACTCGATCATAGTGTGCATGTGCTTGTAGATTAATGAAATACATGAGACCGTTAGAATTGTAGTTTCACTTTCATTTTGAATTCAGGCATATTAAAGTCAACTATAGAAGAAACCTTATTGAGGTCAAGTCAAACAAAAAGGAGGCTGTGTTTGAGAACCTTGATACGGGAGAGAAAGAGACATTCACTGTAAGACAATAGAATAAATAAGCATTAGTTTATAGTTTTTGGTCTAACAGGATGGGGAAATAATGACGAACAAGACCGGGATTCAAACCTGGGCCCCCTGAATCTTTAGTCAGGTGCTCTACCCACTGGGCTATCTGGTGCTGTATTCGAACTGGTCTGATCATCACATTCCTTCCCCATTAAATGATATTTGCCCTATTACAACATTCTCCATTTATTTTAAAGCTTATAAAACAATTTTCTCTGTATAATTTACAATTTGCTATTCATCATTTATTGTTTACACTATAACATGCTCAACATGATTTATAGTTTACAATACTGTAACAGTACATTCCACGTAATGATTTAATGTTTACAGCTTGCTCAACCTGATATAACGTAGAGCATGCTTCATCTGATTTATTGTAACAATGCAGTATACTTTTTGATTAATGTTTACAGTATGGTACATTTTACATCATTCATTGTTTACAGTACATTATACTTCCCTTGATTTTTAGTTAACTGTACCATGCTCATCTGATTTAAGTAAAGCATGCTTCCCCTGATATTTAGTTTACAGTATATACATGTATTATAATGCTAATCTGATGTACTGTTAACAGCACAGTATGCTTCCCCTGATGTTTAGTTTACAGTTCCATGCTCATCTGATTTACTGCTTACAGTACAGTATGTTTCACCTGATGTTTAGTTTACAGTTCCATGCTCATCTGATTTACTGCTTACAGTACAGCATGCTTCCTCAGATAATTAGTTACGGTTTATATAATGCTAATCTGATTTACTGTTTACAGTTCAGCATGCTTCCCCTGATATTTAGTTAACAGTATATATAATGCTAATCTGATTCAGTATGCTTCACCTGATATTTAGTTTACAGTATCATGCTCATCTGATTTACTGTTTACAGTACAGCATGCTTCACCTGACCCCTCCAATGAGTGCCCCTGATGAGCTTCAACAGTGTAAGAAACTGGTCAACGAGGCCGGATACCTGGAGGTCAATAACGACACGCTCCAGAGCACCCGGTACCCCAACATCTTCAGTATTGGAGACTGTAGCAGTGCTCCTACCTCAAAAACAGCGGCAGCTGTGGGTATGTAATAGTATAGTGTTCATTGTCATAAAAATTTCAAATTTGATTGTTTTTCAAAATAATCATGTATGGTATTATCAGTTATACTATGATTCAAATCAAACATTTTTACTGTGTGTATTCCCATCATAATGATATCACAAAAAGTAAGACTTCAGAAAAACATTTGTTATTGACTTCTGTGCTATAATAAATCTTTGAAACTCGCAAAAAATGACTTAATATACAAAAAAGCTAAGCAAAGACTGAATCATTTTTACTAGATTGCAACTTGCTAAAAAAAAACCTAATATATGGTAATTATTCGACAATTTTTTTAATAATTAAAGGGAATTTTTTAATTGTATTCATTCCGTAATTTTTATGACCCAAGGTCAAAGTCCAAAGTCGTTCTTGAAGGTCAAGGTCAAACTGATCAGTGACATTTTTTGTTGCAGCATCACAGGGTGGGGTGGTGATGAAGAATCTCGGAGCTGTGATGAATGGTAAACCAATGCCAAAGAAGGTTTGTACATTAGTATCAACCAAAGTCTATCCTTAAATGTGATTTATACCTCTGTTAAATTAATCATTCTACATGTACAGTCACACCTGCTGTTACGGCCACCTTTAATCAGCGGCCACTCACCATGAGCGGACAGTTTCAATCCTTCCATTTAGTTTTTCAGTATTAATATTTTACTTAGACAGCTGATTATAAGTTAATGACAAATAATTGAGTGTGTAATTTGAATTCGGCTAAGATTTAATGAGATAATTGATTATAGCACCTGTTTTGTGTTGTTTATATATATCTATTTATATACTTAATTCAGTACAAAGTTATTAAAAGGCCAGTCTTGCGCTTAACAGCTTACCGCAATTTGACGAATATATGACACACCTTTTTTGTAGAAAATTTCTTTGTGAGAAAGAAGTGTGTATTATACACCCAAATAGAATTTTGACACTTTTTTTTAACAAGTATAACATTGGCTATAGTAGTTCCATACATAGCCTCTATACAGAAACGTTTATTTGTTTACCGCATTTAGACAATTGAAAATTACTGTTTGGGTGTATTTATCAGAAAATGTTTTGATCTTAATCTGTTGATAGATAAATTGAATTAAAACGGCCATTTAAAATTAATATTAACTGTTTATTCAGCAATCCTAGCTGTGCATTAACCATTTCTGTGTACGCCTCCATTACAGATGTTATTAATAAATCTTTGCAATAGAGCCAAAATGAATATACTTGGTGTTTTTTCTTCATTAATTTGAAACCTGTCGTAAGCGGCCAGTTTGTCATTGTCCCACAAGTGGCCTCTTAAAACAGGTGTGACTGTATATAAAAAGGGCAAATTGGTGTTATTCAGAATTTGTTTTGGTTTCAGATCTACTTTAATTGAATAATTATTGAAGTTTTGAATTCAATGTTAATGAGGCTTCATGCTTGTTTCTAATTAACAAGAATTTTTGTAGTTTTCAGTTCAGTGTTTTTACCACTTGTTCAATGTCTGTTCACAGTACGATGGCTACACTTCCTGTCCCCTGATCACCTCCAGAGGGCGCTGTATTCTGGCCGAGTTTGACTACAACGGGAATCCCCTGGAGACTTTCCCGATTGACCAGGGCAAGGAGCGATGGTCCATGTACCATCTGAAGGCTGATGTCCTGCCGTTTATGTACTGGAATGCCATGCTGACGTAAGGATGGAAAATAAATTATACTACAATAGCCGTGGTTTCATTTTCTTGGATTAAGTGAATACCATATATCCTTTTTTTTCACGTCACAAAATTTCCAAAATGGGGAAAATCTGTAACATTTTTAAATTGCGTCAGTCATTTTTTGTGATTTTAAAAGTTTCTTATCGAAAATGATGCAGGATATAATTTATGCGTAATACTATTCAATTATTTGCAATTTAAAAGAGGTCGCGAAACAAGGGAAAATTACCGAATATTCGGTATCACAGTTTCATGGATACATATTAGATTTGTGGCCAGGGGTTGTATTCATACTGTATGTTATTGGAATTTGCACTTCTATGAACATTTAATTTCATGCGTTAAACTCTAAAACGAAATCTATGAATATTCAAGTATAATTTAACAAATACATGTATTGATGAAATCACAGTTACTGTATGATTTTTTTTAATGTGGCTTCATTAATTAAGTACATATTAAGCATCTGATTCAATTTTCTTTCATATTAAATCTAAATTTGAATCAAATAAATCAGTTTTAATGCATGAGATGATGAGCAATGAAAATATCTTGTAAATTTTAATTTAATGGGTTGGAAAAAAGGGATTTTCCTAAAATATTAATTTTACCACATTGAAAATGAACAAAATAAACTAATTAATTTGAGAGTTTTTTTTGCATTGCAAACTTTAAATCACATTGAATTATATTATTTTATTGACATATTTATATTATTTATTGACAAAAAATATTTTCCTAGATATACACTGTATATATATTTTTTGTTCTTAACTGATAAACGTCATGACATGAAGGAGAAATGATAATTTTTTTTTTTTTTTAAATGAAGTTAAAAAATCTTGGACAGGAAGTGACATCAAACAATTGATATCAGCAGTTCCACTTTATAATACCATGATTTCATATGTTCTACTTTTTTTTTTCAAATTCAGAGGACACTGGAATGGGCCAAGTTTCTTCAGGAAGGCCATGAGACTGGGACTGAGTGATGGAAGCACCAAGAAATCCTAAATATATTCAATTCAGGAAAAGATCCGGTGAAGAAAAAAAAACTAGGATCCACACCAGAGAAGACATTGTTAGCTTTAATAAGAAATATAGATCCACTCCTTATTAATGAAGAAAATGGCAATCAGTGACTAGTCAGTGGTTCTAGATCTAAGTAAAAAAAAATAACTTGTTATAAGTCGGAGAAAATAGTCCTGTATGATGCAAAAAAAAAGAAAAAGAAAAAAAAAACATTTTTGCTAATACAGTATGATAATATTTAGTGCTGAATTTTATTGTGATAGCTATGGCTGATATGTATTCCATTCCCTGTGTTGTTCATTTTCCAATTTTTTCGTATGTTTTATTTGAAGGACCACAACCATTTGCTTAGATGCACAGTCTATATAGACTAGTGCATTTTTTATTCCAGTTTTGATGCATTATACTTTCTAATTTTTGTACTTTTTTCCTTATATGGGGCTTTCGGAAAACTGACATCATTATTTTCTCTTATCAAGTTTTAAGTTTTTATTTCTTTACTGGTACATGTGTTGCATGTGTTATGTGAATTTGTATACTGTAGAATCGCATATATTAGTTGGGTTAAAATTTCGTTGTTTTTTAACCAAATAGAATTTCGTTGGGATTTACTTTCGTCATATCGTAGTCTCTAAAATATATCACGTACCAACTCTGTATTTATGAATGCTTATGTTAAAAATTCGTCATGGATTTATTTTCGTTGATTAATATTACCAACGAAAATAACGAAATTAAATCCCCAACGAATATTTCTGCTTCTACTGTAATTAAAAATCTTTACATGTATACAATTTTTTGCAGTATGGGAGTATAGCTACTCGTTAGAGAATTGTTTCTTAAGATAGAAAATTAAAATGAATTTGTATATAAAATGTTACAAAACTTTACTCAGCATATACAATTACGATGACATAGGAGTGTAGAAAGAAGTATAACTTTTCTTTTTTTTTTCGAGAATAAACCTTGACAAAATAATGACCAATATACTCATTTATAGGTCTTTTATTTATTAGTCAAGCTGCTGTACAAATTAATGCACTGCTTTGAATTCATCGAGTTTCGTAGAGGTTCTAGTATTTTGAATGATTTTCTCTTTTTTTTCGTAAAAGGAAAACACTGTAAAATTATCAAGTATTTCAATTTACGGGGTACTATTATATAGCTTTAATCGTAGTCTAGAAAAGTTAACATTATACAAGTATTTCAAAAATTGTGATTGTTTTTTTCCAAGTATTGTTT
The DNA here is from genome assembly GCA_020458035.1 of Magallana ariakensis. Taxonomy (NCBI): domain Eukaryota; kingdom Metazoa; phylum Mollusca; class Bivalvia; order Ostreida; family Ostreidae; genus Magallana; species Magallana ariakensis. The sequence continues at coordinate 63,646,549 of CM035811.1, forward strand.
CTCCAACGAACGCCTGTTTTTTGATGATTACAAATATACCGAATTGGAGTCGGATTTAAAACAATCATTATTGATATAATTAAAGCATTAGTTGTTTTTGTCAGTATTCCTCATCTTTTTCAACGAAACTTCTTAGATTGTAAGTAGAATTCAGTATTGGTTGAGAGAAAAATTTGTTTTCATTAGTTTTGGTAACATTAACATTCTCATTTTCACTTGATAATTTATGGCACACTGTAAGAAAAGTGTAAAGTACGTCAGATAGGGGGGGCTAAGAAACGAAGGGGTCACCCAAACATAAACAGTATGAACAAAAGGACTGTACTTTTAGTTAATGACTAATGTTTTTTTATGTACTAAAGACAAATATAGGTGCAGTACTTTTTTTTTTAACTAAGAAATAGCATTGCCTTTGACTTAAAAGCATTATTTTTAAAAAATATTTTAAGTTAATAATTATTGCAATTGGATATTGATGGTTAATTAAAAATAACTTTTATTTTAAAAAAAATCCTTTATCTCAAAAATTCTATAAAAAAAAATGCAATTGTTTGTATAGATTTTGTTTTTCATTTAAATTTTTTAAATGTAAGGTATTTCTCAAATATTTCTTAACAAGAAAATGTGTTTTTGAGTGGTATTTAAATGTTTTCCTTCGAGAATATCCATTGATATTCAAGTGCCTTTTTACACAGTTTCAGTCTTGCGCAAGTGTTAAACACTCTACTGTACACACGAGCACTGGAAGTAACTGTAAATGTCCTTTTTTTATACATGCATATACAATATATTTACAATAAATTCCAGTGCCTGGGATTGTACATGTAATTAATGCTTTATCTGCCATTCAGAAGAATTTATGATAACATATAATAGCTTTCAGTGCGGGTGATTGTACATGTAATTAATGCTTTTTCTGCCATTCAGAAGAATTTATGATAACATACAATATCTTTCAGTGCCTATGATTGTACATGTAATTAATGTTATTTCTGCCATTCAGAAGAATTTATGATAACATAGTGTTACAATAACTTCCAGTGCCAGTGATTGTACATGTACATGTAATAAATGCTTTATCTGCCATTCAGAAGAATTTATGATAATCCATATTATTTTATGATAACTCTTACTTGATTGTATTAATACTTTTTTTCATTCAACGATTAATAGTGATATATATATATATATAGTTTAAACAGGGGTCAATGTGTTTCCTCCATCTACTGTGATCAATGTTATAACCATATTGTTTGAAAGATCTGTCCACAGAGGTTGTGTATATTTTACTAGAGAAAAAGAATTCAATATTGACAAATTAGTATTATGGTGAAGAATGTATTGCGATTGTATTAGAATTGTAGCATTTTCAAATACAGTAAAACTCGCTTATAATAAAGTGCCATGAACGGGCAGTTTTGGTTCGTTATTAACGTAATTCCTTATATCCATTAGCTTTTAATTACAATATGTTTAAAAACACATGTGGAATGAAAATGGCTTCTCTATAAGCTTCGATTCGTTATACGTGTGTTCGCTTTAAATGTGTTTTACTGTATAATTGTCTCGTTTCTTCCCATACATGCAGGTCTAGATTTGACTCAGAATTGTTGCATTTTGTTTACAATTTAAAATCTTTCTCTCTAAGAGAGTAAGTTTTTGTGTATGCTGTATAATATATTTGTATTTTGCTTCCTTAAGTTTATTTTTATAATACACATTGTATGTTCGCCTATATATGTCTGTGCAGTTTGTCTGTGTTTCAGTGTTAGCTATGGTGTATTGAAATTTTACACACCTTTGTATATTTTGATTATTGTTTATAGAGTTATTTTCGTCCCATGTAATTTTCGCCCTAAGGCTTCTTTACTTGCAAACAGTTTTGCCCCGTCTTGAATTCGCACAGACACAGTTGTGTAAAAAGAGAAATAATTGGAGACATCAGAATTTGCCTAGTCTTAAATATTTGCCCACTGACAATGAGGGCGAATATTTAAGACTAGGAATGAAAATAAAACGGGGGCGAATATTTCCCTGTATACAATATGATGGAAATTTGTTTTCTGAAAGTCAATTCTGTGTTTAATGTTTAAACTAAATAAATGAATTGGTTTTTGTGTAAGTTTATAGGGTTCAGTCTTAGTTATAGGGTAATTGTATTGAAATTTTACACACATGAGAGTTATTTGATTATGAATGAATTGTTTTTGAAAGACAATTTTGTGTTTAAAGTTAAAGCTTTGTGTGTAAGTGTTATACGGGCTATATTAATGTTTGTACACTTAGTGTCTGTGGGAAACTATGTGTCATATCTTGCAAATAAACCCAAATTATCAATTGCTGAGTTTGTGAAGTCTTTTTATTAGATTTATACAGGTATATACACACAAATTTGAAAAGAGATTACTGTAAGTCGTTTAATTCCACGGTGGTAAAATCTTACGATTTATTAAAAAAGTACCAATACCGATGGTTTTAATTTCACTCTCCAAGAAAACCAGTTGATAAAAGTATAAGCATTAACACGTTTTAAAAACTTATGTTAATATTTACGATGGGTTTAATTGCGCGGAAAAACGATAAATCGGGAACATAGTGAAATTAAAACCATCGTGATTATTTGCCAACTACAGTAATTAAATGATTGATTTTTTTTTATTGATTGATTTATTGATTAAGAAAAAAAATACTGCACATAAATATATAGAGATTTATGCTATAGTGGAGTAGAATGCAATGGACATTGGAATTTGCATGACCGAAGTACTATAATGCATGTGTATTAATATGCACAAGCCAACACCTTGACTATTATCTTTCAATCTAAAATTAAACATGCTATGCAGGTTGATTTTTAGCCGGGCTCTGCTGAAAGCAGAGACATGGCTGTAGGCATCCAAATCGCCAACGTTACTATAAATAGCACAGCTTCAAAAAGTTAAAAAAAAAACCAAACAGCGTCAAAGTAAAAGCTTCCGCTATAGCAAACAGTTCCACAGACAGCCATGTTTTGTGAAATGTATTGTTTTGGGGGGTTTATTGCGAATAAATTTAGCGAGGAGTATTTTTTTTGTTTCTTATTAATTACGAGTTTTAAAAACATGACTTATAGTATGCCCTTTTGACACTTACAATGCGCATGAATTTCCATGAACTACTTTACAAAGCATTAGTATTCGGCTGCACATCGAAGAAATAGGGGAATGAGTTTATAACGCTTGTTTCAAAGTGCAAATCACAGTTGATTTTTTTCCTACTAAACATATATATTTCTTCGCTAATAGCTGCTTTCAAAATTTAGTCACTATCCGGCGCTTTGTCGAAATTAAAAGCATATGAGAGAGAGATAGAGAAAGAGAAAAAGAGAGAGAGAGGAAGAGAGAGATGTTGTTAGTCTTTACTGCACCATATGCATAAAACACATCAAAAGAGTCCGGCTTTCAGTACTTCAGTACTTTGATTATTTTGAGGAACAACGATGGGTTTTTAAAAAGTAACTCCCTTACAGTTATGATATTACGTGACCCCCCCCCCCCCCACATCATATGCAGATCAAGTGGAGGAGTGTAAATAAATAAACCAAAATTAGACATGGGACTCCTCCCCCCCCCCCATTTACACACACGTATACCCCGGCAAACAAAATTACCCCCTCGATCCCCACCCTTAAAATTTCATGTTCTCCCTGATAATAATTCTATGCTTGTTTTTGTTCGCTGCATGAATTAATTGAGATGAGATGAACTGTTTAAATTGTATATTTCTTGGTTTTTTATTTTGAAATCTGGTACATGATGCGTGTTATACATAGGAGATCCTACTCTCTTTCTCTCTCTCTCTCTCTTTATCTCTCTCTCTCTCTTTCTCTCTCTCTCTCTCTCTCTCTCTCTCTCTCTCTCTCTCTCTCTATATATATATATATATATATATATATATATATATATATCCTACGAAAAGCTCGCCATAAAAATGACAATGAACCAATGAACACGTGCCGGTATATAATATATATAATATTACATTGGCGGATCCAGGGGGGGGGTTCCGGGGGTTGGAACCCCCCCTTTCTCTTGGACATGTGATTTTTTTTTTAACCATAAAAACTATTTTATAGGCGACTATTTTCAATATTTATTTTAATTTTTACAAAAATAAAACACAAGTACTTCAAAAAATATCGTATTTATAAGACTTCTGTACAAACAGATACATGTATAATGTGTAAATGTGTCTATAGTAAGTTGTTTCGGAATAATTAAATCATACGGATACAGTGTAGTTTAGTAAAATGTAGTACGCTCTCTCAGCATCCGGTTTTCATTTGACTTAGTAAACATGTGGAGAATTGAAAAAATACGTAAAGCGATATTGGATAAAAACATAAATACATGTTTTCAAGAATCGGAGTTTTTGACACAAGAAATTCGTAAAAAGGTTTTACGAGATGTAAATCAAAACACAACAGTTCGAAACATTGTTGAAGATGCTCTCGCATCTGCGTTAGTGCCAGATGATATAAAGCACCAATTCAGGAGAGCACTTCAAATTCCCGGTGATGGAAACTGCTTGTTCAATTGCGTTTCTGTCTATTTAGCAGGTAACATTTCCCTTTCAACACAGTTGCGTGTTCTTGTCGCTGCAGAATTGCTTATTAAATCTAAAAAATATGTAAACCATCCTGTGCTAGAAAACACAGTGTCACATACACAGATATTTACAGATCACGAGGATACGCTTTTTTCCCTTTTACTTACAGACGAAGCCAGTGACCTATTTGACAGAACAAGAGACAGAGAGGCGGCTATCCGCCACGAGGCTCTGCTTACGTGTACCGATAAAAAATGGTCGTCAATGATACATATTCTGGCCCTTTCAAACCTACTTCAATTAAGTATAGAGTCTGTGTATCCAAACGCAAATAAAGGACTTCGTCCTCTTTTTCATCAACGCATTTCCCCTTTCGATTCACCTAGAGTTGTTGATGCAAAGTTTGGCATTATTTGGTCACGAGATGGTAATCTAGATACAAGGACTGGGTTTGCATATGAGCCTAACCACTTTGCTCTTTTAATTTCAAATGATGTCTATACTGATGATTGTAGTGAAGTTGTTTCTAACTCTGTCCCCGGGTGTTGTAAAGATGTTTCTAAATCTGTTCCCAAATGTAATGATATTTCAAACTCTGTCCCTGAGTGTTCTGAAGCAGCAGTTCAGGGAAATAGGTTAGACATTGATACATATAATATGAGTGGCAAAAGCGGGAAAATTACTGCTGACAATGCTCAGGAGGAAAACCCTTCAAAGGTCCTTGATGATGCTCAGTCATTTTTATATGACATCGGGAGATTATTAAACTCTAGTTCATTTCATTTAACTGATCAAGAGAGGTATAAATTTCTTGAACACCATTTTCGTCCTGATGAAAACTTTTCACAGTTTTGCCAGCAAACCGTTATTAAGGGGACACTTAAAAAAAAGTACACACTCACTTTCCAATATTCATGGTTGGTAAAATATCCTTGGTTGGTTTACAGTCCTATTTTAGGCGGTGGACTTTGCAAATATTGCATTTTGTTCCCACCTCAGACAGGTCGTGTCAAAAATGCCGTTCTCGTTTCAAGACCATTTGTAAACTTGACTAAAGCTGTCGGCAAAGATGGCGTTTTTGAAAATCACGCAAACTGCGACTATCATAAACAGTCGCTTGTCAAAGGATCTTCTTTCGCTGCAGTTATTCAAAATCCAAAAGAAAGTGTTCGATTTAAGCTTTCAGAGGCCAACGAATTGATATACAAAAAAAATGAGCACATTCTGAAAAGCATCATCAAAGTTGTCTTGTTATGTGGAAAACAAAACATCGCATTGAGAGGGCACAGGGACGACAGTACTTCTACTTCCGGTAGAAAGGGCAATTTCCATGCTATTTTGTCATTGCTATCTGACAATGATGATGTTCTAAGGCAACATCTCTTGGAGGGTCGTAAAAATGCACAATACACTTCAAAAACAATTCAGAACCAATTAATTTCTATCATTGGTATGTTTATCAGGGACCGCCTTACAAAAACTTTAAAATCAGGGGCGGAAAATTCGTTTTATAGTGTAATTGCCGATGAAGTGACGGATTCTTCGAACAAAGAGATCCTCTCCCTTTGCTTAAGATTTGTGTCGTTTGAACCAATCCCAGTGATTAAGGAGATCTTTTTTGATTTTCTTCACCTTGAGGGAATCAATGGGGAGAAAATCGCAGAAACCCTTTTGAAGTCACTCCAAATCAATGGCATTGACGTTCGTAGGTGTAGGGGGCAATGCTACGACGGTGCGTCTGCTATGTCATCAGAGAGAGTTGGGGTGCAGAAGCGAGTGAGAGACCTGTCTCCAAGAGCCATTTATGTGCATTGTAACAGTCACGTTCTTAATCTAAGCATAGCTTCTTCAAGTAAGCTGCCCCAAATTAGAAATATGATCGACAGTATAAACGAAACATTCCTATTTTTCCGAAATTCTCCAAAGCGCCAGCATCTCCTGGAAAGTATAATTGAAAATCAATTGCCAGATTCAAGGGTGCAGAAACTGAAAGGACTGTGTAAAACTCGCTGGGTTGAGAGGCATACGTGTTTGGAAACATTTTTAGAACTCTATCAACCAGTTGTTTTATCGCTTACTGGGATCACCGATCCGACAAGCGTTGACTTTGAAATTCCAAGCTGGGACAGGGAATCAAGAATCAAAGCCCAAGGTCTCTTAAGTACACTACTGTCATCCGCATTTATCATGGCATTTTTCATAGCAAAAAATGTGTTAGACCTAACCAAACCATTAGCAGTTAAACTGCAAAAGCGTGATCTTGACATACTCTCTGCTGTAATGCTTATCGACACGTGTATTTCAAGTGTAAAAGATCTTAGAAAGGATATAGACAATGAATTTACGTGTTGGTACAGAGAAGCAGACGAACTTGCAAAGACGCTTGGAACACAGCTTCTAATGCCACGTACTGCAGGTCGTCAAAATAATAGAGGAAATATTGCAGGTACAGACCCTGAGGAATATTACAAACTCAACATAGCAATTCCATTCTGTGATCACCTCAGCAATGAAATGTCACTTAGATTTGCGAAGGAAGACAGAGTAAGCCTTTCACTGTTGTCGTTGCTGCCAAAGCATATCATTACGACTGATATTGACGACCTAATCGAAAAACTTCAGTTTTGGGAACCCGATATGCCGGCATCATCATGCCTCAGGAGGGAACTCCTTACATGGAAAAAACAATGGATAGACTCTTCTACAGAGACACAAGACAATCTGACCAACATCATAGACTGTTTGGCAACAGTTGATAAGGACATTTTTCCTAACATCCACTTGATATTAAGCATAGGATGTGTTCTTCCTATTACAAGTTGCGAGGCGGAGCGATCCTTTTCGGCATTGCGGCGAACCAAAACTTACCTCCGGTCAACAATGGGGGAAGAAAGATTGGCAGGACTTGCACTAATGAATGTGCACTCAAATATTGAAATTGATATTGACGAGATTTTGAAAATGTTTGTCGAATTTTATCCCCGAAAAATGTTTAAAAAGTCTTTGTTTATTGATGAGTAATTTTTTTTAATCCGATTAAAAGATAACAAACAATGAATTTTACAGTTATTGTTTTGTCAGGAATTGATAGGAATTTATCTATAGCACTTTCTGTATCATCTGCCTGGAACCCCCCCTTTATCAGATTGCTGGGTCCGCCTCTGATATTCCTTTGAATTGGTTAACAAAAGCGATGCAAGTGATAGTTGGTATGGTTAAGGTAACTCCAGTGTTTTAGAAATCCGTGTCAAACCAAACATTTTTTAATTTTAATAGTTAAAACAACTTATAAACTTACTATAGAGACCAAAATATTTATACCTTTGCACGTTTGTTTTCCTACAGTGAGCTTCAGCTCACAAGGTCCAAAAATTTAACAGCCAAAATTTAACACCATGATGCATGATCTCATAATTTATTAAATTATGCACCAAAATACATCATGTTAGGTTATAATTTAAGCAAATCAATTGATTATCATTCAATCATAAAAATTTTATTGATTTTCTACAGAAAATATAAAAAATATTACATTTTTTCTTGCACGACCTTCCCCAAAAAATCACAAAATTGCATATTTTTGAAAAATTCTAAAAAATTATTCAGTTTACATACATTTTTTAAAGAATATTTATTAAGAGTTACATATTGTGTTAACAAAAAAACATAGTTTATTAAAATTGACCATCTAGTTTTTGCTTGATAGTCTCTTGAACATGTGTACCCCCATATTGAAAATGTAAATTTTACAAGTTGTTTTTGCAAACTTTGGAAAAAAATGAAATGTATCAAAAAGACACAATCTAACAGTCACTTAAATTGATATACTCAATGAAACTGTATTATACATATAAAATTAAGGTCAAGACTGCCAAAAAAACTTATATAGTTGAGTGCAGTAGTACCCCCTCCCCCTTTCTGTCAAATACTTTCTATCCCAGTTTTTTAACATTATTATAAATTATAACCGGAAATTTAGCACGCCGTGTAAAAAAAGAACCGGATCCGAAAGACACTGGAGTTACCTTAAATTCTGGCATAGGTTAAAAAAGTATTAGGTATATATGGGAAATATATCTGAAACTTGAAAAATGTAAATTAATTTACATTTTTGTCATTCTTTTATAAAGTTTAAATTTATTGGGTTTTACGCCCACATAGTAGATTCAAAATTTATGGTATAACATTTAAATTATAATATTGAGAAATTTACTTAAAAATTGTTGATTTTTTAAGGTAAATTCTTTCACAACATCTCTAAACTTTTGTTTTTAAAGTACATGTAATTTTGTTAAAATTCACAAGTGAAATCGACATGCATGCAGTTTTTGATCATAACGAAGGAACATCAGTCATACATATATTGTTTACGGTAAATTATTAATAATTGTGATGTGAATTCTCTCTCTCTCTCTCTCTCTCTCTCTCTCTCTCTCTCTCTCTCTCTCTCTCTCTAAAACTTTTGTCGAACTCTTTCTGCACTGCACACTTTTCATTTCTTAACAATGCAAAATCCGTGCAGATGTTTTATCAATAACACATGTATTAGGATATATCGATCAGCACTCACTCGTTTTAATAATACAAAAAGCAGTGTTAACCATTTGAACTTGATCGAAGTCAAAAGAAACTACAAACTTTCAGAAGAAAAACTTAAGCGCCAGTATTTACGAAAAGAAGGCAACCTTCTTGATCATCTCCGTAAAGTCAACCCAAAAATATTTTATAAGCATTTCCGGAAAAGAAAACCTAACCATGCATCAATTGAGCTGGACCTATTCCGAAAACATTTTGAAGATTTATCTACATTTACTAACAATACGGATAGCGATCCCCCGGTGGACACCGGAACTACCGTGTTTGAAGAATTAGACATTGAAATTTCTGAAAAAGAAATATCGGATGCTATAGACAATCTTAAACGAGACAAATCACATGGTCTGGATTATATTTTAAATGAATATTTTTTAGAATTCAAAGGTATACTTATGCCATATGTGCATATTATTTTTAACCGTATCCTATCATCCGGTTATTTTCCCACGCAATGGTCAGATGCGGTTATTGTTCCTGTTTTTAAAAAGGGTGACCAAGCTGACCCGAACAATTATCGAGGCATAAGCCTTATTAGCTGTTTTTGTAAATTGTTTACCTCAATATTGAATCGTAGACTTATACTATGGGCATCATCTAATAGTATTGTCACAGATGCGCAGTTCGGTTTTCAACCTATGTTAGGTACTACCGAAGCAGTTTTTGCACTTCATTGTCTGGTTTCACAAGCACTGCAATCTAAAAAACGGTTTTATTGTTGTTTTGTTGATTATAAGAAGGCCTTTGACTCTATCAATAGGGAAAAATTGTACAGAAAATTAAAGTATTACGGTATACAGGGAAAGCTACTTTCAGTAATTCGTTCAATGTATTCTAGAATTAGAACGTGTGTTAAATCTTCAGGTCGTATTTCTAATTTCTTTGAAAATCATGTTGGTCTTTTACAAGGAGAAGTATTGTCTCCCATGTTGTTTGTATTATATGTTAATGATCTTGAAAATGAATTTATGAAAAAAGGTACTGCCTCTACGGACCTGCAGTTATTAAATCTTTACCTTCTTATGTATGCGGATGACATGGTATTGTTTTCAGAATCAATTGATGAACTACAGAGCATGTTGAATACTTTACAGTTATATACAAGTAAATGGAACTTAGATGTAAATGTATCAAAAACTAAAGTTGTTATTTTTAGAAATAGTGGGAATAACCGCACCAACGAGAACTGGCTTTATAACGGTGAAAATTTAGAAATAGTGGACCAGTTTGTTTACCTAGGCGTTGTGTTCAATTATAACGGTAAATTTTTTATTACTCAAAAACAATTAGCGGCGCAAGGTCGCAAAGCCATGTTTGCTCTCAAATCAACAATTAATCAACTTTATTTAAACCATTGTACTTTGTTTTCTATCTTTGATACTTATGTGTGTAGCATTTTAAATTATGGATGTGAAGTTTGGGGTTCCCACAAAGGACAAGATATTGAAAAGATCCACCTTGAGTTTTTACGCTTTGTGCTTGGTGTTCGTAAAACTACAAATACAACTATGTTATACTTTGAGACTGGGCGTCTACCTTTGTATCTCATTCGTATTTATCGAATATTTAAGTTCTGGTTTAAATTATTGCAGTCGGAAAATTGTATATTAAGAGCTGCTTATGACTGGTCATATTGTATTTGCGAAAACGAAAAGCAAAATTATCAAAGCTGGGCAAAATTTATTAAGGACCAATTAAATAATTTGGGACTTGGCTACATGTGGAATGACCAAAGTAATTTAAACAGTCGTATTTGTTTACCAATCATTCGGAAAAGACTTAAAGACAACTTTATTCAAACGTTGCATAGCAAGATGCAAATAGAAACAAAATGTTTTATTTACAAGCATCTAGTTGATAAGTTTTGCTTACAGTATTATTTAGAAAAATCAATACCAAAGTTGTACAAAAAATGTATTTCCAAAATGAGGTTGTCCTCGCATAATCTGCTTATTGAAACAGGTCGTCATAAAAATATACCAAGAGACAAAAGATTTTGTAAAACTTGTATTACAGATATTGAAGACGAATATCATTTTATACTTGTATGTCCAATGTATTTAGCATTAAGATCAAAGCTGATAAAAAAGTATTATTGGTGTAAACCATCCATGTACAAATTAATACATCTACTAAGTGTTAACAATATCAAAGAATTGTGTAATTTAGGAAAATTCATTTATAAAGCCCTTACACTCAGAATGGTTTGAACTATCTATTATTCAATCATTTGCTGATTTAAATTGTTATTATATATATAAGTGTTTTTCCTGTGTGTATTTTTCAGTAATCTGTATATCATTCTCCAAATACAAATTTTGTAAACATTAGGTTGTGTAACAATATGTAAGAACTGACCGTCCATTTTTGTCTAAATATTCTTGTGTGTGTATTGTTTATTATTATATTAAGTGCTATAAGACGTATGTCTTTCGCAATAAAGAAATTGAAAAATTATTGACATTGCCCTTCAATTTGACGAGGCTTATTAATGAAAAAAATCAAAATTTGGACTTTTTCCACTCTTGCGGATGAACAAACATGGAGTTTAATTCGACCGTCACACAGAGTTAAAATATTGACGATCAATAGGACTGCACGTGTGGGAAATAGTGAGTACAGTATTGAAGAATATCGGCATTGATTTACACAGCTATCCGCGGTGTCTTGAACCTCTTCCTCCTGGGTCCGGCTAATTTAAATCATGCAATGAACTAATTAAATAAATTAATTCAGAAATAAATAAAATAAATATATAAATAAACAAACAAATTAATTAACAAATAATTGATCAATAAACAAATAAAACACTTTTGAACACTTTTCTGGTGTGAGATTGAATAAATAAACAAATAAGTAAGTAATTCGGAAACTTGAAATTGTCTCTCCGATCCGTTTTTCGATCTTACAAAAATCTACATTATAGCAACGAAGTATTCATGCGCCATATTTTTGATCTATTTACTATCGTTTTTAAGTCAAATTATAGAAATACCCGATCAGTATATTGTTTTATCGCTTCATACTCAAAATGGCACAGGCAAACAGTAAAATAATATCGAATTCTTAAAAATGAATGATGTGCATAAGCGAACTTTTTCTGTCATCTTCGTGACGTCACAATGCTCATTGTGACGTCATTCATTGAGTATCGTAGTAAAGATAAGACGCAAAGCTGATAGTAGAGTAAAATTCACAAAGTAAAACCCCAGTATGGGCTGTACGCATTGTTCAAAGTTCTTCTACAACGAAGAACAGGCCCAGAATGCGAACAGCACATGCCGGACCAAAAGAAGAAGGCGATCGCCCGGTATAATTAGGAGAATATTCAGTCGAAATAGAAACAGAGTCCAGCCATCCCCGTCCGAGACCTCCAGTGAAGCATCCACCACACGAGGTCCAACCAGTGGCGCCAGCAGTCCGGTGGTGCCAAATTATGATATCTTTTGCACGGATCGAACCTCGAGAAAATCGAAATCTTCATGCAGCAGCACTATAGTGCAAGCGATCGACCAAGCAACCACAATCACCGAAACTTTCACAGAGAAAACACGCCCAGAGTTTGAAGAAGAGGAGACCAGCGACACGTACAAGCCAGCAGAAGTCCCAGAGGAAGCCCCAGAAGTCCCAGAAGAAATCCCAGAAGAAATCCCAGAAGAAGCACAAGAAGAAATCCCAGATGAAGCCCAAGAAGAAGCCCCAGAAGAAGATATATACGAGAGCAGCCATGAGAGCCAAGAAAGCGACGAAACTGAAGAGAGCGAAGAAAGCGAAGAGTCGGCCCCTGCGGTTCGCTACCAGATCAGCGTTCACATCCCTCTCTGCCGCTGTACCGCATGTAGAACCGGCGAAGAACCGGAGACCGAGACTGAGGCTGATCTCGAGTCGGAGAACGAGCAAGAGCTTGAGCCCCGCAGACTTAAGCGCAAGAAAACCGCCTCCAAGAGAACTCGCCAATTCAAGTCAAGCTTCCCATGCGTCCTCGGTCGTAAGCCAGAGAAGAAACCAGCCTTGTCCAAAAAAGAGAGGCTGAGGATCCGCTCCTTGGAAATGGCATACAGGGTAAGAGTTTTCATGATTGTAATTCGCGCATTTTTTTTTTTTACCCTAGGTCAGATTGCTTACTATATATTACACAGTTTATATTTTGCGTAATGTAACTACACTTTGCTAGGGAATGCTGTTTATGTGGATATTTTTGCTGGGTATTATAAATTCGCGTTTTGCGAGTAATGAAGCGATATATCTTATAACTAGTATTATATTATTTTCATCTTAATGGTACATGTATAGATACGTTTTTTTTTCAATACTGGCAATGTCTTTACACGGTCAGGACTCAAGAATTTTTTTTTTACGCAAAAAGTATTTATTGTATTTTCAATTCTTTTTAATTAAGTAATTCATCGTGCGCGTAAATAATTAAACTGTTACACGTTAAGGGATTATGAGTATATGAATAAAACAATTACTGCGCTGCACTATACCGAATTCTTGTAATACATGGTTGTAATACGATGAACTCGGAACGTTCACAGAATTCTTCAGGCCTATGTACATGTAGGTGTATTTCACAAATGAAGTTGAAATGGTAATGGGTTTTTTTCGTACAGTTTTACGTGAAGTTGCGGTTAGCCTGGTAGCATGCCATTCGGCTTTCTATTAAAATACTACTCAACTTTCACGAACGTATCTTGTATTTGATTTGTATTCATGCACGGATCTAGAGGGGGGGTCGGGGGGGGGGGGGGGTCCGGACCCCCCCCCCCCCCCCGGAAAATGAGAAGTTGTTAAATTTACATAGTGAAATTATCGCAAATATGACTCCCCCCCCCCCGGAAAACACATATAGTTTTTGGAACGCGTCGGAAGCGGAAATATTAAGTGTGATATTGAAAAAAAATTGCAGTTATAGGCATATTCGGCCCATGGTATTGTAAACTGTAAATTGTAATGTATAAGTTCTAAAAATCCATAAGGTGAATTCAGGTGAAAGCTCAATTCGTTACACTCGCTCAAGTTTACGCTCCAAAATAAATTGTTATAGATAGTTTTAAATTCTCTGAATTTTAAAACTTTAATGTAACATGTAATTTGAATTTATATAAACTTTGAACGTTCACAGGACTGTTCAGGCCTATGTACATGTAGGCGTATACAATGAAATATCAACGATCAGACTCATGCGTAATAATGATAATGTACCGATGCATCATTTGTACAAAAATAAAACACGCATCATATATGAAAGGTCAGTCTGAGTATTTATGATGCTGTGAGCATTATATATCCCCTGATTTAACAAGTAACGTGCATGATATATTATAAAGATCATTTTTCCGAATGCTGGTCTTATTCATGCTCAGATCTTAAAGGGCGCGGGGGGGGGGGTCCGTTACCCCGCCCCCGGAAAATTCAAACTTATTAAAGTTATGCACGTATAGTAAATTGTGGATCCTTCTGACAATTAAATAAATAGGATTAATCACATTGTAACTAATGCATGTACATGTAAAACAATGGCTGGAGTTGAATTTTAATCCTTTGCGGAAAATTGTACGTTTTATCAACTCATTCTACATATTAAGACAGTGGCACATTCAAATTACCTAAATAATCTCTTAACTTATAGGCCATAAATTCAAAATCTGATATTTGATTTGTTAAGTGTATGTTCTTGTGAAAGGGAATTTTAACAGTCATCTTGAAAATTTGATTAAAAGCATATATCTTTGATCTGTTCCGACAAATTCAATGATGCTAAGTGCAAAGATCGGATCTTTGTACAACGACTATATCTGAAATTTTGGAGCGTATTTAAGATCTGATTGTAAAATTGTATCTTGATGTCAAACATGTATATATTAAGAAACTCTTAAGTGTCAAACATGTATTAATAAAACTCATAATATAAAAATCAAATACACCCTCTTAAAATAATTTGAAATGTAAATGGATAAAAAGTCATAATATATTAAAAAAATATATGTGTTTGTAAATCATCTTTTTTATAATTTATATTAACCGTGTGAAAAAAAAACTGTTTGATCCCCCTCTCGTCGTATAAAATGCACCAAAATTTATCACCTGACGTCATATGAATAAGTGCATCGCGATCAGTCAATTGTTTAAACGGTGCTGGGATAAAAGCGACTACAAATCTTTTTGCCAGGGTAATTTTAATGTATTTATATACTTTAGTTCATTCCAGAATCTCAAATACTTCATTTTGTAGCCTAGCATTTTTTATAACTTTTTGTTTTGTATGATGTCAAAGCAAATATTTCCCGTACTTTTATTGTTCGTTGGCGTAACTACTAGTATACAAAGAAGTCCTAATCAGAGTTGATTTCGTTGATTTCAGAGCCCAAGCCCTGGTTGGTACCGATTGTACTGTTCAAGATCCAGGTCTGGCATCGACGTCAAAAAGACTTGGTCAGATCGCCATCTTCACCGCCGCAACCCCGCACCAAACAACATCGACAGCAGGTCCGTAGAAACCCTTGTGCAATTCTATAAAGCAAAGCTAGATGATGATGATGATGAGGAGGAAGATAGCGACGATGGCGAAAGCACCAGCAACCTAGACAGCAACAGGGGACGCAACATGACCAGAAGAGGCATGGCTAGGCTCATCACGGCTAGCAGCTTTGCCAAAATCAGCACCGCCAGAGGCAGCATGGCTGAAAGCAGCAGTGCAGGAATCAGCATGGCTGATTTGACTGGAAGCAGCACTGCTAGATGCAGCTTGGCAGAGAGATGCATGGCTGGAATCAGCACTGCCACAAGTAGCAAGACCAGGAGCAGCAAGACCAGAGACAGCATGGCAGAAAGCAGCAGTGCTGGAAGCAGCAATGCTGCAATTGCTGGTACCAGCACTGCTAGAAGCAGCATGGCAGATAGCAGCATTGCTGGAAGCAGCACTGCCACAAGTAGCATGGCCAGAAGCAGCACTGCTCGAAGCAGCACAGCAAGTGACACTGTGAGAATATTAGTCAGCACTGCTAGCAGCTCAGCCAGCAACACAGCAAGCAGCCTGACCAGAAGCAGCACCACCGGAAGCAGCACAGCAAACCGCTCGACCAGCAACACAGCAGGCAGCATAGCTGGAAGTAGCAGATCAAGCAGCACTCTCGGTAGCAGCACAGCAAGCAGCACAGCTGTCAACGCTGCCAGCAACATAGCAATATGCTCAACCAGACGCAGCTTTGCAAACCATGCAACCAGCAACAGGGATAGCAGCTCAACTAATCAAGTGGCAAGCAGCACAGCTAATCAAGCAATAGGCAGCACAACTAACTTTGCAGCAAGCAGCACAACTGTCAACACAGCAAGCAGCACAGCTAACCAAGCAGTAAGCAGCACAGCGTATCAAGCAGCAAGTAGCACAGCCAACCAAGTGGCAAGCAGCACAGCCAACAACACAGCAAGCAGCACATCTAAACAAGCAGCAAGCAGCAAGGCTAGGTGCAAAACGGCCAGAAGCAGAAGAATCATCCCACCCAGCAACACTGCAGGCAGTACAGATATCCAAGTGGCCAGCAGCACAGCTAACCAAGTGGTAAGCAGCACAGCTAACCAAGCGGCAAGCAGCACAGCTAACCAAGCGGCAAGCAGCACAGACAACCAAGCAGCAAGCAGCACTGCCAACCAAGGAGCTAGCGGTTCAGCCAACCAAGCGTCAAGCAGTAACTCTAAGAAAAAAGCCACCAGCAAGGCTAGAAACACATCGGCCAGAGGAAGAATGATCTTCGTTGCATCCAGCAACATGGAAAGCAGCTCAACCAACCAAGCGGCACGCAACATGGCTAACTTAAAAGCGAGCAGTACAGCCAGCCCATTGGATCATTTAGTGGCAGGCAGCAAAGACCATAAAGCAGCAAACAGCACTGCCAATCCGGTGGCAGGCAACAGAGCTTATCAAAAGGCTAGAAACAGCCCATCCAGAGGTAGAATAATCTTTGCTACAGCCGGCAACATGGAGATTAGCACAGCCAATCAGGCAGCAAGCAGCGTGGCTCACTTACCGGCAAGCAGCACCGCCTACCAAGCGGCAAGCAGCACAGCTAACTTAGCTGCAAGCAACACAGCCAATCAAGCAGCAAGCAGCATGGCTCACTTACCGGCAAGCAGCATGGCTCACTTAGCGGCAAGCAGCACAGCCTACCATGCGACAAACAACATGGCTAACTTAGCAGCAAGCAACACAGCCAACCAAGCAGCAAGCAGCACAGCCAACCAAGCGACAAGTAGCTTCGCCAGGATGGGATCGCTCGTCATTACAGTCGACAACATGGCATGCATCCATAAAAAAAGCCCGTCCATAAGATCCTACCAAAGCAAAGGAAACCGGGCATCAAAGAAGGAAGGGGGAAGCGGGAGGGAGGGGCAGGGTCATAACTAAGGTATGTTTATTACTTACGTTTGCTAAGTTCATCATCATATTACGTGATTATATTTATAGCGAGCGCATCTTGCCGGCGAGCGAAGCGAGCTCTAAGAACCAGTGCGCGCGGGAAAAAGAACGAGCTAAACCTACAGATTCATCAAGAAATTTTTTGCTCCCGTGGTGCTATGCCAAAAATGGCTAACATTTAACTCGCAATTTAGGGCGCCTTGAGGTTTGAAGACACGTTTTAAGTACCGCAAAAGCTTCGGTGAGACCCAAGAGATTTTTTACATGCTTCTATTCCTTCGTATGGAGTAAACAAATGATTAAAGACTTTTAACGTGTGACGTCACAGTGATCTCGCGCTATAATTTTCCCGCGATAAATTTAGAGCTAGGTGGATCAAACATCTGTAATGTGTGTACTATACTCTGTCCCAAGATATCCTGGATTCACATTTTGCATAATTACTCAATATTTATAAATACCTCAGGGTTTAAACGATGTTCATTCAAAAGAATGAAACATTTCCAAGATTTCTCAGTTGAAACGCCCCCATTAGCTTATCAGGTTTCAATACAAGGCTAAAATATGTGATGTCTACGGGGGTTTTGTATTGCAGTAAGCCCGGATGATAACACTGAAAAATTGCGGGAGGTATTCCAAGTGATTCCTAATGGAGAAAAGATGTAAACATTCCCCATTATAAATCTCTGTAAGAAATCTATTTGCGATCCTGTGAAATGAAGATATCTTGGAAAATTTCCCTTTCATCGAATTTAATTGCACTTCTTTCATGAGAATGTATATTTTTATTAAAAATCGATCAAATGTGCTGCATAAATATCGTGGGACAGACTTTAGCTATTTCAGTATAAACTACGATACCTGCCTCAGATCTTTAGTTTTTAAATTTTTTGGCTTTGATATATATATATATATACAAGTAAGAGCCATAAGAGCTATACTTTACTGCCCCATATATATATATATATATATATATATATATATATATATATATATATATATATATATATATATATATATATATATATATATATAAAATTTAAAAAATGTATTAATATCAAAGATACAGCCTCGTCATTTGGAACAAAATAAAAAAAGAATAAAGAGAAAAAATAAACAGTTAAAAAATTTATGTAGATATTGCATATTGTCAAACCATCAAATTGGAAAAATGGAAAATTACACACCTACAAACAGGGTTTTCTTTTGTACCTTGTTGTTATCTGACTTATATTTACATTCTACTGTGTTTTCCATTAATCTGTGATCTTCAAATGCCTCTAAATGCAACAAGTAGTCAAAGGTTAAAATGACGAGTTTTATTATGACGTCACAAACGCTGAACGCTATAAACTGCAACGTCACAAGCAAAAATTAAAAGTTCACGTTTGTGGCTGTTACTGTGGCTCTTCCATTAATATTAACTTACCCTTAGGATAAGATAGGAATTTTAAGGTATGAATCACATTTGCAGACAAGGCAAGAAGTAAAAAAATGTAAATATAAGCATTAAATCATGATTTTTTGAAGTATACTGTGAGTCTCATAACTGCAGCGGTGTTAGTCTCGTTCAACCAGACGCTCGGCTGTCTCCGTAAATCTCCGTCGGAGATTTACGGAGACAGCCGAGCGTCTGGTTGAACGAGACTACAGCGGTGTGTGCATACAAATTTTCATAACGCGCTAAAGCGCGTTACTCAATTTGTATGCACACACCGCTGCAGTTATGAGAGTGTATACTTCAAAAAATCATGATTCAATGCTATATTATTTGTTTTACCTAGAAATATTATATAAACTCTCTCTCTCTCTCTCTCTCTCTCTCTCTCTCTCTCTCTCTCTGAGTCTCTCTCTTAAAAACTCTTTGATGTTAGTTTTTAATTGTCAAAATATCACTTATAGTTGACAATGATGCAGGGTATGTGTAATTCTTATTAATTTTTATTTTACATGGCATTTTGTGTGTTTTGTTCCCCGTTTTTGTTTAGTATGTTACCCCTAATTTTTCATGTGAAAATAATAGACATATCATTCACAGAGCGCTGGCCGCCGTCGGGAGGGGAGCATTCATTTCATCAAATTTTCATCGGGATCAAAGTACAACAACAGAATGAGGGACTGTTCGCCCCGAAAGACGTTTCGCCCCGAGATGTTTCGCAACTATTAATTATGTGGTAATAGTAAATTGATAATAACATGTAGAACCTTCAAGTAAGTTATAACACCTTAGGGTAATTAGAATTTGCTAAGACAATTAATTATGGTTGTTTATTAAACATAATAATCTGCATGTGGACAATGATTTGGTACATTATTATTAAGAATTTTTTTAAAAGAAAATTTAAAAAAAAGTGTTTTAATACAGTCAATATTTTATTAATCTAATAAATAAATATTTATCTTTAAACATCGCATTATAGATATCGTTATAATGTTTATATGATGAATTAGGATGTATTTCGTATTAATATTTACTCATTATATTTACTCAAATTACAATATTTTGTATATTAAATGGAAAAAAAAAAGCTTCCCAATGATTGATATATAATACCTAGATAAAACAACAAAAAAAGTAAACAAAATAATTTTTTAATTTTTTTTTATTGTTTTCAATTTGCAAACGTGAACATGATGATGAAAATGGCCGAGAATGGACCTTAATTAATTCGCATATGTAGGGTATTCCCATATGTAGCCGCTAGTTCTCATAATTAACACCCGTCTCGTAATTAATTTCTCCTCTTTAGCTGGACATGGATAGCCTCAATATTAGTTATAACATCTTAATTAGAAAACTGATTCAGATATTTAATAATGATTGCTAAACAAACATAATTATAAATGCACGTGGATAATCGTTTTATACATTATTAAAGTGATCAGTGAATGTGCCACAATAAACATGATCATTTGTAGATATGTTTTTAATAAAGTCAATATTAATTACACGAATATATGTATATATAAATAGTTATCTTAAAACATCGCAATATATATAATAAAATAATAAATAATATAAGTGCGAAACGGTCTTTAGGAGCGAAACGTCCACAGGAGCGAAACGTCCCATTACCCAACAACAGGTGTCGCTAAATTCTTCATTTCCGGTTTCTGCTACGAAAAAAAAAATAAACAAAATTTTCTCGAAACAACGGATTTTCTCAAAATTCTGTGAACATTTCATACTCCCCGCCGTGGCTGACGGCAGAACAGACTCTTAGTTATGTAGTATGGAGGATATATATGTTGGCCGCGATGCGACCCCTGTCTCTCAAAGCTCGGGATCCTCCACTGGCAGTAATTCCAGTAGTACGGGAGAGGAGGAACGCTTGCGCCGCTTGTTCAGTAGCTGTGATGGGGACGGCGACGGCTTTCTGGACAGGTAAGAGGAAAAAACTCGGATCACCTTGTGGATCCTATTTTTCTGTATTCTTAAACTTGTAATCTGAACGATACACAATCTGACAATGGGCATGCTTGGTTTTTTTTTCTTTCTCAAAGCCTGGTTACATAATATACAATATAATTTAAGTCAAACTAATTGGCTGAAGCTGAAGGCAATAATAGTATTTTAAACCTTTAAGAGATTTAATTTTAATCTTTAAATTGATTTTTAAGAGAAATGATTTATCTCTCATTGTCTTGTCCAGTCAATGTAAATTCATCTTAAACTTAGATCAGAGACATATATAACATATATATGTTATATATGTCTCTGCGTAGATCAAGCAACTGTTATAATTTGACAGTTTCAAAGTTAAATCAGATTCAAGATAGAGCTTCTGGCATTTATACATATGAAGAAATAAATAATGACCATATGTAATAAACAACACTTTAAAACCTGTGGTATTAACATTTACTGGAATAAAATCGACAACTTTATGGGGAATATTATGTGCTTGTAAATGTAATTATAATATACATGGTCCCATTTTGACTTTCAGTGGGGACTTTATCTACATGTGTCGCCAGCTCAACATGGAGGACATGGCCGAGGAGATCATGGATCAGCTCGGACTGCAGTTGCAGAGCAAGATCACGTTCCAGGACTTTTTACGGTTCCGTGGACAGGTAACAAAACTGTCATCTGGTCATACTACCTGAAAAACACAAACACACATTACATACTGGTAGACTTTCTACATCATGATGCATAAACGACAGCAACATACAGTTAAAGTATTGAAAAAGAAAGCTCTTCAATTATATTGATCAACACTATACAGCAAGAATATCTCCATTAGATAAATTTCTTAAAAATTAAAATAAGAAATGTATTTAGAGTCTATGTATCTTCTTGCTTTCTTCTCTATTCTCTCTCCTCTCTTGCTCTAACTCTTCCCTCTGACTCTTATTTCTCTTTCTCTTTGAATATACACATAATACTCTTTAATGCATCCAGTGTCTCTCTCTCTCTATCTCTCTCTCCCTATATATGCAATTCTAGAACTGACATTTTTCAACACTCCATAAATAATAATGTATGTATGATCTTTTAGGTACAGAACGAAGAGCTTGATCTAAGTCTTGGGGTGGAGGATCAAGGAATTGACTCGGACTTGAGCGGGGCGTTACGTCATCCAGACAATGTCACTTCCTGGCCAACAATGTCCAGTGATAGCCTGGGTAAGAACTATCAAAAATTTTCTTCAATCTGAAGTGAAAGTGTTAATAAAATGAAACTGTGTCATATCAAAATTTAATATTTTCTGACCCTAACACACAAGTTAATGTACCACTTTCTTTTAATTAACATCATGAGTCTTAAAAGATTTATTAAGTTGAATTATTTAAAAATATTATTTAAATCCATCTTATTTGAGGTTTTAAGGACAAGGGGAGTTACTCTTACATACATGATTTAAAGCTCATTGGAATTTCTTGACATGACAACTTATAACAAATATAAAAGCTATTATGATTTTCAAATCTCAGAAGTCATGAAACATGTATGTTAAAGATATTTGGAGTTATGATCAAAATTGTTTTTTATGCCTTTTTTTTAAGAAAGCTGTGTATATAATTCTGGCCCAACTGGATCACCAACAATTTGAAATTGCTCTACTCAGTTCTCAACTCAAATCATAAAATAACCAGTGCGTGAGTTTAGGCTAAAACTCAGATTTGAGACTCAGAATTAAGATGAGGAAAGTTGGTGATGACAGAAGCCAAAACTTCCTTTAAAATGTTTTTTTTCCCCATTGTATTTTAAAATTTTTGGCACAAGAACCAGTACACTTTTATTTTTTTTGGGGGGGGGGTGTGGGGGCTTTTCATAAAGGGAAAATAAAAATAAATTTTTGATATTACAGGAGCATGCTCTGGAAAGCCCGACTCCCTGGATTACGACAGTGGAGCCCGGGACATGAGTCCGGAACCAGCCAGTTTACAGCAGCTGGTGGAATCCCATAATCCTCGGCTACTGAGTATAGTCCAGGACGACAGCATCGGGATGGAGATTCTGGATGTGGCAAATAGAGTGAGTAACACATATCCAGAATATTCAAGTCTTTGGTGCATGCATATAATTCATAGTAAATGTACATCTGAGTGAGAGGAGCGTAGATTTTCCCCATGAACTGAAAACTAAAGGTATTGCATTATTTGGACGTGGCCCACAGAGAGAGTAAAGAAATTCGGAATTCTGCAATCTTAAGTGCATGCATGTAATTTATGATATTAAATGGTGTGAGAGAAATGTAAATTTTCACTGAACTGTAAACGTATAATATTTAAGATATTCCTGGAATTCTCCAGTCTTTGGTGCATGCATATGATTTATTATTATTGCAAAATGTGTGAAGGGAACATACGTTTTCACTCTGAAAATGAGTATATTGTAATTTTTCTTGTATATTTTGGGTGTGGTCATCAGAGTTACAAATCCCTGAAAAACCCAAGATTCAGATGCATATAATTTATACTAAAGGCATGAGAGGGAAATAAATTTTACTATGAACTGACTACCATATATCCATTTTTTTGGTGTTTCACATAATTTGTGATAATGTGGAAAATGTTGAACTTGTTATTTGCGTCGGTCATTTTTTGTGATTTAAAAAGTTTCCAATAGCAAACAATACCAGATATGATTTCTGCGTATTGAATATTTTGCGATGTAAAATTATTTGTGGAAAATCGAAAATTAAATATTTGCAAAAATTACTGGATGTACGGTATATTTAATATACAGTCAAACTTTATTATCTCGAACTAAATGGGACTGTTAAAAACCTTTGAGATATCTGAGTATTCGAGATATTGAGGGTAAAATGCTTAAAAAATAAGTGGTTGAGACTTACAAATCACTTTGACATATCCATTGTTTTCGAGATATAAGTGTTCGAGATATCGAAGTTCAACTGTTTGAGAAAATCTGGTGTGACCAAGAAAGCTAGTCACAAATTCCAGAATACTCAGGTCTGGAGAGCATGAACATGTAGTAATTTAAACAACTGTTTGAGATTAATTTATAGTGTTCAACATGAACTTAATATTGAATACTAATCATGCAATCAGTCACACTTCTACATGCTTAGCGTAGTGGATCCACGGAGAACTACTAGTCAATTACTTGTTGGTAAAGAGTTCGAACCACAGATGCACCGGTACTTTTTTTTCAAACTCAACTTTTTTATTTATTCCATTATATCCATTTTGGGCAAATTTGCAAAAAACTTTGTAAAATTTTTGGATACAATCAAAAAACTTTTATTTTATTTCATTTTATTTATAAAGTTTTATAGAAAAATAACATTTCATGATGAAAAAAAAAAATACTCTGAAGTTGAGGATTGGAAAACCTTAAATGCCACTTTGCCAGTGTTAAGTATAGTAAGGGAGATAATTCAAAACTTTCAAAACAGACTTTCAGATAAATCAGTGAAACATAGAAATCTGTTAAACCATAACAGTCAAGATATCTTTGCATTATTGATGTTGTCTGCTCATTAAAGACAGATAGCTTCTTCTATGTCTGCAGATTCCAACTCCAAACTCCTTATTTTTTCAGACAAATTAGCTTCACAAGTTTTTATTCCAGAATTGATTTTCCTTTTAAGTTCTCAAGGCGACAGGAAACAAATTAGATTTACAATGTAATACCGTCAGAACAAGATTCTGTCATTTAGATGGATTCTTAGTTCAAGTGGGGAATTTAGAAAAATAAATTTGATGATTGGATCTGTTGTACAGGTTCCTTTTTTCCAATGCATGTGAAGAGTCATCATTGTTCGTGGAGAACCAATATGCGTGGCTTTTTGGGGGAACCCTTTCCCACAAATTTACATCCCCACCAACATGCATATACAAGCATTTGTTTATATTTATTAAAATTATTTCCATTGCATAACAAAGAAATTACATCCCCACGAACCAGATAAAAATTTGGCTATCCACGAACATTGACCCCCACAAATAAAGATAATTCCACAGTATTGCAGGATCTTTTTCAGCAAGGCCACCTCTCTCTCTCTCTCAAAAAAAAAAAATCTTTATATGTAGACCTACTCTAAAGGAAATTAATATAGTTAAAAGTTGAATTTCTTAAACAACTTAAAAAAAATGAAATTATTATAAAACAAAATGTAACTGAAATGGTTCTTAAGTACTGGTAAGTTGATTTTTAATTTTCACATGCTGCTGCTGTTTTAACATTGGTTGAGCTCACTTCAGTATACCGTAACATGTATTTGATACTGTGAATTCCTTATCTTACGCAAGTACTTAATTCTGCGATTCCGTTTTGTATCAATGGCGAGAATTCAAGATTGCAAACATCAATTATTTGTTAACATAACTTTTTAAAGTTCAAAACTGTTGAAAAATAAAAGTGAGATTTTATGTACACAAAATGATACAATTTTCTTTTATTATACTTTCCTGTTAAATACTGCAATCTGATTGGTTTAGACGCAGTTGACAATCCGTTCTCTCTCCCTCGCACGCTTAGCAACGGGCCGATAGAACGAATTGTTACATGCGCGTTAATTATGCGCGTACGGTTCGCCGTAGAATTCACGTCTTTTCTATATAAAAGCAGTAAAATTTGCTATAAAAATTATGACATTCAGTATAATAAAATAAATAGTGCCTGTTTGGGAGGGTACCAGTTGAAATTGACACCCCTCGAAAACCATTGTCAACCTCCGCTTCGCGTCGGTTGACAATGGTTTTCTCGGGGTGTCAATTTCAACTGGTACCCTCCCAAACAGGCACTATTTATATAATGGTGAATAAGGAATCTACAGTATTTAAACAAAAACAATGTTGTACTCTTATTCTATTTTTTTTTTTATTGAAACAGATATTTTTGCAAACACTCCCTCAAATTTCCTCTCGGAAGATTAGATTGATCTTTGTTGGATCAATATCTTTAAATATGTCAGAGATCTAGAGAAACACCAGTGGAAAAAAATCATCAAATACCACTTGTATTTTGTCTAGAAGTGAGTAAACATTGCAAAAAAAATCTGTGTTTACATTACCAAGAAAGTCAATGAAATCAGATTAAAAACTCTCAGGATAATCCGATAAAACAGATAATTTGAGCTAAATTCTGGCATAAAAAAAGGGAGTAAAAAAAGGGGGGGGGGAACCAGTAACTTTACCATGGGATCATTATTAATGTTAATTGAAGTTTATACTGAAAAAGTACAATTCAGCAAGAGCTTTGGAGATATTGTGGCACTGTGTTGACTCTCTGATTATCTAATCAATATCCATCTGTTGGATTCCATGTATAATCCCGGATTGCCACTTTGTCAATTTCAAGTGAAGCTTGTGTTTGAAGCCAAAGAGTCATTAGCTACGATTTGAGTGTTGTTTTTTTTTTTTCGTCAGGGTTGAAGACTTTGTTGTTAGAAGAAAATTAAAGAATTTTTATTATCATGGTAATTATTTAAGTTATAGGGGAGAGAAAAAATGAGGTTGGATATAACATGAAAATTGATTTTTATCACCTTTGTGATATTTTTTCCTCTTTTTTTCTGCCCTCCAATTTATACCATCACATCAGTATTTCTTGTATAATTATAATTCATAAAGCTGCTGTTTCAATTCAGTTTGTTAATACGGAACAAGTTTAAGACTTTTTTTACTATATTAAACTTCAGAATTATTCATTTATAATTTCAAATAATAAAATCAATTCGATTATTATTTGATCTGACATACGAAACTTTTACACGGTTGTTTCTGGGTTCAATATATGATATATATTATGCAGTGAACTGGAATATTTTAAACCCATTATTAAATACAATGTGGAGCAGATGGTTCAGTGGTTATGGGCTTTATACCAGTAACTGTAAGGTCACTGGTTCAAACCCTGCTGTGGTCACTTGATGTTGTGTGTTGTGCACTTAGACAAGGCACTTTATCACATTGTCTCAGTCCACCCAGCTGAAATTGGGTACCGGCTTACGCTGGGAGTTAACCTGCGATGGACTGGTGTCCCATCCAGGGGCAGTAGATGACTCTCATCCGTTTAGCACCACAGAAACCAGGGATAAGCACTGGCCCTACGCGACTTCACGGCACGGAGAAGGATTTAACTATTAAATATATATAAAGCTGGAAGAAAAATGATATAAAAAAGAAAGAAAAATGTTCACAATTCAACATGCTGGCTTTTTTACAGCTTCGCTAATTGGCAAATTCCTCTTCATGCTTCCAAGGAAATTATGATCCCATAAATCACCTCTATTGAAGTTCATGCAGTAAAATGGCAATTGTTTCCAAGAACAAAAGCATCAAAGTTTACATTTGTCTGAGATGAAAACCATCATGCTCTCATCTTGGGGGTCATTTTCCCGTTTGCTCTTTTCCCCCTTTTCATTTACACAGTCCAGGTTAACCTTATGACAAAGATGAAAATTGGACCGACTCTTCTATTAGTTACCATGGCAAAAAAAAACTGCATCTTAATTCTGTTTTTATTTGCATACCAAATCTAGGGACCCCTAGACAGATCGGTGATGAGCACAGTTCTAATATATTGATCCAAGCAGACTGTCAGGGAATTCTTAAGAATTTCACATGCTCTATTCTTCCCTGCATGCATATATGCACTCTAATGCACCATCTGAAGTTCTACAGGTTGTTTTGGGGTTTTTTGAAGACCTGCAGACTTTTGGAATGGATCCATGCATGTTAATGATCCAGATTGTGGTGTTTTCAATCTTTTTTAACATGTTTGAGATGTCGACAATCTGTATACATGAGAACATTACTGGGGTTATATTTATTAACCGTTTTGTTTCTAGAGAGAGAGGCATGAGTTTTAACAAAATTGTAAACAATATTTTTTTTTAAACAGAAAAAGATATATATATAATCTACATCATACTGTCCTGGCAATTGTTATTCGTCTCCCTAGTTAAAGGTGTACTATAGCGTGATTGCACTTTCATTTTTAAATACTGAATTAGATCATCATTGACAAGGAAATACGGTAATTAAAGCTGAAAAAAATCCTTTTGGATAATGTACAGTTTGCACATATTATATATATCGTTATCTGCAGTTTATGGAAAAAAAAAAATATACACATGATATATATATTTCCATGAACTGCAGATAATGAATGCAAAAAAATCAATAAATGAAAATAAGAAACGTGTTTCAATTGCATTAATTAAAGTTCTGAAGTTTTAATTGTGCATGTTATTTTAAACTATGAAATCTAAGTTAACATGGTAAAGATGTGGAATATACGGTCAAACTTTATTATCTTGAATTAGCTTGGACTGTTTTAAAAACTTCGAGATATTCGAGATATCAAGGGTATAATACTTAAAAAAATAAGTGGTGGGGACTTACAAATCACTTCGACATGTTCTCAGTATTCGAGATATCAGTGTTCGAAAATCATAGTTCAACTGTATAAGTCACTTTTTACAATGTTAGGACCCCTTGAGGACATTTATTGATATGATAGTTACGACAGGAAGCTATCCCAGGGTTCCTTTTTAATCGTTCTAACTTCCATAACAGGGGCATTTATAATGATAGCTTTATAATTGCAAACAGCATGAAAGCCATCACGATGCCTGAGTTTTAAATGGTGTATTGGAGAACAACTAATTGACAATTATTGTAACTATAGATAAACGCTTTACATGTATTTCTGATCTATACTTGAAACATCAACATCGTCAGAGATTGATAAATAAATTGCTACTGTGTACACAAACATCTGATGGAGAACCAGAAGCCCTCAGGGAGCAGACGTCTGCCATTGCTCTCTGCCATTTTCTAGGGGCAGAAGTTTGTTTTTCTTTCTTGATGAATGAATCATTTTGAAGAATTTTCAGCAGCGTTTGAGCAAGAGAGACAGTTCATTGAGGATTTGTGAAAGGTTACTCTATTGACAGTAGCAGACGGCACTTGTCATTTTCTTTAAAGAGAGAGAAGAAAAAAATTGATGAAAAAAGTTGTTAAAGAGAAGTGATTGCAGACAGCATAGGATATCTGAATTTTCAATAAATTTGTAAGAAAAAACCTTGCTGGTTTCATTGCAGTAATCAAAAAGATGATGGGAGAGGAAATATTTTCAGTAAATGTTACATAGGTATGGATGAAGCATACAGCCTGGCTTATCTGAGGTGAAGCGATAAACGCAGATAAGAAAATCATTTTTAACTGAGATGACATTTTGAAGCGTGGGTGTTTTCAACATCAAGAACATCGGAGTCTGTGGATCCAAAATAGCTCGAGGGCGAAGTTTATGATCATTGGAACATTGCATAAGAAGGTCTCCATATGCAACAGCCGAGTTCTGGAGTATGGAAGTGCAGAACTATTGACTGGAGCAATATAGTGTGAAATCTAGATGTTATAACGATACTGCCATTAAAGCCACATAGGATTCATGTTTGTGTGTGTGTAGCCTTTCTGTTGTGAACTTATGAAAGAAGTGAACCTTAAAAGCTATTCCAGGAATATCATGTAACAATGGAGTACTGTGTTATAGTTCAACTTTGATTTATTCAATAGGAAAATCGCCAGTATCATGTATAATTGCAGTGAAGCGAATTATAATTAGTTCATTACAAAATTGTTTTAAGAAATTGGACACTCAATTTATTGAGAATTCACCATTTTGTGATTATTCCTATGTTCCTTTTTCCCAAAGAGAATGGAATTACTGGCCATTAGAGCTAGAATAATTCAGTTTTGTTGTGATTTCTGGAGAACAAATGCTTTATAAAAAAGTGACTCTTAATCTGATTGAGTGAATTGAAATTAATCCCTAAACAACTTTTTATCAGTATTATCATCCATTTTTAGGAGAAAATTAATCCTCCTAATTGATTAAGTAATTAATTAGTAATGAATAGTGATCCGTATCAAAATTACTACTGTTAAAACAGAAGCTCTTTCAAAATATCAGGATTATTTACATGTACGACCAAACAAAAAATCTAGGATAACGGAGATGAATGCTCTGGTTAAAAGCCAATACAGAAAGAATCAATGGAATTTGGACTTGGAGAGATGGGCTGGCCAAACGCTGTTGATTATCAAGAACATGTTTCTGAATTAATATAATTATGGTTACAATAAGTTGAAGCAGTGTTGGTTGTGAAGAATTTTTGGCTGTGTGAATTGTGAAGAAGAAAATTGTGTGAATAATCCTTAAGTTTTTCAAACTGTTCCACAGTGCAGTATCAACATGTGTTGAATGTGTCTGTCTATAAAAGTTGGAGATTTATCTCAGCCAAAATGGGAGGCATTTTAAGAGAACTCCATAAAATCTGTGTGGCAATCTTTGGGATATTCACATCAGGAAACAAAAATTAAAAAAAAAAATTAAAAGTTATAGTGTCTGAAGGAAACTTTAGATATTTGTTACTTTTGAACTGTTTAACAAAAATTTTTTACATGGAAGGCGATGATACTTCAGAGTCCCATACCTACGAGAGGATTTATGTGAACGGTTACCATGGTAACTCCAAACAACACGTCTGTGCAGAGGATAACCCCACTTGTCAGGTGATCTTGTCTGTTTCAATCATTTCCGCCCTGTTTTGTGAGTTGTATTAACTCATGTGTGCATCAGTCAATGACTCTGTGAGTGGCGTGTGGCCATACAGTGTTATCTGTTGCTCATCTCTCCCCCTCTCTTTTCACATCTTTTCTGACTCTTTCTCCCTTCTCTGTTAACTCTCTGGTACCTCTCTTTCTTATACCCATATTTTCTCTCTCTCTCTCTTATCCTCTTTCTCACATTCTCTCTCTCTCTCTCTCTCTCTCTCTCTCTCTCTCTCTCTCTCTCTCTCGTGTGCACCTTTCTCTGCTTTTCTTCATTCCCTTTTTACTGTCTCTTATAATTTCTCTCTCCCTCTTTCTCTTTCTGTGACTTCCTCTTGTAACTCTTTTTCTCTCTCTCCTGTGCTCCTGGTTCCTACCCACCCACCCACCCCCCAATATTACTACATTTACATTCAAAATAAATATAGAAAGTTATTGTGAAAAATTTTATGATTAGACTCAGAGAGGTGATATGAAAGAGATCTGAATCTATTCAATACAAATACATATTTATCAAAGTACTTACATCTCTAGTCTCGTGTGTACCTGTACGAATAAACATCTTTCCGCCTAGTGGACCATGTTCAACTCATTCTGGTGCTTGCCCATTGCCAATTGTACCTGACCATAAGCCAGTTATGATACAACATTTAGAAGGCTTTATATAGAAAACTAAAGCATTTTTTCTATAGTACAAGTATACTCTTGATTTCATTCAAAGGAGGTATTCACTTCAAAAGCCACAGATGACGGCTGTTGTTTCATGGTACATGCACAAAGTATTGGATGAGGGAGAATTGAGGAAGGAACTAGACTAGGGTTTCCTGATTCCTTGCATTATTAGCTTGTTGAGGCTATAGACCCTGGGGCCCCCTAAAGGGGTTCTGTCTTTATCAGATCTATTAATGTCATGTGGTTAGGAAATACAGTAATAAGATCTGAAATAAAATTTAGGAAACTTAAATTTTCACAAACATGTACCTTCATTTTTAGTCTTTGTAATTTTGCATAATTACTAATATTTGATATGTGTTGCCCCTTTGTTGCCTCATTGAAAAAATAAAATAACGACTTTAAAAAAAAAATGTTTCATAATTATAGTGATTTTTTTAACAAACTGAAATGTGATGAACTAGAAGATGATCTTTGAAATTTCCTTATTGGATTTTCTGTTATAAATGGAAGGGAATTTTTCTGTCTAGAGTTATAAATGACTGAATGTGAACAACAAATCTGTGACACATGGATTAAGATTATGAAATCTTTGTTGATTTGCATGGATATAATGAAAGAAGATATTGACTAAAATGATCCTCAGATTCCGACGACATTGGTAGCAGTGCATGTTAAATGTGTAGTTTTCTGTTTTTGAGATGCATATAATTTATTGGATATCACCAACTACTGAAGAGTTGAACTTTTTGATTTGAATTTCATGGACACATGAACGTCATGACGACTGTGGCACAAAGAGATTCTGAGATTTGACATTTTTCCTTCTTGTATAAAGTGCTATAGGCATGACATACAGGGAGTACAGAAAATGAGAAAAATTTTGCCTTAGATTTTATCTCATGTCAAAATGAGTTCTAAGAAGGAGAAGAAAATCGGAGAACTTGTGCAGCAGCGTCTTTCAAAATACGAGGCGCTTACTACTCCGCCAGCACAGAATAGAACTCTGCCTCCAGGACACTCTTATAAGCGTTCATGGTCGTACGACGAAAAGGAAATAAAAACCAGAAACATGCACATCACTGTCGGTGAGAGACTGCGAGAGAACAGGGGGGTTAGGAATACGCTGTCAGTGTTAAACTTTGTCAGAAAACAGGAGCCTGAATATGTAAGACTGCAGCAGCATATTCTTGAATTATAACACATATGTATTTACAAACCATATTCATTTGTCCCTGGATTCTTCAGTAGGGATCTAATTTCTTCCAAGACTGGTCCAACCTTATGCTTTTAAAGTTATCTGAAATTATAGATAAACATTGGACCTAATGTTAGGTTCATAATGATATTATGAATGAAAATTTATTATGTAGGGTAAAACATTTTCTAGATTTCCCTTTTTGAATCTTGGATGAGTTTTGCTTAGAGCACTATCTAGGCCAGTTCTTGACTTTTTGAAGGAAGTTTTAGAAAATATGGAAAAAATGTTTCCTGATTCAATAATGTTTAAATTCTTAAGCAGTTTGAAGTGAGTGCAAAATATCCAAAATATTCCCCACAAATATTGAGGTCCCAAGGGACCTAAACAGACTCGAGTAAAAATAAGACCTTTGAATTTTGAAGACTTGTTTGAAATTGCATGTATCTACAGGGTGTACCTCAAATATTCAATCAGGTATTACATGTTTTATTTTGTATTGTATTACATGTTTTTGTATTGCCGTAATATTTTACTGATCTACTATTCTTTTCATCAGCCAAGATGAAATTTAGTCCACTTTTTCAGCTTACTATATAAAAGATAGAATTTATGATTTATTTTAATGATCCAGAAAAATCTAATTATTGAATCTCTATCTTGCAGCTCCACCTAGCGGCATTGACATCACTGAAAGGGGAGATTATTGAATTGAACAACAGGCTGCATCATGTGACCTCGGAAAGGGATGTCTTAGAGAAACAGGTCAACAGGCTGCAGGTATTGACCAATGAAGCCAATTTTTGGGGGCTGTAGAATTTAAATCTTATTGTAAACTTGCATGTTCATAATTAAGTGGGAATATTATAGCTGTTTTGTCTCTATGAGCCTCATGCTAACATGTGATTGTGTAACGGGATGGGGGAAATAACGATTGCATTATATCTACACAACCTATCTATATGTCCCAATGAATTTTACATGAAAATTTACTCAATTTCTTTTGGTCACTGTTTAGGCAGACAAGTTGCGACTCCAACATGAATGTGAGAAGCGATTGGACATCACAGCCGGACGGTACGAGGAGCGCATCACCGAACTCCACAGTGTCATAGCAGAGCTAAGGAAAAAGATAGAGAGGCACCAAATTAATGTCATCAGGTATGGAGGAAAAAATCTGAGGAGTAACAAATGGCATGTATTTTAGTTACTGTAATATTGCATTTGGTAAATTTCTGAATGTATTTATTCATACATTTATATGAATGAAATTTGATGTACTTGAATAAGTAGAAGCTCTGTTCTGTCCGCCTAACACTCTGAAAGCCAAATGTAATATGTGTTTGCAGTACTGTGGAATCATTAGAATTCGTGGTGGCTCAATTTTCGTGGTATTCATGGGTAGCCCTCGCCCACGAATTTACATCCTCAACGAAAACTAATTATAAAAGGTTTGGTTTACCTAATGAAACTGAAAACTGATTCGTCCACGAAATTACATTCCAACGAACAAGCAAAAAACCCATAATCCACGAAAATTGGCCCCCACGAAATTAAATGATTCCACAGTATTCTCCTAAATTGATTAATTAAACTACTTCCGAATATGTATGCAGACAGATCTAGTAACCAAAGTTTTCAGAGATGCATCATAATTAACGACACCCTGTCCCAGAGGGAGACACAGGGAACAGGGGCTGTCAGAGGTTAACTGCTGCTGCTGGCTTCTTCTCCTCAGTACAAATATAAAGGGATGATTTGAAATCAATACAGTACAGTGTTGAGTTATTTCCCCCAGAGAGGGAGGGATGGGGGAGAGAGAGAGAGAGAGAGAGAGAGAGAGAGAGAGAGAGAGAGAGAGAGAGAGGAGAGAGAGAAGAGAGAGAGGAGAGAGAGGGGATGCACAGAGAGAGAGAGTAGACCTTAAAGAGATAATGTAATGATTTCATGGAGTACTGTTGTTAAAATTGATCAGAGACAGAGAAATAGGGTTGATAAAAGAATATTAACTGTGTTGATGGGAGGAAAAGAGGGAAATGCTGGGGGGGGGGGTGGTTCTCAATTTTGGCTGTGACTCAGAGGCTCAGGGTCAGTACAAATGATGACTTCATAATCGTCTATTGATTAACATTTACTATATGTCTCTAGGCTTTAACATGCTTAATGGTCTCCTGCTTTGGGTTTGTTGACACTTCTCTACAGTGTTTTCTCTGATACTGGTGTGTCATGATCAAGCATAAGTCATTTCCTCTGTTCACTTTTCTAACTGTCTGTGGAAAAGTGTGAAACTTGGTTCTTGATAAGCATTTTTAGATAGAAATCTCATTTGCAAAGCATTCAGAGAGTGAAAACAAAATCAATTAAAAACTTTTACCAAAACAAGGATTGAATAAACATTTACAACTTTTTTCCTAAGATATTTTATGCTTTCCATATTTTCAAGATAACATTTTTAATTACCAGTATGTCTTGTAACAAGAAGATTTGACCTTTATTACAGAGAGGGTTGACCTTTGATGTACTTGAGCCTTAATTCAGAGACTTGACCTTACATGCACTTTGACCTTTTTTACAGAGGTATATGACCTTTGATGCACTTTGACCTTTATTACAGGGAGGAGGATGAGTATGAAGACTCTGCCGTCCAGAGCAACAAGAGCAATGACGGAGGAAGCCGGGCAGCCAATGAGTCCCAGGCCAACAGTCTAGGTCAGGATCCGTTAGGTCTTACGGAGGCTGGATGGTCAACAAACTAACCATCAGATCTGCCTAAAATTTAAGATATGATTTGCATATATATAAACTATTATTATACCGAAAGGAGAAGGGGTATACTGTTTTACCCTTGTGTGTCTTTCTGTCTATCTGTCTGTCTGTAACAAAAATTTCTGTCGCATTTTTCTCAGCAACTATAAATTGCAGATGCTTGAAATTTTAACACACTATTTGTTTAGGCATGCCATATTGTGGGATATATTTTTGTACCAATTGGACGTCAACTTCCTGTTAAATGTTGAATTTACTTATTTTGCATATTCACATCAGCGGAGGTATTACAAGTGAACATTGGCTCTCAGATATCTTGTTTAGTAAAGAAA
Source organism: Magallana ariakensis (assembly GCA_020458035.1). NCBI lineage: Eukaryota > Metazoa > Mollusca > Bivalvia > Ostreida > Ostreidae > Magallana > Magallana ariakensis. The sequence continues at coordinate 63,682,154 of CM035811.1, forward strand.
AAATCCACCTATTTTACCTCTAGATTAGGGTATTTGCCTGTATTTCTACATAGAGCTCTATTGTAAAAGGAGGACAATGCAGTCTAAAAATGGCCATGACCATTGAGCCCTCTTAACACGTTATGTCGTCTAAGTCTGACTCAGGCACATCAGTTTTTGGTTGACGAGATCTTCATATATATTGAAATCATTAGTGTTAAAGGCGGCTCAAATGTTTTGGATTCCATAGCTACACAGAAAAATTTACCTCCTCAATGAGTTATGATGTTTGATCTATATGAGAATTGATCCAAGAAATATGGTCCCCACAAATATGCAGTAAAACCTTTCCATCCATGAAAAATGACCCCTGCAAATATACAGGATTTCACTAGATATATTATGATATGATTTCCTATTTAAACCTGTTTGTATTGATGATATTTTAACTTTTGTAGATATCCTGGGTAACGATCTGAACACAGAGATATCCCGAGTGGTGACCACCCTAGACAATGTGATTGAGGACCAGCCAATGACGGTGGGCCAGGAGGGCACAGAAGAGGGCAATAACACGGAAGCCGCGCTGTGTGATATTGAGGACAACGACAGTGTCGAGGAGCTAGCGCTGCAGGTGAGGACCACCAGGGTAGTGGGGAACCAGTACAGGATGTGGAATTCTGGGTCAATTTTTCTTAGTGATTAAAGATGATGGAGAAATAGTAAAATATGTTGCTGGCATTTGATGCATTGAAAAACTGTTGGTAGTCTGAATGAAATTTTCTTAGTGTTCAATCATTAGTTTTTGAATTACAGTAATTTTGGTACATTCATATAAATCTGGTTATATTTTCATTGCTATTTTGATTATGAATTGTATTTGAAGGACGAAATCTAACATTTACTTCACAATATGCAGCACTATATTACTACTATGTTGTATAAACATTAGCTTATTACTAATAGAACCATTTTACCAAGAGCTTGGACTTTCTGTGGGATGTTTCTATCTAGTTTGCTCATGAAAACAAGCTGTCAGATATTGACCTCCTTTCTTCTAATTCGCTACGAGATGCTCATTAATATTCATAGACTGTCAAAACCGGAAAGTTGTTTGCCAAGATCTGCTCGCTGTGTGAAATTGATGCTGTTTCAGCAAAATATACATCCCTGTGTGAAGTCGGGCGAATGTCATTGCGTTCAATATATTCATATCTATTAGCCAATGACTGGGCAGTTAACCATGAGCAGACCCCGCCTTCATCAAATCTGAGTTTGTCACGTACTGCCCAAAGTCCAAACTCTTGTTAAAACGGTTCTAAATTTATAACTATTACAGTACCCCCTTTCACCTAATGCTTATTCATGACAAAGTATTTTATTTCTAAATCCTCTGATATTTTGTCTTTAACTTTATTTGTTTTTTTGTTTACAGGCCTGTAAACAGATAGATGCCCTTGACCTGGAATCTCCCCCCTCACCCCCACCACGTGGTCTCCGACCGGCCACGTTCCACCCCCCTCCCCCACCCCCTCCCAACGAGTACCCTGACCCTGCCTACCTACAGGAAGTGATCTTCTCGCTGAGACAGGACGCCATGATGCTACAGGAGACTGTCCAGAGGCAGGAGGTGGAGCTTAATATGCATAAGGCTGCGATTGGCAGTTTGAGGGAGGAACGGGATAAACTCAGGCAAAGGGTGAGACCCCACAAAGGGAAATAAATAGTGTTGTCAAATCGGTTGAAAATCATAATCGATTAATCTGTATAATCGGTTAACTATAACCAACTGATGATCGGCCAATAATCGAATCGGTAATAATTTGTATTAAATTCATTAAAATGGGTCACTAAATTTTAACGTATTGTTTATTTTTAAGATATTCAAGTGGACCCCGCTTAATATAATAGTTATTTTGTCAGGAAAAATTGTGATATTAACCGGACTATAATAATAACTGAACCCAGCTAAATTCAATGTGTACCAGTATGCCAAGTGCCTATTCACGTCATGTATTATTACTATCTATTTCTAGACAATGTACTTTCCACAATAATTGATGATTTCTTCAAATACTTTACTTTTAATGCTTCAAAAAAGTTAATTTCATGGATAAAGTTAACTAAAGTTAACTATTACAAGCTGGGAAAATTGCAAGATCCACCAATATGCTTCCGATGGGTTGACATGCTTTCATTTTGTTTTCTTCCTGTACTTCCGGTGTTTACTAAAGCTAATAAGGCATTCATGAGACAATTCGGTTTTAATAACTTCTTTCAATAAAAATCAAATAAACAAAGTATTTACATTTACTTATTAAAAATTATTAGAGGTTGGTTGCCCCAATGCTTGTGTTTTCTAAAAGAATCCAAAGTGTTTTATTTTTGTGCCTCGATGATCGTAGAGTTTTGGCACATGTGTGTTTTCAACTTCGGCCATTTCGTTTTTAAAACGTGAAACTGTGTTAGCATAATTCCGTAATAAATAAAACGAGTTTCTATCAAAATAATGATTGACAATTGTTTTTTATTTATATCGAAAATTAAAGATCTTGACGTTATTAAATTTCATTGTACCCTTTGTTTAAAATTCTAGCATTGGTCTGATCCGAAACAATATCCTTCTACCGTAACTAAAAAGATGTTAGTATTTCAAAATGGCTGATGAAAACATTATCCCAACGCAGATACACATGGATTTGCAACAGTTTTCAACTTTTAATTGTATAAAATACAGAATAATAAACAAAATGATAAGTATAGTATTAATGTAATAATCCGATTATAATCGATTATAAAATCTCAAATCGATTGTCGTAAATCGACAACCTTTCCAACTGATCATCGACTAAAAATCGATCATCGTGACAACACTAGAAATAAATTTTTCACTAATTTTGTTTTATGTTTTATAAGATATATTTATAATTTTCTGCATGAGAAAGTGAAAAACCCTTGGCAAGGGATTATGAAAGTTTATTTCTCACAAAATTCTTTATTCTTTTTGTGGTGTATTTTTTCTGCATCAGTGAAACAGATAAACTCAGGGTTAGATTGAAACTTGAAAGATTTTTTAATTTTTTTTTGGGGGGGGGGAGGGTAGTTTTGCTTTTTGTCTGTTCACTGTTTGTTCACTGTTTTTAGTTTTTAGAGTTATATCAACTATGTCCTTTTACAGGTGCATGAGATTAGGACAGAGCAAATGTCCCCCCAGCATCTGAAGACCTCCCCCCAGACTAGCCGAACCTCCACCCCCACCAAGAACCACCCACCCCACACCCCCACAGACAGGTAAGTTCAGCCTTTGTAAGTCCGAGTGTCCGTCTCAAATATCACTGTAATAATCAAACATCAACATTATGGAAGATAACTCTAGTAAGACATATGCATTAAGCTATCTCTAAATAAATTATTACAAGTGGCAGGAAACATTTCCTTTCCTCTTTAAAATATACATAATTTTTTTTTTCTTTAATGTCTATGATAATAACTCAGAGCTTTTTTCAACCAAAATTTTTAAAAAATCTTTCTTTTTTTCCAAGTTTTTAATTTGGCAGCAGCGTTAACAGAAATTTTTTCAAATCTTCTCCTTCGGGATTTCAGATCTCAGTTGTCCAACAATGAAACATTCCCAGTGGCCAAAGTTGCCGAGCTCAAGAAATTGAAGACGTGCTCGAATGAGCGCCCAGTGCTGGGCTGTGAGCTCGAGTCAGGAGGGGTAAGTCTCAGTCCCCCACTGCTGCTACAGTGTTCATTATAGTACAGCAAGACTCGTATATGTAATAAACACAATTATGCAGAATCTACCGCTGTCATAAATTTTCAACAAAATATGGTACTGTAAATTCCTAATTAGTTGCGAGGAATTAATATCTGCGTAAAATCGAGAGAGGCACATCTCGCAGATTTTAAAATCTTGCTTTTATTTTTCTGACAGATGTATACTAAAGAAACTATGATAAAAAAAACTAGTGTTTGCGATTTCATAATCTTGCTATTTGATGCAAAATGGTTGAATCAGGGAATTTAGTACTCGCGAAAAATAAGGAATATACATTGTATATTACGTTAAAGCAAAGACCATGGAGATTATTAATCTGTGGCATCAATGGAATCCATGAACATTGTCTCGCACTGTGATACAGTGTACATGTATTTTATTGTATGTTAAAGCTTATGTTAGAGAACTGTGTGTTTTGACAGCTTCCAAACACCAAGGTGGCAGAGCATCTAGTACAGAACATGCAGAAGGGATCCAACATGCAGGAGATAGTACAAACCTTGTACACTGGGGGAGGGGGAGAGCTCACCGAGGCTAAGGTCCAGGAGTTCGAGATCGAGTTTGAGAGACTCCAGAGCAAGATCGACAGCTTGAAATCTCAGAACGATCTCCTGAGTCTCACTCTTGAGGAATCAAAATCTCAGTCCGATCGCTTGAGCGTGCTCATTGGGAAGTACGAGTCTAACAACACGGCTTTGCAGCTGGGATTGAATTACTCGGATCAGATCATTGAGGCCTACGATGTCGTTTTGTCGTTGACCGAGAGCGAGTTGGGGCTCACGCTGTCGAACTGTCGAGCGGCGGGCATTACGCAGGGGCTCAGAAGCTCGCCGCTGTCCACGGAGGAGCTGAACCAACTCGCTCAGAAATCCAAAAATACTCGCAAGACGGCCGAAAACGTGGCCCGACATTTGATTCAGAAGTTGGATCGGAATTTTGGCGTCAATCCTTGGGAAGAAACCTCTACTCACACAGCAAGGTTTTTATCTTTGAAATATTTTTAATGAAGCTCAGGGTTTGATGGTTTTCAAACTTACACTGTCCAAAATTAAGATGTCGGAGAATATCATGGTTTAATTTCTGTGTAGGAAGTTTAGAGAGAGGGAGAGAGAGAGAGAGAGAGAGAGAGAGAGAGAGAGAGAGAGAGAGAGAGAGAGAGAGAGAAAGTCATGGAAAGAATTAGAGAGAAAAAGAGTCATAGAAAGAGAGAAAGATATTCCATGTGACTGTACACCGTTTAAGATGAAATTCTCCCATTCATCAGAACCTCTCTGTCTTTGCATTTCCAGCACCAGCAGTAGTGGCTGCTACTCTGAGGATTTCTCAAAAGCGGAGGAGCAGAAACTGCGGGAATACATCCACCAGCTGAAAGCGGAGCGGGCCTCCATCAAATCCACGGTGATGGAGCTTGAGAGCCTCCACATGGACGCTCCAATCCACGACCCCCCGCGACAGAACGAGGCCTGTCGACTAGACCTGGAGAACGCTGTCCTGATGCAGGAACTGATGGCCATGAAGGTTAGTCTTAATAATGCTATGTTTAGAGATATTTTACTTGTTAACTGAAAATAAAAGTAATTGTACAATCATTTTTTCAAGTCTTACAATTTTTCTGATATTTACCTCTGCCTTTTAATCAACCCCTTCGTATGATAAGCTTCTCTGCTCAAGACTAAATATATGATGAATGTTTCATGCAGAATTATGAGTCAGTAGTATGAATGAGCTGATAGAAGCACCTTTAAGTAGAAAGATGAACAAGAATGAAAATGTTCATGTGTTGATTGTTTAACAGGAGGAGAAGGCAGAGCTGCGCGCCCAGAACTACCTACTGGAGAAGGAGAAGAGTGCCCTGGAGCTGAGGCTGAGCGGCAAGGAGTCGCGGGAACAGGCCTACGTCATCCAGATAGAGCACCTCAAGTCCGAGGTGGAGGAGAGCAACAGGGCACAGGTGTGTACAGGTGTAAACGGGTAGTCACAGGTGTGTACAGGTGTTTTAGAGTGTATAGGTGGTAATTAGTCTCAGATATGAATAAGTGGAATAGATAGTCACATCTGTCACAGGTGTAAACAGGTAGTCACAGGTGTGTACAGGTGTTATAGAGTGTATAGGTGGTAATTAGTCTCAGATATGAATAAGTGGAATAGATCGTCACATCTGTCACAGGTGTAAACATGTTTTAACATGTAAGCATTGTTAATTGTTCCCAAGAAAACCTAGATGTAAACTGCTTCTGTCTACAATATACCTGTATTTACATGTTTGTCTATATTATCATGATGATATGAAAAGTTGTGCTCCAATTTATGTGATATCTTAAATTTTCATTTTGAAAAACTTGTATTTGCCAGTTTGTCTTAATGGAACAAAAATCAATGGTTTAAATTTGTATGTCTTGTAATATAGGAAGCAGAGCAGCAGGGTTCAGAGACTGCATTGGCCAACAAGATGTCACATGACCTTCCAGATGGGTCAAGTCGTGACCTTTCAGAGGCCTTACAGAGGGAGAGGAAGCTCAAGTCTCGCGTCCAGGAGCTGGTGGTGGCATTGGAGAAGCTGTCTCGGAACTCGGAGATCCGGCACCAACAGTCGGCCGAGTTTGTGAGCGACCTCAAGAAAGCCAACAGGTCAGTATAGTGATAAAGGTCTAGGTCAAAAAAGTAGATCTGTTAAATTGTTTGTTTGTACATGTTGTAAAGATTTCAACACTTGGCTGAGTTTATTAATGAGCTTAATAAAGCCAACATTTCACGAGAATATTACAGAGTATGTTTGTGTAAAAGTACAGTAAAAGTCGTCATTAACGCCTGGGGGAAATATACACAAGTTATGCAGTAAGCTTAAAGCCGCATAAATCACCGCCACACATGTTTACAACAATTAAAACTTTAGAGTAGTGAATCATGCAACCGCATATTTAATACCCACATGTATTACTTGACGCGTTCTTTATCACCAAGGTAAATAACCACTTTTACAGTAGTAAAGTCATGGATCTAGTCAAGGCATGCACAAATTGTCTGTCTGCTCAAAATAGTCATTGAGCTATACTCTAAATCCATTGTAATTTGTGACGAATGTTCATTTCTTGGTGTAAAAAAATGTGTTTTCTTCTTACAGTGCCTTGATTGCTGCTTTTGAGAAAACCAAAAAGAAGTACCAAGGAAAACTCAAGAAACTGGAGTTCCAGATCCAGGCGCTCACGGAGAGATACGAGGCCCAGGTAAGGGGGGTTAAGGAGGGCCAGTTACTGCTCTTTCCTCTCTAGTAGTTGATTGTAGTTTTCCATAGAAAAATGTTTGTACAATCTATGATAATATTCTATTATAATTGTTACTGGATGAAAAAGGAAGCACCATCTTTGCTTATGCCACTAATGCGCACAGGGTAAAGTCCCCGTTTGTCACTTTTAGCAAGATGGCAAAATTATCATATTGAAAATATTCTAGTTATCTAAAAAAAAATCATTTGGTGCTTAGAAAGATTATTTTTTCCTTGTGACCATTTTTATATGTTGTATCATCTTACTAGAATCATTTAAGAAGTTCCCTGTTGTTTACAGGTACACATGTTGAAACAGAGGCTGCTTGCCGTGGAAAATGCTGGCTGTATTCCCCCGAGCGAGACTTCTCTGTAAAATTGTTGTATCTGGCCATTACACTGACAAAGTTCAATGGGAGGATAGTATTCTAGATACAGGATAGTGACTTAATATCCCAACGCTGGAAATTCACAAAGGATAGCATTCCACATGCAGGATCAGTTGCCATTATCCACACTTGAGATTTTATGCAATGGAGAATATAGTTATAACATGCAGTGACATCATGGTTAATTTGTGGATACTAAGCTCCAGATACCGTCAACAAAATGGCGGCGACATCTCTAAGCTGTGAGGGATCTGTGATAAACAACCAAAAAATACATAGTGACAATTTATGGTCATGTTTTTCCACAATTGATGTGGAAAAGATTTAATTCGATAACAGGACTTTTGTGTACCACCGACAGGACAATGATATCAGATTGCGAATGGTGCAAAGGATGTCAAAATGGGAACAAGAAATGGTGCTATTAATACCGGGACCAATTTTGGATTTCTGATTTGGAGTGATCCAAAATTGGAAAAGATGGGTTCAGACTGGCTTTAAAAGAACTTGAGTTTATACCATAAACGGGGGTTAATTATGGTAAAAAAAACTTCAGCGGACTTAAAGGGCTAACTTAGGAGTTAGAATTATCGGATATGAATCAGAGATACTTGAGGAATTCTGGGACAAGGCGTGTATTATAGTACTCTGTGATATTTTATTTCAAATTTTGCTGAGCAAATTACGGTGATGTGATGTACATGCAAGCATTTTTTCTGCCATATTAATGACTGCATATATTGTAGTGTTTATCTTTGTGATACATGTATAATTCTTGTAGTGTATATTTATGTGATATATAAATCTTAGTGTATTAGTATTGAGATTTTTTTTTTTAAGTAAATTTACAGGCAAATTTTTGCTGCCTTTTGTATATATATGCACAGCATCACATATTTTGTGGGGAAAAGGTCCCATATTTGAGAGAAAAAAAATCTTTTTATTATATGGTGTGTGAAGAATGTCTTATTCCATTGTAATATTGCATTTCATGAAAACAGTATTAGTAAGATATTACAAAACTTCATTACATTTTATTTATTATTCCATGTAATATGGTCAATAAGATGAATGTCCTGTACCAAAATGTTTCATTTTTGTTCTCGATTGATTGTACCTTTTTAAAGGGTTAATATTGCTAAGCAGGAGTAACAATAACAATTTCATTCATGTACCAATGAGGTATTTGATCTCATTTAGCTAAAATTTCATATCTGATCATCATTGATACAAGAGTTATGGTTCTTATCAAAAGGGTAATGTTCCCTTTATCATGTATTAACCCATGGAGAAGATCTATTTAAATATTTCATAATTGTCTTGCACATCAGAGAGTAATTGTCTTTCGTTGTGATGAAAATATTTATTAACTTTTGTCATGTTTTATCTCACAGGCATTTGATATACCCCCTCCCCTCTCACCCCCATGGTTCTTAACTCCACCAAAATTAGGGGGTCTCCCTTTCCATATCAAAGAAACGAGCAAAAAAAAAAACCAAATAAACAAAACAGTAATAATGTAATAATAAAAAAAAAAAATAAAAATTATATTAAAAAACAAAACAAAAAAACCCAAAAATGAATCAAGAAATTAAAGAAAAATACATAATGTTAATGTGAAGCAAAGAAAGACATATAAGTACATATTTAAAAAAAAATATCTATTTCTCAGAACACATCTTTTAGAATTAAATATGATGCATTTCATACCATAAGTACATTTATTATTTTAATGTTTGGTTTGATGTGAAATGAAACACAAACAACTCTAGGTCATTAAATAATTGTAAGTTGAAAAGTGGGGGGGGGGGGGGGGTTGAAGCATAACAAAATTTAATATATTAAAATAATTGGTAGTTAACAGGTGGGTGGTTCGATTTGAAACAACTCATAAATAGCTCTAATATATGAAACTAATTGGAAGTGGGGGGTGGGGGGTTATAAATCAAATGCCTGTTTGTATTATGTGTTCACTTGCCTGGTGCTAGGTACTGTTACCTTATCTCTTCTCTGTAGCAAACACCTGTGTTTTATTTACATGTACATATTACTGCTGGTATTGTTCTATAACTGTTTTGGATGTACAATGTAGGCTTACACACTTGTAAACATGACAGAATCCTTGCCATGTTATTATATTTTTAAGTTATGTGAATCTGCATTAAAATAGTGAACTAATTATTCTGGGTATTTTTATTGATTTTGTCATAGTTGTTATTCATGTATGTACATATATATAAAGAATGAAGTCTTTGGTCAATAATACATCGAATTTTTATTTTCAGTAGAATATTCTCACTATATAACTCAATAGTCATTGCTAAGCCGAGAAAATTATGATGTTTTGTTTTTCAAACCCTCTTTGTTTGAACCTTCTTTTAAAGTGAGTTTTTCTGATCACCTGTTGTTGTCTGTTTTCATCCATTCATCCGTCTGTTTGCCCGTGTTTATAGGGATAATATTTAACATGCGCGGATCTAGAGGGGGGGTCGGGGGGGTCCCGACCCCCCCCTGGAAAATGAAAATTTATTAAATTTACATAATAAAATTATCGAAAATATGCCTCGGACCCCCCCTGGCAAACACAATTATCCTTCGGACCCCCCCTGGAAAAATTTTCTGGATCCGCGCATGTTTAAGAATCTTCTTCTCAAGAACTACAATGCCACAATTTGTGAAATTACTATGCAAGCATCCTCAGATAGGAAAAGTGTTAATCTTTTATAGAAAAAATACATTTCCACATCCTCATATCTTCAGAAAATATGAGAATATTTCAACAATAAAATGCTTACTTTGGTAATTCATGCTGGTATGAAGGTAGCAACATTGTAGAAATCAAAGTACTGACGGGAGTTGATTTTATCGATTTTTGTGTATTTTAAAATCACCGATATGTCATTTTGCATGGCAAGTAGTTTTTAATCTGTATTCGAATTATGCACATTTTTTTATAATTGTATTCTTGGACTTTTCCGACAAGAATTTTGAGAGAACCTTTTTATGATCATGTTGAGTAATATTTAAGGATAGAATTAATTCCATCAAAATGTGTATCAGTAATCAAAATATTCTGGAAGAGAGACAGGCGAGAGAGACTCGGCGTCGGGTTCAACGAGCCTATATTGTACTCTGGCATAGAAATACAAACGACTACAAAAAATATTTTAATTGTTCGTACCATTTAAAATCTGATTATTTTCAAGGTATTTATAAATAAGTTTTCTTTGAAACAATGTTTTAGCATACATTACATCAAATTTATCAATTAAAGTCTTGTCAGCGATGATGGTTTGTGCATAGGTCCAAACACTGTTTCCTTTCCGGTTTGTCAGAGTAACTGCATAGGAGAGTTGATTAAAATCATTCTTCTCATTGGCAGCTTATGTTAGATTTTCTGCAATGTTATGAAAACAAAGCCTCGCCTTCTATGAGATTGATCAACCCAATAATACATGTATTTCCATAGTCAGTCAGTAACAACCTAATAATGTTTTGTCTTCCTGAGGACTATCAAATGAGACATATATTCACAAAAAGTGATGATCTACACAAAACTATGTAAAAGTAACCTTGCAACTTGTCAAATGTTTACTTAAACAAACTTTTCAAAAGTATCATTATTGCAATTCAAATACTCTCTGAAAATCTTCGTTGCACCCTCGTTTACTTACAATGTTTTGTTGCTAGTCAATTTTAAATGTTTTCTTCGCAGAGGTTTAAGCAAACCTTGAAGCTGCCATTTTATTTTGCTCCAGCCACAACAAAGTGACACCAATAAGGGCAACTACCCTAATTTAAAAGTAGTTCCAAAGGGCAACTACTCCAGATATTTTAAGAACTTTTGAAACGCAGTTTCTGCATTAAATATTATGAAATGTCCAGATGAGTAGCCGAAGCGTCGGCCATAGTGCCAAATATTCTCACCAGACGGACGTAGAGATATATCCAGTAGTCATGTGTCATGTATCAATCACAAAAGTGTGAAAACAAAGAAGTTTCAACAATAACTTTGGATGTATATTAATTATGGGCCATTATAAATTGCTACCTGCCAACTTCTGGACCATGACTGGAGACGGAGATTGAGGCCAGAGATCCAGGAGTAAGGTTTGAATCCACTACACGCAATATGTTACTGTAATTAGATAGCAAAGACATTCCCTTTAAGTTTATTGAATTTTAAGGTAATGTGAATATAGATCTATACATTGCCATTAAAAATTTAGGGTTTGTTTAATGAGGTATTGAAAGGCTAGCTCTTTAAAAAACCAATTTTTAAAAAACACCATGCACCATTCAGAATCATTTGGGCTTGTTGTTGGTTACTCTGTTGTTGGTTACAGGAAGTTCTTTCCAGTGTAATATGACAGCTCATAGCAAATTTACCTTCGCAGTGGATTTGTCTGGATGGGGCTGTTAAATACTTAAAAAAAGGTAAGATTTTTGTGTCCAGTACTAGTCTTTTTGTATATAAAAAATAAAAAAGGATTATTTTAATCATATTTTGTTAAATTTAATTATGTTCTTCAATTAGCTGGTTAATTTAAAATGATGAAAAAACTTTTTATTAATAATATGAAATTACATCTGTTCTAGAAAACCTGACCTTTCAAAACATTTTTTCCAGATATTAATTTCCACAATCAACAATGAATATGAAATGATAAGTCATCTCTGCGAGCATTTCAACTACATAAAAACAGACAACAAGTTGGCCGTCTCAGTTACCCACTGGAATCATATTGACCGCAGGGCTAACCTTGAAAATGGAATTTTTTAGAGTGAACTATTCTCTGACTATAGGGAATTTTCAGTCAAAATTAAAATGGAAATATTTCAACAGAAAAAAGACTTTATTGGAGCTTCCAGTAAAATGAGGTTAATTTTTTTATTATCTAAAGTTGAATGTTTTACCAATCTTCAACATTCCATTGAATTCAAAACTTAACGTTCAAGTTTTGTTAAGTACTGTGGAATCCATAAATTTCATGGTGACTCAATTTTTGTTTTATTCATGGGTAGCCCTCATCCTTGATGAAAACAAATTTTAAAAGAGTTTTCTTACTGAAACTGAAAACCGAGGTATCCTCGAAATTACATCCCCAAAAATATGTTAAAAAACCAACAATTCACCAGAATTGGCCACCACAAATTTAAATTCATTCCACAGATTTGTATTTTTTTTTTTTTTAACATTTTTTACGTGATGAAATGAATTTTATCATGCATGCCTGCTGCAGCTCAAGTTGGGTTAATTTTTCAAATTATATCTGTTTATTAAATAAGATCCAATTCGGATTTATTTCCCTTACAATTATGAAACAAAAATTATTAAAAATAAAACATTGACTGTGCGCTGTATATTTTTACAAAAACCATTATGTCCATACTTTAAATTTTAAAACCCAAGCTTCAACATTGCTTAATTTTATGAATTGAAATTTTTTGCTGCGTTATTTTATTATCGGGCTCGAGATCAATGTAAAGTAAAATACCAGATCGGAATGCGCAGAACACGTCACATACCGCGTGGCAAACCGGAAAAGGCATAAGCAGAGGACGAGGCAATTAGGTATCACTTGTATACATTTAAAGTTCTGGTTTTCAAAAGATTAATCAATTCATAGATGCATTTTCGAATTAGCTTTTTAAATTTTGAGTTGAAAATTGATTTGTCGTATTGTAGATTTTGAAATAGTGCAAAGAAGCGAATAGGTAATTAATTCTGCCAGACTCATGTGTAAAGATAGTGAATATGAACGAACATGTGGATTCACAGTTGTCTTATAACCTTTTTATTTGATTTGTACATGTACAAGGAATTTTTTTTATGCCCCCCTTCGAGGAAAGGGGGGCATATTTCTTTGCTGCTGTCTGTCGGTCAGTAGGTCAGTCACCACCAGTTTCCGTTCATTTTCTTTGCAGAGGATGCACATACTGAATTGCAAATTTGGTATATAGGTTTATCATTGATTTTTGGTTCGATTAAGCAATTTTTGACAGAGTTATGCCCCTTGGACGTAGAAAAATTCCAATTATTTGCAGTTTGTTCATTTTCTTTGCAGAGGATGCACATATTGGAATGAAATTTGGTATACAGGTTTATCATAATAATATCTAAGTCAAGTTCGATTTTGGGTATGATCAAGCAATTTTTGACAGAGTTATGCCCCTTTTACCTAGAAAAATTCCAATTATTTGCAGTTGCCACTCATTTTCTTTGCAGAGGTTGTGGTTACTGAAATGAAATTTGGTATACAGATTAAATAATACTTAGGTCAAGTGTCATTTTGGGTACAATCAAGCATTTTTTGACAAAGCTATGTGCCTTGGACTTAAAAAAATGTCAATTACATGTATTTGCAGTTTAGGTTCATTTTCTTCTCAGATGTTTCCAAGGGAGGGGGGCATAAGTGTTCTACAAACATCTCTTGTTTTATATAGGGAAAGGTAGCGAGTCCAAAAATATGATTCTGAAAAGTGCAAAAATTTACACATATTTTTCTTTGTATCTTTTAAAAATATTTTTTTAGGACGTTTAGAATAAAAGTTGTGAAGAATATTAAGGTATTTTATTTTACATATCTGAAAAAGGGCTGGCCCATTAAATTATGGGCCTAGAGCCCTTAAAAGTATCTGCTTTTTAACTCATTCTGAGGTCGGTAAGCCTAAAGGATGTTTATTAGGAGAAGGTCTGGGGCAAGTAAAGCAACAACTATGAACAGTAGTAAACTTGATAAAAAAAAAATTAAATGGATTATTTGCACAGAATGTGGTATCTATGATATAATGTTAAGGGGGGTGTGCGGCCATTTTGTACATTTGAGGATAAGAATGTAAACATTTCTTGACTTGGCTTGTTTCTGCCAAACTGTTGACAAAAGATATAAAAGCAATAAATATGATATTCTATATACATGTTGTTTTGTATACAAGTTATGCATACAAGAACAGGACAATACCATTTTAATCCCTTAAAATGGCTGTCAAACTGTGCCGCCTAACAGACTTATTTTGAAGATTTAAAAATCTGAAAAAATATGATGGTGGTTTATTGGTGTCCTCTCTACAACCACAATACCCACAAGTTTACATGCAAACTTGATTGATAATTGCTAAGCATTTCTTACTAATAAAACTAATGGTGAGTTTTACTATTTTGTACAGAAAATGGCAGGGAACTTACCTATTACAAAGAGTCAACGGAGTGAAGTAACAAGCAGATATAAGTTCACTGCTTCAATGGGCCCAGAGTCTACTGAAATGACAGCAGAAAAAGAGCACAGTTCTGTAATGGTTACAGAAGAGGCCATGGCTAAGGCTGCTTCCTGGGGTCATGGTTTGAGATGCAGGATTAGAGACATTGTCATTAATGTTCTTCTAAACTGGGTGAGAATTGCCCCTTTTTAGCACACCTAAGCTGAAAGCTCAAGTGAGCTATTCTGATCACTTTTTGTCCGGCGTCCGTTTGTCTGTCTGTCTGTAAACTTTTTACATTTTCGACTCCTTCCCCAGAAGCACTGGGCCAATTTAAACCAAACTTGGCACAAAGCATGATTGGGTGAAGGGGATTCAAGTTTGTTAAAGTGAAGGGGGAGATAATTAGGATTTATTGAAAATTTGTTTAATTTTTAGCTCACCTGAGCTGAAAGCTCAAGTGAGCTTTTCTGATCACTTTTTGTCCGGCGTCAGTCTGTCTGTCTGTCTGTCTGTCCGTAAACTTTTTACATTTTCGACTTCTTCTCAAGAACCACTGGGCCAATTTCAACCAAACTTGGCACAAAGCATCCTTAGGTAAAGGGGATATAAGTTTGTTAAAATGAAAGGCCATGCCCTCTTTCAAGGGGAGATAATAAAAAATCATTGAAAATTTGTTGGTATTTTTCAAAAATCTTCTTCTCAAAAACCATTTGGCCAGAAAAACTGAAACTTGTGTGGAAGCATCCTCAGGTAGTGTAGATTCAAGTTTGTTCAAATCATGTTCCCCGGGGGTAGGGTGGGGCCACAATGGGGGGTCGAATTTTTACATAGGAAAATATAGAGTAAGTCTTTAAAAATCTTCTTCTCTGAAACTGATCAGCCAGGAAAGCTGAAACTTGTGTGGAAGCATCCTCAGGTAGTGTAGATTCAAGTTTGTTCAAAACATGATCCCCATGGGTAGGGTGGGGCCACAATGGGGGTCAAATTTTTACATAGGAATATATAGAGTAAATCTTTAAAAATCTTCTTCTTAGAAACCGATCGTGCAGAAAAGCCGTAACTTGTGTGGAAGCATCATCAGGTAGTGTAGATTCAAGTTTGTTCAAATCATGTTCCCCGGGGGTAGGGTGGGGCCACAATGGGGGGTCGAATTTTTACATAGGAAAATATAGAGTAAGTCTTTAAAAATCTTCTTCTCTGAAACTGATCAGCCAGGAAAGCTGAAACTTGTGTAGAAGCATCCTCAGGTAGTGTAGATTCAAGTTTGTTCAAATCATGATCCCCAGGGGTAGGATGGGGCCACAATGGGGGGTCGAATTTTTACATAGGAATATAAAGAGAAAAATCTTTAAAAATCTTCTTCTCAGAAACCGATCGGCCAGAAAAGCTGTAACTTGTGTGAAAGCATCCTCAGTTAGGGTAGATTCAAGTTTGATAAAATTATGATCCTTATGGGTAGGGTGGGGCGTCAATTAAAGGGGGGGGGTGAATTTTCACATTTGAATATATAGAGAAAAATCTTTAAAAATCTTCTTCTCAAAAACCGATCATGCAGAAAAGCTGCAACTTGTGTGGAAGCATCCTCAGGTATAGAAGATTAAAGTTTGTTCAAATCATGATCCCAGGGGGTAGGGTGGGGCCACAATTGGGGGGGGGGACAAATTTTTACATAGGAATATATAGGGAAAAATCTTTAAAAATCATCTTCTAAACACAAATTGTCTAGAAAAGCTTCAGTCAGTTCAGATAGTGTAGATTAAAATTTGTCAAAATCACATTCTCCAGGAGTAGGGTTGGGCCACATGGGGGGGGGGATTCCAATTTTACAAAGGAAAACATTTAAATTATTCACAAAAACTCAAATGTTATTATATATGGTTTTACTTATATGCAAACATTTTGACATATTGTTGATTCTTTAAAATTATTTAGACTCTGGCCCCTGGACAATTCTTGGACCTCACAAGGGGTTCAAAATTTGATGTAGGTTTATAATCCATATATAAATAGTTGTTTAAGTCTGATCATCTTCTCGAGAACTGCAATGCTCAATATGTGATATGACTGTAAAACCACCCTGTTACAAAGGGGCTCAATGATAAACATAAGAATATGCAGGGGAATTTTTTTTTTAATACAGGATCTATTATACGACATTGTTCAGATATTTTGTATATGACTCCATAGAGCTGATTTTATTATGTTTATTGTTGCTCAGGTGAGCGATGTGGCCCATGGGCCTCTTGTTTCAAAAATCACATTTAGCCAGAAAAGCTGAAACTTTTGTGGAAGAGTCCTCAGGTAGAGTAGAATCAAGTTTGTTCAAATCATGGTCCATGGGGGTAAGTGAGGCTACAATGGGGGGGGGGTCAAATTTATTACATAGGAATATATAGAGAATTTTTTTTTTTAATCTTCTACTCAGAACACGATTGGCAATGAAGTATATGGTAGGGTAGATTCAAGTTTGTTCAAATCATGACCCCCGGGGTTAGGATGGGGGTACAATGGGGAGGGGTTAAATTTTTACATAGGAATATATAAAGAAAAATCTTTTTCTAAAATAAACATTTTCTTAGAAAAGGTGCAACTTTAGTGAAAGCAACCTTAGATAGTGTATGTTCAAATTTGTCCAAATCATATTTTGAGTAAGGTGGGGCCACATCGGGGGGTCCAGTTTTACAAAGGAAAACATGTTAAATTCACCAAAACTCAAATGTTATAATACCGGTATATGGTTTTACTTAAATGCAAGCAGTTTGACATATTGTTGATTCTATAAAATTGTTTAGACTTTGGCCCCTGGACAATTCTTGGGCTTCACAAGTTTGATGTATATTTATATCCTATTTGATTGAGAAACTTGCCTCTGATATTCTTTTAAACACCATCACCAGCCCCGTAAAGTGAAATGGTGCAGTTTGTTTACAAGTAAAAATGGCGACTCGATCTTCATGTAAATTTAACATACTAGATTTTCCAAGGTCGGTAGCAGGTTCCAGAGAAAGTCAGAGGCAAGTAAAGAGACAATATCAGTAGTAAATTGCATGAAGAATTTAATGGTACTAATTGTTTTCACAGAACTTGCGTATAAATAACGTTAATCAGTCCAAAACTAGCGCATGTTTTCATGCGCAATAAATACACAATTTTTCAATGGGTGGCATTGTAGCTCCCAGGTCGTCCATCCAAATTTTTTTCAGACCGGCAGCTACAGACCTGCAGCTTGGAAAATGTTTTAAAACTTTCTTCTCGATAACTCTAAGCTACAGTTTGTAAGATTACTTTACTAAGATAGTGTGTATTCTAAATTGTTAAAGCCAACCATAAACCACAGACTGGGGCCCCAGAAAGGGGTTCAGAGTTTAAAATAGAAATAGCATATGCTACAAAATAAAATGTTACAAGGAACTGTTGTTTAGGTGAGCGATGTGGCCCGTGGGCCTCTTGTTTAAAGTTAAAAAAATTTGTACTGCATCCGCATTAATGATAATGAAAAAAATAAGGGAAAAAACACCCACATATTTATGTATATGACTATTCAATAAATATTGAATCCTATCCTGGTGACTTTTATAAGAATTGACTTAATGTTTTTTAAATCACTTATTCATAAAGATATTAATTTTGAAAGTATATATTTTGTAATTAAAAAAGAAATAAATAATTTATAAAAAGAAATCATCAATTTCTTTATGATAAAACATATGACTTTATAAGAATTGCATAATTTGAATTAAAACAACAGCACTAACAATCTGCACAAAGTCTTGTTATTGTATTTTTTTTCTGTTTCAGTTGTGGGACAGGATAAGGGGGCTGACTGGCCTCTAAAACGTCTGGTGGTTCATACCAATTACTGCTTTTATGGTAATAAAAAACTGGCACAGATGCAGTTTTTGCAGTTAAAGTATCTGGCTTGTGAAAGATCACTGGAGATATAAAGAGGAAAACAGCAGAGCTCTAGATGAAACGAAAAAGCAGAAAAACTGGGATATGAACTATCTACCTTGTGATGACGAAAAAGACGGCTTACCATTCAGATTGAAGTATTTATGTTTCCCATCAATCTTTAATATTACATTCCAGAAATGTTGATCCAGAAAGTGTTGAGACATTGCCATCAATATTCCACATGAAGAACCAAGACACTTTGAAAAAAACACGAGTGAGGGGTTCAATAGAAAGAACCTGTCATTAACTGTTGTTAAAAGTGGATGAAATGTATATATGTGTATAATTATATTCTTCTTAGTGTTAGGTATGTTTCTTTGTTTATGAAAAGTAGATCAACTTGTTCCCATTGTGGTTTCTAGGGTCACTTGATAATATAATGACTGCTGTGTAATAGAGAGAGAGGGAGAGAGATTACAATGTGAGCATAACCAGCAATTTGTGCCTATTTTTTATAGAAATAACTGCATATTGGTAATAAATTGTGAAATTGAATTATGAATTTGACTTTGAATGAAACACGTTTTGAAGAAAAAATTTATCGTTGACCGTAATTATAATTAACGCCCCGCTTTGTGGGCGCTCCGTAGTGATTAGTCTGTCCGTCCATCTGTCCTTCCATCCATCCAAGTTTCAAGGTCAAATGAGAAGGTCATAGCAGAAGTATATGAAAAATCCTAGCTGTCCGGAGCATATATTCTTTTCTTCCTTTGGTCCAATCTGGCTCATACTTCACTCACAGAGTACATGCTATCAAAGGGTGTACAGTGACCTTGAATGATGTTTGTAGGTCAAAGTGTCTAGGTCATATTGGATCACTCAAGAGCATATATACTTCACTTGGCCCTATTTGACTTCTAGTTCACATTAACAAAGCTTTTGGGTTAATGGTGTGCATTGACTTCAACCTGTATACAAAAATTCAATTCTATGAACAAAATATTTATGCCATATATGCATTTTCATTAAACTTACATAAATAACACAAAGATTTAAATGATATTTAATTCTGCTAATCCAGTTATCATAATTCTTTCTAGACATCACAACATTAATTGTTTAAACAAGCACGACATTTCTTGGGATCTAGATGTTTATTGTGATGTTTCCATATATGGCACACATGTATCCGTACTAAGTATGGCTATGAGACTTTCTGAAAGAAAATATTCAGACTGAATTTCCCACCCAGGATAGTGATTGACTCTTTATGAAAAGATAAATAATCAGTGCAACACATTTTTTATTTTAAGAAATGAGGTTTTATTTTTCAGTACAGATTGCGATCGATCGAATGGCAGAAAACAATGCATGGATTGCATATCGAAGGTACATGTAGAACATCCAAACTTCTCCAAATTTTACCGAAAGCACCACATTTGGAATTACTTCAAATCATGCTGTGAGAACTGTATTTGGAACTGCTCAAAATATTGAAAGCAATATGTGGAACTACTCCACATTATGCAGTTAGCATCCCAACTGGAGCTGATCGAACTCTTGCCCACATTTATGCATGCCTTCTCGCCATCATTTTTGATTTGATTTTTCACTTTTAATTTGGATTGGTAAAAAGAGTAAGATACTTTAAAAATTTCTTTTAAGTATCAATTAATTTAAGGAAAATAGCATAAATTGAAAATTATTTTTAAAACACAATTTTTGAATGTAATGAAAAAAGGGAGACTCAATTTAATCCTAAACAAAAACACAAAAAAACATTGCAAAAAGCAAAATTAAATACTGTGGAATCATTAGAATTCATGGTGTCTATAACAGATTTATCTTTCTTACTGAAACTGAAAACTGACGCATCTAGGAAAATACTTCGGATCCCCATGAATAAGTACTTTAAATCAAAAACCCACGATCCATGAAAATTGGCCCCCACGAATTTAAATAATTCCACGATAATCACCATGCACCAACAGTGTCATTCACATGCATTTTTTAATAATAATCATTTTAAAAATGGATTTGTTTTTATTTTTCAGGATTAAGGTGACTTAAAAGGATCTGAATGTGCCGTAGGCCGGCCGTCATGTGACCTCAATACTCTGCCTCAGAGCTCTGAATAGCAAGATCCACACCACATGATGTCTTCAACTCTGACTTTCTTTTAACGGATTTTTAGTGACCAAATCAGTTGAAGAGAAAAATTGTTCAATTTTAGTTGCATTACATGTTGTATATATATTGATGTTTGCTTACAGTATCTTTAGATTACTTTCAAATTACTATTTATTTTAGAAGATTATTTATGGGAAAGGTGATGTTTTTAATGGTGGTCATAAATTTCACTGCATTGTAATATGTACTGGATGTACCTAAAAAGATTGAAAAGCCTATATGTAGTGTTGATATGTTCTATTATTGTGTATATCAATCAAGAGTTTTGTGAAAAACTCTATTCCCTTAATGTAAAAAAAAATATTTTGGATTGTAAATTAATTGAAATTGTATATAACCTGCAAATAAAAATAGAATTACATGAATATGAATTTTTAAACTGTTTAAAAATATCTGTTTTCATATTATAAACTTTATAAACTTACATGTGAAATATAATATGGAAAAATTTTAGCTGTTTGGGTATGATAAAAGTGATATTAGTGTTTTAGTTTGCAATTTTTATCATGATTACCTAAGTTTGAACGATTAAAAAAACCTAATCTAGAAAAATATTGGTCAGAATATGATTAAACAGAACAAAATTTCATTAGAGATATTATTGGATTTGAAATTTTACCCGATTTAAGGCTCAAGAGTGCCTTTCTTAGCCATCTTTCCATGTGCCTGGTTATTGTTTATTGTTTAACAAAAATTAGCACAAAAATCTTTAATTTAAAGTCTTAAACTGATTTCTTCAATTTAAGATAGAGGCACACACAAGGGGGAGATAATTGAAAAAACTATTATAAAGTGGGGTGCTTTAAAATCTACTAGTATTTAGAGATATGTTTTTTCAATTCAAGAAAGAACTTTTTATCAATGTGTTTAAAAAATCTTTTAAATACTGTTAAGAACATTATTTAAAATTAATTAAGCTTACTTAAAAAATCATACCCCCTATATAATGTTGTATTTTATATCTAGAGGGGATATGATTTTTTTTTCATAATGTTTTAAGTAATTTTGTGTAATGATTGTATACATTAGATTATAAATATGTCATATAAATTTGATATAAAGATAATTTAAAGAAAAAAAAATTAGTAAAGTTCCGGGGGTCTAGATACTTGGGGGTGGGGGGATGGAGGAGCTAGGGGGGTTCGGTCCTGTCCTCAAGCACCTGTGCATCACATAGCGATAAATAAATGGTGTTAATATAATTTTGATTCTCATCTTAAATGCCCGGTTCCAGACAAAGGGTGTGGGTGTTGAAGGAATAATTTTGTTTGCAAGGGGGTCGAGGACATTCTGAAAGCCAACAAAGTGGGATTCAAAATCTCTGGGTTCAACTTTGACAGACGCGGTAATCAGAACCGTAGACCACATGGGCAATGCAGAAAACTTCCAACAACGGAAACTACAAGGCCAATATTTTTTAGGCCAGCGATTACAAGAAGAAATCAGCCCCAGCAAACAAGCAGAGCCGGAAGCAGTAGTTTCCGTTGAGCAACGATATACAAATGTGAGTAAACTTTCAAAACACTTCCGAAAAATTTTCAGCGGGAAAACACGCCTTATTTTTATGGGGGTCCGAGTCTAATTTTCTGTAACTTTAGAATGCGAATATTTATAAGCATGTATTGAATGATATGAATGGGGCAATTTTAATGGGTCGGTCGGAGTACATCAAACAAATCAAACTTTACTTTTGGTACCATATATATATATGTGTGTATATTTATATTTTTTTAATTCATACTTTGCATATTTATAACATCTCCCTATCTTATCGTTACATGTACCGTACGTACTAAAATAATTGAATTCTAAATGAATAAAATATATGACTTGTGTGCCTGAACATACTTGTACATAATTGAGAATCAAGACATTTAAATTTTAATTAAACTTTAATTTAATTTTATACCTTTTAAATATTAATATCTATCACGCTATTTAAGTTAATTGTGGTTCATTGTGGTCGTGCCCTATCGTTGGTCCTATAACACATGCACCATGCAGGCCGTGCAGACAAATTGAAATTGGTATGGTAATTTATCTGCACGGCCTAGTGTGTTATAGTATACACACTAATATAGTTTTCTTATCATTTCGTCGACTACTGCGTTTAATTTCTAGAAATAGAATAACCTGGTGCATTAGATTAAAATTAGACATTCAAAATCTGTAAATTTGCAAGGTACTGTTTAAAAAATAACTCCTCATTTTCTTATTGAAAACATTATTATGGCATGTCAAACGTTGCAATATTCGATCTTTTCCATTTGTATTGTATAAATATTCATTTGTATTGTATAATTTTCTATTTGTATTCTATAATTTTCCATTTGTATTGTATAATTTCTTATTTGTATTCTATAATTTCACATTTGTATTGTATAAATTTCATTTGTATTGTATAATTTTCTATTTGTATTCTATAATTCTCTATTTGTATTCTATACATTTCATTTGTATTGCATAATTTTCTATTTGTATTCTATAATTTTCCATTCTGTATTCTATAATTTTCCAAGAATAAAAATAAGAAATTACGCAGCACAGTTAATTAAGGCTGTCAATAAATTCCGTTCAGACAAAAAGTACGGGAAATGTGCATTATGACATCACAGAATATTACAAACGTCGAAAGTACTAATTAATTTATTTATTAGCAAATTTAATTTATACTATTCTTTTAATCAAGAACAACGAATGCTATTACTTACAATTTCGATGTCTGTTATATCATACACACTGAAAAATAAGCGAGAGGTCGTTCTCGCTGTACTACAAAATATGACGTCATATGCTTCAAAATGACGCATTAAGTTAAGTCACTGAAGGCTATCATGCGGTTTTTTAGCGATGAAAAATAAATTCCATAGATTAACGGACAATTATAAATGAATATTTTGTTTAACATTATTATTAGTAGAATGCTACCTATATAGTCTTATTTTCAATTTATTATAATTATGCATCGTATTAAGAGGCAACCTCGGTTTTGTATAAAATATCGTATATTTTAAAGCTGGGTGCCTAAATAAATCACTTTATTGAAAGGGCATACACTTATCTGATCATGACAAACTTTTACATGTAAATTTGAAATATGCTATGTAATTTAAAAACTTCTAAGATCCTTGTGAAATCTCACAAATTAATTATTTTTTAATGAAATTAACACTGTGATTTGCTGACATAATTTCTGGGGTCCACATGATATTACTTAATTTGCGTCATTTTATACATTTTCATACATCACTTGTTAATTTAAAACCAAAAAATCACTGAATATTAACACCGTGTAAATGCATACAGTATAACTTTGATCATATTTTCATAAATCGGTGGCCACCGTGTACACCATGGTGTTAAAAAATCGCTCATAACTTTCTGAAATGAGTAGATATCTTCATAATTTTTTTTAAATCACACAACACAATGAGTATTAATCAAATTATTAATGTTGATTTTGCGATAACAAAAAATGAGTTATATTGCAGGTGTCATAACAGTATCAAAACATGGCTGAGGCAAATTAATTCCCGAATTTCCCTTTGAATTTGGGGCGTTTCCGCACGCGTCAGGAGCTGATTATTTTTATGAGCTGAAAAACAATGTGTAAGAGGTCTAACTATCCCAGTTTTGTAATAATGCGAGGTCATTTGAATTTTTGATGCGTGTTGTTTCCGGAGGGGGGTGAAAAGGCCCGGGCTTGATTTTCAAGCACATGTGTAACTTCGAGGTAAACAAAGTGTCACGCCTTGCTGGATGCACTTGTGTATTTTGCTAGAAAATTGTAAATGAAGCGTTGTTTAAAAAGATGTCAAGAGGATTTTTTCCAGAAGTTCGTTTTGAATTTTAATCTGTACCTAAAGTTGTGCAATTTTGGTAAGAATATATAGTAAAATTTAATACTGTAGTGCAACCTTACGGGTCCGAATTTCTACCCGGAAAGTGATCACGCCATCGTGGAAACTCCTTATTTAGCGAGTTCCGATTCAATGACGTCAGGACCAAAATGGCAGCGCCCATAGTGATGTTTACCGTTTCATAGTGTGTGTCAATGTTATCGAGATTTGTTACAGTGCATACACTTGACATTGCTTGGATACTTTTATTGTGTTTATGTGTTTAAATTTCTTTGTATTTGTGGTGTTTGTGGACTTATTATACGTACGAGTTAACTTTGGAGTGACGTCAGACAGCGCGAATATATTCTATTGGCGCTCTACTCGAGGCCGCGAGATTCACGAAGTTGGTAGTTGTAAAATTTGCTCTTATTTGACTTGCTTTATTGCAACCCACCTACGGGACATGTATTTCGAATGTGCCATACGTTGATAATGATAGCCCTTCATACTGTACTTGCCAGCCGGGTGATATGCAGAGGGAACAATCAGGGAGCAGAGTAGTTGCAGGTCTGTAGGTCCCAGTCTGAAAAAAAAATCAGATGGACGACCTTGGAGCTACAGTGCCTCCCATAGTAAAAAACTGCAATATACGGCGCACCAAAAGTGCGGTAGTTTTGGACAAGGGGGGTGTTTCTTGTGGAAAGGTGCCACCACTGCCAGTGGGTATGGGGTGATGAGGGTGAGATGGCCAGAGGAGGGGACCAAGTTTGAGCGAGTTCACCGGGTTGCTTTAGGGCACAGATGCGCTTGACCTGGTCACATTTTCAGGGTGGACCTGGAGGTCAGCCACCTGTGCCATAAAAAGCTATGCGTCAACCCAGCTCGTCCTGGAGACCCACGAGATTATATAACCAGGAGAGGATCCACTGTAAAGCCCAGGGAATTTGTTGTGGGGTCCACCATCCCCATTGCATTCTTCTGTGTAATTATGTAGTTAATTAATATGTTGCAGCAATACAATTAATACTTATTTTGAATAACTATGCTCAGAATTCTTAATCATTTTGCTTCGGGCTTGTGCCTCAGAGATCATCATGTTTTTCTGATACTTAACTTCCTCTTGATGTTTTTTATACAGTTTATAGATTTTTTTTAGATCACCTGAGCCAAAGGCTCAAGTGAGCTTTTCTGATCACAATTTGTCCGTTGTCTGTCGTTGTCGTCGTCGTTGTTGTAAACTTTTCACATTTTCATCTTCTTCTCAAGAACAACTGGGCCAATTTCAACCAAACTTGCCATAAAGTATCCTTAGGTGAAGGGGATTCAGGTTTGTTCAAATGAAGAGCCATGCCCTCTTTCAAGGGGAGATAATTAGGAATTAGTGAAAAAGTAATGGTGTATTTTAAAAATCTTCTTCTCGAGAACCACTTGGCCAGGAAAGATGAAACTCTGCATAGTGAAGTATCCTCAGGTGGTGTAGATCAAGTTTGTTCAAATCATGACCCCTGGGGCAAGGGTGGGGCTGTAATGGATGAGTAAATTTTACATAAGAATACATCAGAAAACATTTAAAATTTAAAAATCTTCTTCTCCAGATCCCATAAGCAACAGAGCTGTGATTAATTTCATTTATATGCAAGCAACTTTATGTAGTGCGCATTTAATTTTGTCTAGTTTGTGGCCGTAGGAAATGATATCAACAGATTAGATTTACCTCTGTTTATTTTTTTTTTTCGATCGGGCGCGGTGTACCAAATAAATGAAAACGGGGCTCACTCAGCCATTTTTGATGTGGACGGTGAAGAAGTAACTGAAGTTTAGTGTTTACACGGATCTGAAACAAAAGTATTCATTGCCGATTGTTGTTTTCATTCTGTAAGGTTTGAAGAGTAAAGGATTTAGCTGAATAATTACAACCTTGCGTATATTTGTTCATGCAGCATTAATTTGTTATTATGCAGTGTTTAGGCGTGATCATACTGTGCAGTTGAAGTCTCTCGGAGAAAAGTTACACGGAGAAAAACAAGTCCATTTAGATACTGCTACATTTTACTAGTGTTAAAGAAGATTGAGAAGATGATCTATTTTTAAAATTTACTTAGTAGAAGGAAGTGTAATAGTTTGTCATTGCACAATATAAAGATAGAAGAATTTTACATTTCTAAGAGTTATCTCCCGTTGTCAGCATAACGCTCCTTTTCCCACTGTCTCTGTCCTTTGTAAGTTACTTGTTAATATTTTTAATCTTCAAACGTTATCGGACAATTTCGATCTGTACCTGTATTGCCAGAGTATGGGGTAACATGTAAATTATGAACATATTCATACAGATTTTCTTCTAATCCCTGATTGGTTGCTCGTGCAACAGACTATATCAGTGTCAATGTTGATAATATGAGTTGACCAAGAGCACAGTGGCGGCTGAATTGCATGAAAAAGATTGTGACATAATGCAAAACTCGCACTTAACTGAAATTGCCATTAAATTGCTAACAGGCTACAAGTTTAGGTTTACATCAAAATTTTGATTACATTACAACAATTATCATTCAACTACCGGCTGTTTGATTTATAAGGAGCATGAGGTGTTCATTATCAAGAATATATTGCCCAAGTCAGGAACCACATTCTCATTGAGAGAGAGATTTTAACCTTAGTATATACATGATAAAGTCGTTAAAATCTGCTGCATTTAAGCAGCACATCTGTGATTAGTTGCATACTGGTCAACTGGGTTGAATGGCCAATGGTCAGGTACATTGGAATAGCATCTGGATTGACGGATCAAGGACCTTTAAGAACAGAGTAATGTGGCACTCTGCTAAGTTCACTCACTGGTGGCTAGATAGCTCTATAGACCAGCTGACTGCAGATTCAAAGATCCTAGGTTCAATTCAAATCCCAGTCTGGTCAGCTGCATTTTTCTCCTACCCAATTACAATTGAATCAATATGCAAGCAGCTACTTTAAAGCTGAACACCGCTCGTAAATAGGCACCGTCACACAGGTACCTGGTATATAAACCCTTCGATTTGGTTACACCCGATTGCACACCTGAAACTCGTGGCCGACATGTAGTATTCCTTTCGTCGTCTTTGGATTTTATGCATTTATTTCTTAAACTATGTGCATATTCTGTTTGTAAATAATGAATTGACCAATTTATTTGATGTTAGTATTCTCTTCTCTTGAAAAAAGTGCGTAAAATTTGATAATTTCATCGCGACCGAGTAACACGGCGAGGCAAGATGTACGTCCACACAGGTGAGATCTCTACAGCGAAGTACTTTGAACTGTTTAGAGGTCTGCCCCTTATATAAGGGTTGTAGGGACAGCAGTGATGAAAGAGAAATATGGCGGACAGTGCCTATTTACGAGCGGTGTTCAGCTTTAAGTAGTGCAGATACCATTTTGTCTAGTAAAATTTGAATCTTTTTCCCCAGGGATGGAATGGGGCTACTATGGGTGATCAACCTTTTACGGTACATAGAAATACATAGATATTGTTAAGTTAAAAGCATCGGTAGGAAGTATAGATTTAAGTTTGTACAAACCCTCCCTCCCCTGCACTCACTTCAATACTGAACTCATTTCGGCTTCTACCTAGCAAGTTGCTCAGGTGAACGATGTGGCCCCTGGGCCTCTTGTTTTAAGCTTAATTACTCTTTTCTGTACAAAGTTGACTTTTGATACTTTTTACTAGTTTCATGATTTTTCTTAATTTCTTGTAGAGACTTGGCCATTGAGCCTCCACTGGGGATGGCACAACCCAAGCCTGCACATAAGCTGCGGATGGAGTCGCATGGACCATTATTGGAAGAGTGAGCAGCACTATGAGCCCTACCTGAGGAAGTTGCCAGTAAAGGGGACATTACGAGGTACCGGTAAATATTGCCAAAGAGTGCGATTGAAGCTTTCAACCTTCTGAGAGTTGCTGTTCTTGATAGTTTTGTCAAGAACAGCTGGAGACAACCTCTTTGAGATGCAAGCACGGAGCAAGTTCTCGTTCTCTAAAGTGAGAGGTATTTCAAAATTTGAACCTAGATATGTACTTTTGCTAACCCAATTAACTTTTCTCCCATTACATACTAAAGATTGTCTCCTGCACAGTGAATGATTACCCATGTAACACTGCACAATGGCATCTACTGCATAGGAGAGCTTGTATTTCATATTCTGCACACAAGTCGTATGCTTGATTGATCTCGGTTGTGCACCTATGAACTGCATCGAGAGAAAAATTATGCAGAAGTCTGTTTTCTTCAGCTTTTGTTGTGCAGGGCATGACCTTTAAATTTGTTCATCTCTTTTTATAGATTTCCTGATACTTTCCGACAAATGTCATGTATCCAGGCAATGTGTCGGCTCTACCTTGTAAAGCCCATCCTTGAAGAGGGAGTCTGCATCCCGACCAGCTGAGCTTCACAGAAAAGTTCGGCCATCCCCTCCATAGCACAGGTAAACTTGTCTCCTATGGTAAGATGCATGGGGAGGTTCACTCCGCATTTCCTGGACTACAACAATGGTTAGCAGATGCCTCATCTTGTAAGTGACCATGCTTTGAGCAGCTTTTATTTTTTGTTACCTGTTGATAACTTGATGTTTGGATGTTACATTTTCAGCGACAGAGTACATAGTCTGTGTCACCGGCTGGAAAGGCGTCTCACCCGCCTGGAGTACAAGGGGTTGTTGTACATACCGTCGCACTGCACGTCTATAGACTGCGGCGACTCATGTCCCCTAACAGTGATGACGTCAACCAGCTGGCGACACCTGCAACTCATGTCGGCTGTATTAGGTGTCTCAATTTTAGCCAAAACTTTGTTGCTTGTCTTTTACAAGAAGGAGCAGGGGTGTTTGTGGACAGGAGGATTTTCCTCGTTCCATCATTACCAAGGGGTGTCTGACTCAACCCGACCTGAAGAGATTAATTTAGGGTTGCTGGTTTTCTACCAGGTGCATTTGTCACTACTTCTTAAAAGAAGTTGGGTCTGTCAGAAGTGAAGGGACATGCCGCACACTTCAGTCCCATTCTTGTGGCAAGCCCCCGCCTTTCCTCGGTGGCCAAGTCCCAGGTTAGGAATCCAGTGCATCTCGGACTCTGCTCCTGATGGCTCCAATAGACTTGGTTCCACATTTTAGCTATCTTGTCCAAGTGAATAAACCAAGGGAATTTTCTTCTGCTTTACAAGATTTGTAAGTACTGTTCACTAAGCAAGTGAATGTCTGTGTTGTGAAGATGGTGAATTTTGATTTTAGAGTTACCCCCCTTAGACTAGATGTACATTTTGGAGATTTTTAATGATAATGTAATTTTATATATACTGCTTCAATTCCAATTATTTTGATACAGGTTAGGTGCATGATTTATAATGCATGTTTCATCACTCCCGATTACATATAGTTGCATTTAATTACATTAAATTGGCATTAAAGTGATATAATGTAAAATAACATATTCCATTTGCAAAAGTTAATGTTAAATTTTGATTTCTATTTATTCTAGTTTACAAAAAATGACTTACTGCTCCAAGGTTTGGTCTTGATGATTTTCCATTTTACTTTTAGAAACACCCTGCCTTGGTCTTAAGAGATGGTAGATCCCCAGCTGCAAGACCATTTCTTTCCTCTCGGATGCAGACGGGGGGGTTATCGACCAGTTCCGTTATTTCAGAAGACAACCTTTTGTATCTACATGTACACGGTACGTCAGCCAGCTGGCAACCTTTTTTCCCCTTGTTATGTGGTACATATTTTGGTTTGAATGCCCTTTCTTAAATTTGGAATGATTTACATGTAGATAGAGGCTTTTCTGAATGTAAGTTCCAATTTCTGGGCGCCTGTAAAGTGCGAAACGAAATCGAAACGAAACCAATCGAAACGAAACCAAACGTAACGAAACCAAACCAATCGAAACGAAACCAAAAATCGAAACGAAACGAACCCAACGAAACGAAACGAAACCAACGAAACGGAATAAACAAAACCAAACAAAACTGAAAATCATTTAATCACTACATAAAAGTGATTAAATATATTCATTTAAAAAAAATTTTAAACCATAAACATAATGGCCTTTATCTTTCAGATTGTTGTTCTGAATTCTTAAGCGCTTACTCGGTATTTGCAAAAAATATAGAATGATGTAAATAACTGATGTACATTCTAATATTTTTGATGCTTCTGATTTAATTCATTAAGGGATAGTCAGACTTTTTGGTGAACATGCAGCGCTAGAGAATGAATGATATATCGAAATCGGTTATGATTAAGTAACAACGGAATGAACATAAGTTTTATCTATCCTGAAGTATTAGTATAATTATATTGTACACTATGCATTAAATGGTATAGTGTGAATGAATATTGTAATCTTTTCTAATCCATATTTTCTTGTTCAAAATATGAACAGTTTCTAAGGCAAGGCAAGTTACTGACAAACAAGTTGATAAAAAAGGACTATCAACAGTCTCGTTTGAAGTCATCTTTTCGTAAGTTCTATGGTCGATACAATGACCTTGTCAGCAAATACAATCTTCCACTGGGCCGCATGCTGACTGACGTTTTTCATACTAATTGATCACCTAATTGTCTACGGACTTTTGCGAATGATGAAACTTACGAAGACATTTAATTTTTTTCTATTCATAAGAAATATAAAAATGAAACGAATATGTGCAATACAATGTGCATGTGTGTGTGCGAAAAAGAGGGAGAAAAAGAGGTGTTTGTGTTGAGGTAGTTTACATGAATAATAGCGCTTTATTCAATAAAGTAAATTTTGTTAAAATACAGCATCCAAATTCATTCTACATATCTTGAAACAATTCTTATTGTATTGTTAGCAACTGGTCACCATCTAGTATGCTCTAAATCTTTGGTTATGATGATCGTATGAAAGTTCTAATGGCTACAAATTTAAGATCCGATAAACTAATCAATTACTGATTATAGAAAGTCAATTTCTTCTAACTTTCACAGTGTTAAAATTCCGTGAGTCAACTTATCAGTAATGCCACGTAAACATGAGTTTAATATTGCCTTCTTTAAAGAAAAACCCATGTGATCGGATATTGTCTTATTGTAGGCCTATATAGTTTACACACTTTACAATATTTCAAATGCATTTTGTTTTTACACTAAATAATTATATTACATTTTCCAGTGTCTTGCCTGTGATAATACTACGTATCGATTTTGTACAATATAACCCATAACTTCAAATGACGCCAAATTAAGGCACTAGCGGGCTTTGCCTATTTATATTTTTTAATAATCAATCGTGTGGTGGCTTAAAATTATGTAAATATAAGTAATAAGGAATCATTCTTTGAATATTATGAGGTGATAATTTCGGTCGGGGCGTGATCAAATCTATCATAAACTCCTCGGGCTTTATTCGATTTGATCACGCCCCGACCAAAATTATCGCCTCATAATACTCAAAGAATGATTCCTTATTCCTTAAATATACCAAACAAATCAACAAAACATTTTGTTTAATTCCGTTTCGTTGTTTTTTTTCGTTTCGTTTCGATTTTTGGTTTCGTTTCGTTTGGTTTGGTTTCGTTTCGATTAGTTTCGTTTGGTTTCGTTTCGTTTCAATTGGTTTCGTTTCGTTTCGATTCGATTTCGTTTCGCACTTTACAGGCGCCCCCAATTTCCTAACTAATTGCTGATGATGTTTCACACTAGGGAGACTAAGCTGTTATGCTGTATCCAAAAATTGGACTATTGTTTATCTGTAAAGGATTTACATAGCATGTATGTAGATGGGGGCACCTGCTATCAGTCTAAGCTCTGCCATGTTGGGGGGGGGGGGGGTAAAAGTTTTATCCCGTGTATTAACTGCAGGGGGTCAGAGATAAGGGATGGTTTACTCATCAGCTTTCCAAATAGTAAACAGTTCATAAGAGTAAAAGTTTTTGCTAATTTACTCAATTTAGAATTCCTAATTTTGCATCTTATATTGACATATCAGTCATTTTATCACCATTACTTGAAATCTGGGTAGAATCCACCCTTATTGAAAAAATTATCCAATTTTCTCATGATAGCTTTGAGAACCTAAAACAAACACGTTCATTCAAATTTTACATGTATTTTATTTGTTAGTCATCAACAAGCAATAAATTTATCTCGGATCTCATTGTCAAGCCACTCTCATCACTGCATTTGCACGAGCCTCATACTCAGACGAGCACAGCATAAATATATAACAAGTTCCAGGACTCATGTTTCACACACAATGAGAGTTATGTATAAGGTTTATGGAAAACACAAATTTGACAAATTCTGAGGTGAATAAAATTATGAGTATAATCACTGGAAGTGGCTTTTTCATTGTACAATGTAAAACACATGGTTGAAATATTAAGATTGAATTCATCAGACTAAATTATTGTTTGTTTGGAATTGCCTCCCACCTAATTGAAATGTTTCACAATCAAGATAAGTCACATGACAAATATATTTGATCTAATAAATTCTGTGTGTAAGAAATACGATGAAACTTATACATTATGATATACAGTTTTATCAAAAGAATGTAACATAATTATGATATGAGGGTATAATTTATTTGAAATAGCAGGGCAACTAGAATTAAATTTGATAATTGATTAAGCATTTTTACTGGACAACCTATCTAAAATCAACACTGAGGCCTTTCCGAGTTTCCATACGTTTACGTTTTTAAATTATTTTCATTAAAAATATCTTTTAAAAATTTCATTTGCTTGTAGACAAGTGAGTTTATAGTTTCACATGCCCGAAATGACAGTTTACTTGCCCTGGGCAATCGGACAACAGTTAATGTCGATCACTGCCTTTTGTATATATATATATATGCACAGTGTTACATATTTTGTGGGTAAACGATCCCATATTTGAGAGGAAGCAAATCTTTTTATTATATGATGTGTGAAATATATTTAAAGAATGTCTTAATCCATTGTAATATTGTATTTCATGAAAACATTATTAGTATAATAATATAAAACTTCATTACATTTTATTATGCCCCCCTTCGAAGAAGGGAGGGCATATTGCTTTGCTGCTGTCTGTCGGTGGGTAGGTCGGTCCACCAACAGTTTCCACTCATTTTCTTCGCAGAGGACTAAGTAAACATATTGATATGAAATTTGGTATACAGGTTTATCATGATAATATCTAGGTCATGTTAGAAAAATTCCAATTATTTGCAGTTTCCCTTCATTTTCTTCGCAGAGGATGCACATATTGAAATGAAATTAGGTATACAGGTTTATCATGATAATATCTAGGTCAAGTTTAACTTTGGGTACGATCATATGATTTTTGACAGAGTTATGCCTCTTGGACATAGAAAAAGTCCAATTATTTGCAGTTTCCATTTAATTTCTTTGCATAGGTTGTACTTACTGAAATGAAATTTGGTATACAGATTTATCATAATAGTATCTAGGTCAAGATTAATTTTGGGTATGATCGAATAATTTTTGATAAAGTTATGCACCTTGGACTTAGAAAAATTCCAATTATTTGCAGTTTCCGTTCATTTCCTTTGCAGATGTTTCAATTATTTGCAGTTTCCATTCATTTTCTTTGCAGATGTTTCAATTATTTACAGTTTCCATTCATTTTTTTTGCAAAAGTTTCCAAGGGCATAAGTGTTTTACATTTTGTTTTACAAACATCTCTTGTTTATTATTAATATGGTCAACAATATATAAATAGTGCCTGTTTGGGAGGGTACCAGTTGAAATTGACACCCCGAGAAAACCATTGTCAACTGATGCGAAGCGAAGGTTGACAATGGTTTTCGAGGGGTGTCAATTTCAACTGGTGCCCTCCCAAACAGGCACTATTTATTTTATTATACTGAATGTCTTAATTTTAAAGGAAATTTACTGCTTTTATATAGAAAAGACGTGAGTTCTACGGAGAACCGTACGCGCATAATTTACGCGCATATAACAATTTGTTCTATCGGCCCGTTGCCAAGTGTGTTGCTAACGCTGAGGGTATGAGAACGGATTGTCAACTTCGTCTAAACCAATCAGATTTCATATTTAACATGAAAGTATGATAACATTTAATGTTTCATTTTTAGCTCACTTGAGCTATTCTGATCACATTTTGTCTGTCGTCCATATGTCCGTCTGTAAACATTTCACATTTTCAACATCTTCTCAAGAACCACTGGGCCAATTTCAACCAAACTTGGCACACAGCATCCTAAGCCTAAGGGGATTTAAATTAATGAAAATTAAGAACCAAGCCCTCTTACAAGGGGAGATAATTAGGAATTAATGAAAATTTTCGAGAAAGGAGGGGCCACAATGGGGGGTCAACTTTTTACATAGGAATATATAGAGTAAATCTTTAAAAATCTTCTTCTCAAAAACTGTTAGGCCAGGAAAGCTGAAACTTATGTGGAAGCATCATCAGGTAGTGTAGATTCAAAGTTGTGAAAATCATGACCCCCGGGGGTTGGGTGGGGCCACAATGAGGGGGTCAACTTTTTACATAGGAATATATGTAGAGTAAATCTTTAAAAATATTCTTCTCTGAAACTGATCCGCCAGAGAAGCTGAAATTTGTGTGGATGCATCATCAGGTAGTGTAGATTCAAGTTTATTTAAATCATGATCCTGGGGGGTAGGGTGGGGCCACATAGGGGGGTCGAATTTTACATAGAAATATATAGAGAAAAATATTTAAAGATATTCTTCTCAGAAACAGATTGGGCAGATAGAAAAGTTGCAACTTATGTGGAAGCATCCTCAGTTAGGGAAAATTCAAGTTTGTTTAAGGTCATGGGAGGGGGGGGGGGGCAATGAAAAGCTCTTATGTTATTGTATATGGCTTTAATTTGTGCAAGCATTTAGACATATTGTTGATTCTTTAAAATTGTTTAGACTTTGGCATCTTGACAATTCTTGACAATTCTTCAGCCCCCATAAGGGGTTTAAAGTTTGATGTAGGTTTATAATCCATATAAATTATAAACAGTTGTTTAAGTCTGATCATCTTCTCGAGAACTGCGATGCTCAATATGTGATATGACTGTAAAATCATCCTGTTACAAAGGGGCTCAATGATAAACATAAGAATATGCAGGGGATTTTTTTTATATAGGATCTATTATACGACATTGTTCAGATATTTTGTATGACTCCATAAAGCTGATTTTATTATGTCTGTTGTTGCTCAGGTGAGTGATGTGGCCCATGGGCCTCTTGTTTATACCTGTAAAGGAATTCTTTTTGTCTCTGTGTTAGAAAGGAGGGGGGGGGGTAGGTACCTCTGTGTGAATCTTCTGTTGTGTATTGGCATGGTGCCAATTCAGATGTAATCAGATAGTTTGAAATAATAATTGATTAATTATCTAGCTCTTTAAAAATTCATTGAGTTTTATGAAGCAGTTGGTCAATATATGCAATGTAAGGTATACTAACTGAAGTGTTTGACTGATCAAAGTTTTGAGAAGCTGCCAGCCAGTATTTAAAAAAAATGGATTTTTGCCAACAGACTAGTAAGCATAACTGTTCAATATAATCCATAAACAATTTGCAATTTTAATGTGCTTGCTATTTGTTACAGAAAATATTTTCAATATATGCTTGAAGTTTTTATCCAATCCATTCCCAGTATTCTATGGATTCATGTCTGCAAGGGGATGTAAAATCCATGGATATATTTAGGTAAGATTTTTGTGTCAAGAACAAGTGATTTTCAAAATAAAATAAATTAAAAACCAAAACAAAACCTAAAAAATTATTTTAATCATATTCTTTTGAATGATTTCTATTTATGTTCTTCCTTTAATTGCACTTAATAACCAGTTAATCAATGAAATTATTACAATTTTATTTTTGTAAATCTTGCTACTAAATAGAATTATCTTCTTTTTTTTTTTTAGATTTTTACCACATTCAACAGTTAGTACAGCCTTGAGTCCCTCACCCCTCAGGATAGTTTATTTATTCCCTTTAACCCCGAGGCTAACCCAGATAATGGAATTATATAGAGTGAACTTCTCTTGGGCTTCCTTGGACTCTGACAATAAATATTAAAAAGAATGTATTTGAAATGGAAAAAGACTCATCTGGAATTTCCAGTAAAATGAAGGTTAGATTTTCTTTTTCTTGAAAAGTTTGATATGTTTGTTTCTTTAATGACTAAATCATAAAATTTCTTGTTTTAGAAAAAAATGACTCTATGAGATAAAGAAAATTATGTTTTAAACTCAAGGCAGGGTAAAAATGAAAAATGTAATTCCCATATACATCTATTATGAAACAGAAATTCTTTGGAAAAAGGAAACTTGAATTTTAAAGTCCTGTAGTCCTAAAGTCCTAAAGCACTGTAACAGTTCTATTTATAAATTGTTATTTTAAGGCTTCCGCAATGATCGGACTGGACATCCATACTTAATATGTGCATTGATTCGCACGCATGCGTACCGGCCAATCTATTTTCCTTTTCGGAATCCGCCATTATACTGGTTCCATTGAAAAGTAGAGACAAAGGTAGGCATTAGATATTTAAAAATCAATGAATAGGCATGTATATTTTTGAAGCGGTAGCTCATCGAGTTGATTGTAATTGTTACGTCATACTATTCGATAAACTGAATGATGATGAAAAGCTTTGAGTGACTGTGTAATTTACCATTGTTTAATTTATAATGATGCATCAAGTTAGTACAAATATATCCTGTACAAGGAATTATTTACCTCTATTGACAAGGATTTGTTGAAGAGGTTGAAATTGAATTGACCGAATATTTAAGCAGTGCATTATAATTTTTAAGGTTACCTTTAGTCAATAACTCTCAAATGAAAACAAAATTGCCATATCCTTATATTGTAGTCATATTTGCATAGTTCTAACATACGTGGTGCTTGTCAATGATTACTAATCATTTACAAGCACCATAATTAATGCAAACGAAATATCAACTTTTAAGTTGACCTGCCACTGGGAAAATTCACCACAGTGACTGTTGATCACATTGATATGCCATACTTTGTATAAGTTCTTTACTTTTGGGCACTTTGCTGACAAATAGATTCTTTTACAACATCTTTAGGTTCAAGAACACTGAGTCATAGGTTGAGTTTGGTATTTACTGTAGATTCCTATAGAGTTGTCACGATGATTGATTTTTAATCGATGATCAGTTGGAAAGGTTGTCAATTTACGATAATCGATTTGAGATTTTATAGTTGATTATAATCAGTTTATTACATTAATACTACAGGGACCAACCTAGACCAAAATTTTAGGGAGACTTCACTTCTCCCTAACAGAAAAATAGGGAGAAGTTTGAGAAATCAGGGAGACTTTCATTTCTTGACAACAGCTTAACGCTAATGATGATATACACAGATTCAACCTTTAATAATTTAAATTAGATTAGAAGCAAGTCAATAAAAAATAAAACTACTTCTGAAAATTAAAAAAAAACTAATCCAATTTATTAAATTTAATTTATTTGATGTATTCATACAATTTATAGATGAAATGTGTTGTAATTGTGTTAGCTAAATGACAAATAAAAATCAGTCTCTGTATTTCTGTGTATTTTGGAGGTATTAGTCCAACCCTTTGACCCAATTACAACCGTTATGTAAAGGATCTTATTTTTTAAAGATAACTGTAAACAAACCATTTTATGATTATTTTAGCCTTAATTTGGCAGAGTTATTAACTAATTACAAGTAACCAACTAATTGTAACATCAACACTAAAAGAAATATAAACATCGGTTGCACCGTATGTGGTTGCATCACCCGTATTTATAACCCTTAAAGATAAGACAGTCTCGAGTAATTAATCACAACAGGGGTTAAGTTAGGCTGTGAAAACGTCTTTAGAATTAGTTAATTATCATTTTATTGCTTTCGGGGTTAATTTACACGATTGTGAACTCATAATACAGGGCGACTTCAACTTCTCTTTCGGAGGAAATTCCGGCGAAGTTACCGATCAAAAAGCGACTATTTCGCCCAAGTCGCCCCCTAGGTTGGTCCTTGTACTATACCTATCATTTTGTTTATTATTCTATATTTAATGAAATGAAAACTGTTGTGAACTGGTTTTTTTTTTTCTTCAATCTAAAAAGATGTGTAACACTTTAATTATTAGAATACAGCATACCTCTTATAAGCTTTAAAAAGTAAGTAAATTAAACCATACATGTAGCATAAAATTTAGTGCCCCATCTTTAAATTAATGAATTTAAAATAATGTGTTACCAATTCGATTATTGGCCAATCATTAGTTGGCAAGAGACAACTGATTCTGCCGATTAGTTGATTATGATTTTCAACCGATTTGAAAACACTAGATTCCTAACTAAACGCGAAGAATTAATATTTGCATGAAATCGTAAGAAGCACATACCATAGATGTGAAAATCTAACTTTTATTTATTGGACAGATGAAAACTTTGATAAAAATTTGGCATTCGCAATTTATATTCCCGTGATTTGATGCAAAATGGTTGATTCACGGTATTAAGTACTCGCATAAAATAAGAAATCTACATTATCTGTCACTGTGTATTGTTTAAGAAATAAAGTACGAGTTTTCGTGAATGTTGCAGAATAACCTCCAAGGTCGAGAAATGTTTTGAAATATAAAAGCTGAGGCGTTAGCCGAGGCTTTTATATTTCAAACAACAATTCGAGACTGAGGAGGTTATCCTGCAACATTCACGATAACATACTTGCCAACTGACCCGATTTCATCGGGTCATACCCGATTTTTCAACCCTTCACCCGATTATTTTTTATGACCCGGCGGGACATGCTTTTCACCCGATTTTTGTCGAACAACCTGTAAATCTCCCGATTTCCGGATTTGGTTCGTAAATTACCTTGCGCGGTTGACTTCCAGTTATGAACCCAAGCTGAGCTTGGATTTACGTAAACAATGCAGATGGCTATAACAGGAAAATGTTTAGTTAATTATAAGGTGAGAGTTAATTATTATTGTGAGTTGTTTTGACAAACCGAGGGTTTAAATCATTAAGTGCTATGGCTTCCAATAGGCAGATCGAGGTCATTATCAGGGCAAGCGGAATCAAAACCAACAAAAAGAAAACGATATCTTTGTACCTATTAACATATCTGGGAAAAGAAATTCCCATGGGTAAAACAAAGTAATCAAGGGAAAAACGAGGACTTTTGTTTTCTATGTAATGCGCATTTGAATATTGGATCTGGTTTTAAAAAATGATGTAACTAAACATTCTAAAATGCTAAGTGTTGTAAAATATGCTCCTGCACAAAAGTCCTTCAAGTCTCTTGAAAATTTTATGCCATCGTTTTCAGGGTTCAAAAGCAAGGTTAATGTAGCAGAAACTCTTTTTTGCAAATTTTTTAGCTGAACACAACATATCATTTTCTGTGTCAGATCACTTTACAAAATTCAAAATCAGCAAAAGTTCGTTACAATGCTTCTTTGCGATAAATAATACACATACATTTTTCTTTTGTATAAACATCATAATACACATATATATTTCTGTTGTATATACCTTTGAAATGCAATGGTAAATATGTCGTGAATGTCGTTACGCGCTATGACCAGATTTTTTACTTTCCAAATCTGGTCATGACCAGATTTTCACATGTTGGAGGTTGGCAAGTATGCGATAACAAGAACTTTATTTCTATTCTACTAACAGCCCAGTATTTCTACAGATCGTTTCTCCTATAGAGAAATGATCTAGGTCATTCTGTAGGGGAAGGGTATAATAAACTGTGAAATTCATGATCTCACCCCTTTTGAGGGTAGGTTAAGGAAGCATATGGGCATTTTAGCGTCTTAATGAGACTGTAATATATTACTGATTTGAATTGGAACAAAAGCATATTATTTTCCGATTAAATAGATGTCACTGCAATTAAGTCGGGTAGTACTTTACTCCCACTTTGGTGCATTAACACGTGATTGCTATAAATAGCTTACTTACATCCCTTAATATAAAATGAGATAGAACAACACTACCTCGCGGTTTCACAAAACCTTTAACATATCAAGTAAAGGAAAAACATCTTAGTTTTATAAAAACTGCAGCCAGAATCCTATATTCTCCTCAATGAAATAGTTATTTGTACAGTTCTCTAAAAACCTTCCCAGCTTTTATACAGTTTGCACGGAATACGGCACGTTGCATCAAAGCAACACAAAACATGGAATTTTAGCAGCACGATTTTTACATGTTTTTGTTCATATGGTTATACACATCATACCTACTTAAAATTGGCACTTGAGCAGGCATGGGGTAATCGTAATCGAGTAATTGTAATGGATTGTTATGATTACTCTTTTTCAAGTAATCAACAGTAATCTGTAATCGAAGGGATTTTCAATTAATTGTAATCGTAATTTAGTCGTTTACAAATAAGAATTTAGGTGTAATTATAATTTCTTTTTCGATTACTTTCAATTAATTTTCAAATAAATTTTTTGTGCTGCACATATTGTATTTAAAAAAATCTAAACAAGTGTTGTTTTTTAATATAATTAATAGATTAGAAGTGTTTTTAGGTCACCTGAACCGAAGGTTCAAGTGAGCTTTTCTGATCACCCGTTGTCCGATGTCCGTCCGTCCATCTGAAAACTTTCCACATTTTCGACTTCTTTTCTAAAACCACTGGACCAAATTTAACCACACTTGGTACAAAGCATCTTTATGGAAAGGGGATTATAAATTGTTAAAATAAAGGGCACAACCCTTTTTAAAAGGTAGATAATTGCGAAACAGTGAGTATTGGGTGTGTGTCTTTAAAAATCTTCTTCAGAAGAACCACTGCACAAGAAATGCCAATATTTACACAAAAGCTTGTATATATAGTGAAGATTTTAAATTGTAAAAATTGTGACCCTCGGACTAAAACTGGGGGCCCAGGCGGGGTTCAAAGATTAACATAGAAATACATAGGAAAAATGTTTAAAAATCTTCTTCTCAAGTAAGGTATTATCCAACAAATATTGGACAAGTCTGTGACTTATAGGGTATTACCCAACAAAGCATGGGCAAGTCTGTGACTTGTCAATGCTAAGATGGGTAATAAATACCCTATAGGTTACTTTATATGGTAATCCCCACAATTATGACCCAGTAGCCCCCTCCCCCTTTCTTTAATACATGTATTCTTAATCAAATCAATTCCTATTATAATGCTTATAGATTAAAACAAAGTAATTCACAGACCTTTTTGAGTATTACTTTATCTAATCTAGTAACACATGCTTTGTTGGGGTACTGTAATAATAGACTTAAATAATTACTATTTTATGCTTTGTAATTTATTCCAAAATTTCAATAAGTTAAATAAAAATAATTATCTTACTTTTATTTCAGAAATGCATGGTAATATGTAAAATTATGTACCCAAGAGGATGATGGACATTTGTTGATACCCAATACATGTGCAAAGAAATTTAACCCAATAAGTGTATTCTCGTGTGAAACCATATCATGTACCAAATTATGTTTTGGACACTAATTACCCAATATGTGTCTAAATGTGTGTCCGTCTGTCTGTAAACTTTTCACATTTTCAACATCTTCTCCAGAACCACTGGGCCAAGTTACCAAACTTGGCACAAAGCATCCTTAGGCAAAGGGGATTCAAAGTTGTGAAAGTTAAGGGCCACACCCTTTTTCAAGGGGAGATTATTAGAAATAATTGAAAAATATTGAGAAATTTTCAAAAATCTTCTCAAGAACCATTAAGCCAGGAAACCTGAAACTTGTGTGGAAGCATCCTCAGGTAATGAAGATTCAAAGTTGTGAAAATCATGACCCCAGGGGGTAGGGTGGGGCCACAATGTGGGTCGAAGTTTTACATAGAAATATATTGAGTAAATCTTTAAAAATATTCTTCTCAGAAACTAATCAACCAGGAAAGCTGAAACGTGTGGAAGCATCCTCAGGTAGTGTAGATTCAAAGTTGTGAAAATCATGATCCCCGGGAGTAGGTTGGGGCCACAATGGGGGTGGGTCGAAGTTTTACATAGGAATATATTGAGTTAATCTTTAAAAATATTCTTCTCAGAAACTAATCAGCCAGGAAAGCTAAAACATAATGCAAATTATGAGCAAATTTTGT
This sequence comes from Magallana ariakensis, assembly GCA_020458035.1. NCBI lineage: Eukaryota > Metazoa > Mollusca > Bivalvia > Ostreida > Ostreidae > Magallana > Magallana ariakensis. The sequence continues at coordinate 63,724,810 of CM035811.1, forward strand.
GAACACTGTGTGGTGTTTTGATAACAATCTGATGGTGAGCCAATGTGTATTGAATGTGTGGACAATGTTTACAGTAGAGATAACACAGACTGTTAAACATTGTTAAATGTTAGCACAACGTTATTGTTGAGCAAAATGTTACTGTTAACACTATGTAAATGATGAGCATAATGTTAATGTTAGCACAGTGTTAATGTTGAGCAAAATGTGAATGTTCAACACAAAGTGAATGTTCAACATAAAGTGAATTTAAGTTGTTGAACATACTGTTACTGTTACTGTTAGCACAATGTTAACCCTTGCTCTGCTGAACGCACATATTTGTTAATTGAAAGGATTTATGAACACCATGCAAATTTGGTCACATCCTTATGTTCATGTAAGGAGCCAAATTAAGACAGAAATTTCAGTGTATTTGCTATTATCCTCCCTTTTAGAAGCAAAATTGATTGTAAGTTATAATAGCATCATTGTATAACCCCTTTTCAATTGTTTTTTCCTTTGTACAGAATGGCGAATGAAAATGGATTACATTTAGTGGGAGTAACAAATGGTACAACAGGCGAAGGGTACAATGTAACAGGAATAATCCCCGTTGTCTTTAATGTGGCTAGCCAGCTGTCGCCAGAGTGGCTAGGATACTGCCTGTTTGGTTGCACCATCTTCATTCTGTTTAACAAGGTAAGATTACTTTTGAAAGCAAAGTAAAATTTAAATTGAAGAGACAGTACGGCGCATCTTTAAGTTATTAAAAACTGATCTGAAAATATTTTCCGATCGGGTTCGGAATTTTTGTACTATTCATAAATTTATAAACTTTCAGAAAACTACAAATTTCTCCATGAAATCAATCTAATTATTTCATTAGAATTAATAATTATGTATAACCCATACATTGCAACGTGTTACAGGGCTCCGCTTCTGTACTATTACGCATGCGTATTTACTATAAACAAAACACATGCAGGGCTCGCGAAGATTCTCCAAGACAGGTTTATTGATAGAAATATGTCTTTTCTGCTTCTCCCAGGTAATAATTGTTCAAAGTTTTTAAAATAACTAGAATTATTATTTTGTAGGAGTTGCTACAACCTAAATTCATTTTGTAGGTGAGGCCCCTTGAGAGGTTATTTTACATATTTGTGTCTGTTCATTTTAAAATGAACTGAAATTGGTAATTAAACCATTTATAAATTATCCAGAAAGTGATGATGAGTCCCTTTTACCTCGTATTCCATGATGACTGTAGTCGGGCAAAGATCTTGTAGTTTTCAGAACGTGTCAATTACTGTCAATCAAAATCCACGTGGTACAAATAAACGATATAAGATTATTCCGGTTTGTACGACCCTTAATTTTCTGGAAGCTCATAATTAAATTAATTAGTTATGTGAAAGGGTTTTTATGTACTTCAAGTGTCACAATCAACATTATTTCTTATTTCCTAACGATACAATGGGTAAATTGGAAATTAAACACATGTGTTTTCAGCCTTACTGTCTCTTTAAGGTGGCCACTACACCTTGAAATAGTTTCTCAAATCAACAGAAAATTACTTGACAATGAGAGATATCATAATGGATAAGAAGTATATAAATCAAATAGGCGAAAAAATGTGCAATTTTGGATGAAAAATTGTATTTTCAAAAATGTTATTCAGTAAACATGAACAAAAGTACCAGGCAGATTCGAACTCATGATCTGCAGTTCACAAGCCCAATACTTTAACCACTGAGCTATGATGATTTACAACCAAATTGATTGATACAAACAGTTCAACACATTTAAATCACCATCTTGTGACATAGTGTCTTAAAAAGTATAAGTCTAGGTGAAGTGAGGTACCTTGATTTGCAATGACATAAGAAATTACTATCAAACATTGATTTGAAAATATTCAGAATTTAATGGTTCTTTATATGCCTATAGATAAAACTAGCATATAGGTTAATAGAGTGTATGGTTAAAAAATCATGACCAATAGTATGCATATAAGTAAATGTTACGGTCAGACCTGTTTGAATACTGGCGCCAGATAGCTCAGTTGGTAGAGCACCTGACTAGAGATTAAGGGGGCCTGGGTTCGAATTCTGGTCTGGTCCGTCATTATTTCTCCCATCCCATTACATAAAAAATAGATAGTAAATAAAAACTATTATGTATTTGTTTTTTTTCAGTTGATGTCCTAAGGAGGCACAGAGATCCAAGAGATACCATGCAAAACCAAATATTATGAAATTTAACGAGCTGATGAATACTTAAGGATCCTCGACACCCTGTGACTTCTACTTTTTATGACAGTACGTCACAACATGGCGATTTCAACTCATTCAGAAACAGTTTATATCGCTGAAACTTGGTGACTACCTCTGTGGCGCAACGGGTGTAGCGTCGGTCTACCAACCCGCAGGTTCCGAGTTTGAATACTGCAGGGATTTTTATTTTTTATGAAAAGCGGTAAAATTTAAAAAGTTGATTTTCCCCCTAAATTGAAAGTTTTTGAGTTAAAAATTCATTTTCAAGTCGAACACATACTAAATATCCATATCTTCAAGTATTTAAGAAGCATGGGCTTGTATGCAAAACTTTTCCCGGGTGTGTGGAGGATCCTTAAGGTGTAGAAAAGCTAAAAACATTGTCAAAATTTATTAAGAAAAGTTTCAAAGTTTGCTCTTCCTAAAACAAACCAAAAACATTGTCAAAATTTATTAAGAAAATTGTCAAAGTCTGCTCTTCCAAAAATAAACCTATACATCCTACTGTATTGTGCGACTCAACTTTTTTTTCTTTAATCTTTATTACTACCGGTACTACTGTACTTGGGATCCTTGCCTGATTTTGTGTTCACTTAATAATATGTTGAGCCTCATATACCATTGAAGTGGTCTTGAGAGAATAAAGAAATGAATCGAGGAGGCTGCATGGCCAGATGCTAAAACAGTACAACTTCATCATCTTCAAACTTATCAACTTTATATAACTTGTGCTTATATAAGTGTATATTTACATCTACCGAGTATGATTCCCTCTTTTTCTTACGCTCTTTTGTTGTAAATTTTAGGTTATATCATTAGAATTAATGAAGGGTAGCTGTAATCTGAATAGTTTTTATCTTGCTCTAAATTTATTTCAATTAAATATGAAATTATGACAAATACCAATTAAACTCTTCTTTTTCTGAATATGGAAACTGAAAATTCAAGTTAAATAGCCTAAACCATCATATACATATGTATTGTAAAATTCAAATTTTCTTTGTCCAGAAATGGAAAAAATATCATAGCCACTGCCTTCCCAGCTTTGGCAATTGCAACTTCTTTGGTCTCTTGAGCAAAACTTGTTTTTCCAGTTGCTAGCCAAATTATTAATGGTGCCATTGTGTAGCTTAAATTTATAGTAAAAATTAGATCTGCATTGGTTAGTTGATTAAACATGGATTATAATACATGTCTGGTATGAATACAGACCTGATACAGACTCTATCAATCTGAGTCAGTACATGTACTGCATATGTACTTAATTTAGCAGGAATTTTAAGTTAATGCATTTCAAGTTACTTCCACTGAGCTAATTCAAGTTCAAATTAACATGATTAAAATCAAATACAAACAGAATAGTGGCTCCAAATGCATTAACTTGTGATTTGTATGATAATCCTTTTTTAAGAAGTTGATAGAAAATGCTATTTTATGAAATTGACAGTACTTGCTGCATGCATGATTGTACCTGTTATTTGAATTTGGAACAATGTAGTTTATTAGTTAACTATGGTACCGTAAATTTGCACTCCATGATTTTGAAAATTATAATATTTTTTACAAGATAAGGGAAACAATCATGCTATATATTCAAGAATAAAAATTAATGAGGCTGGGCGGTCAACAAATTACTCATCAGATCTGTTTTTAAAATTTTACATATGATAATATTGGCCATGAATTATTTTAATTATTAACTAATTATTAAAAGAAAAAAAATCAAAATAATTTTAGATTAAAATTTGAATGCTAAATTCATTTTCTTTATATAGAAGGAGATTAATATAGCCTATAAAAGACCATGACCATGCAGCCTTCTTAATTTTATCTCCATTTATTGTTACATTGGAGCTAGACTATCTCTGTTAAAAATATTGATTGTTATTAAAAGATAAATTTCTGATTGTAGTAAGAAGGGATTTGATTATATGGAAATTGACTGAAATAAATGGTATCTTTTGTATGTGTGCTTATTTTGATTTCAAAACAGATGAAAGAATACTGTTAGCTTAACTGATCTACAGTGCAATTGAACTTTTTAATCATCTGACTATTGTCTTTCATCTCTCTCTCTCTCTCTCTCTCTCTCTCTCTCTGTTACATGTACCTCTGTACATTCATAGTTGAACCCATATCAACCATGCATACTTGGCAAATAACAGCCAGCTTTATAAGTAGAACCGTTTTAACAAGAGCTTGGACTTTGGGTAGTACGTGACAAACTCCGATTTGATGAAGGCGGGGTCTACTCATGGTTAACTGTCCAGTCATTGGCTAATAGATATGAATACATTGAATGCAATGACACTCGTCCGACTTCATCCAGGGATGTATACTTCGCTGAAACAGCGTCAATTTCACACAGCAGAACAGATCTTGGTAAACAATTTTTCCAGTTTTGACAGTCTATGAATATTAATGAGCTTCTCTTAGCGAATTAGAAGAAAGGAGGTCAATTATTTGAAAGCTTGTTTTGATGAGCATACTAGATAGTAACATCCCACCGAAAGTCCAAGCTCTTGTTAAAACGGTTCTAAAGGGCTTGTAAAGAACTTGGGGGGGTTGTGGCCACTTGTGGGCATATGCCCACAAGTGGCCACAACCCTTTCACTAGTTTGTTTCAAATGACAATCACGCATTTATAATATGTGTATTAACTTCAAATAATTTGTGCTTATATATCTCCAGAAAATTTATTATGTGCGTATACATAGAATAAAGAATTCCAATCCTTTGTCTTGAAGTCCATAATTTGTACCCCGTCAACAAAATAACATGTTTATTTAACAAAATAATACTAAAGATAACTTATTTAGCAGTCAACTAAAAAACTATAAAATGATTAAGTGCATGTGTTTAATTCATAATAACGCAATTTTTACTTTCTTTACGTCAAATGAGTTTTCGAATTTTAACAAAGATATTAAAAAAACTTTTCCAACACGATTCACCTGCTTCAACATACTTAATGTTCCAAGAACTGCTCGCTAACCGCTACACCACGGAATCACATATTTTAATCGTTTTAAATAACAAACTCAATTTAGTATTGTGCAAACATAATTCGGTCGGCCATTTGATGATCATCTTGAAAATTGAAGGAAGAAAAGTTGCTTTTTACCATAGAGTGAGTCTTGGTACCATTTTTTTTTTTTTTAAATTGAAGATAGACATTTACATTATTTATCCGTATACGTTCTGATGACCCACTCTATAAAAAAAACTATTGTCTGAACATCTGATTTTATTATCATTTTGTTGCTCAATTAGCATATACATATTTTGATGTCTTAGTATCAATTAAATTTGAAGTCAATTTTTGAAGGTTTTGGCAATACTGAATGCAAATGATTACATGTGCTTAATAAATTTCACAAAATTGGTATTTGTAAGAAAAAAAATTGTGTGTTTTTCAAATGGACTTAAGTGGGTCCACTTCACAGGAAAGGCCCCTGCATGATACATGTACATGTATCTTCCCACCGAGCGCAGGGTATTGTCATTTCGATGGACGGGTCTGTGGATCCCTGCTGCGAGTTGGTCCTCACTTCGAGAACAGGAGCAGATTTGCCGGACCATCGCCGCAAAGCCTCTGCTGACCGGCCCGTCTTCCCTGTCCGCCGCCCCGACTCTGACAAGTCGAACATTACATGTACCATAGAGCCTCTGCGGAGTCGGGCGTCAACGGGTACGTTTTGCGTTCGCTTCGAAGGAGGGATACCGCTCCCGGAGCCGGGCCCAAACGCAGCACTGTCTTAGTGCTCCCAGTCCGTCCAGACTGAAGCAAACTTCCCCATAGTCAGGATTTTGGTTAGGGTTAAATTGATTTGCTAAATCTGAATAACTTTTTTTTTCAACTAATATTTTCATTATGGTAAAACACATTTAATATATAAAATGGTTGTCATTAGAAATGGTGGTAAAGTTAATAACTCTGAAAATGTTTTTATGATAACTCAGAGCTTGAAATTGTTGACGTATTTACTTATTCGGTGTTAGTTTCAAGTATAATGGCAAATTTGACTGCAATCAAAACTCAATTGCAACACAAGCGAAAAAATGTTTGTTCTTACTGTGGAAAAAGGTTAAAGAAAATAGTCTAAATGTTGAGAATACGCTCTCTGTATTTGATACATGTATTAGTTCTGTTCTGAACTATGGATGTGAAACTTAGGGTTTTAATACAGCTCCACAAGTTGAAAAAATACATATTGATTTTTTTGAAAAGAATTATGTCGCTTCGTAAATCTACCAATAATGTTATGGGTTACTTTGAATTTGGTAGATACCCTATGTATGTACAAAGAAAACTTAGTATTCTGAAATACTGGTGTAACCTGCTTACAACAAATAATTGTATACTTCAAAGCTGTTATAAGGAATTGTTATATGAATATAATTTAATTTTGGTTGTAACGCCTCATTTGATTGGCTGATACAGATGGAGGGACATGTATAACATACCTTGGTATGGGGACACACCCCCTTGACAACATCTATCCGGAACTACTTTTTTTTTTACATGTAAACCTTACATGTACACATGCATGCATGTGTAGGCCTATATCAGAGTGAATAAATATAATAAATATAGTGCATAATATAAATTTAAAATAAATGTAAATAATTTAGTTTTTTTGTAAATTCTGCTCCAATCTTTCCAAGTTTAAAAAAAAAATAATTTAAAAATGTCTCACAAATTGAACTTATAACAACTTCAAGACAGAAAAAATGAATTTCTACGAAAAGAAGCACAAAATGAGAGGAGGGAAGTTGAATCTTTTTCAAGGTATGTTAAGGAGAGATAAAAAAAAATATCAATAAATTTTATACCATAGTAAAAATAAACGCATTATTTACCAAAACACCTCAGGATTTTAACCCAGAAAGGGATTTGCACCCAAATCTCTCTTTTCAGAGCGCTTTACTTTTAAGCTATCTAGGTTTTTGATGGTGTTTTGGTGTGGTTTTAATATTCTGATGCCTCTTTTCGTAAAAACATTTGACGAGCAAACAGATTAAATCATTTTCATCTGATTGAGATAGCCCCCCCCCCCCCCTCCCTTATACTAACGTTAAACGTCGGACTTAAAACATAAACTGTAAATATGAATCCTCTGTGAGCAGTTACAATCGAGATAGCTCGACAGCTCATAGAAAACAAATGAGCGACACTCTTAGTGTACTTACTGTAAAACCATAAAATACAAACAATCCATTTTCAGCATGCTCGGTAATTTCACACACCGCTCCCAATCCCGAGTCGATCTCCAAACATGAACTTGCCTCGTGTGCTGCATCCACGGCCCTAAGAGGCCTGCCTCTGCAATCTTCACACTTCCTCTGTTCTGAGTTTATGTTTAATTCTACTTTTAACAACTGTCCCTTTACATTTGAGAAGTAAACTGTGAAGACGCGAACCAGCGTCCAAACACCAAATTCAAATATGGCCGCCACCCTTCGCTTCGTTCTAATCTGGGTCACCTGTTACTAAGGATGTTGTACTAATGCGCGGGTAGTTTAAAATGTCATTTACGGTTAAAACAAAAGCATGAAAATCGTACGGAGAGTTAGTTTTGTTAAATGTATTAAATTATAAGGAATAAATTTAATTTTGACGTATGTTATACGATATAACATAACTTGGGGCAGTTTACGCTTTTTTATAAACCGCTTCGCGGTTTATAAAGCGTAAACTGCCCCAAGTTATGTTATATCGTATAACATACGTCAAAATTAAATTCATTCCTTAAATGAAAAACAACAGGAAAAAATAAAAATTGGGTAAGCCTAGTTAGAAATGAACTTTATTGTTTGGGATTTGGAAATTTTTGGGAACAACAAGAAGTTACTAATGTTAAACAATTTGTTCTACTAGTGGAACAGCGCCTTACGGACGCGTTCATACAGAATTGTTATAGTGTTTTCGAAAATTCTTCAAAATGTATAGTGTACAAGGAAATAGCTTCACATTTTTGTTTACAGAAATATCTTTTGAAACGGTTGTCACATAAAGAAAAGTCTCTGTTATGTAAATATAGAATATCAGCACATTCCTTAAACGTTGAAAACGGAAGGTATAATAACATACCTAGATATAACCGTAAATGTACTTTGTGTCATTCCCAAGAAATAGAAGACGAATTTCATTTTGTTCTGGTTTGCCCTGCTCTTTCGAATATTCGAGAAAAATACATAAAACCTTATAATTACCACATACGAAACCTTCCTTTTTCAAATTTATACAGTTGTTTAGTTATGATGACATCAAATCTATTCCCAAACTTTGTCAATATTAATTGAACGCTTCGAAGCTGAGAGAGAATTTAATATGTTAATTAAGAAATAAACAGCAATTTAAAAAGTTCACCGGGATAGCCGGGATATGAAGTTGGTTGGCCACGTGATCAAATCCTGTGAAACCCGAAGGGCTTCTCAATAGATTTGATCACGTACCAACCAACTTCATATCCCGGTGAACAATTTAACATCTTATATTTACTTTTGAGAAAGACAAATCGTTCAGAACTGTTAAAATTACCGATATTTTATGTTTACAATAATCCAAGCGACAAGCGATAAGCGGTTATCATTGTGACGTCACGAAAACGTTCATACAGCTATTCTCTATAGGTTCATATATAAGGAAGCATATTTGCAAATGAAAATATTTCCTTATGATGTTATCTGCCTTACGTATATTAACATATATTTGCATATCCATTGTTCTTTCCCACTATAAGCCCATTCGGAGGAGCTGCTATTATATTTCTATAATTGCAATTGCTGTGACTGTATTCCCCCACAGACTCTCAGATAGCGAATTCTCCACAATTATATAATAATTTTTACTCGTATATATAGTGAATATTTCTTGTAACAAAAATATGTGGTGTTTAATATAAATTATCTAAAGTTTAAAATAAAATAAAAGGTATTTTAGTTTTATTCATATTTAACTTTAATCAATTACAAATGTTATTAATTATTGTGTAATAAAAATGTACCCAAATAAAACTAAAGTGTTTGATTTTTATATTTACATGTACAAAATTCAATGTACAAGGAAAGATAACTCTTCCTAACTAAACCAGGATTTATGTACCTTACTGTTGGCGTACTATGACGTCATAAAGGTGTGACGTCATATGTAACATATTATTTATTCTGTTACCAAATCTATGTGAGTTTTAAAAATACATTACAGTCTGAACGTTTATTTTTGATGCAATAGCTAAATGTCAAGGTCTAGGCTAATACAGGGTATTTGCAAGTGGTAAAATGCAAATATAAGTAATAAACAACGATTATTTAGTGAACATGGCGTTATGAATAGCAACTGCTCTGCTGGCATAATTTCCATGATGCGCTAGCGCGCATCATGGAATATGCCAGCAGAGCAATTGCTATTCATAACGCCATGTTCACTAAATAACGTTGTCTATTTCTTAAATGAGCCGCATGGCTCCTTTGGTCAATAAAGAATGTATCCACACGTATAAAACCTGCGCGGGTGTAAGGGATGGGTATCTGGCTTAGGTGTGAATAAATGCAACAAGGGTTTGCAATTTTCCCATTTACATGAAGTCAGATGAAACTATCCGAATAGTTTTTTTTTTATGTTTTGTTGTTGTCTCACTTGCCGAACTTTATCATGAGAGAGAGAGAGAGAGAGAGAGAGAGAGAGAGAGAGAGAGAGAGAGGGGGGGCGGTAAACTTCGTTTCTATATGAGGAACTTCAAAGATATATGTATGCACATGAAACGATTTTAACAAACGGGAAACATACCATGCAAGTGAACAAAAATTGGACTTTCTCACATGTCATATTTATATTGTTTAAATCACTTTCAGGCATTACATATACATGTGCTTCAAAGGGGGTTAATTTGCTACATGTAGGTACATGAACATGTATATTTTACATTGGGATTAACTTAGCTTCCATTGTCTTAACTAGATTTATTATCCATTTGTCATTTTTCACATGTTACATATACACATGTATTTGTTTTAAAAATTGTTGAAACTCTTATGCACGTCAGTCGGAATCGGACAGTCTGTCCGATATCACCGATCTGAATCAAAATGTATCTCAGATCTATGACAAATGATGAAGCGCTAATTGAACTTTACTCGGTACATTACCATTTAGAGGACCACAACCGGATCGAGTGTCAATCGGGTTTTAGTACAGCCGGATCGATTGAGTTGTGCAGTGGTCCTAATTGGTGGTGCTGCATGTAATTTTATGCCGATAATCGTTCCAAATAAACCTTTCTGCTCTGTGCATTACTAGCAAATGTTAAAGAAATTCAGGAACGGATTTCTGGTGCAGATACATGTACCAGGTGTACGATTAACGCCCATTTCGGTCAAGTGAGTTTCCATTAACTTCAACTTACATGTACCAGGACCCGTAGCTTTAACATAAACTGACAGGCAGTCCCAACCACAATAACTGTGGCAGTTTTCAACGCCGGTGTGCTGTAGGTCGCTACGTGTAGATGCACATGTAACTGACGGAATTACAGCGCACGCAAATTTTTTATGAACAGGAAGGACATATTGGCAAAAATATTGGATTCTGTGCTGTATGTAAAACCGAATAAAAAAGAAATCGAGATTTCCAGCGACTTCCTGAAATTCTTTAAACATGTATGCCAGATTTAAAAGCAAGTAAAGAAGTTTCGGGAATCAACTGTGATCCTGATAATGAAAATCTTGCAGCTGAATTGATTCCCAATGACCTTTTTTTTTTAAGGACAGTATCCTCAAAAAGAACCTATTAAAAAGGTAAATGTTTTCACCGCAGCAAAGAGTACCGAGGATATGATTCTCAGCAATTAAAACGAGAGAAGAGAAATTTATGATTAAGAGGTCCCTTCCCAATCAATAAAACTACATGTAGCTGACATCCCGCGCAAGCACGGGAATTACATGCCATCATTTACACATTAATATGATGCAATGCTTAATAATTAAGTTCATTTTGGTATATACCGTGTCCGATTTTTTAAAATAGCTTTCTTAACCTATTCCTTAAATTTAAAATAAAACACAACTGCAAAATGAAAAGTTGTAGGAGAGGGAAGTGTTGAAAAAATAATTTGAAATTGATGATACATGTATATGTAATGCACGGGGCCATAATTCATTTTGATGCAGCTGAATGAAAGAAATAAGAAACTTTTTTAATATCAAACCAGTAAGTGCATGGGTATATTTTGTGTTTTGTATCTCTAAATTTTGTGATTTAGGTCGATCACTAAAATCTTTTCATTGACCCAAATAAGAATTTCAGATAAAATACTGTTTTGAAAAACAATTATATTTTGGTAGGGGATCACCCCCCCCCACCCTTCATCTTTCCAGTTTTATGCATAATTTATCCATATGCATAAAGACGTATATACACAATTTTTTCATTGTTTACAAATTATGCAAAAGGTTGGTTGACAACCAATCTGTCGCGGTACATAATGTAAAAAAACAACCCGCTAGTGTATGAACATTATATGCACATTAAAACCAAAGCTATCAGATCCAACGTATCAGCCATCCCAACTTACGACTCATCCTAAAAATCATCCTAACAATAGATCTAGACGTTTGGATGTTGTCGAAAGATATAGAATGAATTATTTGCGGAAATTTTTACGGTGGGGGGGGGGGGGGGGGGTAACAAGGACAATTTTTTGATAATATCTAAATTTAAATGTCAGCAAAAGGAGGGTGGGGGGTTCCGAGCGCTAGTTTCAGTAACTTTACTATGTGATTTTATTCAGTTTGAATTCAACCCCCCCCCCCCCAATCCACGCATGGCTTGTGTTACATACATTGAGTACAAAATCTGTTTTCCAAATTTTTAGATTTCCCGTCTAATATTTACAAGTAGATCTAAGCAAGCCTTTTGCAATTTCAATTTTATTAAAACAAATAATATGCGACGAATTATGGTTGATCGAAAATATCATTTATAGATCCAAATAATCTTATCGTGTGAGAAAAAAAATATACGCAATTTTTTGGTGAAAACATGATAGTTATTATGACATGTATTCATATATACATATACTGGCATATTCCTATATTCCCGAGGAGGGAGAAATTTCTAATTCAATACTGTTCATGTATGAACTCATAATATCTCATAATATCTCTGCAGGCTCGGATAAATTGGAGGGGGGAGGGACATACCACTATAACACCCCTCTATATCAACCTGTAAAATTGTCTTTTGGAGGCAGACTATGCTGTAGTTTTAAATGCAATGTATTCTGTCTTATCACTTATCACTTGCATATTTCTTATTTCACATGAGGTGAGTCGATCATGTTTTGTCCGCCGTCACATTATGTTCGCCGTCACAAAAAGCCCGCCTTTTTTTCTCGAAAAAATCGTCACGTTATGTCCACCGGCAGACATACATGTAACCCTGAAAACAAACGGACATTTCGTGGCGGCGGACAGAACGTTCATGTGTGCGAATTTTTAGTAAAGCCAACAGAGACAATTCTCTTTTGTGTATGTGTGAAAAAGAGATTATGTATCCGTTTAATACCTGTACATATTTAAATAAAAATCATTTTCATTAAATGAATAAAAATTAATCCAATGATTAATTCTCATGCAAAGAACAAGATACGGTATTGGCATTATTTTGCCGCAAAATTTACGAAATGTTCAACGTCTTTGTCCGCGTTATTGAAGTTGTGCATTATACTATAGTCTGTCCCAAGATATTTATGCTGCACATTTGGACGATTTTTAATAAAAATACACATACCTGTGAAAGAAGTGCAATTGAAATCGATGAAAGGAAAAATTTCCAAGATAACTTCATTCACACATTATCATTTTTCCCTCGTAAAAATTCACACGAACGAAAACAGATTTCCTACGGAGATTTATAATGGGGAATGTTGACATCTTTTCTCCATTCGGAAGTACTCGGGACACCTCGCGCAACTTTTCAACGTTATCATCCGGGCGTCTTCATCTCCTTAGCAATGGAAAAACCCCGTAGACTTTTTATTTTTAGCCGTGTATTGATACCCGACAAGCTAGAGGGGGCGTTTCAAAGGGGAAATCTTGGGATTTTTTCATACTATTGAATGAACATCGTCTGAACCATGAGGTATTTATAAATATCGAATAATTTAAGAAAATATGCGGGAAAAATATCTTGGGACAGACTATAAGTATGATATATTAGCTAAATCCTACAGGCACTAAAATGACGTCATTTTTCATTATGACGTCACTAATGTGCGCTAAACATGGAATGCTTGTTCAAATGCGTTACGATATGATGTTTTATGGGTAGTTTTCGTTAAAATTAGACACTTTCACATGCGACAACCACTTTTATAGTTCACGTGGAGGCTCATAATTTCATCATTTATTCATACAATTAATATGGTGTTGGTTGTCACATGTGAACAATATGAATTTTTTCAAAAAATGAATACGGAAAATGATATTTTACCGACGTCAATAACGTTTTTATCTATTGTTATCGACGTCAACAACGCTATCGACGCTGAGTGAGAAGCTTATAATTGATAAGTTATTATTATTATTAGTCCCCTACCGGTTTCAGCTTTCCTCTGCGTCCGTCAGTCCGCCTGTCCGTCCGTCTGTCCAGTCGTCTGTCTGTCCCACTTCAGTTTTCCACACTTTTTCCTTTATGCGTTTGAGGAATAACATGAAACTTGCTGAACAGCTTCAAAATGTCAAACTACAGATCAAGTTAACACTTTTTTACAGTCTGGTTGTCATATTTGCGAGAAAATTAATTTTTTTTATTCCAATTTTTTAATGTTCGGGTTCTTTATCGGGTTCTGTGTGCATTGGATAAACGAGGTCAGTATGTAGTCAGTAATAATAGTTTGATTCGGAGTACAGAAGACGGTAAGAAATGATATTGTGCATAACAGTGCATTGTTTTCACAAATTTCTACCAGCGAATACTTAATGGACTGGGCGAAATTACAGGAGATAAAATAAAGAGTATTATTTTACCCATTTTGTATTTAATTTCTATATCAACTATATAGTTTAATTTCCTCTGTTCTTTTATCTCTGATTAAAGCACAACATCTCGTTTATAATAGTTTTGAAATAGTTGTACGCTTCGAAGCTTTCATAGAATAATACAAACCGGTAGGGGACGTGTATTGCTTATGCAATACTCTCAGAATGTTTGTTCTGTTAGCCCTAAATATTGTTCCACTGATTCTTAAATCATACATACAGTACAGCTTACGAAACACGGTGCGACACGGCTCAACAACATCTAACATCCGATGTATATATGTGAAAAATGGAAGATTCAAGAATAATACTTGTTTGTTTTTATTTAGTTATTTTAAACAAACTTAAATATTTAGAACCATTTTACAAGACTTTGGACTTTCGGTAGGACGTAACTATCTATTTCTTGCGTCAAAACAAGTTTAAAATGACGCTAGTTTCAAGTGAAATATACACAGATTGCCTGGTCTTAGCTAAATAGCCCGACAAATCTGTTGATTTCAAAGAGCTTGACACAACTACCCAAAGTCCAAGCTCTTGTTAAAATCGTTCTATTTATTTACTTAAGAGAAACTAAAGGAAAAGAAACAGAAAACAACAACAACAACAACAAATTACAAGACAAGCAATGTTTAAATCATGTTTAAGTCAATTTGTAACTATAATATGTGATCGTATACGTAGTAGTTTGATCAATTTAAATGCGCGTAGATAACGGTAGAACATATATTGTCCCGTAATCTTTTCTCACTTACTCTATTCAACGAAATCAAATCTAAAGGGCTGATGAAAACAATTGTACTTTCTCAAAAGAATAATATATAGCTTGCTATTTTGTGAAATTTAAATTTTATTTTTTTCTATAATACATGTTTATGGTGTACATGTACATATCACAGTGTAGGAACGGAAGTGAACAGTTTTGGGTAGCGCTGTTTGTCGAAGCGAGAGAACAAGTTGCGCTGCGTACAGTATTTTGATCGTAGATGGAAAATCCGTAAATAACTAATCTCTGAAGGGACAGTATCGCGATTTTTATACGGTAGTAAACTAGAATAAGTCATTTCAATATTGAAATCTTAAAATTTCTCTTCGGAAAATATTTTATTGTATCAAAACAGTGCAAATATTCAATAAGAAGTCGAATCAACATTTTTAGAGAAGTGTTTCTCATTTCTTTGAGAAAAAATGTTTGTTTCTTGTAGTGAAAATATTTCCCCAATACGATATCTTTCAGACAAAAAAACTACATATATGAAGGAAGCAATGCATTCTTTAAATGTTTTTTTTTTACCATGCCCTGATATTGTTTACTGTACGCGTAGCTCTTATAAGTATGTACGGGTAGGTCTGATTTTAAGATGCACATCTGTATGCGTAACTTCGAACATTACAATGAGCTAAGATATTTCTGTTGACGGAAATTACGTCCGTAATTCGTTCTTAAAATAAGGTCAAGAAACCAATTAAGAAAAAAAATCGGACACAAATAAATGTGTACAAAAAACTCAACGCCCATTAATTTGTAAAGTGTTATTTCCCGCGCTTGCGCGGGATGTCATCTAGTTATTTTTATATAAAGGGTTTTGATATCAATTGCGTATACTGGAAGTATATTTTATATAAAGTTTCTAGTCCACTTGTCAATATAAATACTTGTATCCAAATATTTGTACTAGTACTCCGCTTTTAAATCTCATTAATCCAAAACCTATATAGTTGTTCAGTTTAGCACTGTGTTTCGTAAGCTGTACTGTATGTATGACAGCTATGTAAAAGGATATGCAAGGTCGATTAAATAACTACTAATTACAAAAATAATCGGAGCAAAAATATGTTTTTCATCATTGAATTTTTTTTGAATGAGTTCATTCATACAATGGTCATTCTACTGAGTTAACTTACCATTCGAAGCAAATGCTTAATCATAGAACTACGCGTACAGTAAAATTCTGAATATATACTTAAAATTGCGCTACGCGTACAGAATGAAATAATGACAACTCATGATATTCTGAGGAATTTTTCTACTTTTATTTGCAATGATATCAAACTCCAGGTCAGATTACTCTTTTGAGGTATATATTTACCTCTACATGTCCCCTATTCAGTCGTAATGATTGTATTTCGTACATAATAATCATTTAAATTTTGGAATGTGACCTTGGATATTGATTGTCAAAAAGTTCATTGAAATTCATGTTGCAAAAGGAATACAACTTTTTATAATTGTGCCAGTTTATTACCATAAAATATTATCATTGTTAAGGAAGTTTTTTTTCTTTTTTACATCCATTTATCATTTCATTTGATTAAAATCAGAGCTACCTCTTCTATTTGTTTACTCGCTTCGACAAACAGCGCTACCCAAAACTGTACACTTCCGTTCCTACACTGTGATTGTAGTATATTCATTTTTATAGCGCGTAGAATCAGTGGACTGGTATATAAAGTTCCTTCCGTGATCTCGTCTTAAAGTTTTTGACTTAATCTTTATAAGACACTTTAAACATTTAGATAAAGTTCCTTCCATGATCTTGTCTTAAAGTTTTTGACTTCATCTTTATCAGACATTTTTAACATTTAGATAGAGTTTCTTCCGTGATTTTGTCTTAAAATTTTTGACTTCATCTTTATCGGACACTTTACACATTTTGTTTAGACATGATTTGTTTGAAGAAACTAAGAGAAAGAGAGAGAGAGAGATATTTCATTTGTAATTCACTTATATCTGTCTCTCATTGTTTTAAATTCAGTTTCCATGAATAAATAACCCTTTTATCGTTTAAAGTAACGCACATTGTGATAGAATCCAACAAAGCAGTTTCAGTCAGAGTCCACGTGCTACACCTGTCAATCAAATCAGCCCGTGAGCTGCACCACGTGCTCCTTCCATCATGTTTTTCAAGTCCGAAGAAAATAGAAATATGTTTGACATTCACAATAAAGTATTTTACAGTGTTTTTAACGTATAACATGAATCAAGTTGATTTGTATATATACTACGTTGTTTAAACAGAAAACTTCACGTGTAACACACACGCACACGCACGCACGCACACACACACACATACACACACACACACACACACACACACACACACACACACACACACACAACACACTCTCTCTCTCTCTCTCTCACTCTCTCTCTCCCTTTCTTATTGTCCACTCATTTAAAACAGGGTATGTATAATATTCATTTTTATTTACAAAGTGATTTGGTCTCCATGATAAAACGCTAATGTATACTATTTTTGAATAGATTTGCTTTGATGTCACCGAATATTAAAAAGAAAATCAAAATGTAAAGGGACTGAATACTTCTTGGTTATCACACCCCTAGGGTTTATATCACACGGGTAGGCAAATTTTGATTACACGAAAAGACGATTTATCAAAGTATTTTTTTTTAAGTCATTTTAAAAAAGTATCTCTAACATAAACGTTTATAATATTTTCTCTCTGTATCTCCCTCTCCTTTATTTTGCCTGCCCCCTCCCCCGCTCTCTGGAAGCCGTATGGTACTTGTATTTAACTAACTCACTACACCATGGAATAGTTTCTCAAATCAAGAGAAAATTACTTGATTATAAAAGATACAATGTAGCAAAATGCATCAAAGTATATACATGTAGGCAAAAATATATACAATTTTGTATTTAAAACTTATAATTTCAAAAGTTCAATGAAATAGGCCGCATGCAGATTTAAACTTGTGATCTGCGGTTCACAAGCCCGAAACTCATGCACACATTGCACAGATACCGGTATGTTTTTACAACACAGATAAACTACTCGCGTAAATATGGATGTCGTCGCGTTTAAAATTGCGACGTCTTGCTAAAAACGGAACAGTTTTCAGCATAAATTCCATGATGTATATGTTTAAGTCACACATATAAGTTATATACCATTAGATTTGATAAATTCAAGGCTTTTTAAAATGTTTTGTGCTGTGCATATTTGAAACACGGCATATTTCGGCCAATAACGTCCCTTGTTCTTAGTTATTGTAGTTATCGCAGCGTGAAGAAACTGTTGAATTTGATGCAACGGAGAAGAAATAAATAAGAAATAAGCACATCATTCATGTATCGTAAGTTGTCCTAAGAATAGACACATATTAGGCAGCTCATAGAACTTCATGTAAGATGCGTCCTACCCGCCTCTCCAAAGTTTCTTATCTTTAGGATATAGCTTCATAAACATTCCTGTGGGTGCTCATTCAGTTCATCTCAATCGTATTTTTGTAAGGCACATACTTTTTTCCGTAAAGACTTTATAATAATTGCTTGTAATTTTTCACAACTATTGAACTGATAAGATATAAGTCACTTTTCAGGAGCATTTTCATTAGAACATCGATCATTGCAACGTAATGTAAATTACGGAAAATTCATTAATAACTGAGAATTTCAGAACGATTCCGTGCTAGAAGCTCAGCAAAGAGGGAGGTCTTTGATTAAATAATTACAAACACCTGTAAGATCACTTTCTTGGTCGGCACAGCGGGAGGCTGAATTCTGTTGAATTCGCTGGGTCTTCACATCAGCGGGAGGATAAAGATTGCTGACGGTGTGCAGGACAAGCGAAACCGCGTTTTGTGTCTCCTTATCTCAATTCAAAATATCCTCTATATTCTAGCGACCTTATCTTGTGTGTTTACAATTAAAAAAAAATATTATATGATCTCAATCTACCTTGAAGTTTGTTTTAATGATATTTGAAGAAAGTACTAAGAATACTAAGTATATATTATATATACCCTGGTTATATATATGTTCATGTTTTCTTAAGTGGCTTTTTCAGCTATGTGATCTGAGTGTCTCAACAAAAAGCAGCAAAGGAACGCTGAAACATTGCTGACTAAATAATTCAAACAATCATTTGCAACGTTTGATGAAAATGTTAATTTAAACAATCCCCTTCAAAACATGATACTTTGTACTCAACATAGGTGAACAAACCGATTGAAACAAAACAACCCATTCTAGTTACCAGACACCTAATTCAAAATTAGCTTTGAAAGCGATTTTTTACACTATGATGACTTTGTCCCCCAAACACTTCAATTCATCATAAAACAAAACAATAAAATTCGGACACCCCCGCCCTCAGTTGTACCTATTATCTCATAAACCTAAAATAGCTGACCAGTTATGTCATAGTAAACAATTATATGGTGTTTCTTTTCTCTTTGTAATGCATTCAACTCTTTCCATTTGACAAGTTATCATTTAGACGGAAACGAAATGTTAGAGGCTTGTCGAATAAACTATATTTAAAATCGGGCGCCCGCCTGTGAAGCGGGGAAATCGAACTTTATCCGATGAAATTTTCTCCGCTTCAAAATCAGCACTCGGTGTCGTAATCGGGGCGGGCGAGCAGAAGACAGGAGCGCTTTCCCTGAGTCTGTATGGTAGGTCAGGGTAATAGTTAATCCTCCAGAGAGAGAGAGAGAGAGAGAGAGAGAGAGAGAGAGAGAGGAGAGAGAGAGAGAATTGATCTAATCAAATTTCCTGTTTATTCTGGGAGAAGAATGTATAGAAAATTTAAGACAAAAAATTGTTTGTAATGATTTTATCCTAGATTAGATTAACAAGTCTCCCTCTCTAAAGTTACGTTATGAATAGATGTAATGTATTATGGACCGATGTGGTTGAAAAAAGTGGCTCGGAAAATCTTGTAAAACAGGAACAAATTGATCGCATAACTGAAAAATACTGCGCTTATTTTTTGCAGTAATCAATTTATAAATACAGTTTAATGTAGCTAGATATAGTATTTTATTAATTTTGAATTTGAAATGGACGGCACAGACAACAAAATAACGGTTGCATAAAGAAGACTTCCTGCTGTGCCTTCCTCTGAAACATGATACCTTCAACCATCCAAGTGAAGGCTGTGTGATTGGGGCATGTAACCACAGAACAGTTTATAGTACGAACGATCAACAGTCTGAAATAGGACATACGGATTTTTGAATGAACACGAAATATAATTATTCATCTATTTGAATGATGGCGAAATATTGGATATTGTGTATGAAAGAGAAGAAAAGAATAATACGGATGCCGATGGTTGGATATATAATAGAAGAAAAAATACAAGAATGAAGTCGGCCTAGTTATGGTAAGTCATACTACATCAACATGAATACTCGGAATTATTGATACTTAACCGTGTACAAAATTAACTGCAGTAAAAATACGAATTTATGACGATTGCTAAAGTTATGGAATTAAACCTTACAAATGCAACAGCTATATCCGCATCATTGATCTGGCTTTTTCTTTTTTCTGTTTTCTAGCATAACTAGGCATTAAATGCATACTACATGTAGTACCTTGTAACTCAGGCACGTAGCATTGGGGGGAGCACACCCCCCCCCCCACTTTTTCGTGCAGCAAACATTAAAAAAAATATATATACATATAAAAAAGGAAATTAAAATGGAGTTGCCCCCTCCCCCTTATTTTGGGAGGAAAAAAATTTGAATTGAAAGGAAGGAAAGTAAGTGATATTGATGTTATATGAAGATATAGATATGCTATGTTATGCCCCCTCCCCCCCGGATAAGGATTTTCATGATTTTAATATATTATTTTTGCTTGTCAACATTTTTTTGAATGAGTTTGACCCCCCCCCTTTCAAAAACAATACTACGTGCCTGTAATTGCTGTCATAATTATTTTTAAATATTCATTGTTTTTGCATCTAAATGTCACTTGCGGGATCTAACACGTTATCGTAGAGGCTATGAAAGTTTCAATTAATATGAAGTTAAATTCTAAAAATAAGATATGTGTACAATTTAAATTCACTGAGCAAATGCAAAGTGGTAAACAATGGAAAAAATATGTAGGGATTCCCATTAAAGAAATTTGGTAATCACGAGTGTAAGTAGGCATAGCCTAGTTTTTATAGTTTCAGTGCAGTCGAATTTAAAAATAATATGTCTAAAAAGATTTTCTCATTTCCTTAACTTTGAAACAAAAATAATCAGGAAAAATGATGGGAAATTCAAGGATATCGGAATCAAACTAATCGTTATAGGGTAACCACTATTTTCGCTTAGCCAATATAACTTGCATGTAAGTGAAGTATTGTAGTTGTTCACACGTATAAATGACGACACTTGATCTGTACGTGAATTTGGCTTACTTTTTTCAGAGGTCGGTTAACGTTTTTAAGAGAAACTTCGAGGCTTGTAAAGCCAAGACTTGTCTGGAGATATCGATGGTACTAATTATATCCACAGACTAAAACAGTAAGATTAATCAGTTCAAAATTAGCTGAAGCTATAAAGCCAAGTAAATTACAACTTTCTGGCACGTAAACAACTATAACTCTTCATGTCAACCAAATTTCTCCCGTAAAGCTACTGTACTGCAAGTAGAGCAACACTGTAGTATAGAGTAGAAAATTGCAATTGCTCTTACACTGACAAACCTATCCATCAATTGATTAATTAACGAGTAGTTCTTTTCATTTTTTTTTATCAATAATTCTTAACAAACTATTCAATAACGTTTTCCCCTTTTTACTGTTTTTTTTTAGTTCCGTTTTCTTTCCCAAACTAGAACTTTAAAAAAAATTGTTATTATAAGGACGTTTGTTACTTTTCTAAATAAATGCTTTGGTGCAAATGAAATAAAATAAAACTCAACATATAATTAAAAAAGTCGGACGACCAGTTCAAAGTTTATTAAATCATTAGCAAAATGTCATGATCTTCACCCACGCCTCGGTCTAATATTTTGATATGAATTACATACACGTATGTCTGCAGGTAGATTTTAAACATATTCAGATTTAATTCTGATTACAGACATATCTGTAATAAGCATCGGTTAAAGATAAACATATCGGATATTCATTAGGTAAACATAAATGTAAGAAAATTCTGTAAATGTTAACCCATGCTGTTCTGATCGACATAAAGATGCCAATCAGCAGGATGTTACGTAACAATAACTACATGTATGGCTAATACAAAACAATAATTCTAAAAGGAATTTTAATCTAGCTACAAGACAGTAAGTACAATAATTTTTGGATTTTTACGAAATAGATTTTTCTCATTCAATCAAGTTTTATAATTAAGCTGTTGTCAATGTCAATTATTTTGTAAAATCAAGAATTGTTTGATGTCAAGGCGTCTGGCAAGGAACAGAGATGAGGCATTTCTTTATCTTAAAATTATTAAAAAAAAAAACTTATAATTTGTGATTGATTGTCACAATACCTTATTTGATTACTTTAATGATCATGTGAATACATGAACTTGTAGTTATTAATCTAAATAATCTTGCATATCGATATTTAAGTAAAGTGAAACTTAACATATTGGTTTTATTACAGATTCCTTTTATCATTTTACAACAGGATCATTGATATTGAATAATGATCATATGGGTATATCCTTCTAACTATTTTTAGAATCGGTAGGACAAAGAAGTACCTTTTAGCAAAATAGTTCCTATACTTGCAGAGTATATATACATTTATTGGGACATTTTAAATCAGAATGCTTGACACATGTCAGAAAAGAGAATTTGCAATTTTAAAAGCAAGTGTCAAAATAAAATAATCATTTGAAGAAAAGAATTGAAATTGTTTGATGTACACCCTTTACTTTTACTTTCATTTTCAGAGTTTATCAATACACACGCATTTTGCCGGAAAACAAATCTGACTTAAGACCAGCCCACGAAATTTTAACAGGAGAGAGACAATTTTATGAGCTTTCATTCAAGAGACCCCTCGTTGCTGAACGAAAATTAGGGCCGGAGCTATGAACCCGAACGTTAACATTACCGCCTATGGAAAACGCATTAGTGGACACTACCCATATAGAAAGCTTTTTAGTAAGTGTAAGATATTTGCAGGAAGAGGCATTTTAACATTTTGGAGTTTTCCAATTTGTTTTGTTTGAAATCAAATTTAACAGATTTGAAATCAACATATACGCAAATATGATTTTGTTTCGTTACTTGAGTCACTCAGGGGTCCTATATGGTCATATATATAGTGTTAATATATACATAAAATGATTGAAAGTCTTTATCTCTACTGAAACTGACTGGGTTTTAAGAAAGACTACAAAGTCCAAAATTATTAATTCCACGACCACAGTGTAGGGTTTCTTATCGCAGGGTGTGGCCAGAATCCGCGTTTTCGGGTTACATGTAATATGTTAATTTTTTCTGCAATTATCGCTACCTTCATAACCTGCATGAATCATCAAAGACAGCATGCCCTTGTTTATGTTTACATTTTTCTTTTAACGAATTGATAAAATGATTGTCAAAAGTAATTAAAATTATTCAAATTACAATTCATATACATCAGTGCGATGTATATGTACATGATTATTTCGTGCAGTCCGTGACTTTTCTTAGGTCGCTGTAGGTTTCGGCCAATCAATAAAAGGCTTTGGTAGATTTCAGTCGTGTGAGTGTGTACATAGCTATAAATTGCAATAAACTGTTAGAATTTGAGGTAATCATACATATGTACTTGATGGATGTAAATATAGTAAAGTAACAATCTCCTACCCAAAAACAGAGCATAATATGTTGTACAATGATTTTTGGATTTAAATGCCAGATATTGTCACCAATATGGTTGTTTGTATTTCTATTAAAAAATAGGCAGTGTAAGGTTTGTTGGTCTTATACTCCTGAAACTAAATATTAGATGCAGAAGAATTATATGTACACAGAAAAAAAAACATCACTGTGGTATAGTCTGTATAAAGTTGCAATGTCTTTTTGTTTGAACAAGAGACATTGCTAAGTAGAATAGTCGTTAAATGACAAGTTGCCTTGTCGGTTGCAAGGTCTGTTGACGTTGAAATAACCACAAGACAGATGGAATATTATGCATTGAATGAAAGCTTTTTCGTTTGTCCAAGAGGCACTCGGTAGCTGCAATTATTACACCTTTTTCGCATTTCTTATAAAACTCGAGTGAAGCGGGCACGGACTGAGACGTCTGGTCATGGTTCAACACAATACAATGTGCAAAGGAAGGACTGAATTCTGTTCTTAGGAGGGGGGGGGGGTAATTTCTCTCCAGTCCCTGGATATTTGGAGGGTTTGTTTAGTTAAAACTTGTATTCTATAGCCATCTTCATGAAACAATGCATATGTAAAACTATCTTGGCAGCAAACAACATAAGAAATATTATTTACTATCGTGAGAGACTTGCACTTTTTTCAATATTTATTGATTACATATTGATTATTGTGTCTTTTTTTAAGATACTAGACTGAAAATGAGTACTTAATTTCCTTTTTACAAATTTGTTTGTGATATCAACATTATATTGCTTATTTTAAACGTCAACGCATATATAAAAATGACCTTAACATTGACTGTTTGTGACAATATTTTCTCTATACTTGAGCTGGCTCAATCAAGTAAAATCATCTTTGTGCAAGTTTTTCATATCAAAAAGAAAATTGGTGATTTCTTTCCATCTTCATAATTATCCAGTAAATTAATTAGTATTGTACTTCTTTTACAGATCGGTGTGTTGATTTACACATAAAACCACAGACTGTGGTACCACCTCCATCTAGAAGCCCGCGGACGATAGACAAATTATGCGTGTGTCGATAATTCGAGAACTCTTTAAAATATGACCAGAGAGTAGTATCGGTGATTTTCTACGGGACAATAATCAACGAAATCATTGAAATGATGAATAGGGATGGTGACTGGTTTATTTACAACACCTGCCATCGGTGGATGAGTCTCTTAAGATGCTCTTAATGAGTTAGTGACGATAATGTTTGCATTTATCTTATATAATATAATTCATTTCTGTCATTGATAATCCCATTAAAAAGGATAACGTATTTTTGACACACAGGAAGAACAGACTCCGACAAATCTAATTTTTTATTTGATATACATGTAGATATATATAGAGATAAAAAAAGTGCTTTTGGGGGATTTTAATTTTTTGGTGCGTGCACCAGCTTTGTAATCTATTTTGGTCAATAAGTCTTCGTAGATCCACTAAGTATATGTAAATTTTAAAGTGAAAATGCTTTTTTTTTTTTGGTGATTCCATCAAGGTAAATCATTCCACTAGTCTACATAAGCGAATACTAAAAACATGTTAATGTGATCTTTCTGGTGGATTCACCAACTTTCCTGTCTTGTATAAAAGCTACATTTTTCATCTATTTTGGTTGCCCAACCAATTCTATATTTAACACTGCGATTTATTTACAGCTTTTAACCTTTTAACATTCTTGGTGAGTCCATCAATTTGGAACTTAGTTTCATTTCACATTTCGCAAAATTGTATATTGGTGGATCCACCAAGTAGTGAAATAGCGTTAGCATTTTTCATTTTGGACAAGTTCCTAAAATTATTTAGTGTAGTAGTTATATATTGACTAGAAAAAATGACTTTTTTGACTATTGGTGGAATCACCAAACAATGTTTGTCGAATTGTTGATTTGGTTCTTGTTTTTGTCATGTTCTACCATTGCTTTGTTGGTGGGTTCACCAAATCTTTGAATGAAATGCAAAACTGTATACGGACACATTTACAATTGATTTTTGGTGGAACCACCAGGGTCCTGTGTGAATGAGATATTTAATGCTGTTCAAAATAACAGAATTGCCAATATCTTATTATTGGTGGACCCACCAAGTTTATTCGTAAGTGAGTTATTCGATAAATAAATTGGTGGAATCACCAGGGTCCTGTGTGAATGAGATATTTGATGCTGTTCAAAAAATAGAATCGCCAATATCTTATTATTGGTGGACCCACCAAGTTAATTCGTAAGTGAGATATTCGATGAATAAAATTGGTGGAGTTACCAATATTTTGACTCTTATTGTGGAATATGAAGGTTTAAAGATACTGTAAAACGTGATTTTGTGTAAAAAAACATGGTGGGTTCACCAATTTATGTTGTATTCAACGACCAAAATGAATAAAATTAATGTTCATTTCTGTCATTGCATTGTGTTCATTTTTCATTTTGCACTGAAAAAAAGAGGATACGAATAGAAAATCCTCTTTCTTAATAGAAACAGTTATAACAGAATTTTAATATACAGTTTGTGGTTCCAAGTAGTTTAAACCAGTACTTTATCATTCTAATAATTCTCACACACCTTAATGGGAGACATCCCAATTCAATGTAAACCATAGCACTATTACAATTTGCTTTCACTCCTAATAAACGCTTACAAAACTTCATAAAAACTTTGTCAATATCATTTGCCTTGTGTGATCCCCAGACTTCACAACCATAACATAAAATGCTTTTTACGTATGTTTCGAACAATGCCAACATTGTTTCGTTATTCAAATACAAATATTTTGTTCTAGAAAGCATGGTATAAAGACACTTTTGTCCTTGTTCAGCCAACTTTTTTTCTGTTTCTAAGAATTTACAATTGTACTTAAATATGACACCAAGGTAAGTAAAGCTATCGACAATATCTAGTAACTGTCCGTTGTATGTCCATTGTTCATTTGTGTGTAGTTTTCCCCCATTTCTGAAAACAACAATTTTAGTTTTTGCCACATTTACAGTAAGATGCCACTTACTAGTGTATTCATATAAAATATCTAACATTTTTTGTAAACCGTCTACAGATTCTGAGAAAACTAGATGCTGTCATTAGACAGTAATACCCGCACCAAGTGTTTGCCCCTAAATAACACTGTTTTGTACCAGTTTTAGTAAAAACAAAGGCCACGTGCACATAATACACCATCATCGGAACCCACGGGTTTTCTATCCGTTACACTGCATGCAGTATAACGGATAGAAAACCTGTGGGTTCCGACGATGATAATACACATGAGCGGCCCTTTATGTACAGTTGTGGTTGAACTGTTTGCATGTGAATTTTCAGTTAATCAATAATCTTTTCATTTCATAGAAAGTATGGTCTATATAATTATTACAAACAAAATTAAATTATGCCCCCTTCCCTCGGCGGTTGCCGGCTTAATTTAGATTTGCTTCTAGGTGCCAACATCATCGCGTGCACAGATTTAGAGAAGGGATTGGAGTGGGTGGGGGGTCCAGACCCTCCCACCCTTGAAAAAAATAATTTATATTAATACATTATATTAATACATGTAGTAAAATTACCAAACAATACACCTTGGACCCCAATCCCCCCACCCCCTGCAAACACAGTTACATACTACTTTGCCACCCCCCCCCCCCCCCCACACACACTCCTTATGGATAAAGAAACATCAGAATATTTTGATAACAACGAAAGCCTGTACATGTAGTAAAGTGCATTATAATCAAAATTCTTTCACAGTGACGTTTTATAAATTTAAATTTTTACAATACAGGTATGTAGCAAAAAAAGATAAATTTTTAAAATTTTGGAATCTGAAGTAATATATAGTAAAGCCCCAGCATTTGAACTCTCTACAGACATGTAGTTAACGCTCTAACCCATTGCACTTCACTGTTAGGTAACATTATTTTTGGGGGAATTATTATATTTATACTTTATTGTTTATTTCTGCAATAGGGAGTTCATTACAATATGCAGGTGTCCTGTACGTACCACCTTAAAGCTGAAATGTGTGCTTTACATATTTTTACCGAATAAAACAGTACAAGGGGTTTAAAAGAATAAAGTCATGAAAATACATGCATGTTACAAGAAAATAATCTTTGTCCGAAGTTACGTACACAACACAGGTCTACAGGTTGCATTACCGGGTACTATAGTTTTACCCAGCTCTTCAGTTAGATGGCTTTCACGTGGTGTACATAACGGTATGTGTTTTCCATGTGCAGAATAGGATTAATTAACATGCATAAACATTTCTTTTGTGATGATCAGCTAATTAATGGATTCATATTGTGCTCTAATTGGATTATCATTATGATGTTGACCAATATAGGTAAGCATAATACATGTAGTACTCGCACAATATTATGAGACACGGCCGGTATACATATGTATTACTTTCACTTTCTAAATAAGTGATCTCCCTTTGCCAGCATACTGTATCATTATCTTTTTTAAAATATCTAAATAAGCTCATCATTGTAACATATCCTATCACATTTGTACAGTTTCTGTCATTTTAATTGCAAAAGTTATTTTTCATTTGTCAGATTTAAATATTAAGTTGACCCCATATTGACCCTGTGACAGTTTGTATTAAATTTGTGTATTACATTTAAATAAGTGTAGAGACTTATCATGTCTATATGAGTTTTATTTAATTGGGAGGAAAGGGTCTTTTTTCTTAATGTATTATGATGCATCAAATAAAATGTAGGCCATGACCCTATGGGATTGTTCTGACCCAATGAAACAGGAAAATACCATTAATCTTGAAAACTGGTGAGATCCCCGGTACACCACTAAACCAACTATATTCTTGTTTCTAAAATCATTATGATGCATCAAATGGTGCAAGTACATGACCCCCAGGAGTTGTCTTTAAACCACCCCCACCCCTCTGAAATAGGAAATGATGATAAACATTGATAATTTTTAACTTTTGAGATCCCCCATATTTATTCTTGCTCTTTGTGCGCATCAAATTGTATATAGGTTATGCCCCCTTGGAGACACCCTGACTTTCCAGAACTGGATATAATAAAGCATTTTATCTTATTCATATGTATAGTGTTTGATCCATGTTGGTAATTTCTATAGCCTATTGATGACCCTGCTTTGTTTAGGATTACAATTGCCCCGAATACATATAACATTTTGTTTATCTTATCGATAAGAATTAAAAAGCAATTTCCAAAATCTTTATGTGCATCTAGAGAAAAATACCAATCAAGAAATGATTTAAAATTTGCTACTGTACACATGTTAGAATGTATTAAGGTGGCTCACTACACCTTGAAATATTTTCTCAAATCAGCAGAAAATTACTTGATTATGATAGATATCATAATGGATAAGAAGTATTTAAGTCAAATAGGCAAAAAAATATGCAATTTTGGATGAAAAATTACATTTTAAAAATTTAATTCAGTAAACTTGAATAAAAGCTCCAGGCGGATTCAAACTCATGATCTGCGGTTCAGAAACCCAATACTTTAACCACTGAGCTACGACAATATACAACCGAATCGAACGATATTAACAGTTTAACAAAACATTTAAATCGCCATCTTGTGACGTAGTGTCTTAAAAATTATAAGTCTGGGTGTAGTGAGGTACCTTAAAGAAGACTCTGAATCCGATGGGGGTGTGGAGGATAAACATTTAATTTTAATCATTTATTGTTATTAATTTTAACTTGTATAATTGGCAGAAAAAAGGACTTCTGATGGTTTACTTCCCGAACGGCTAATCGCCAAAACAAACACCTAATTATTTTAGGCCATTATGGGGTCCTCTAAGGGGTTACAGGTAGAATGTACCTGTGTCCACCTGGATTCCCCTAATCAGTTAAATTAGCATAAATTCAGAAGAAATAAATGCATGTTTCTATAAATGTAGTAATACACATTTTTTAAACCTAAATCAATGTTGCAGTTTTCAGTCATTTTTTAAAATTCTGTTACTTTTCAACAACATGTATTACATGTATATATACTAGTATGCTGTAATTTAGTACCTTTTTATATCGAAAAGACTCAATTTTAAGTCCCAAGGTGAATGATACTGTGATAGTGGGTTGTCCCAAAGATTAACAAGTCCACTTCAGGGTTCTTCATTTATTCAGATATAGAGATTAAAGGATTCTATTGGCTTTAGTAAACCACCTGATCATGTGCACATGTATTAAAGTGACATACAGGTGAAATGCCTTAAGGCTATAAAATATCAGAAGCCACTAGAATAGATAATTAAATAATAATTACTTGATAGGTGCATAAAAGACAGGGAGTTATGGGGATAATAGTCTGTTTCTAAATATGTACATGTAAAATATAAATGAAATGGAGGATGAAGATGATGATGTTGATGAAATATGAATAATGCATGAATTTAATTATTATCATAAAATGCACCCTATTACAATACTATTCATTTTATCTTTCTAATTATCC
The DNA here is from genome assembly GCA_020458035.1 of Magallana ariakensis. Lineage (NCBI taxonomy): Eukaryota > Metazoa > Mollusca > Bivalvia > Ostreida > Ostreidae > Magallana > Magallana ariakensis. The sequence continues at coordinate 63,755,154 of CM035811.1, forward strand.
ATGTATATCTTATAATTTTTGTTACTTTGATTAACATATCAGAATCAGCACCCATAATCAACCACACCACCCCAGTCCGAACCATTACATGTTATCTGTTTTAGCTCTCTCTCTCTCTCTCTCTCTCTCTCTCTCTCTCTCTCCCTTCCTTCTGGTGTTTCCATGCTTTCTTGTGATGAGTCTCTCTCCATGTGTAACATTTAACTAATTCTGATCATATCTCAATAGATCATTTGTCAATTATGCAAGGTGTAATGTGATTTTTTTTTAAGAAAAAACATTTTTTACCAGTTTATAAAACTTTTAGACCGCAAATTATATTTTAATTTTAATACATCATTCAACAATTAAGAAAAGTGTAAAGGTAAGGTTTTTTTTTAATTTTAAGCAAAAATAAATGCAAGGTTTTTTTTATTTTAAGAGAAAAAACCGTCATTTTATTTAAAGTCTAAGTAGGGATACATACATACAGAAAATTTTTCCAGGGGAAGGGGGGGGGGCGGGCAACAGTTATTTGAGTTTGCCGGGGGGGGTCCGAAGCATTTTTTCGGCAATTTTTTTAATTAAATGTAATTTAAAGAAATTTGAATTTTGAAGGGGGGATCTGGACCCCTGACCCCCCTCTAGATCTGCACATGGGATATAAATGTTAATTTCATGCTACTATTTGTCTTCCAGGATTAAATTAAATTTTCCAAAATCTTATTGCACATCTATAGGTCAGTCCCTATCATATCTCAAGATATGATGTATCTATTCATTAAAACATAAGAGGAGTTCTGGGATGTAGGTTTTTTAAGGAGTGATAAACGTCAATTTTCTGCTATTATTTGACTCCCTAGATGAAATTTAAATTTTTAAAACCTTACTGCACATCTTTAGGACAGCCTCTATCATATCCCAAGATATGATGTGTCTATTCATTAAATCATAAGAGGAGTTCTGGGATGTAGGTTTTGTTTAGGAGAGATAAACGTCAATTATCTGCTACTATTTGACTTTCTGGATGAAATTAAAATTTCTAAAACCTTATTGCACATCTATAGGACAGCCCCAATCATATCCCAAGAGATGACAGAGCTACTCCAAAAGTTGTAAAAGGAGTTCTGGGAACCATACTTTTTTTGCAAAAAAACGTCGTTTTTTGTTGCCCACTGATCTCTGTGTTGAAAAAAAAATTTCTGAAACCTGATCACACTTCAAAATGACACCCCCAATCATATTCTAGAAGATCATTTGGCTACTGCCAAAAAAAAATGACGTTTTTTTAATCAGATTTTTTGTAAAAAAACGTCATTTTTCAGCCACCAAATGACCCCCAGGGCAAATTTGAAATTTCCGAAACCTTATTGCGCATCTATAGGATACCCCAAAATATATTCCAAAAGATGATTTGTCTATTGTTGAAAATGTAGGAGGAGTTCGAGGAAGAAGGTTTTTTGTGAAAAAACGTTATTTTTTACTAATTATTTGACCCCCAGGACTACCAGAGAATTTTTGAAACCTTTTTACAAAACAACATGATACCCCAAATCAAACTCCAAGAGTTCAGTTTGCTGGTTTATAAGATGTAAGAGCAGTTTGAGAAAGTAAAACGTGACAGACGGACGGACGGACGGACGGACGGACGGACGGACGGACGGACGGACGGAACAGGACAACAACAATATACCCGAACTTTCTTTAGAAAGTGCGGGTATAATAACCATGTCATCTGCATATAGTAGTACAAACAGGTTTAAATCTTGAATTTCCTTTGGGATAGTGTCACTACAGAAAAATTCATTTTCAAAATCATTGACATAAAGAGAAAACAAAATAGGTGAAAGTACTTCGCCTTGCATCAAACCTACATTTTTTTCAAAGTCTTCTGTAGTAAAACCATTAACAACGCAGCTATGTTAAGGCTGTCCGAAGCTAAATTTATATCGGAAAACGATACTGTATTAATTATCAAATAAACACATACTTTAACCGGGCGATTTTCTTTAAAACTTTGTTACATTAATAAACAGCGATATCCAACAATATATTTGATGCATTTTTGTGACGTCATATGTTGTTCTTAAGCACGTGACGTGTGTATCCTAACACAGCATATGATCTATATAAATCGCATTGGCGCAAGTGATAAATGACATTAAATCGAAGATATTTTTATTAAAAATCCTTCGATAAGTAATGTATTTTGCAGTTCTTGCTGGGGGTTCATATAAATATTTCGTTTATTTGAAATATTGTCAAAACATTTCGCCCCATCATCGAAATTAGGCATATTTTTACTTTTTAAGTTCGAATTACACAACATTGGGTAAATTGGTAGGTTTCCCCCAGCATGATTCACATTGGTACTTATTTTCTCTACCAGTTTCACGCAAAAAATACAAAGATTGTATTGATCTTTCACTTGCGCCAGGCTGTTTTTTACATGCATAAAAATATCTCCATTTATTAGTTTACACTAAGCAGGGCGAGTCTCCAAACCATTAGTTTATAAATAGTCATTTACCTAATACGAGGCTTTAAAACTGCCGATTCTTTTATACTAAGTAATGATAATATTAAATTCAGTATTACTAGTATTTAAAACAGCATCTATGTAAAGGAATCACGCGGTTTTATAATATTCAGTAAAATTCACTTATTTCGTTACGATACATTCCCTGAGAACTATCGAAAGGAATGCAGATCGTGACGTCAAAGTTAATTATGACGTCATATCGTATGAAGTTCAGACAAGTGACTTTCTACAAATCAATTTGGGCAGCCTTAACATAGCCGCGAAGTACTGATGCTCTGACATTAGCATACATAGATTTAATTACTGACAGCAGTTTACCACGTATTTGGTCAAATAATGCGTAAAAATTTTGATCGGGAAATACGCAAGCCTACTACATCAATGGATAGGTAAGCGATTTAGGAAAACAACGATTAAAACATCGCGATTTAGGCTATTTTATCCACGTTGTAGTCTCGGCATATCATTAACCTATTCCGTGATGCAGTCAGTTCATATCACATGCCGATCATTTCTTTAAAAGGATTATTTTGTTTATGTACTGTTAACCGACAATTTTACAATTACAGCGCCTTTGAACTTATGGAAGGGAATTACCGCCAAAATTCTATGTATCTTGCTTTTATTCTTATTATGCTTACTTCTTTATTCTTAATTACATTTACACTTGCATGTCACTTTATTGTTTTCATATTCATGCTTATCCAATTTCACTTTGATTCTTTTTGATCCTTCATTGTTTGCTTAATTCTATGTTGCAACATTCTCTTCTTATTCGTGTAAATTCTTTCTTCTATCTCTGTTACAAACGTGAATTCAAACACGCAAACCATAAAACACTTTCAATAAAGACGAATACAAGTTGCATGAATTTAATGCTGCATTATGACGCCAGGTGGCAGTATGCGCGCTACAATTGCTGCTCCCCGAAAAAAAAACGTAGCCAGCTAAATGTGGGATGTTTCGCACCATGACATTTCGCTCCAATGTTTATATGTTCAGATCAAGAAATGGAGGGGAGGTATATGTACTAAGGGATAATTTATAATTTTGTTTGCCGGGGAGGGAGTGGGGGGGTAGGTCGAGTTCTATTTTCAGTAGGTTTACTATGTGAATTTAAAAAACTGAGTTTGAATTTTCAAGGGTGGTGGGGTGACTGGCCCCCCCCCCTCCTAAAATAGAATAAAATTCTAAGTCTGCGCATCAGTTATTTATATGAGACGATATAATCTTACAGTTCTCATAATTAGCACCCGTATCATAATTATCATCATCGCAAGCTTGAAATGGAAGTCGGTCAATTCAACTCTTTATTTAATCAAGACCAGTTGACAGGTAGACATGTATGAGGTTCATGTCTCTAAGTTACATGTATCATAGCTTAAACACCTTCAAATCTAAACATGGACATTCAGTTACATGTACATGATTTATATTAAAATAAACAAAGTTAACCTACAATAAGCATGGTTGTGAATGATACATACACATTTTTATCACTTCGAAAATTTGTGTAAATAAGAAGCATACATTATTTATGTTTTGTATTTGGGAAGAAAAAAAATATTTTATTTAGAACTTTATATAAGAATTTTTAGTAAGATTTGATTTAGATTTTAAACCAAAACGTATATAAACTGTCATATCACATACCGTATTTTAATCTCTTTGCCTGGTTTGTTTTCGTTTAGTCACTGATAATTTAGATTTGTTAATTTTACCACGTATACGTATATTTACTTCTACGATTCCACCGTTCTGTGCCGAATCGCAAGAATATAAAATCGCGCGCACCAAACTTTGTTTTCATATCACAATTAAGTTCAAAACTTTTAGAAAAATAAGTGAGATTTTAAAACCTGCAATTTTAATTTTTTTTAACACGGAATTTCACGCGGATATTAATTCATCGCATTTAATCAGGGATACACAGTACTGTAGCCTAACGAGAGGTACATAGTGATTCATGCAAGTGATAATTTTCACACGTACTAGAGTACAGGAAAAGCTACTTCTAAGCATTTCGTACCCCAGTCCTTTTATTGTTTTTCAAAAACATCTTTAAATTTGGTTTAAATTTATATCTATTTCATCTACATGTTCCACGGGTACCTCTGGACAGAACCGTGCATCACCCCCACCTCTTTTCACCTCAAATGAAAATAAAGTCCTGTCGACAAGTACTTATGACATATTCCTCTTCTAAAAATTTAAAACCGTTCCTGCAAATAATTTTTTACTGCATATATATACGGTACATTGCATTGCGGATCTAGAATGAGATCAGATCCACCCCCAATGGAAAATTCACACTTATTTAATCAACCAATAAAAAAAAATAATACAAAATTATCTCTCAGACCCCCCCCCCCCCGCCCATGATTTTTTTAGAACCGCGCAGAGGCATTTTACATGTATACAAAAAAAAACGTATCTCTTTGAGTCTGCGTATATCGTAGCTTGTTAAAAGTTGACTATATTAACATGTTTTTCATATTCCTATACTTAGTCCTTAATTTGAGATGTTTTCACGAATTTATTAAATTTATGCCATTTGTTAGTTTCGTTTTAATAAATCTTCGGGAGCAGCAATTGTAGCGCACACACTGCCGCCTGGCGTCATAATGCAGCATTAAATTCATGCAACTTGTATTCGTCTTTATTGAAAGTGCCTTATGGTTTGCGTGTTTGAATTCACGTTTGTAACAGAGATAGAAGAAAGAATTTACACGAATAAGAAGAGAATATTGCAACATAGAAATAAGCAAACAATAAAGAATTAAAGAGAATCAAAGTGAAATTAGATAAGCATGAATATGAAAACAATAAAGTGACATGCAAGTGTAAATGTAATGAAGAATAAAGAAGTAAGCATAATAAGAATAAAAGCAAGATACATAGAATTTTGGCGGTAATTCCCTTCCATATGAACTATGCATAGTATGGCGTGGAATCCCGATCTCAATTCAGGCAAACATGTGCTAGCCTGGTTCCCTTACCAACCCATTATATTGCACAGGAACCAGGCTAGCTCATGCGCAAGCTGAATTTTCCCCATAGCATCCGGTTTAACCTCGCTTATATAATTTCTGCGTGGACCTCAGGGTCCACGCAATAAGTTTAGTGAATTCGCTATAGACGTGTTATTCTTCAAGATGACTATCATTTATGGTTAATGAGGAATCAAATAAAATATCTACTTTAGAAACCGTAAATACACAAATGATTTTGACCCGCAGTAGTGTACTATTTTCTGGAATACTTGTTGCAATGATCATTAATACTAAAGCCAGTGTGAACGCCGAAAAAAAAATATATTTATCTGTTACAATTAAACAATTATTCAAAATAATTGTGTTGAAGTATTTCTTCTCTCTAACACATATTCCCAATAATATATGTCTATTGCATGTACAGTGTATAACCGTGCATGATCATCATTACATGCAAACAATAATAAAAATATAGTTCACTTTTGTTTTGCGATTTCGAACAGCGTTCAAAGACCGATTCATCAGTGCCGTGTTTGTGTGTGTGTGTGTGGGGGGGGGGGTGAAAAAAGGTCAATGATTTGAATGCACAGTCTTAATATTTTTGTTTTGTATAATATAATTGTTGCACTTAACTGAATTACTGTTTTATTTTTCTGTAATAGTGTTCACACATGTAACGTCTAACATGCTGGACAGAAATTCGAATAAAATGTAAAAGGGGATCAATTTAGTCTTGTTTTAACTGTTGACGGCATGTGTACAGAACTATTCTTACGAAATTTCCAAACATTGTCTACATCGCACACATGTATATATGTACATGTACAATACAATTCATCATCGTCATATACAATACATGTACCTATCTTCATCCATAAATTTTATTCATACATCGAACAAATAAATTGTAATTTTCTAACTAATAAAGCCGCGTAATTACCCCCCCCCCACCCCAAAATACCTTACTCTTTGTTTGAATCAAATTTATGTCCAGTTATCATATGATAATTTTTAACTTATTCATTCATTCATTCATCTTTTATTTCCTCTGTGCAGAGATTAATGTTACAGTAATTAAATTACATAATCAACAAAATATTAACGTATTTACAATGGACATGATATCAAGACCGTTACATTAAGTCTAGGATGTCACGAGAGAGAGAGAGAGAGAGAGAGAGAGAGAGAGAGAGAGAATAGCGAAAACACATAAATAATGGTATAACTTTATACTTGTCACTTGTCACAGAGACGCTTATATCTGCCACAACATTGTACAAGAAGTCTGCAGTTTCGTTTGCGAAAATTCTTTTCCTGGGAAACGGACAAAACAGTTTGAGTATGGCGGCCTAAGAGAACAATAAAGAGTTCATTTTCTGTTAGGCTGCATAGTTCTGCCCCGAGGTTAATATCAAAGTTGTTTGATACGTCGTTCCACCAGTCATTGTGAAAGTCGGAGAGACCATAGCAGGAACATGCTGCATGTGAAAACAGATTTGTGAAATATGAACCGCAGAGCGAACACATTTGAAGGACACAGGAATCGGCTGTAGAAACAAGTAGTTTACACGTAAACTTAAGACGTAGAATTTCGTTAGTGTCGTCAGCATATGACCATATTGTGTGCGGATTTGAACACTGGAAGACGAGGTTAAATATTCGAAAATCAGGGTCAGTGGACGTACGGGCATAACGCTGTTGATAAAATAAGCTGTTGACAGTTGATCTTACGATAGTTTTCCAAGAGTGTTTAGAAGGGAACGAACCACTGTGGAGCCAGTCACAAAAATGATGTGTAAAATTATACTTTTGGAGGATACTTAAAATGTCTGGAATAAAGCCTTGTTGAGTTGGGGTGAGATTCGATAAATAAGAAAACAGTCTTAGTATGAAAATTTGCTTTGTGAGACATCGTGGGTCCATAAGACACAGTCTTCCAAAGAAAAGAAGCTTTCTAGCGTCAATTTCTGCCATAATTGGAGTGAGATTTAGGAGTTGTTCGCACATATCGGATCTTGTTTGTTTTGGTAGGTTCAAGATAACTTTACATACGCCATGCTGTAATGTATTCAGACGTCGAACTTCCTCTTGTGTGATGGCATTCCATAGTTCACAACCATATAACACGGACGGACGAACGACTGTTTTATATAAGTGAGACATAGTGATGGGGTTGACATTAGTAATGCTGATGTCAGAAAGGCCGTAAAAAGATTTCCATCCTTTATTACAGGCAGTAGCAATTCGGTCTCCGAGTTTTGCTTTGTTGTTTAGCGCAATGCCTAGATGGTTATATGTTTTGCCAAATGGGATTGGAGAGTTCCCAAGATGTATGGTTTTTTCAGTTGGTTGTTTGTTTCCTTTTGCTACAACTGTTAGAATACATGATTTATCGGCATTGAATTTGAATCGCCATTTACAAGAGTACGTGTAGGCGGTGTTCATCATCACTTGCATAGCTTTCGGGGATGTTGCAATACATGAAATGTCATCTGCTAACGCAGGACTGTGGTATTTAGCATCTAAAATGCAACCAGAAGCGGTAACGTTACAGTTTTCCAAGTCAATCAGTAAGTCATTAATGAAGACAAGGTATAGAAATGTTGACAAAACTCCACCCTGTCTGACCCCTTGTTCGACATTAAACCATCGGGATTTTGTTTGGTTGACAATGACAGCACTAGATGTATTTGTATGACAGTCATCAATGATTTGCCATAATTTGCCCCGTATTCTAAGACTATGCAATTTATACATTAGACCTTGTCTCCAGACAGTGTCGAATGCTTTGCTTGTGTCAAGAAAACTTATAAAGGTATTGCTGCCCAAGTCAAGGTTATGGAATAAAGTCTCGTGCAGATTGAAGGATGCGGTAAGACAACCTAGCCCTTTTTGGAACCCTTGTTGTTGTATGTTTGGAAATATTATCCCAGATTCATTTAAAGAGTCGGAAATTTTCATCAGAGTTATCTTTTCGAAAACTTTGAAAATACATGGTAGCAGGGCCACGGGGCGATAGCTATTGCATGAGTTTTTGGGTTTATCGCCACCTTTGAATATAGGAACGATAAGGCCTCGCTTCCATTCTATCGGAATAGTGCCGTATGTGATTATGGCGTTATACAGTTTTTGGAGGCATTGAATGATTAGAACGTTAGCGTATTTTAAGTGTTCGTTAGTAATTCCGTCATCTCCAGGCGCTTTGCGTACTTTGAGTGAAACTAGTGCTTCTTTAATATCTTCTTTTGTTATATTGTAAACTGGAGTTTTGTCCAGTGCCGTGTATTGGTCTTTGATGTCGGAGTAACGAGAGGAAATATCCTCCTTAAAAGGAGCATCAAAGTTCTCATCCTGAAAAAAGCGGTAAGTGTCCTCATAAAAATCGGCAAAAGCGCCTGCGACACCCTCCGGATCGGTGTGATTGGTACCGTGTTTGTCACATATTTCTGGGTAAATCCTAGAGGACCTTGGTCGTCTTTGTTTAACAAGGCGCCAAAATAGCCGAAGGTCAAGCTCGGCTGCTTCGTCAATTTCACGATAGACAGACTGCAGGTATTTGTCATGTTCAGTATTTAAAGCGTTTCGAAAGGCACGTTTGGCGTGTTTATATTCTCGGAAAGACTGAAATTGCATCCCTCTTGGTCTTCCTTCCTGTACCCACATTCGACGCAATCTTCTCTCTTCGGTGTGCAGGGTCTTGACGTTTTTCGTCCATCCCGGTTTTGTGAATGGGTTTAATCCTGATTGGGGAATAGTATGCGCTGCACAAGAGATCAAAATTGCAACTAACTTTGTATTATATTCTATAATATCATGAGATGATTCGATTTGGGTATCGAGTATTTTGTATAGTTCAATTTCAGTACAACTGTCGTAAGTTGCGAGCGCCTCGGGTGTCGCCTTGTGCCATGCTGGGAGCTTGTTTTGTGATATACGTAAAGAATGCACATGTATATCCAGACATAGGGAGGTGATCAGAGGTAATAGATACTGAACCTTCTTTCAAAATTTCATAATACTTCAGACAGTCAAGCATGTTTTTTTCGAGCAATAAGTAATCAATCATAGTTTGTTTTGTAATAAAACTGAATTGCTCGCCATGTACAGAAAAATCAATCATTGGAACACAAAAATTGCATAATTCTACAAATTCACACAGTAGCTTTGATTTAACAACATTCGTATGATACTCATGTAACAAACTTGCGTTAAAGTCTCCGGCAAATAGGACTTTGCCATATTTAGCATAATGATCATATAAGCTTTGCATAATGTCAATACTTTCTTTAAATTTCGGAATGTCATTGTCATATGGTAAATATACCCCAAAAATAAAAAGCGGTGTTGTATTTGATAATGATAGTTTTATACCAACAATACAATCAGATGAGTCACACGGTATTTCTTTGACAGAAAACTGCAAATTTTTCTCACACATGTAACGTCTAACATGCTGGACAGAAATTCGAATAAAATGTAAAAGGGGATCAATTTAGTCTTGTTTTAACTGTTGACGGCATGTGTACAGAACTATTCTTACGAAATTTCCAAACATTGTCTACATCGCACACATGTATATATGTACATGTACAATACAATTCATCATCGTCATATACAATACATGTACCTATCTTCATCCATAAATTTTATTCATACATCGAACAAATAAATTGTAATTTTCTAACTAATAAAGCCGCGTAATTACCCCCCCCCACCCCAAAATACCTTACTCTTTGTTTGAATCAAATTTATGTCCAGTTATCATATGATAATTTTTAACTTAAACTCGCCTATAGTAATTTCAAAATTTACAATATGAAACAAAACTTTATGGTTATTTTAATGATATAGAAATTCATAATAAGTCCGTATAGCATAACGAGTAGAACCCCACCCCCTCCCTCTATCAAACCGTCTGTGGCTGAAAACACAAAACATAGATCTCGCACAACAGAACACACTTACATTGGCCTAAGTGCCTGCGTGGATGAAGCCCCCCCCTCCCCCCCCCCCCCAAAAAAAAGAAAAGAAAAATAAATAACAAAATAAATGAATGAATAAATAAACAAAGACTAAAAGAAAACATTTAGAACTCCTTGATAACACGATCCATAAAAATAGTTCTTTAGTTTATAAATAATAGAATACTAATCAGTCCGTGAATTATATGACAAGGAAAGCCCTGTCTGTAACACTTTTCATCCCGCTTCCTTTAAGTAGCCGGTCTCCTAGGCAACCATGCAGTTGTTTCAAACAATCTACATATTCAAGGTTTTATGCGCTAATATACTTGTGTATAAAGACAATCATGTGAAGTGTGTATGCATTCGCTTCTATTATTTGGTCACAGTATCATCTGCGTTTTTTCATTCAAAATTTTGCTCAATGTACATGGTATAAATTTTATCAAACAATTTGTTAAAAAAATGTTTAAAAAATGGATTAATTAATAAGGGTACTAGTATTCCAGCTAACATCATTATATATATTTTCATGTAAATTTAAGAGAAATGTTTGTTGAATCATTAAACCATTCTTGTTTAAATCCATTACGTAAAATTATTTGGTTAAACTGTCTACATAAATAATTTTTTTTATACCAGTATGAATACAGTATGGATACACAACTAAGTCATTTATTACTATTCATCATTAAGCGGCGATTATCTAGCTACTGAATACATCAATATGTATCATTGTATGCAATATCAAGATAATTAGTGACTATGCGTGCCGGAACTCCTATATACAATTTTGATTTCTACATAGAATTGATCTTTAAAAAAACTTAAAATTAGGATTATTGAGCAAATTGAAGAAAATAAAAAGATTTAATTCTTCATTTTTACAATTTTGTATCATTAACGGTTGCGACTGCAACGCTTAATGATATAAAGTCTGTATCATTCAGCGGTTGAGGGTGACGATATTTGCTTGTTTCATTAAGCGTTAAGGCTGCTGTGCATTTGTGCCGCTTAATGATACAATTCTATCATTAAGCGGCGATTTATCATTAACAGTTGAACATGTCAACTGTTAATGCAAGAATTTATTGCATTAAGCGTTGCAATTGCAACGCTTAATGCTATTTATATCATTAAGCGGCGTTGTATCATTAACGGTTGTTACACAGCTTCTTAGTAAAAACACCGTGCTGGTCAGTAGAAATGTAAAGTAGGGTACAGTGGGGTACAGTGGAAGTCTGTAAAGGGTAGAGGGAGGTACAATCAATGTACAATAGATGTCAATGTCAGTCAATTTTAGGGAATATAAGTGGATTTTGAATTCAGTAGAGTTATTTCTCTCCATCGATATGCCGAAACCCATCGCAGTTTAGATAAATGGTTATTTTCATCGTAGATCATTGGGTTTTAAAAAAAAATGCCCGTTTCTTCATATATTGAATTTCTACAGTAGGCATATTATGTATCCCCTGTTTTCAATTATAAAGTTTTCGATAGATCAGAAATATGCAACCGCAATAGTACAACATCAGATTAAAACAATAATACACCTAATTAAGCATGCATAGTAACACATAAAGACGTTTATCATTTGAAATGTTCATTGCATTGAGTCTATAAAATTTACAGGTTTTTGGTATCCAGACGTGTTGAACTAGTCTGACTGTAAGACAATTCTTATTCAGTTTTCAAAATGCGTCTGTTATACATTTCATAAATGTGACAAAATGTTGTATGTAAAATGGACGTGCAGCTGATCTTATAGTTTACTGTGCTAATAGTTTGGTTGGTTATGCACTCTAATTTTGTATTTTTTACTTTTAACGATGTCCACAACGTATGAAAATTAAAAAGTGTTTTGCTATACTTGTTTTCCTAGACGAACAAGGAGAGGACGAGAGTACAGTGTTGATTCGTGCAATGGTATGGATGTACTTTAAACTCAACAATTTGTACACAGCAAAAAAGTGTGATGGCAATCTAATGCAAGAAATTTATAAGAGTACTTGTGATAACAAGCGTACCACTACAGCTTTTAATTTTTTTTAAAGAAGAAGGGAGCAGTCATTTAGATAAGTGCCATGTTGACTGCACTAGTAAATAAACCCAGCATTCCTTGTCACTTAAAATAAAACACGATTTATGTCAATTTAGTGTTCTCTAATTCCTAATTTGTTAAAATGATTTTAGATATCTTTTAACTTCAGTTATTAAATGAACATTCATGATGAAGGTGACATGTAACACATATAGCTATGAAAGTCAATAAAAGTATCTTATAATCAACATACCGTCACCGTTTAAGAATTTGTAAATTTAACATACAATATTTGAAAAAAAAAAATCGAACTATTTATGGAAATGTGACAATTATAAAAACACTGATGGATTCAAACTCACGATTTACAGATCTGTACGAGGGTTGTTCGGAAATTATTTAGACACCACTAATATTTCTCTTTGTAAGTGACGAATTGTAGTGAAAACTTGCATAAACATTGAAGAAACCTAAACAAATAATTGAGCAAAGTAATATTACAAAATAATTAATCATTTGTTTACATGGTACATAAGCTAGTCGGTGGTTGGGGAACCCGGCGCAAGCACAGACTCGGAGTTTAAAAAACTTAAACATCTACATTTTAAGTGTTGGTAGACATGCAATTATTGATTAAAAATATTAAATTATGTATGTTCATGTTGCTATTTATTGTGACTAACTTCTGTGTTAGTTTTACAAGTGTTCGAGTTGAAATACGGTTAAAGTACCAAAATATTTACGAAGCAATCGAAATATGACTGATAGGGTTTATTGAATTTTGACGTCAGGGCAGCTCAGCGAATATACATAAAATTGATGGGGATCTCGGAAGAAGGCCTTTTTGGCCAAGAAATCGCTTAAATAAAAACTATACGATGAAAAAGGGTCAAAAGCTTCAGTTAATCGGGGTTTATTAACTGATTGTTTAACTAGAATTAAAAAAGGGACTAAAGATCAAGTACTTTTTACACACAAACTGATTTTAACAGTTCTAAGATATATATAGAATGAATGTAAGCAAAGTTCATAGTAAAATGACTTTTGGGAAGAAATAATTCGATTTTTTTTCACAAAAAATCAAGAATGGAGAGAATATGTAACTGTTGCCATTTTAAAATAAAAAGAAAAGATGAAAAATGAAGAATAGTTCATGTTTTCCATTCGTTTGTAAAGTGTTTAAAACAAAGGACCAAGGAGAAACGTCAAAATGACTTTGCGATGAGTTTGTGGTTGCTCCGGGTCAGTGGATATAGCCAAGTTTGTTAGCTTACCAGGAAAGAACAAATGATGTCATTAACTGCAAAATTGATAAAAGATATCCTGGTTTACTATCTGGTGAAATTTCAATGATTTGTCTTTTTTCACAAGGAAGTAAGAGTTAATGTCTCAATAATTTCCGAACAACCCCCTTATTTGACGCTCCGACTCATTGCGCTACGCTGTTATGTAACAATTTCAGAAAAGAAAATGCTTGATTTCGTTGTTTATTTTGATATGAAGTACGTCACGATATAGAGTTGCCCCATACCACATTTATTATAAAATATTATGAGTCCCTATATTTTGCTTCAAATGTCACTTTTGGCAAACGTATTGTGTGTGTTGCATGTGCGTGTACAATATATTTAGTAAAAACCCATTGCCATTTTACACCTAAAAGTGAAATTTACTAATTCTACAGTTTCATTGCTAATTTTCATGAACACTTTACACCAACTTTATGGATAAAAAGTGCCAGGAAAAGTTTCATTTATACTTAATCTTAGAAGGGTGTCGAAAATTTCAAAAGATAAATTATTATATAGTTAACGTTCACTTGGTTGAATAGCATGATATCAAACTGGTCTACCAAAATAATTTATTTGACTAGGGAAGGTTCGACGACGTACATCATTGTTTTTTTCACGAACCAATCGTTAGAATGCATTCAATATTGATTTAAACAACATAATAACATGCATGGTTGGCGATAAATATGTCATCTCTTCTCTTTAAAGAATTACGCCTGCAATTGGGGCGGTAATGATCATAGGAAGGCGACGCATTTACTCGAATAAAACCAACACTCAATGAGACTAATTAGAGATCCAAGGCATAACGCATCATTATGATGACCTAATACACAGAGAGGGAAATTACCAGGAAGCTGCTTACGAGAAACTGAAAACATCGAATAAAGTTTTAGACACTGTGTTTTACAATTATATCATAAATGTATTCAATTATGTAAATAATTCAAGTTAACTCTTTATGAAATAAAACACAGTTAATGAATGGCAGTGGCATCAAATATATATAAATCAGTCAGTTTTCAGTAGCAATTGTGTTTAAATATCACAGTCCGAATTTACTCTCTCAATTTTCAAATAGCATTGCGTGCTATACTATTTTTTTGACGATTGATAATTTTATAAATATATATTTGTGTTTAAAAACACATTTTACTCATGACATTGCACTTAATTACATTCTGATTTGAGACTCAAACCCCGAGTAAACAAACTTATACATTGTACCATTACTATGCACCTATTAGATATAGTACACGTTTTGATATCTTAAACAAGAGTCAAGAAGTGATGGGGATTATTAGATTCGTTACATTAAATATGATACAATTATAAAGAACATGTGTAGAACAAACTGTTTACTACAAAAAACTTTATGATGATGAGATTTAAAAAAAAATTGTTTTAGTCCAAATATGATTTAATCGGTATGGAGTAATCAAATAAAAAGATGTACATGTTGGTATGAATAATGAAAAAAGACAATAATAAAACGGTCAACCATCTCAAAAAATCCATAAAACGATCGAAATACAAATTCAAAGCAGAGCAACACGGACCTCCAAAAAGATGAGGTAGGATCATGTGCCTAGGAGGAGTAAGCATCATCTGCCGACCGGTCACACCCGCCGTGCGCCCAATGTCATATTGGTAAAAATGTCACTATCAGTACTCAAAAAATATTTGATAGCAGAGCAACACGAACCTCTAAAAAGATAGAGGTAGGATCAGGTGCGTAGGAGGAGTGAGCATCCTCTGCTGACCGGTCACACCCGCCGTGTGCTCTTTGTCGTACTCGGGAAAAAACGGGATTAATCTTATTTTGCAGAAATAGAGAGAATGAAAAGTAAGAGATAATGGAACCAAATGAAACGTGCAAGCCAGTTTAAAATTACATAAGTAATTTTAGATATTTGAATACATTTTGTGTGTATTTTTTGTACAGATCTCAAATATTGTGAGAACTAAACGCACTACAACCATTATAAACAAACAGTCTCGTTTAATTTGTAGCCTGGTTATAATTTTTAAAAAAGTGGTACACATAAGAAAAGCAAAGCTGTTTAAAAGGAAATGACTGTAACTGTACTTGTGCGTTTATTAACATGTATTTTATTTCTCTTTCAGAACTTCCTGGATTATGTTCAACCTCTTTTGCTATGGTTTTCCTGATATAGCAGACGCATATTTTTACCATATGAATGTAAATGTTGGAAAAGACAATGCTTTTTATTTTTCTGGTTGGTTTAATTGGACTTCCGTGGCAAATTCAAGGTGAGATGATATTATTTTTTTTCTTTAAAGTTGTTCAAGCTGAACACCGCTCGTAAATAGGCACCGTCACACATGTACCTGTTAAATAAACCCTTCGATTTCGTTACAGCCGATTGCACACCTGAAACTCGTTGCCGACTTGAAGTGTTACATTCGATGCCTGGATTGTTATGCATTTAATTCTTATTTATCGGTGTTTTTGTGCATATTATGTTTGTAAATAATGCATTGACCAGTTCATTTGATGTTAGTACTCTCCTGGTTTGAAAAACGTGCGTAAAACTTGATAATGTCATCGCGACCGAGTAACACGGCGAGGCCAGATGTACGTCCAAACAGGGGAGACCTCTACAGCGATATACTTATAACTGTTAAGAGATCTGTGGCTTATATACGGGTGTAGGGAGAGCGGTGCTGAAAGAGAAATATGGCGGACAGTGCCTATTTACGAGTGGTGTTCAGCTTTAAGATAAAATGTGTGACTACAACTTTACAGATGTCAAATGCAGATATGAAATGGTCAATTAAGTGCATTTTTAATTTACTTGTATAGAGGGAAAGCAGGTAGTGCATGTACGAAATGGGAACAATGTTTATAGTCGAAATGAATAATTGTTTTCTGATATCAATATTCAGCAGCATAACATGTCTATATACAAATGCATAATACCAATAAGACATCATGCCTTCAATAAGACAAGTCGTTGTTTTTCTTAAATAGTTTTAATCCGGTTGTAACACATTGTTTTATTATTTGTTTAAAACTTTAGTTAAAAGCAATTTAGAAATAGTCATTAAAAGTTGAAGGTACAGCAAGTTTGCAATATTACTCTTACGTCGCACCGAATGATTCCAATCTCAGAGGCTTTAAAGATATGCATATTGAATTCATGCGTCGTGTCAGCTTAATCATACAAAATTAGCCGTGAAATAAATAAAAATATAGAGGGAAAATCTGCAGTACATTTATCACACACACAATCCAACTCGTTGTTCACTGTTGGTATGATTGTCATCTGTCCTATCAAGAAGTATTTTTTTCTATTCTTAGATAATAAATAAGAAAAAAACCCAAAGTACATCTTTGTGGTTATGTGTTTTACCAGAGTCTTTATATCATAAGCCTCCTATTTCATAAAAAACTTTCCATCATTTATATTTTTCTCATTTTTTAAACATTGATCAAGAAAAATACGCCATGCCTAATTTAATATCTAATGTTTATTTCGAGAGTTGTTTGTCTATATTTTTCAAGATACTCTTTAGACCTTTACATATTGATTTCCATGTACGTTATTTGAATACATTAAGCTGCAAATGTGCAAATCAAATTCAGTATCTCTTATATAGCGCTTTGTATTACAACTCTGTTTATATACGGGTCGATTTCAAAAAATGTCTGACTTTGGGATATTAAAAAAGTTCAAAATTTTCATGTGTATATTTTGTTGTAAGCATGTTCATAGTAAAGACTGATTTATAAACTGCATTAAAGAACAAAAAATAAAAAAACTAGAGCAAAGCTCGTTGCAAAGCAACGAGTGGGTCTTCCGTTAATGTCGGGAGTAAAGCTAGAAGTTCCTGTAAGAAGCAGCGTTCTTAAACCAATAACTGGAGTATCTAAATCAGAAAGATAAAAAAAAATTGAATACTTATCGGTACGACTTAACAAAATCCGAATGATTCTGAGTACGAATTAACAAAAACCTTAACGATTTCTAGAACGACCTAGCCCCAAAAAATCCGAATGTGTTCAAATACGACTTAGCAATTACCGATTCAGTTGAGGTACGAGTTACTTTATCTTTGAACTTAACACTATTTTTTGAACCAAGAACGCGGAATCAAAATTTCCTGAAAAATCAATTTTTTAACCCCAATATCTATGTAATGCATCGTCCGATTTTAAAACGGATTTCAGTGTTAGGTTCAGCTAAAGAAGCTCATTTTTTGCTTCTATGATTAATAAAAAATTATCGCTCAGTAAAGAGATATTATAAAAAAGACTTTGAAGCCTTCCTGGCACCTAATTTTAGATTGCAGCCCCTTTTATCATATCAAATAGAAGGACTCTTAAATATAAACATATTTTGTTAAACCATTGTTGAAGATTTGTTGACCGCTCTAGAGATATCTGAACAACTGTGTTTTAGGAGCCGACCCTTAAACCCCTAACCGGGGCCAACTAAAAATTCTTTGGTAGGATATCGTTTAGAACATTTTTCTGAGCAACTTTTGTTCTACACTGGTTTTCAAAATATTTCTCCTTTTCTAGATATTACTGATCAAAGTTTCGGATTTATGGCCTCTTGAAACTCCTAATTACGTAACATATGATTTAAGTGTGGTACTGTATAGATAAACAGCTGTACAATGAACATTTTTGATTCTATAATGAATAACAAATTATTGTTCAATAAAAAGTCCCTTTTTCTTGATATCAAATGAAAGGTCTTGTAAATATAAACATGTTAACATATTCAACAAGTGCTCAAGAATTGTTGATAGTTTAAAGGTAGCGTGTTGTTAACAACATTGTTCTGAGCAACCTTTCTTCTACATTGCTTTTCAAAATATTTCTCCTTTTTCAGATATAAATGATCAAAGTTTTGAACTTCAGGCCCCTTAAAACCCCTAATTACATAACATGTGATTTCAGTATGGTACTGTTTAGGCCTAAACAGCTGTACAATGAACATTTTTGCTTTTATAATTACCTGGTAATAACAAATTATTGCTCAGTAAAGAGTTATAAAAAGACTTTAGAGCCCTCTTAGCCTCATATTTGAGGGGCCACACCCTTTTGGCTGCTATCAAATGAAAGAGCATGTAAATCTTAACAACTTTTGCGTAACATGTTTTAAAAAAATTTACACATTCTAAACTAGCTGCAATAATGTAGCCCTCTCCCGATTTTTTTTTTTTTGGGAGAGGGCTACAACTCCATAGGATCTCCGTAATGGTGCAAGTGCGGGAGTGATTCACTCCCGCATCGTTTTTGGCTCAAATCGTATATAAATGACAATAACATTTGCATTTCTTACCTGAACTCAAATATTGTAGTTGTGTATGGCATAAATTAATCCAAAACTATCAAGTATAGTCCATATATCGGTTATTTTTCGTGTATGTCAACAACGCAAGTTAAATTTGTCCGCCATGTTTACTGACCTTGATCGGTTTTATTTTGGAACAGCCAAAAAATTTAGGAGCGGATCTTGAACTGAATATAGGAATTCCCCCATTTTAAACATAAATAACGTGGTAAATATGAATTTTCAATCATATATCCTTTCCTTAAATGATGTATTAGTGATAGAACGAGGTAAGACTGCTTATTTACACTGACATTCACGTTATCAAGCCGATCAAAACCCCAGGTAGCTAAACACAGTTTCGTATAAAATCCAGGGGGGTTTTCTCTGGGAAAAAGCATGATGGGTAAGGATTTTCCTGCTATTTTTATACGGTATACATGAAAATGAATTTTTTAAATTCTTAATTGCATAATATAGAGGTTTATCTTTCGAATACATGCAAAAAGTGTGTAGAAAAATTTTAAAATTTTATTTTGTGAGACTCTAAAACAAAGGGAGGTAACTCCAAAAACATATGGATTTTACGCGTGCAGAATTTCATGAATTTTTTAGTGGTTAATATAGCTCTTTTAAAAGCTGGCGAATGTACCCTGAAAATACTATAAAACGATGCCTAAGGACTTGCACATGAACAGAAATTAAAATAGCTGGTTTATTCCCATTCTGCTTCTACGGGGAGCCTAAAATGCATGGGTGTACTGCATTTAGACGCAATCTTTTGTCTATTTTCCTCATGTTTTGAGTGCCAAAAAAATTCTAGCATTAAGTTACATATGCATTATTCTTAAATATTTACAAAATTCACAATTTTATCTTTCCATTGATATATAGATATTAATGTAACACGTTTTTACAATTTATTTTTTAAAGGGGTCATTTTTGCTTGTCCCTAATCTAAAAACGTCCTTATAACGTTACATATAAAACTGTGTTTTGCACCCCCAAGCGTAAATCCCATAAAATCACGCGAGAACTGTCATGAAAAAGACATGCTGGTGTGTTTTATCTGGTTTTAATTTATATACGGTTAGTTTGTTAAACCTGAATTAATAAATCATTTTACCTAAAAGAAGTCTAACATAAAAACGATCTTTTCAGACCGAAGTCAGCCGCATTAAAAAAGTAATTTTGCACCATTACGGAGATCCAATGGAATTGTAGCCCTCTCCAGTTAACATCAGATATAAAAATCGGAGAGGGCTACATTATTGCAGCTAATTCTAAACTATTTCAGAAAATGGGCAAAAATTTCGTAAAAAAATTTGCTGCAAATTTTCGAGCTCGAGCAAGCTTCGGCGCTTTGCGCATTTTTCAAATTATCAAATAAAAAGGATCATCTACAGACATTTATCTACTATCCCTGGAAGTTTCACATTTTTATCTTGATTAGTTTTGGAGGAGTAAAGATAAGTCCTTAAAAATTCACTAAATCATCAAGATCTCAAACCGGAAGTGACGTCATCAGCCCAAAATTTTTTAACATCAATGTCTTTTAATGTTCTCTCAGTCCTGGAAATTTCATGAAAATTTATCTAGTAGTTCACAAGTAATAGCGATGCACGACGCATGACGATGGATGAAGACCAATTGCAATAGGTCACCTGAGTGACTCAGGTGACCTAAAACCTTTTATTTAGCATTTTGTTTAAAACATTATTCTGAGCAACTTTTCCTCTACACTGCTTTTCAAAGGGTTTACCTTCCTACTATGTGCTTGTTGCACCATCACATGTCAGAAACTTACTGATGTATAAATTACTTTATTACATCTCTGTGAATATTTTCTATGTAAAATTACAATGAATAAACATGCTATTCTATCTAACCGTGAAATTGTTTCCGTGCTATCTGCCCATGGTGAATAGTCATCAAAACTATTCACCGGCGACATTTGCTTTCCCTCCTTTTTAAACTCGGAACACCTCTGACATAATCCAATCGCTGCATTAAATTCAAAGTCTGATAACTCTTATTTGTTTATCATCAAGAAATTCTGCATCGCCAACAAATAAAGTTTTCTTTGGTGTAATAAAATACCTAAAGAAATAAAATAAAATAAAGTAAAATACCTTTTACTCAAAGCCAGTAAATAGGTTTATAATGTCCCATCCACCTACATTTCGAGTTATATAATGTCCCGTTTGTAACCTGTAATTTCACAGTGTACAGTCAACACAACAGTCATAGTCGCAAGTTTCACAATTTACTTCTGCTTTTCATGTACTTAACATTAGGGGCCTTCATATTGCATACCAATTCCAACAAGAGACATCACTCTAACTAATGATAATCATCAAAATTCATTTCATGAATCTTAGCAACACTCATTAAGCCTTCAAGTACAGCAACTCTCAATTTTACAAAAATATTAACGGGTATTTTATCCGAAACTGTCCCTTGCTACCTTTAACTTAGTACACTAACATTTTATGAAAAGATGTTTTGTCTTAGAATTAGAAAGCTAATACAATTCTGAGAAAAAGTATACCACATATTGCCAATTCCATTGAGTTTTAATAAAAATATGGCCATTTAAGTGAACCCACCATTTCCACTTTCCTCTATTTAACACAGATTCATAGTTCTTCATAGTAAAACATCTTTACCCGACCTTTTAGAGGTCAATTGTTGTTCAACATCCTTTATTAAGAAACCTTATTCAATATAACATACATCTACATGATATTATCATTATAAAAGCATCATATTACTTAGAAATGCCCTTACATGTATACCCTCCCACTATCTTTTGATTTTCATAAACAGTCATGGTTTGAAATCTTTTACCTGAGGTTTTTTACCTAATTTTATGAAACTTGTGGCTATTTCTTTGAGTCATTTCTCACACATATTTGAAAACAATCATCAATCACTGTATCAATGATAATAAAATTTGATCTTTTTTTGTTTATTGAATGATTTGTAGCATTTTAATTAATGAATAGACATGCCGTCCTGCATGTGATTTCTTGTTTCCATGAAAAAGAGTAAGCTAACAATCATATTTAGTGAATATCTTATCTATATCTGGTTTCTCGTCTCCTTTGAACCATGCTAAAACAGCAAGACCTACAAGTTTGACATCTGTCTTAAATTAAATTTTAATTCAAACACACCCAGGTAGCTGGAGACGGAGAGTTCCATGAAAAATGTTCAAATTTGACATGTTTTCCTACAATTTTTTATGCATATACAAAAAGGTAAAAATATGTTGTTTCTTGTTCATTTCAAAAGTAATTATCATAGCAGATATTATTTTAAGGTCAAATGTACATTTACATATCCTACATGTAATCTTAATGGTAACAATTGAAAAGGGGGGTATTTTTCAATTATGTAAACACATCTAAATATTATCATAAAATACAAAATAAAGGAAACATAATTGCACACTTTTATTGAAAAACAAATTTTCACAACTAACAACTGTAAATTTCTTTAAACAGCCTTAATTTTGTTTGTCATAATTTCTTATCAAGCATAAAACACAACAATGCATGATGCTTTCTTAAAGTTCCATTATTGTTCATGCATTATCAGATTTAATTTGAATTACCGGTAAATAGTCTGTTGAACACAAGGAATATGCATGTGGGTACAGGTGACAGGTTAACCTTAAAGCTGAACACTGCTCGTAAATAGGCATTGTCCGCCATATTTC
Source organism: Magallana ariakensis (assembly GCA_020458035.1). Taxonomy (NCBI): domain Eukaryota; kingdom Metazoa; phylum Mollusca; class Bivalvia; order Ostreida; family Ostreidae; genus Magallana; species Magallana ariakensis. The sequence goes on from CM035811.1 coordinate 63,777,995, forward strand.
TCTTTCAATACTGCTGTCCCTAGAACCCCTATATAAGGCGAAGACCTCTAAACAGTTTAAAGTACTTTGCTGTAGAGGTCTCACCTGTGTGGACGTACATCTTGCCTCGCCGTGTTACTCGGTCGCGATAAAATTCTTAAGTTTTACGCACTTTTTCAAGCCATGAGAATACTAACATCAAATAAATTGGTCAAAGCATTATTTACAAACATAATATGCACATAGAATGAGAAATAAATCCATAACATCCAAAGAACACGAAAGGAATACTACACGTCGGCCACGAGTTTCAGGTGTGCAATCGGGTGTAACGAAATCGAAGGGTTTATATACCAGGTATCTGTGTGACGGTGCCTATTTACGAGCGGTGTTCAGCTTTAATAGCTGAAACCACAAAAATCAACAGGTGCCTTGTGACCGCCATGTTGTAACAAGAGTCCGCGTTGAGCTGAAACAAAAAAAAAAGTCAATTAGCTGTGATAACATACATGTACTAATAATAGCTGTGTTTATATTAACATATGCATAGTATTTCTGGAAAAAATACACTGACCATGCAGTGTAATAAGTATGAGATATCCCAATACATGACATTAACATTTAGGCAGTACAAAAACAAAATTTGCATATCAAGTCATAATATAACATTAAATTTTTTTTTATCCCTTTTTTCAGGTATAGACACATATCAAATTAAGAGAGAGAGAGAGAGTTTTACTTGTTGTGCGACAGTCAATATTTCAATTTGTAAACTACAAAGGAATATTATACCCATCCAAACAGCGTCAAAGTATAAGCTTCTGCTATACCATGTTTTATCAATTCTACTGGAGTTTTTTTTGCGAATAAAATTAGTGAGGTTTTTTTTCTTATTAATTGCATGTTTTAAAAACAATACTATGCATAATGCGCATAAAAATCCATGAACAATTTTACAAAGCTTTGGATTTTGGTTGCACACTCAAAAAATAAGGGGTTTCATCAATATTCGTTGAATACAAATTTTCGTGGATTTCGTTGTTAAGTTGATCCACGAAATTAAATGCTCATCGAAGAACAATATCAACTAACATTTTGTATTGATAGGGTCATTGGCCACGAATTTACGTATCCTTGAAACTGTGGTTTTCAGAAAATCCACGAAAATTGATACCCACGAATATTGATGAAACCACAGTAACATGCTCATTTTAAAATTCAATGCACTGTTGATTTCTTTTACTAGACAGAGATATTTTTGTTACAAAATTTAGTTGCTCTCTGACGCTTTGCCAAGATTAAAAGCACGAGAGAGAGAGAGAAAGAGAGAGAGATGAGTCACATGCAGTAAAAATTATTACATTTATCTTACTTTAAATATTGTTTACATACAATGTAGATGTGATATGCATTGTATGTAAACAATTTTTAAAGTAAAATAATTATAAATCTTGAGATGAATGTTTTATAGATATCAGGGAACATAAATTTACATTAACCTAAAATCTGAGCTTGATATAATATGAAGTTCTTTTCATCTTGCACTCTGTTTCACATGCTCTTTCCCCAGCTATAACAATATATAACAGAGAGCCAGACGAAGGGTCTAATTTCAATTAGATTGAATATTTACCATGTCAAATATCTTTAATTAAGCACAAGCCTGTCCATATTCGCTAGCCAAGAGCTTTTGGTCCACTTCGCTCCCCGTTTATGGGGAACGGAGTAGACCAAAAACCCTTGGCTAGCGAAGATGAAGCCTGTCTGAGTTTTTAAATTTATAAATCAAGTGAAAGGCGATATGGTAAAGATCTGCTATATTCAAATATTTAAGGTAAAGTATTATCATCATGCAAACATGCATTACAGCATTCTACTCTTGTGTACCTTGGGACCCCCACCCCTTTTAATTGCACTGTTTTACAGTGTATGGTGTTTTGTTCAATACACAATAAGACATACATAAACATATGAAATGAAAATAATAAATAGAAATTCGAAAGAGTGATGTACAAAACATACACGTGAAAATACACGGGACAGAAAATATTCCGAGATTCCTCTGACTCTAACATCCGCTTTAATACTGTGACGCACGTCAAAAGCGGAGGATAGGGTCAGAGGAATCTCGGGTTAGATGGAAAAGTACAAATACTTTGAAAAGAAAAAGTCAACACGACATTGTATTGAAACATACCTTTAGGTGGCACGGGACAGTTTTTTTTATACATTTCATTGTAGCCAGGGGATGTGTGTCTTCGGAACTCTGTAACTAGAATTTCCTCAGTTCCCATTGAGCACAAATACCTTTAATTCACTTGTTATAGGGTCAATCACTAATTTCTGAAGAAAATTACTAGTCAAAACCTGTAAAATTTTCTACATACTGGATTTTATGAGATTTTGACCCTTTCATATTTTGCTAATTTTTCATGATTTTTCAGCTTTTTAGACCTCCCCCAGCTAATTCCCTGCAAAGGGTTGACCTTCCGTACCGTGTGCATGTTGCACCATCATATGTCAGAAACTTACCGGTGTATAGTTTACAATGTCCCATCCACCTACTTTTCGTGTTATTTTACCTCCCGTCTGTCACTTGCAATTTCACTGTGTAAAGTCAACACAACAGTCATAGCCGCGGTTTCGCATTTTACTTCTGATTCTCGTGTACCTAACATATGGGGCCTACATATTGCATGTCAATTTCAACAAGAGACATCCCTCTAACTAATGATAATCATTAAAAATCATTTCATGAATTTTAGCAACACTCATAAGCCTTCAAGTACAGCAACTCTCAATTTTACAAAAATATTACTTTATCCGAAACTGTCCCTTGCTACCTTTATAATCTCTCATACGATAGTTGACCTGAATGTCCCACTATCGACGTCTTGCAGGCAATGCTTCTTTTAAAAATGTTGACACACCGCTATCAGCTTTGTTCGCAGTCAAAACATGGCGAGTTGACATGGTGAATTGTACGATAATTATTTCGATTAAAACTAATAAGTTTGTGTTTAATATGCAGAACACAGATTGACATGCATTACATTAATGCATCTATTTTTCAAGTAAATCACTACAATAAATATATATTCATTTTTGAAATCTTTACAAACTCTATATTCAGTGATCTAATCTACGTTACATACTGTAGTGTTGTTCTATTATTCAACAACTGAACGATCTGCGACGATTAGGCTAGGCTTAATATTGCGATTTGAATAACACTTTTACCAAATTTTAGAAAAGACTTTCGATCACTTTTCGCTGTTAGAATCGGGATCTGTGTCTTCAATTCCAGCTGCTTTGTTTTTAATTGTTGACAAAATTTTCTCTTTTTCCAAACGAAGTTTATACATTCAACGTAATTATCAAACGAAATCGTTTCAATAAACACTAAGATTATCTATTTTTAAAAAAAGAGTTCGGTTTTCTGACCTGTACGAATTGTTTTCAGCAGGAGTTACTTTCAGTGTGAATTTTGCACTATTTTCTGAATATTGACTGCGGAATCAAAATTTCCGGAAAAATCAATATTTAAACCCCGATATCTCTGCAATGCATCATCCGATTTTAAAACGAATATCAATTTTGTATTAAGCTTTGCAAACTCTACAATATGCATATAACTTTATGGGTTTTTATATAGTTTTATGACCAGTACGAATTGTTTTCAGTAAAAGTTACTTTCAGTGTGAATTTTGCACTATTTTCTTAATCTTGACTGTGGAATCAAAATTTCCGGAAAAATCAATTTTTGAACCCAAATATCTCTGATATGCGTGGTTCGATTTTAAAACGGATTTCAGTGATGGATTCAGCCTAATGAGCTCCACGAAACACGTATACATTTTCAAATTTTCGAAAAATTTGAATTATTTCCGATTTCGACCGGAAGTGACAGATTTCCATTTCCAGCCTTATTGCACAGGTAAAACGACAAATTCATAACCACGGAAAATTTCAAGCCTCTATCTTAAAGCGCTTTTGAGAAATGTCCCTCATGTTACTATAACGAGGAGATCTTCATACTAATCAACTGTGTCTTAAATATATAATATTGAATTGCTCAAAGATACATAAAGTATTTGGGCTCACTTTCATCACTAGTTTTCATTGCAGGCCTTAGTATTTTCCAAGAAATTATCTAAAATCCATGTTTATTGTCTCTGGTGTTACATGCTGGTTTGGTAACACGACAGACAATAACATCACGGACATACGCCATATAATTTGACCGAAAAAGATAATCACCGGCCTTGGATGACGTGCAACTCTTCTCCATTTAAAATGATGTTGTAAATTAACCTGAATCATTATAATTTTAAATAGATTGTAGCATTCTTAACACATTATTGGCCGGTAACACCAAGGACTTCTTCTTAATATACGGAATCGTAGTGACTGAACTTTTTCTCTGTATATTCTATTATTTCACTTTTTTAAACTTTCCCTCGCTTTTACTTTTCTTACCAGGAAATGACGCAGTCATACGACATTAAACTGAGGTGCACGAAGGGATGTATATTATATTTATGACACATTTTATGTAATGGTAACACGAAAGACAAAATTTTTAAGACACACTTCATATGTGGGAAAAAAGTAATATTTAGGGAAAAGATTAAAATTTTATGGATGATTTTTAACAGCTATATATCAGATCTTTCAAACAATAAAAATGTTTGGCAGGAAAGACAACTTTATCATGAATATTTTTGGCTTGATATCATAGAATTCTGATTTGGGACATGCGAATATTCGCTAAAATTGCATCTAAATGTTTGAAAATATCGATTGTTTTAACAAATTTTGTTTTTTCCTACATGTCAAACTAAGTTCGCACAATATTTGACTCAATAGATTATTCAAAGCCTCAAAATTAGTTTCATTTATTAAATTATTACCATGACCGCAAAAAGACGACATTTTTTGAAATCGACCCATACATTAAAACAATGGTTTTATTAGCTCACCTGAGCTGAAAGCTCAAGTGAGCTATTCTGATCACATTTTGTCTGTCGTCTGTCTGTCCGTCTGTCCGTCTGTCTGTCCGTCTGTAAACTTTTCACATTTTCAACATCTTCTCAAGAACCACTGGGCCAATTTCAACCAAACTTGGCACATAGCATCCTTAGCCTAAGGGGATTTAAAGTTGTGAAAATTAAGGACCAAGCCCTCTTGCAAGGGGAGATAATTAGGAATTAATGAAAATTTTCGAGAATTTTTCAAAAATCTTCCTCTCAAGAACCATTTGGCCAGGAAAGCTGAAACTTGTGTGGAAGCATCCTCAGGTAGTGTAGATTCAAAGTTGTGAAAATCATGACCCCCGGGGGTAGGGTGGGGCCACAATGGGGGGTCGACTTTTTACATAGGAATATATAGAGTAAATCTTTAAAAATCTTCTTCTCAAGAACCGTTAGGCCAGGAAAGCTGAAACTTAAGTGGAAGCATCCTCAGGTAGAGTAGATTCAAAGTTGTGAAAATCATGACCCCCTGGGGTAGGGTGGGGCCAAAATGGGGGGTCGACTTTTTACATAGGAATATATAGAGTAAATCTTTAAAAATCTTCTTCTCAAGAACCATTTGGCCAGGAAAGCTGAAACTTGTATGGAAGCATTCTCAGGTAGTGTAGATTCAAAGTTGTGAAAATCATGAACCCCGGGGGTAGGGTGGGGCCACAATGGGGGGTCGACTTTTTACATAGGAATATATAGAGTATATCTTTAAAAATCTTCTTCTCAAGAACTGTTAGGCCAGGAAAGCTGAAACTTATGTGGAAGCATCCTCAGGTAGAGTAGATTCAAAGCTGTGAAAATTATGACCCCCTGGGGTAGGGTGGGGCCAAAATGGGGGGTCGACTTTTTACATAGGAATATATAGAGTAAATCTTTAAAAGTCTTCTTCTCAAGAACCATTTGGCCAGGAAAGCTGAAACTTATGTGGAAGCATCCTCAGGTAGAGTAGATTCAAATTTATGAAAATCATGACCCCTGGGGGTAGGGTGTGGCCACCATAGGGGGTCGACTTTTTACATAGGAATATATAGAGTAAATCTTTAAAAATCTTCTTCTCAAAAACCGTTAGGCCAGGAAAGCTGAAACTTATGTGGAAGCATCCTCAGGTAGTGTAGATTCAGAGTTGTGAAAATCATGACCCCTGAGGGTAGGGTGGGGCCCCAATGGGGGGTCGACTTTTTACATAGGAATATATAGAGTAAATCTTTAAAAATCTTCTTCTCAAGAACCATTTGGCCAGGAAAGCTGAAACTGATGTAATAGCATCCTCAGGTAGTGTAGATTCAAAGTTATGAAAATCATGACCCCCAAGGTTAGGATGGGGCCACAATGGGGGTTTGACTTTTTACATTGGAATATATACCGGTAGATTACATCTTTAAAAATCTTCTTCTCATAAACCGTTAGACCAGGAAAGCTGAAACGTAAGTGGAAGCATCCTCAGGTAGAGTAGATTCAAAGTTGTGAAAATCATGACCTCCGGGGGTAGGGTGGGACCATAATGGGGGGTTGACATTTACATAGGAATATATAGAGTACATTTTTAAAAATCTTCTTCTCAAGAACCATTTGGCCAGGAAAGCTGAAACTTATGTGGAAGCATCCTCAGGTAGAGTAGATTCAAAGTTATGAAAATCATGACCCCTGGGGGTAGGGTGTGGCCACCATGGGGGGTCGACTTTTTACATAGGAATATATAGAGTAAATCTTTAAAAATCTTCTTCTCAAAAACCGTTAGGCCAGGAAAGCTGAAACTTATGTGGAAGCATCCTCAGGTAGTTTAGATTCAGAGTTGTAAAAATCATGACCCCTGGGGGTAGGGTGGGGCCACAATGGGGGGTCGACTTTTTACATAGGAATATATAGAGTAAATCTTTTAAAATCTTCTTCTCAAAAACCGTTAGGCCAGGAAAGCTGAAACTTATGTGGAAGCATCCTCAGGTAGTTTAGATTCAGGAATTAATGAAAATTTTCGTGAAATTTTCAAAAATCTTCTTCTCAAGAACCATTTGGCCAGGAAAGCTGAAACTTGTGTTGAAGCATCCTCAGGTAGTGTAGATTCAAAGTTGTGAAAATCATTTCCCCCAGGGGTAGAGTGGGGCCACAATTGGGGATCGAATTTCTACATAGAAATATATAGAGTAAATCTTTTAAAAATCGTCTTCTCAGAAACTAATAAGTTAGGAAAGCTGAAACTTGTTTGGAGGCATCCTCAGGTAGAGTAGATTTAAAGTTGTAAAAATCATGATTCCTGGGGGTAGAGTAGGGCCACAATGGGGGTGGAATTTTTACATAGAAATATGAAGAGTAAATCTTTACAAATCTTCTTCTCAGAAACTAATCAGCCAGGTGATTATTTAATATTGTTTAGATTTTGGCTTCTGGATGATTCCTGGACGATTGGGTCTCACAAGGGGTTCAGAGTTTGATGTAGGTTTAAATCCCATTTATAAACAATTGTTTAGGATCTTTTTGAGAGCTGCAATGCTCAACATGTGATATTACTATAAAATCATCCTGTTAGAAAAGGGACTAATGATAATAAACATAAGGATATCCAGTGGAAAAAATTGATTTTTATTTATACAGGATCTACCGGTACATGTATTATACTACATTGTCCAGATAGTTTTTATTATGACTCCGTTAAGCTGATTTTATCATACCTATTGTTCCTCAGGTGAGCGATGTGGCCCATGGGCCTCTTGTTACTGAAACAATAAGAATTGTCCTTAAAGGAGCATAGTCACGATTTTGTTCATGTTGTTATTTCTGTTTGAAATGTTTTAACTACTTTCATAAAACATATCTAATAGTTCGCCAAAATTTCAATGTCAGTCCTTGAGCTTTAATATAAGTGAGATACAGAGCTGACAATTCAAACGCAAGTAGTGTATTTGTTTATATTTTAAATGTTAAATAGGATACTCCAATTTTATATATAAAATCAATGGAAAACCCTAGGTACTACTTAGTTATGTTAAAACCAAATTAGAAGATAGAAATTTAAGCTTGAAAAAAGAACTTACACTGATATATTGAACCAATGTTAACAATAAAATGCCCTGATCCTTGTTTACATAACAGAGAATTATGTATCTTGCTTTTACCTTAATGACGGACCCCTGTTTTTTTGGAAAATCAGTAAACATTTTTTACTAAAACATTGTAAAAAATAAAAATATAAAAATAAAGTTTGACCAAAATGGTGAACATGCCCCTTAAACGTTCGATACAATCATTTAAAACTTGTTTAAGGAATGCAGATTGCATCGTTCATTTCATATTGTGTGAGGCATAGGCAAGGGAATTTTTGTACATCGCAGGCATTTTTTCAAACATATATTTAAAAAAAAGGGGGCGCAATATAGTTAAAATGTCTACAAAAGATATCAATGCATTGTTATATTATACAATGAAGTTGACAAGTATGTGATACTGTAGATGATCAATACAAGAGTACTTTATTTTATTTTGAAATAAGATAAAGGTAAATGTGTTAGAGGAATGACACTAGCATTACTAATTTGAATTGCAAATAATAAGAATCAAATATCGAGCTTTTAGAATGTAACAAACGAATATATTTGAGACGTGGCATACTTGAATTGGCATTAAGTTCATTTCTTAAAATATTAGAAACATTTAGATAAAAAAGAATAATAAACGCCAAACATAATTTATTTCAGGAACGTTTCTTGGTGAAAACATCAGATTGATCAATAAACAAATGCTTTATTCAGAATATCAACATTTCAAAAAAATATATATTCAATGTTTAAATCCATATGCGGCGGATATCACAACCTGGTAATATTACAGTGGAATGACGCCATAATGATTATTTTGATTAATTATGATGAAATGACGTTGGACATTTTGAGAAAAGAATCATTTAAACATGGAATAACAATTTAAAAAAAACCAGTTGAAATATATTATAAAACGAATAATCATGACTTTTGTGTATATTTCTTGGTTACGGTTTAAAAACACAACACTAAAATTTACAATTAAACCAATTGCTAAATATTTTTAAAATCAGAAATTACGGCATATTAAAATAACCTTCATTTTTTTTTTAGGTTTTTCTTATTCCTTGGCCTTGTTATAAAAGCAACGGTTGTTATTTTTTTTAAATGTATATTGTATAGACATAAATAAGAAATGCAAAATATTCGGATTATTAAAAGAGTAAATAAAAAGAAGATTTTAAAAAGTTGTTGACGATTTATATGATAAGATTTTAAAAGTATTAGTTTCTACATTAATTTTCTTTTAGGAAATAAAAAGCAATAGGAGAAAGCGTGTTTAATGTCTTTAATATGTTATAATGGTGGGCAAAACCTTCTAATATAGCTTCAACGTATATAAGTTTTGCTATTTTTGTTTTATAATATTAATGGCAACGTTTACCCACAGCAACCAACTTTTAGTGTGAAAGAAAATCGTAAGTTATGCGTGACCAGACCCTTAGATAATTCTTTGATTCTTACGAATAATCGATCTCAACCCAAGCCAGGGATACGTTTATTAAAAACAATGATCAAAACAATAAAACGTTTAAAAAAAAAGGTTTGAAACTAAATACTGTAAGCAAATTAAAAGAATACTTAAATAATATTTGCCGGAGTGTTAGTATGCAGTCAATTTTTTTTTGAAAATGTAATTACAAATAAATTAAAACATTACATAATGCATTTTTTAGTACTAATTAATTTTCCTTCTTTTATCAATTAAAAAAACTGATTTTAATCACTGGAATAGAGAACGTAATAATCAAGAACACCACCACATAGTTTAAGAAAATACAAAAAAAAAGGTCGATAAATTTTTGTCTTTGAAAATTCAAGAAAACAGTTTTGGTGTGTCGTAAACAAGTATATTTTTGCTTATAATATATCTTCCACTGCATTTTTTTTTTCTTAGGTCTGGATTTCTATAAATCACCAGAGTTTGTGGCTGGTAATTTAACTTTTTCATGGAATCCACATTCTGAAGACTTCAAATACTATGACGTGTTAATCACTAGAAACACCACGCCAGATAATTGGACAAGAACACATGATACAAAATTCACTATAGGAGATGCCATGTTGTATGAAAGCATCAAAATAAAAGTTAGAATTGGTAGATCAAAAGGATATAAAGACAATGAAATGGAATACCGAGGTATGGTTACATTTTTTGGGAGAAGATGGGTTCATATGTTGTACATAGTTTGTAATTTAATACATTGATTTATAAATTACCTACTTTAATTTTGCAAATTATTTAAATTCAGGATCTAAATAAAAATGCCCCCCCAAAAAAAAATCATATATGCATAGAAAAATGATTGACCTATTGCTATTGTAAATTTCTTTATTTTTCCATTGTACATAACAGTTGCTAAAATCAAAACTATAATCAATCAAGTATTTCGATATATTTTTCAAAAAAAGGTAAAAAAGGTAATGGATCTAAAACAAACAAAAAACCAACATTTTTACTAATATATTTTGATATATTTGGATTGATACTAATAGTCTATAGTCAATATACTTACTTAAAAATATCAGTATTTTGTTTCCCGTAATTACTTGTATTTCGATACGTAATTTATTTTTTTTATATTGTAGTTAACAAAATTAAAACAAAGATAGGAGACACAGTGAATATATCATGGACAGCGCCGTTCTTTCCAACAGCCGGACAGTATTATGTCTACCACACATGTAGAGAAAACAGGACCTTGTTCAGTATTAGCAGCAGCGGAGTTAGTTATGGAGGAGATGCAGTGTCGACAAAGTTTACATACCTAACCAGACCGTTTGATTCTAAAACCATCACATTTGAGATAAAGGGCATTACTCTTGATGACGCTGGATATTACAATGGTGGACCCTTGGTTAAAGTTGCGTGCTCAGGGGGAGGTGTCGTCCTGATTGTTTCTGGTAGGTTTTATCTTCCTTTTAAAAGGCTGTTAGATCTAGTGAAGGCGTTGATGTAATTGTTTTTGGAATTAGTGTCGACCGATTGAAACATATACATTTCTGCACCATGCTGTCCTTCGTTTTTTTTTAGTAAAATAAACACTACATACTTATATATATATATATATATATATATATATATATATATATATATATATATATATATATATATATATATATATATATACATTTATCGTATTAACTTGATTTGTAAACAGTTAAGGCCAAGGTGATGAGGTTGTTAAGAGTCAGCAGGTATAAATTTAAAATACAATATAAATTAAACAACTTGTAAATGCCCTGTCTGGTTAATTATTATACATAGACAATAGAGCCATAAAAAGTTCTCATATACATTGCCTTTTATATGAGAATCATATGTGTATTATCTGTGTATTATTTTTATATAAAATCAAATATGTATCATATGCAGTAGATCATATGAACATCATATGAACACACATATATGGGTCATAGGAAACAGTAACATATGATTCCTAAATAAAAAAAAACTTCATGTGGGAATCATATGTATAAAATAAGTGAAAACGTATGAAAATCATATGAAACAAATTCATGCAAATAATTTCTTAACATTTTTCATTTTCTTTATTTAAAAAATTTAGATAACTACAGCGTATTAATAAAATCAGTGTTTTTATTTAACATGGGTTAGTATTTGTAAATACTGTTTATAATTAGACATTTATATACACAAATAATTCAATAATTGATTTTAGTATTGACAAATATGCATGCAGACCCTTATTAAAATAAACGATTAAGTTTACTGATTCTAAGTTCACATGAGAAAAAATAATTTATCGTAAAAAAGTATAATCTCAAAAGTTCTTAGGAACTGAACATGAAACGATCTGAAATTCGTTTTTTCATATACATTATTTACCTCAACAGAAGCAGAAGATAAAAGGAGAAAGATTATTTTAAACACTGTATAAAATTCTCATAAACCTATCCTGATTTTTGTTCTACTTAGAATCAATCATGTACTACTTAATTAGTCTTTATTCAATTTGGTTATTATTGATACCCTATATACAGATAATGTATGCGAGACGATCTGGTTGTCTTCTCTCGTTGGGCAATAGGCCAGTGATATATATGATTAATTTCATATGCCATTCATATATATGATATATATATGTTAACAGTTATCAGTAAATATATTAAACAGAATTAAATAAACAGGACAATTTAACAATTTAAAAAGGAGAAAAAAGCCGATCAACTCTTTTTGATTAATTGGCTTAGTCTCAGAAAATTCTTCTAGAAATTTGTTTTTCAAATCGCGGCTTTACTTGCCTGTTACCTTTTCTGAAATACTTGACCTCGGAAAGAAAATCATATTAAATTACGACATACCAAACCGAATGTTTCCGTTGAGCTACAGTTTTTCAGCTACACAAGTTATAGAATAGCTGTTACTTGACATTTCATGTTTGATTTAAAAGAGTACAATGCAGAGAACATTAGCTGTAACAAAGCCTAATCGAAGATTTGCACACATTTGATTCGTATTTGAGTTTTTAATGATCTCATATGAAACAGATCATATGATCCACATGTGGATCATTTTTGAAGAATTAGCTTGTGTAAAATCAATAATCAATGGATATCAAAAAATAGAAATTATCTGCTGAGTAATGTTACAATTGCCAATGTACCTACGTGCACCTTCAATGTGTTTATGCTACATGTTTGTTTTTTGTTTTTGTTTTTTTTTTGCATCACACTAATTTACCTCAACGGACATGAGTACTGGTTTTTTTTATTAACTTTTATAGACAAGCAAAGAAAATGCCATGATCTTCTTGTTAAATAATCAAACTGACTACAAAAGACGGGCAAATATATTACGAAAGTTAGGTCGTTGTTCTTGATTTTTCTTTAATAATTATAATGATAATCAATTTTCATAAAATATTTAAACCTTTACAGAATATTTTTGATTTTTTATTTAATGAAGAATAACAAAAAACGGATGACCAGTCAAATCTAAAGTATTTTCAGCTTGCCATTTAAGATTTTCAGGCACGAAGTCAGATAAATCTACATCTGACAACCCAAAATCAATTATCAGCACACTGTATATGCAATACACGTAATAAGCAGTGCTGATGTATATATTACGAATTTGTTTGTATTGCATTATCACAGATATAAGACACAAAGTAAAAATTTGGGTGGGATTTATTTTAATGTAATTGGCTTATTTGTTCGCGGTGACATAAGGAACAAAATTTGGGAGCGGCCGCAGGGTCGTCTCCCCAACAACAAACAATCAAGTGTGGCGACCCCAAAATGGGCTAAATTGTGCACTGGGTAGGTCACAAATGCACAACGCCACTCAAAATGCAATATGGTCAAAGTTCAATCAGAGTTCAAAGTTCAATCAGAGTTCAAAGTTCTATCAAAGCTGCATTAAAGTGCAATAAGGTTAAATGGGTCAATATCCCATTTAATACACAATTGTATAATTAAACATAATAATTTGCATGTATCAAAGTTGCAATGATGAAAAGCGCTATTTGCGCCACAAAAATGATACACGGTTTAGAAAACACTGTTCCATTTGAGGTGGGGTTTGACGAAAGCGCCACATGCATGAACATGCATCCGCCACCAAAGGTCCTACATATTGGTGACGGCGTCACATCCCCACCTCAAATAGATACCGCCGACCAATGCCAATGAGGATGGGATTGGTTTTACTTGGTTTTGACCCCCATTATGTGTTCAATAGCCCCTTGTAAATTGTTGAGAAAAAGGTCGTTCCCCAACTTGGATAGGTGGGTACCGTCACTATGAAAAAGTTGGGTATGACTGATTTTAATTTGAGGATGCTTGATGTAGGCCCCTTCCAGGCTCACCATGGTTTGAATTGCTTGGCGGTCAACTCGCGTTCGGGTTTGGTTCATGGCTTTTGTGTTTGTTGAATAGCGCCATGTTATCCTGGGGAGGGTAGAGGACCACACAAATTTGGTTTTTGGGAATAATGTTTTACATTGAGACAGAATGTCATGTACCATGGTCAACAGCCGGTCAAGACGAGTTTTGCCAACATTATTGGCTCCACAATGAACGACAATAATGTGAGGAGGACTTTGCAATTTGAGGCCTTTGAGGTACTTGAGTTTAGGGACAAGGTCCAAAAGTTCCATGCCACTGTACCCCTGCCACCATATGTTGGCATTTGGAATGGATAGGTTGGTTCCTCCGATTCTTTGTGAGGCTGCTACTGTAGCATGTTTGATAATGGAAGATCCCAAAATCCACACATTAACTGGATCTGCAACCACTTGGATTAAATTGGTTAAGGAATGCAAATATTTGTTAAAATAATGACAGATACAAATAGGGAATTAAAATGAAGATCTTAAGGGAGGGAACATGATAATTAATCGCCAACTGCCGGTGGTTAGTTGAGTGAAGGGGAATGCTGAATATGCATTACCTAATGTAAGACCTATAGGCTTGTGAATGCCATCGCCCAGAGGCTTGTATGGCTTGTTCTGATAGGCCCTGCTGTGCCAGCATGGTAGCTGCCCCTATCCTGAATGAATGAGATTTGTAATACTTGCTGTTGATTCCCAAAACTTGTAGGGCTTTTGCCAGTACTGATGAGAACTGATAGCGGGTTAGTGATTGGCCGGAGTAGTGGCAAAACAGGGGGCCTGTAACATTTGGCCGGACTTGTAAATATTTGTTCATAATTTTGACCGGACAAAATTGGGTGTCAGTGGCATTGATGCGCAATGGGGTTCCTTTGCCTAGTTGATCCGTCTTGGAGTATTAAATGAGGAGATTGATAATAGAGTGTTGAATTGAAATATGCTGAACCTGGATGATTCTATCGGGTGAGTTACCCTTAGATAATGCTAATTCCCCCACCCTTAATAATGCATAATATGCTAAGGTAAACGCAGCAGAAAACAGTGAAGTTTCATATGTATCCTGACATACCACAGGCAACTTATGAAGGATTTGATTCAAAATCTCTAGTGTTATGGGCATGCGCACATCCCTGTTGTTATTTAGCCTTTTCATGCCTTCTAACGCTTTACCAACAAGGAAATGTTTTGTAGGGTCACCGTTCCCTAATACTTTACATTTAAATGCAATTGCAGATGTATAGGCCCTAGCAGTGGTTTGTTTGCAGCCTTGTATGGACAAGTGAGCTGTGAACATTAAAATGTGATTTGAAGGTGGTGGCCAAAGGATGGACAACTGTTAATTTAATCTAAACTGGTCGAAAGCTTGCAGACCCACAGCGTAAGCTTTGGTAGTGTTACTGCTAGTGATGACATTTCATCTTCAAGAGCACGTTGTGGAAGGATGTTGGTATGGGCTGGGGTAGCTGGTCTGCTGCTGGAGCAAGTTCCCTGAATCTGCCCCACTGTTGACGAGATATTGCATCTGCTATACCATTTTGATTGCCAGGAATATGCTGGGCTTTGAACTGAATGTTGTTTTTTATAGTGACAAGCATGAGTGGCCTAATGAGAAACATTACTCTATCAGATGAGGATGATTGTTTGTTAATGATGTGTACAAGAGCTAGGTTGTCTATATGTAGGATTATTTTTTTGTTTCGGAGTGCTTTAGCCCAAATGGTGAATGCCAAAACAATGGGGACTAATTCTAAAAATGTAATGTCATGAATGATTGGTTTGTTTGCCCATGACGATGGCCACTGGAGATAGGCCCACTGCCCTTGAAAATATATAGTGACAAGCATGAGTGGCCTAATGAGAAACATTACTCTATCAGATGAGGATGATTGTTTGTTAATGATGTGTACAAGAGCTAGGTTGTCTATATGTAGGATTATTTTTTTGTTTCGGAGTGCTTTAGCCCAAATGGTGAATGCCAAAACAATGGGGACTAATTCTAAAAATGTAATGTCATGAATGATTGGTTTGTTTGCCCATGACGATGGCCACTGGAGATAGGCCCACTGCCCTTGAAAATATGAACCGCATCCTAATGAAGCTGTCCCAGAGCTATCTGTAAAAAGGTTAAGTGTTTCTTGAGAACTCCATTCGGAATCCGGGAAATATACAACCCCATTGAAATTGGTCAGGAGGTCGAGCCACATTTGCATGTCTAATTTCATTGCAGAGGTAATGTTAACATGGTGATAGGGTTGAACCTTACCAATCATAGCATTATAAAAACGTCTGTTGAATGCTCGACTACCTGGTATAGCCCTGGCAAAGAAATTAAGTTTACCTACAATGCTTTGCAGTGAATTGATGGTAATTGTTCTTTTCTGAATATGATGTGTGAGAATTGACAACATTTCTTGAAACTTTGGTGGTGGTATGCGAATTTGCATTTGAATTGTATCTATGACCAGACTCAAGAACACAAGTGATGTTGTAGGCCCCTGTGCTTTGTCCTTATTAAGTGGAATCCCCATATCTGTACATAGGCTATGAAAGGTGTCGACTAGCATACGACAATGGTTAGTATCGGACCGACCGGCAAAAATAAAATCATCTAGGTAATGGTGGGTGGTTTCTAAACCAGATTGCCTTCTGACCAACCATTCGATGAATGTAGAAAATGTTTCAAAAATTTTGCACGAAATTGAGCAGCCAAAGGGCAACATTTTATCGAAATAGTAAGCACCCCTAAAGAAAAGTCCTAGCAGTTCAAAGTCGCCAGGGTATACGGTTATTAGCCTAAAAGCACTTTTTATATCCTCTTTTGCCAACAAGGCCCCCCTTCCCAATTTGCTAATGGTATTTACGACTGTGTCGAAGGAAGTGTAGGTTACTGTTGTATCTTTAGGGTCTATGTATGTATTTATGCTGGACGACGGTGGGTAAGATAAATGTGTTATCATTCTCCAACCGCCGTCGCTTTTGGGAACTAAATCGATTGGTGAGACATGAATGTTGGGCATTGGTGGTTGTAGGAAGGGGCCAGCCATGCGTCCCTCATCCACCTCCTTAGAGATTTTTGTTTGCAAAATATCTGGGTATTGATTGGCTGATACTAAGTTGTGAGAAAAAATAGGAAGTCTAGGTCCTGCATACAACAATTTAAATTCTTCCTTAAAACCAGTATCTAAAGTTTGTGCGGTATGCCTATCTGGGTAATGTTGTAAATACTGTTAAATGGACTTAATGAGGATTGGAGTGCTTCCCAGAGACCAAAGGGTATTATTATTTGGGGTGTCGGGGGAATTTGGCTGGGGGTTGTTGTTGTATTGGTAGGGGGGGGGGTGACCTTGGTTTGGTGTGTTGAAGCGAAATGGCCTGTTAACTTTGGTTGCTTGTGTGGGCGTACTCAAAGAGCAGGTGTTAGAGGAGTGTGCATTATTGCACCTAAGGCATCTGTGTACATACTGGCAGTTTGGTCTGGTGCATGCACCTTTGAAGTTTGTAGTCAAAGCATTTGTCGCTGCTTACCCTTTTGTTTGAGGTGTGAGTCTGGTTGTATGTGTGGGTCTGGGGTGCAGTGGGTGTCATGTAAATCATCCATAACTCAGGATCAACTACACCCCAATCTGTGTTTTGGTTAATGGAAGCCCTAAGGCGGTACTGTTCGTCATATGTGAGCCAGCCCTGTGATCTCTGGCTTCCTAGCCTAATGTCATGCATGTACTTTAAGAATTGTTGTATTTTTTCAGGATGTGCTGCTGTGTAAATGCTCATGAAGATAATGAATGCATCTGTCCAACGATCAATGTTTTGAATTTTGTGCTGAGATTTAGGTTGGGCAATTAATTGGCCGCTTGCATCTATTGCAAGAGTGGAGGAAACATGAGATTTGTTTGGGTCCCTAACGAGCAATGTCCCCAAGTTAATGTATTTACCAGATATGATCTTATCCCTAGTGCTAGGGTCAACATAGTATCCCAACGAAAATTGAGTAGACCCTACAGGTAAGGGCAGGATTGTGTGGTTGGGGTCAAGAGGAACAAGAGTTGAATTAGCTGTGGGCACAGGTGGCTCAGTGACCGGTATTGTGCAAACGCTGGTTGTGGGTGCCTGTGGCGCTGACTGTTCAACTGGGCTTGAAAGTGCCTGTATGGTTGCCGCCTGCACTACTGTCTGGGGCTCATCCCTAGCCGCGGCGTGGAGTCGAGGTCGCCTGGACGTCCGCTCCGTGGGGGCTGGCCTTGCTGGCCTTGACTTAGTCTTCGGCATAGTTTGCGTTGGGTATTACCATAAAAATATAGAAACAATTAGTAAATAAACTAATGACACGTAATCAAAAAGAAGCGTGGCCCGATAGCCCACGTTGTACCAATGAATATGGCGTGTGTACAGGTCACAGTACAATAAGTTTGGTGAGAGACAACAATCCGATAAAATTAACTGCCATCTGCAAATCCCAACAACGAATAATAGTTTAAAGGTAGCGTATACAAAGAGATGTAAAACTTTTGAATGTTATTTTTAAGAAATTGTTAGGCAAATAATGATAATTCAACAGAGAAAATTTTAACCTACCAGTTTGTATGACGTGAAGATTGAAAAGAAAGATATGACGTAATATAGAAAAGCACTTAGTAAAAAACTATTTTGGAACTCAGCATGCGCAACCCGGATAAATCCGGAATGAGCATGGAAAGTATACTGAGATAAATGCGCATATTCTGAGACTGCGCTTTAATATGCGCTATTATTTAAACAATAAAATGTTTTATGTGGTGATTTATTCATGATACAGTACCCGCAACGTTATTGTTTTGCAAGATAAACGATAGGACAAAATTAACGCATGATAGAACAGTATACACCCATGATACGATAGGATTGATACATGACAGGAAAGGATAAACGATCTTCACGAAAAACGTATAATAGCATTAAACGATCTTTTCGATTAACCTGATGATGGCAGAATTTGAGAAAGAACACTTAGGAATCAAGATATACGCGGAAATTCATGTTATTAACCAATGCTATATTGTTAAGCATTTCTGCATCATTTAAAGAATGTAATATAAAAATGACCAGTTAAAATTTATTAACAAAAATTATGAGTTTAAATGATCAGTAAATTATCTATATTGCTAACGTTGTTTTCTTTACCGAACATGCACCCAAGCTGATCACCGCGAACATTTCAGCTCAAGATCAAATCACACGGAAAATAGTGGGTTCAATTAAAATACAATTTTTGATCTAAATAAATATAAAATATATTATAAATACATTTCTTTCTCTACAAAAAGAATGCATTAAAGTTAAAGTATATTACTTACAAATAAAATAAATGTAACGCAGATATACGATACTCCGTGTACGATTTGTTAACATTGTTTGCATTACCGCACACCCTAGCTGATCGCCGAGAACATTTTAGCCCGAGATCAAATTACACGGAAAATAGCAAGTCTAATTAAAATATAACTTTTTTCCTAAATAAATATGAAATATATCATGAAGACTTTCGTTTCGTTTTCGTTTCGTTAAAATGATGCATAAAAAACAAATTATATATATTACATACAACTGAAGTTAATATTTACATTCAGTGTATATTTCCTCTTATGTTTTCATTGGGTTTGCGACGTTCAATTTCCTTTGAATACACTTTGCTAATGCATGCGCCAGATTCGAACGTCTTCACGTGTTTTGAGTATATTTATTTTTGTAGGATTAATTAAAACTTTCAATCTTACATAACCAATTTGATTTGTACTACAATCATTAATATATATCTACTCCTTAGTAAAAAAATAATTTTCTCCACAAAGTTTCTGGCACTAATTTTTTTGTCACGAAAACTTACTATATAACATGTTAATATAGCTGTTCCAGGTATGTTTCATATCCATGAATAAGAGCGCAAATAATGGGTTTATAGCGGCGATACACAATATTTCATACAAATAGACATCAGTATGAAAATATAAATATAAGCAATGAATGCTTATTTTTGAATGTCGTCGGTCCTACGACACACCAAGTGGTGCAGACAAATTATCATTGGTGTGTCATAGAACCGACGACACTCAAAAATAAGCATTCGTTTCCTAAACGTTTCCCGAGGTACACACTCTACGTGCGATTTGATTTATTTTACTTTTATGTTACTTTGTTCAAAAGAACTTCGATAATGATTTACATGTAATGTTGTTTAATTTTGATCTAAAGAATTAAGGGATTAGTATCATGATAAAATGCTGGATCGGAGGCCCATGGGTGTTGGGTTCTGCTGCTAGGGTGGGACTCTAATGATTTTAAAATGAAAATGCATTATATTCCATAAAACTTTTCTCATCTGCTCTTGGATTTTGAGCTAATGAACTAAGCACATAGTTATAATGAGGAAGGATACCTCTTTCAAAAATTGTGAATGCCATGGCCCACTGGCTCAGGGGTTCTGGTATTAGGGCGGGGCTCTCATGATTATATCAAGAAAATGCCTTATTTAAAAAAAAAAAATCTTCTCCTCTGCTCATTGATATTAGGCGGATAAACTAAGTACATACTATTGATGAGAAAGAATGCCTCTTCCAAAATTGTGAAGTGCATGGCCCCTGGGTCAGAGGTTATGGTGTTAAAGTGGGGCTTTAATGATTATATAGTGAAAATGCATTAATTCTTTGAAAATCTTCTTTGCTCCTGAATATTAAACAGATTAACTAAAATTACATAGTTATGATGAGAAATAGTGCCTCTTCCAAAACTGTGAAGTTTTTGGCCCGTGGGTGAGGGGTTCTGGTGTGAGGATGGGGGTTTGAAAACCTTCATTTATACTTCTGGGTATTTATCCGATTAAAAAAGTACATAGTAATGAGGAGGAGGAGTGCCTCTTCCAAAGTTGAGAATTTCATGGCCCCTGGTTCAGGGGTTCTGGTGTTAAGGCAGGGCTCTACTCATAACATAGGGTAGGATGGTGTAATTTCGACCGATTATTTTGTACTTAAAATTTGTTTAATTATGTTACTGTACGTTATGCCACACACACACACACACACACACACACACACACACACACACATATATATATATATATATATATATATATATATATATATATATATAACACTGTGCCGGATAATTATGCCAGTGCCAAGGTGGCATTTTTGCACCCGTCTAAGCTGCATGTATCGAAAAATTCAAATATGCCACATGATAGACCATTGCTTAAAGAGTTTACAACCACCTTTGTTTTTATTGTATCTCACCTGTCAGGTGAGATATTTACCTTTCAAAACTAAATTCCTACAGGAAAATAATTTTTCCCATAGGAAAAACAGTATTCCTATAGGAAATTTGAAATTTCCTATCGGTATACAAGAACTTCCTATAGGAATTTCAATTCCGATAGGATTTTATAAAATCCGATAGGAACTTTTGATTTCCTATAGGAAAACTACCTGTCTGAGTCAAATTCCTACAGGAAATAGCTTTCTCCTATAGGAAATATAATTCCTATAGGATTTTTAGAAAATCCTATAGGATTGTCAATATTTCCTGTAGGAGAATCGTTTCTCCTATGGGAATTATTATTTTCCTATAGGATATCAATTTTTAAAGGTAAATATCTCACCTGTCAGGTGAAACACACTAAAAACAAAAGTGGTTATATACTCTCTAGACAATGGTCTATCATTTGGTATATATGGATTTTTCCGAAACTGCATCTTAAGCGGGTGCAAAAATGCCACCTTGGCACTGGCATAATTATCCGGCACAGTGTTATATGTTGACAAAATAAAATTGCATGTAATCAATATCTAGGAGTCTTGCCTAGATGGCCGAGAGGCTAGGATAGTGGGTTTTAAAGGTTAACAGTTAAAGCCCCGGCGGAGATGAGGTTCACATATCTTATATCTTCCTGTCCTTTATGCATATCTAAATCCTTCAATACGAACAGGTATTTGTCAATTTGAGAGTTATTGTTAATTTGAAATAAGATGACGTCACCGGGCGTCATGGAACGGTAAGAGTGATAAAAGTATGAAAAATAGATTCAAATAATATGTCAAAAGATATTTGAGCAGATATGTTTTCATGTGGTAAAAACTGTGATTTAGAAAACACAGAATCCCGAAAAAAGTAGACTTTCAGTTAATATTTTGTCGAATAGTTAACAGCGCCTTCAAGACACAAGATAAATAAGTGCGGAATAAAGATGGATTAAGGTAACTCCAGTGTCTTTCGGATCCGGTTCTTTTTTTACACGGCGGGCTAAATTTCCGGTTATAATTTAGGCACACAACAAGTGTTTTAAAATAATTATGGTTTGGGCAAAAAGTGGAAAATTTGTTAAAATATAGCATCTCCGTCGTTTAGAGGGATTGAAGAAAGCAAGGAAAGCAGCGAAATGTAAACCAGTAAATGAGTGTGTAATATAATTGTACGTATTGTATGCATTCTCCTCCAACAATTACACTGCGTTTATGTAGCTAGACGACTTCATGTGTCCTCCGGGACAAGGAGAGGATAAGTAAGTACTTGTGTAATTAAAACTACATAACACTGATTGATGTTTAATCTACAGATAAATATGTTAAAAAAAACTGGGATAGAAAGTATTTGACAGAAAGAGGGAGTGGGTACTACTGCACTCAACTATATGAGTTTTTTGGCAGTCTCGACCTTAATTTCATATGTATAATACAGTTTCATTGAGTGTATCAATTTAAGTGACTCTTAGATTGTGTCTTTTTGGTACATTTCATTTTTTTCCAAAGTTTGCAAAAAACAACTTATAAAATTTACATTTTTAATATGGGGGTACACATGTTCAAGAGACTATCAAGCAAAAACTAGATGGTCAATTTTGATAAACTATGTTTTTTTGTTAACACAATATGTAACTCTTAATAAATATTCTTTTAAAAATGTATGTAAACTGAATAATTTCTTAGAATTTTTCAAAATTATGCAATTTTGTGATTTGTTTGGGAAGATCGTGGCAAGAAAAAATGTAATATTTTTTATATTTTCTGTAGAAAATCAATAATTTTTTTATGATTTACTGATAATCAATTGATTTGCTTAAATTATAACCTAACGTGATGTATTTGGTGCATAATTTAATAAATTATGAGATCATGCATCATGGTGTTAAATTTTGGCTGTTAAATTTTTGCACCTTGTGAGCTGAAGCTCAATGTAAAAAAACAAACGTGCAAAGGTATAAATATTTTGGTCTCTATAGTAAGTTTATAAGTTGTTTTAACTATAAAAATTAAAAAATGTTTGGTTTGACACGGATTTCTAAAACACTGGAGTTACCTTAATTTGATAATGACGTCACGCTTTCACCTAATCTGTTGTGACAAAACATGCTGCTGCCTTAAAATACGGTTACAAAAATACAATTTTTACATACGAAATGTTTTTCCTCATAAAAAATTAAGAAGATGATGCATAATTTGACAGTGCAAGTTGAGACTTCATGACAAGCAGCAACATTGTTCTTCACATTTTTAATTGACCATCGTTTAACAGACCTGCTATGAAGAGCTGAGACAGTATATGTTAATATGTTTTAAAATATCTTTATGGAACGCTATAGCTGCCTGAAGGTCAATTTCGTACATTATGAGATGGTATAACCTTGATGTGAAACAATAGAATCATTATATACGGTGGTAACATCATAGTATACAGTGGTAATATCATTACATACTGCGGTAATATCATTATATACAGCGGTAACATCATTATAAGCAGTAGTAATATCATTATATACGGTAGTAACATCATTATATACAGCTGTAACATCATTATATGCAGTAGAAATATCATTATATGCAGTAGTAAAATCATTATATACGGTGGTAACATCATTATATGCAGTAGTAATATCATTATGTTACGGTGGTAACACTATTATATGCAGTAGTAATATCATTATATACAGTGGTAACATCATTATATGCAGTAGTAATATCAATATATACAGCGGTAATGTCATTATACACATTGATGAAATCTTTTTATGAGGTGATAATATCATTACTCTACGTCGCCCTATCATGATATATCGTAGTTTATCTATGTCATGCAATGATCAAATTATTATATGGTGGGGTAAATTCGTTATACACATTGATAACATCGTTATATCCTGTTGTAACATAATTAAAAACGGTGCTTTTATCGTTATATATAGTGGTTAAATTATTCAGTGAAGTGGTGTATCATTTCATCAAATCATAAGATCATTTTATGCAGTGGTTAATTCATTGTATGCTACAGTTAAATCTTCATATGCAGTACGTTCCTAATGTGCAGTGGCATATTCATTCCATGAAGTGCTACGTAAATGTTTAACCCTGCAACGTATATGTTCAAGTGTAAAATCATTTTATTTTGCATTACGTTTTTGAACATTCCTAGCGAAAGTGTGTATATCACATGCATTGCTGTTAAAATGGTGAACCGCAATGGCGAAAATTCTCATGAAGCTCCACTTAGAGACAGTTCAATCCAAATTTGAGAAGGAAAAAATCACACCAGACATTGTTGGGAAACTGTGTATGGCAGAATTTCAAATGCTGGGCATATCAAACAGTTCAGATATGATGATGCTACGAACCGAGTGTGTTAAATATGGCTGTGGAAAATTAGGTAAAGTACATGCAAGTCTACAATCAGGTGCTCCTGAGTTTAACATACCTAAGATTACATTGGTAAACCTTCTGGAAAGTGGATTTCTTATATCTGAAGTAGCAAAGCTTTTGTCAGTTTCTGAGAGAACAATATATCGTCGAATGAACAAATATGGACTGAGTAAAATGACATTTAGTAGTATAACCGATCAAGAACTTGATATTGTCGTCTTACAAACAAAGCACGATTTTCCACTTTGTGGTGAAAAAATGATAAAACAAATACTAGCGCAAAAGGGCATAAAAATCCAAAGATGGCGTCTACGAGATTCCATTCACAGAATAGATTCAGCAGGAGTGCAAGAACGAAAGAAAAGGCGACTTCATAGGAGAGTCTACAATGTAGGAGGACCAAATTGTTTGTGGCATATAGATACCAACCATAAACTTGTAAGATGGCGATTTATTGTAGCTGGTGGTATAGACGGTTTTAGCAGACTCATTGTTTTTTTAAATTGTTCCGATAACAACAAGGCAGATACTGTTTTTCAACAGTGTTTAGCGGGAGTCGATAAGTATGGAATTCCACTTCGAGTTCGAAGTGACAAAGGTCTTGAAAATGTAGGAATTGCAGATTACATGTTGGCAAGGCGAGGTTCTAGGGGCATGATTACTGGTAAGAGTACACACAACCAGAGAATAGAAAGGTTATGGCGTGACGTCTTTGAAGGTGTCTTGAGCTATTTCTACCAACTTTTTTACTACATGGAAGATTTAGCTATCCTGGACTGTTTGAAGAAAGAACACTTGCTTGCTCTTCACGTTGTCTACATGGGGGAAATTAACAGAAAGCTTAGTATGTGGTCACAAGCGTGGAATTCTCATAGACTGAGAAGTGTTAAGTCTTCTCCCCAAAATTTATGGATGGCAGGGCAACTACAAAACCCAATAGGTCTTGAAGAAATTGACACCGGTTTGCACGATGAATCAATAAATGAAGAAGATCCTGAGGTTGAAGCCGATGAGAGACCAATATTTGACCCTCTTGCTCCAGCTTTAAGTCATGAAGACATCCAAAGATTAAGGGCTGAAATTCCACATTTCAAACATCATGAAAATTTTGGAATAAATGATTATAAAAACTGCTTAAGTATAATTCAAAGGTTTAATCAACAAGGAGATTGATATTCTTTATCCAAGGAATTAAACCATATTTACAAGTATATAGAATATTTTGAATTTACAAAAAAAAAACATGTGCCTTAGTTTAGTGGCTTGACCAATGTGTGAACTTTCGTTGTTTCAAGGTGTGTATATTTTTTACAAGTAGATGTTACATGTAACCTGTATTTCTTAATAAACATTGAAAAACCTCATCTCGTGTATGATGAATACAGATTCACAAGAATTGTAAAAAGTGAACTAGCCTGTGTATTTTTGAACATCGTTTATTAACATTTAATGCACATTAAAATTTGACATCTTTGTTTTCAAGGGTCTGCAAAAACAAAAGCAAAATGCAATTTAACACTTAATTTTACATAGCAAGACTACCTAAATGGTATTTTTAATGAAGCTACTAGCTTCATTAAGAAAATTAACATTCAATTATCACTTAAATCATAAACAAAGATGAGTTGCTCAAAAGTTATCTGACAACATTTTGTGCAACTGCACACATTTCATAAAAAATTGGAAAAATCTAAATTACAATATAATGTATCAAAAAAACTCTATGAACTTGCACTGAAACAAGATTTAATTATAATCGGGGCAATTATAAAGTCTCCCAAATGAACGAGGCCAGCATTGGAGGTAGGGTTCACCAATATGGGTCCAACTTTACAGACAAAAAGATTTAATACTTGATTATTTCTATTCTTGAAATTTGATGACGTTCCTCAGGGACCATTTACTGTGTGGTGAACTGACATGACCTACATACCATTTGATGCCCCTTGACACAAGGAACAAGAATATATATGTTTGAGGGGTAGGTATGTCAACGGTTTTTGAGATATTAAATAATTTTCCAAACTTGGAGGTTGGGGATAACCCTAGGGACCATATCAAATGTACCGTATATAGTGCCTATAACACTCAGTATATGCATCTGAAGACCCCATGTCAATATCTTTAACAGTTTTCAAGATATAACTATTTACAATAAAGTGTAAAATTGTTCCCATAAGATTCAATATTAGACATTTGAACCCCCCAAAATATGATTGACCAACCCAATTAAAAAAATATAAAACATGGTGCACAACAAGATATGCAGGCCTATCATATCCTAGATTTTTGCACAATTCTGTTCAGCCATGTCCGAGAAACGCAATAGACAAGTTTAGAGGCGAGAAAGAAAAAGGAGAAACTGTACAAAAACAATGTCTCTAACCTTCGTTTGGGAGACTTGATAAATTTACTTCAACATATGGTAATTGAATTGTAGTATAATATAGGGTATACTCTGTATAAAAAGATAAATTTCATATATTTTGTGTTCCATAATCTACACACCACCCCCCCCCCCCCCCCATGCCAAAAAAAATTGTTAACCATTTCAACCACCTTTTTCCTGCATTTTAGAAAACTACTATTTTTCAAAAATTAAAAAAAGTACAGTAAAATGAGATTTATGTTTAAACAATCCAAAAAAATTAACTAGATGATACTAACAAATCGGTATTCCCACTGGTGTAACTTAAACACATAGAACTATTATTTTATATGAATACAGCAACTAGAACTATTTTCAAAATCACTTTAAGTTGACAATGCAAAATAATAGGCTCATATAGCAAGGGGTACATTGCTCATCTAACTAATATATCCAACTTTGCCCCAAATATTTAACAAGTTCCAAAATAACAAATACAATTATGCAATTCAATACATAAATTTTACTAGTATTCATTCAAACATAAACATTATTGATCTCAATTGAGCATTTCTTTATCATCTTCCCTTAAAAGAGGGTGTTGACCTTTTTTTATTTCAAAAAAAAAACTTCAATTCCTTCACCTAAAGAAGCCTTACTGCTACATTGCCATGGCTAAGTAGTTCAGTAAAAAACATAACTAGAGGCCCATGGGCCACATCGCTCACCTGAGCAACAACAGACATAATAAAATCAGCTTTATGGAGTCATATACAAAATATCTGAACAATGTCGTATAATAGATCCTGTATAAAAAAAAAATTCCTCTGCATATTCTTATGTTTATCATTGAGCCCCTTTGTAAAAGGGTGAATTTACAGTCATATCACATATTGAGCATTGCAGTTCTCGAGAAGATGATCAGACTTAAACAACTGTTTATATATGGATTATAAACCTACATCAAACTTTGAACCCCTTGTGTGGTCTAAGAATTGTCCAGGGGCCAGAGTCTAAACAATTTTAAAGAATCAACAATATGTCAAAATGCTTGCATATAAGTAAAACCATATATAAAAACATTTGAGTTTTTGTGAACAATTTAAATGTTTTCCTTTGTAAAATTTGACCCCCCCCCCCCCCCCGCCATTTGGCCCAACCCTACTCCTGAAAAATCATTATCCCTGGGGGTAGGGTGGGGCCACAATTGGAAAGGGGGTGCCAAATTTTTACATAGGAATATATAGGGAAAAATCTTCTTAAACATTCAAATTGTCTAGAAGAGCTCTAACTTTAGTCAGTTCAGTCTTCAAATAGTCTAGATTAACATTTGTCAAAATCATATTCGAACAATTTGAATCTTCCCTACCTGAGGATGCTTCCACACAAGTTGCAGCTTTTCTGCCCAATCGGTTTCTGAGAAGAAGATTTTTTAAAGATTTTTCTCTCTATATTCAAATGAGAAAATTCGACCCCCCTCCCCCACTGTGGCCCCACCCTACCCCTCGGGATCATGATTTTATCCAGCTTGAATCTAGTGAGTACTCTAACCAAGAATGCTTTCACACAAGTTAAAGCTTTTCTGGCTGATCTGTTTCTGAGAAGATTTTTAAAGATTTTTCTCTATATATATTCCTATGTAAAATTTTGACCCCCCCCCCCCCCATTATGGTCCCACCCTCCCCTGGGTATCATCATTTGAACAAAACTTGAACCTACACTACCTGAGGATGCTTCCACACAAGTTACAGCTTTTCTGGCTGACTAGTTTAAAGAAGAAGATTTTTAAAGATTTACTCTATATATTCCTATGTAAAAATTTTACCCCCATTGTGGCCCCACCCTACCCCTGGGGATCATGATTTGAACAAACTTGAATCTACACTACCTGAGGATGCTTCCACAAAATTTACAGCTTTTCCGGCTGATCAGTTTTAGAGAAGAAGATTTTTAAAGATTTACTCTATATATTCCTATGTAAAAATTCGACCCCCCCATTGTGGCCCAACCCTACCTCTGGGGATCATCATTTGAACAAACTTGAATCTACACTACCTGAGGATGCTTCCACACAAGTTTCAGCTTTCCTGGCTGATCAGTTTCAGAGAAGAAGATTTTTAAAGATTTACTCTATATATTCCTATGTAAAAATTCGACCCCCCATTGTGGCCCCACCCTACCCCCGGGGGTCAAAATTTGAACAAACTTGAATCTACACTACCTGAGGATGCTTCCACACAAGTTTCAGCTTTCCTGGCTGATCAGTTTCAGAGAAGAAGATTTTTAAAGATTTACTCTATATATTCCTATGTTAAAATTCGACCCCCCATTGTGGCCCCACCCTACCCCTGGGGATCATCATTTGAACAAACTTGAATCTACACTACCTGAGGATGCTTCCACACAAGTTTCAGCTTTCCTGGCTGATCAGTTTCAGAGAAGAAGATTTTTAAAGATTTACTCTATATATTCCTATGTAAAAATTCGACCCCCCATTGTGGCCCCACCCTACTCCCGGGGTCATGATTTGAACAAACTTGAATCTACACTACCTGAGGATGCTTCCACACAAGTTTCAGCTTTTCTGGCCGAATGGTTTTTGAGAAGAAGATTTTTGAAAAATACGAACAAATTTTCAATGATATTTAATTATCTCCCCTTGAAAGAGGGCGTGGCCCTTCATTTTAACAAACTTGAATCCCCCATTCTCTCACCAGAGGTCGTGCTACACAAGTTTCGCTTACACCTCTGTCAACGCCCGATGTACAAGATTCTTGTACAAACTTAAACGATGGGCAAAATGTAATTAAAATCTATGTAGTTATTCCTTTTATCTATGAATATGATTATAAGTAATTAAATTTAAATCTCTAACGCCTTTATTTATTTTTATTTCAACGTTACTGGAAGAACTATTTTGCGGAGGTAAAAATTAAAATATGATCACATGATCTAGTTTGACAGATGTTTGAAAAATCAGTTTCTGTACGCTACCGATTTATCTATGATTTTACATAAATCAGCAGCAATGTCATCTCCTGTGATGTTTTTAAACGTGTCCTCAAAGTCTTCGCCCGTCGATGACTCCCCTTCAAGCTGATTGTGCAGAAGAAACGAATCAACAATGCCATGTGCTCGCCATGCTTGTTTTGATCATGTGACAGACTATTTTTCCGGCGTTGACAGAGGTGTAAGCGAAGCTTGTGTAGCACGACCTCTGGTGAGAGAATGTGAATCCCCTTAACCTAAGGATGCTTTGTGCCAAGTTTGGTTCAAATCGGCCCAGTGGTTCTGGAGAAGAAGTCGAAAATGTAAAAAGTTTACGGACAGACAGACAGACAGATGGACGCCGGACAAAAAGTGATCAGAAAAGCTCACTTGAGCTTTCAGCTCAGGTGAGCTAAAAAATGTAAAAGGTTTACAGTCAGATGGACGTCTAAAAAAAAAGTGATCAGGATAGCTCACCTGATGTTTCAAATATAGTAAGCTACTTTTGGGAGGTGTCTGAGGCATTACCTTTTAATTGATATGTAAGATATGATATGGTCACCAGACATAAATATACTACACTGTATATTATGTTTAAAGACCAAGCGGCAAGTAGTGAACTAAGTTAAAATGAAGGGAGATATAAAAAAAATAAAGTTTTAAATATGACAGCCCAGAAATGTTTGGGCTGATCAAACAATTAAACCATTTAATTTTTCACAGAAAATACTGCAGAAAAATTATTTCTTTTTAAAATAATCCAAAGTATGAGTTGGAAAATGCATGGTCATAGAGTTTGAAAAGATCTGTGTGCACTGGCAATGGCATGTCTGCTGTAGGTCTTGGTAACTTCAACGCATTGCTGCACGTATTTGAAGTAGGCAAAAATGACCTCAATGGTGCAACAAATTCAATCGATGGATGTATGTAATAACCCAGAACAGGTTCCTCTGATGCACCGGTCACAAATTGTAAAATTCGGTTGAGAGTAACTGGCATTCTCCTTCCACCTGTAATAAAATTAATTTATATATATATATATGTTAAGTGTACAAATCAAAGTGAAAAAGCAAAATGGTGGGTCATTTTTAGTGGCAACATCTCTCTTTAAACACAATTAAAAAAATT
This sequence comes from Magallana ariakensis, assembly GCA_020458035.1. NCBI lineage: Eukaryota > Metazoa > Mollusca > Bivalvia > Ostreida > Ostreidae > Magallana > Magallana ariakensis. The sequence continues at coordinate 63,809,027 of CM035811.1, forward strand.
ATAAAGTGTGATAAATTGTGAAGTGTAAAGTGTGAAAAGAGGTCCAATGCAGAGTTTAAAAGTCACTTGAAGTTTTCTTATACATTGCCACATAAATGATACATCAGTTTGACTGCAGAGTTAGGAACAAGATCACATCCAGTGTTTTTAAATATTGTACATGTTTATTAAAGACAGGTACATGTATCATAAAACGTCCACAGGCCTTGACCCGAGTACCATAGCCCTCTGTCAGAGAGTCTCATTTTTGCATTTTAGACTCTTTTTTCAAACCCTAATCGGATTATGGTTACATTACATTAGTTACAATATATCTGGATATCCTTGCCAGGGAAAATGAAGCTATTCCTCATGAGGTTTTAATATTGACATTATAAACTTGGCCATAAATGTAAGGTAAACTTGACTTGCATTTAACTGCATTATTTGTGAAACACCGTTTAATTATATTGTAAAAGAATATATGATATTCTGCTAGTTCTTACTTCTCTTATTTGTTTGGCAACTAAACCTACCCATGGCAAAGCGATTAAGGCAGTTTAACTATAATATTAAGCAGTTTCTTAACCTTAACAGTTAATAAACAGTTTCTAAACCCTCTCTGCACTGCTTAGGGGCATGCTGGAACCACAATAAACCCTTCAATAAAATAAGCAGTTTCATAAGCCTTTAACAGTTGACAGGCAGTTTTTGATAGTTCTTAAGCAGTTCATAAGCAGTTATTTTGGAAAGATTTTTTCATTTCTTAACTGCTTATGTACTGCTTTATAAACTACTTAGCTACTGCTTATTTACTGCAGCAGCTTCATTAACTCCTAGTCAACTGATTATGGACTGCTTACAAAACTGTCAAGCAGTCCATAAACAGTTGACTAGGAGTTAATAAATAAGCAGTAGCTAAGTAGTTTATAAAGCAGTACATAAGCAGTTAAGAAATGAAAAAATTTTCTGAATTATATGCCTATAATCATTGATAGAAATATTTCACAGAAATAGATTATTACACAAAAATGCATGTACATGAATTCACATGACTTTGCCCATGCAGGCACAGCATTTTCTGTCTGAATATCACATTCACTCTAAACTGCCCCTCATGGCACTGATAGCTATTCTTACTGAAATGGCAACTGCAAATGTCTCTGCACACAAACTTTTTTTCCTCCAACCAACGAAGCTTAATTAGTTTGATATGCAAACTCTGTGACTGATCAACATATTAATTTTCTATGATCATGTATCCTAATTCATATGAGTTATGTTTTCATGTGGAAACATTCTCAAGTCTTTTTAATATTAATTGATATTCTGGTCAAATGGTTTTTGAGGAGAAGATTTTTGGGTTGGCCTACATTTGAACAAATTTAAACCCCCCTCACTAAATAATGCTTTGTGACAAGTTTGGTAGAAATTATAGTAGTTCTAGAGAAGATAAAAAAAAATGGGAAAAGTTTACAAAACGACAACGCTAATGACAACAGCGAGAGACAGCGGACAAATTTTGATCAGAAAAGCCCACTGAGCCTTTGGTGAGATAAAACAGATTGTTTCTGAGCTTACTTGCAACCTCTCTCAAGTATTTGGTAAAAGCTGCATAAACTGAATTTTCGTATCGCCTTGTATTTGACCCTTCTTCAGCAAACTTGGGGCACAGTAGATTGATAAGAGATTTCACTGTTAATTTGACTGATGATGACTGCAGCAAATATCTGAATGTTGGTAAACTGACTCCAACCTGTACAGGTTCAAATAATTAAAAATTTACAGTATTTGCATCACTCAAAAATCATGTAATGTAATGCACCTTTAAGAATTGCAATATTATTCTATTTTTCCTTCTCATAAAAATTAAAATTAAGCACTGCCAAATGGAGGGATCTCCTTCAAAGAGAATTTTTTTTTTCAAATGGGTTAATTGGGAATCAAATTGAGTTATTTGTTTATTGTTATTACATACATTAAACTTGAGTTGTAAATACATGTAGTAAATATATCAATACATGTATTGTACCTTATATAATCCAAGTGAATCCAAGCCAGCTCTTAAGTTTGTGAGGCATGATGATTCAGCAGGTAAATCGGAGAATAAATTGTTTTGCAAGTCCTCATCAAAAAATCTCGGCAACTTTCCGTTTTGTAGGATGCTCAGGGCTACAAAATTTATATATACACTGTAAATATGAACTAAATAAAGGGATGAAACAAATCTTTGTTTTAATAAAACAAAAATACAAGGCTGGTCCCATAAACCTTATAATCCATGTGAAGCAAACACATATATATAATTGATCAACCACCTTAGACTTGCTCAAAATATCCATTGATCAGTTATGTGTATTAATTGCTGTTAGTCTGAAAAATTCCAGGCCAGGCACCTTGTTGCTCACATTTGCTGTTGTTTTATTGATCAATATTAATAAAGTGCTATATAATATATTCATCTTTGACCTATGTTCCATGTAGTGATTCAAACTGCTGAACAGTAAAAATTATATGCAAACTTTAATCCAGAGCAAAAAAAATCTTTTGTGAAACTAAACATATTCATATACCATATTAAAAAGAAGAGAAAAAAACCCAACAACTGCTTACCAAGAAGTTTGCCAACCACAAGATAATCTTCGGATAAATGCTGTCTTAATCCATGGTCAAAGTATTTCTCTTTAATTTCCAATAAGGCTAGCTGGAAAAATTCCTTTCTTGGTCCTCCAAAATCAGCTGCTACCTGACCACAAACAATAATATATTCTTTTTATCACATTCATACAAATCTAAATGCAAGGACTAGCTAGCAGACATGTGTATTTCGGATCAAAATTTGTGAATAGTCATAAAATATTTAACAAAATGACAGAAATGAGATGGATATGGTGTCAGATTCCATGATATTTACATTTTCATGATTCCTTAAATTATTACTTGAATAGCCCTTCCCCATTTAAAAAAAAACAACAAGATGGTTACCTGAGTACCACAGCTCTTAAACTGAACTGTCGGAGTCTTATTTTTGCATTTGATGTTCGAGAAATTTATATGCATAAAAGGTGGGGGGCAAACATGGTACACTTTTTAAAAAAAATTAAGACTTGCAACCCTTTAATGGTCAATCTTTTATAATGTTTGAATGCAGTTTCATTTATATTTATTAAATCTATAAATTATTATTAACTGCTATAGGATGAAGAACTTGTAAGTAATCAGAACTTGTGTCTGAACATGCTGAACTTGTATTATTTGAAATTCAATAAGGTTACGTTTTGATCAAATCAAATCATTTATAATACACACAACATGCATACAATGCAATGGGGCCACATATTTCACAATTTTAGTAGAGTGCTTCATCATCATGGACATCATAACTATGCCTTTAGTTTTTTCCAAAATGTGTATGAGTAGTGAAGAAGATTTTTGAAATTTTGGCCAATATTTGCATGTTTGCATGCCTCATCCATGAAGCAGTGGAGGTGTTATTCTAGACATGCTTCAAACCAAAAATGGTATCAATTAGCTTTGTACATTATTTTGAAGTTTTCAAGAAGAAAACAGTTTTTATGGTTAAAAATGTAGAAAGAGGCCCATGGGCCACATCGCTCACCTAAGTAACAGTTCCTTGTACAATTCTATTTCGTAGCATATGCTATTTATAATATCTCTTTTAAACTTTGAACCCCTTTCTCAGACCCCAGTATTGGTTCGTGGTTTATGGTTGGCTTTAACAAGAAGTGTAAACTTTTGAGTAAATATTGGCATTTCTGGTGCAGTGGTTCTTGAGAAGAGGATTTTTAAACACACAACATATACTCACTGTTTCGTGATTATCTCCCTTTTAATAAGGGTTATGCCCTTTATTTTAACAATTCAGAATTCCCTTTCCATAAGTATGCTTTGTACCAAGTTTGGTTAAATTTAGCCTAGTGGTTTTAGAGAAGTCAAAAATGTGAAAAGTTTATAGATGGTCAACGGACAACAGGTGATCAAAAAAGCTCACTTGAACCTTCGGCTCAGGTGGGCTGAAAAAGTTAACAGACATTGGCTGACCAGACATGATGGACAACGCATTATGAAGACCAATTGCAATAGGTCACCTGAGTGACTCGGTTGATCTAAAAATCTTATATATATCTTAAACTGCATGATAAATTTGGATGGATATTTTTGCAATCAGAAATGATGTTTAGAGTATTCTCGAGAGTTCAACCATAAAAATAAATGTGGCCCTAATTAATCTAAAAATGGAAAGTTATTTAATATTGGCATGAAAAGACTTAATTTGGTACTAAAATTTATGTTCATGTATATTTCTTAATTTCATATTTGTATATAAACAACAAACCTCTCCATAAAACTGAACTTCCAAGGTCATTCGTAGATCCTGTAAGCCTTTAATTTCTTCAAAAGCTGTCTCTAAAATGTTAGATCTGTCCACACATATATAATTAGTGTCTCCTTCAAGAGCTTCTGAGAGATCTACAATATCTAATTTTCGTCCAGTGACAAGAACTGACTGTAAATATTTCAGTATTTCTACTGGATCTTCTATGTAGTTTTCATTGCAGTATTTAATAGCTTTAACCACAATATTAGAAATGCTTTCTGTATGGTTGTCTTCATGTTTCAATGTTTCAGCTTCAGTGCTTAATTGGAACTCATTATTTCCTCCACTTTGACTTGGAAATACTGATCTATCTAATACCACAACAATTTCAGAATTTGCTGGAGCACTAGTTGGTACTGGCTCTGTAACTGGAAAAGTGATAGATCCAGTAATAGCATTGGGTGAATCAGAAAAAACAATATTCTGAGAACTGCTAATGATGGGTATAGGTATTGGTTCTGTCATATGTATGGACTCTGTGAAGGTTTCTACTAAAGGGTCGGGTAAATCCTCTAGAAAGGATACTTCGTTTTTCTCATCTATTTTCTCTGATGGTGCTTGGTGCTCACCAATGCAGGACTCACAATGGGCTCTTAATTCTGATATGACAATTGACTGACCACATTCTCTACAAATTTCAGTAATTAACATTACATTCGACTCCTCTGTGGTTTTCTCTTGTTGTACTGATGAAGTTGACAAGTTGCTTTGGATAGGTCTAACATAGAGTTTCCCTTGTGAGCCAATACAAGCTTTTAAGTTTTTCACAGACCACTCCACTTCAATTGTACTTAAACTTCGATTGTTTGCTTGGCTTCTCATAAGTTCAAAGCCTCCACAATTCTTCAGTGCAGGAAATCCAATGCATTCATCATTTTCATCTTTTTCATCTGATGAAATTTTTTTCAATACTTCAGTTTGTCCATCTTTCACATTAAATCTTATCTTCTTCATTCCCAGTCCTGCTTTTAATAGGTACTCCTTAACTTCTGAATTTGGGACAAAACTGCAGTTTTTGTCCGACAGGCATAAGACAGAAACTGTCCAGCTTCTGCCCTTTTCCTTCTTTCTTCCTGGACAAATACCTGCATGATATAGAAAAAAGATACTTAGGTGGTGATACATTAATACATGTATAATTATAACAGTTACTAATTTGCAAAGCCATAAAACATGGAGTTAAGTCATGCAGTTTACAGCTGATTGCCTGACGTCATGTCAGGCATTATCTAAGGTTTGAAAGTTGCCCTGTCCGAAATAATTATGCAGATGTGACGGTCAGACCGGTTCGAATACCAGCGCCAAAAAGCTCAGCTGACTAGAGATTCAGGGGGCCCTGGTACGAATCCGGTCTGGTCCGTCATGATTTTACCCATCCCATTACATTTGGTGCTGTGACCAACTTGTGGAACTGACAGGTTAACTCCTGCCAGTGGAAGAGCCTGGGGTTATCTTTGAGGGAAAAGATCATATAAGAGGGGTGGGGGGAATGTGACGGTCAGACCAGTTTGAATACCAGCGCCAGATAGCTCAGTTGATAAAGCACCTGACTAGAGAATCAGGGAGGCCGGGTTCGAATCTGGTCTGGTCTGGTTCATCATTATTTCTCCCATCCCGTTACACAGACAATAGGAGCAAGCAATATCAAGATGTTTCATAAAAAAGATTAACCGATGCATGTTTAATGTGTCAGCATTTACATTCACAATTAATGAAAATGTTATATGGGATGTAATAAGCAACAGTTAGCAAGAGTTTTCAAGTAAAAGGGTTGTTCTGATACATGTGAGTATAATCCTGATTTAAAAATAGCTAGATTAGTCATATTCATCGCCTTTTTTTTTCATGGACATCACTGTGGATACCATTATAAATTAATTGTTACATATACAGTAAAGCTATAGGGATTTCTGTAAAGTGTAAACACAATTATAGTAAATGAATTCTAATGATTACCACCAAAATATATTATCTGTGAACTCAATCTCCGGATTTTGTAAAACTATTTCCCATTTCCGTCCTATTCTGTGACTTATCCGTGTTTTAATTGTCAGCCTCTATTTTTTACAATAACTGCTTTTAACTACAGCATGGATATATCCAGATGTTGTAAAACACAGATGTTAGGTTTTTCCCTTTATTTCAGTGTTTGCAAACTCAAACTACAACTAAAGGCATTAGTGTTTAGATAAGTCAACATAATTGTACAGAAAGTCAGAACAATGAAAATATTTCAACATACATGTTTGATCTCTTGTGGTACGGAACAGAGGGTGCTGGTCACTTTGCCCCAAAACCATTATGCCCCATGCACGAATGCCCCAAATTTTTTATGGAGCGCTGTAATTACGTTTCAGGAGCGCCCCAAGTAGGTTTCACTAACGTCCCAAGTACATTTCATGAGGGTCCCAAATGTTGGTTTATTCATGATTAATATTTTTTAATGTACAAGCGCCCCCCCCCCCCAAAAAAAATCCAATATCTTAAGAAATAATATATCATTTTCTTGTGGCAATTGTGCAACATTTATCTACCGGTATTTGTCTATTTACCATGTACATGTAAATCAAACACCTGGCTCATTGGACCATAAAGTCACTTTTAACACTAAAGTAATGATTAAAAAAGGATCCGCAAGAATTTACATGTACTCATAAAGCTGCTTGGTCTGATTTTATATCAAATTTTGTGAACGCTTTTAAACGATGGTTATGCTACGTAGGTGCATAATGAATGATATTCCAGTAGTTTTCCCAATCAATTTAAAAACCATATCTTAATGAAAAAAAAAATGTACAAAATTAATATCAAAACAAATGACATAAAGAGGTACCGCGATATCAAAGCAAACCTCATATCAAAATTACCCCCCCCCCCCCCAAATGTCGAGGTGGCTATGATTGTATTTTAATATGACTTACACATCGCTATATATATATATATATATATATATATATATATATATATATATATATATATATATATATATATATATATATATAATATATAATTTTTAATACTGCAAGAGCAAAAAAATAGGTTTTAATTTTGTTCTTGTTCATATTGGAATTTCTCTTTTTCTTAGAATTATAGTTTGAATTTCTATTGATTTCTTTAAGAAATTGATTTTTCAATGCTTTTTTAATGTTTAAAGAATAATCATATGAAAAAATTTATTTGACAAGTGACCAATTTATCAAGTTTGATTGATTTAATCCATTTCTATACACACAAGAAATACCAATGACATGCATGTACAGCACTGTTCTTACTATTGTTAAGGAATAGATTATGCCAATACCAAAGCAATTAACTTTAAAACTAAGAGTCCCCCCCCCCTATCTCCCATTTAAAAGTTAAACATCATTTTAAGAAACTGACCTGATTGATATCCAAAACATTTGTGAACTGGTACATAGCATTAAATTGTTGTCACTGTGTAATGCACTTTAATATTTGTAGTTTGTTTACATTACCTGTCAACACTGATCAAGCCCAAATTTCCCTCACCAGCAGAAATTCGATACCAACCTTCTGTCGCTAATCTGCTACATTGGGGTCAGATTTATTGCCTATCCTGTCATTTTACATTTCACACAGTCTTATTTAATTAATGGCATTTGTGATCGACTGCAACATTGCATCCTCTGATAACTTGACTTAGAGACGGTTATTAATCATCACCTCCTGGTTAGAGTGGAGTTTCATGCACGTGTTGCTTGTATATTTCTCCTATGGGGAATTGTCATTATCAAAATTTGAACAAAGCAAAACATATTGTGAACTTTGGTGTTGGTTAGAGGTTTAGAACAAATATCGGCTTTTTCCATTATTCTTTATCAAACAGGTTGTTGGTAAAAGAAGTTACATAGATTTTGTCCGATCCTGAGAGCAGTTTGATCTAAATACATTAAAAAACATGCCATGGTTATACAATGGCAGGGCAAAATTCTTAAGAATTTAAAACAGACTGAATAAAAATCTATTAGAATGGATTACTTTACATACCTGTAGTAATAAATATACATTGTTGGTACTATATTTTTTTAACTATTAATTTTAAAAGACTATATTACTAAGACACTAGCTAGATAGAGCCACCAAGTAGGATGTTTAATGTGTATTGAAAATAAATCAATAAAAAAATCAATAAAATCATCAAATATGTAAAAGAAAATATAAAAATAAATTGAGGCCAAAAATTTTTGTAGAGGCCAAATTTGAGGCCAGGCCAAAATTTGGGGCCAGGCCAATTTTGAGGCCAAAAGTGAGACCAGGCCAACTTTGAGGCCAGGCCAGGCCAATGGGGCCAGGCCAGGATTAGAGTATACCGTTGACAAGAGCTTTTGGCTGTATTTTATTTAAAAAAATGATGCTCACTATGATAGATGTTTTAACAAAGCTCTAGATAAAAAACAATACAAAACGGGATGCTTGTTTTGGCAGTGATCAGTTTAGAAGCACATGCATTTTTAAATGCTTATTACTTAAAGAATGAAAATCAGGGAGCTTAAGGAACTACATGTACATTATTAAACGACCCTAAATATTATGTAGTTCTCTGATCAGCACAAGCCTCTGGTATGCAGCTATCTATTAATAGATTTTCGCTGCAGAGTTATCAGTTCGAAGATGGGGCCTAGCTTCCTTATATGCTTAATTGCCGTTTGTGTGGATATTCAACTAGGTCAACCTCGGTCTTTAAAACAAACTGCAAAAACATAACAACTGTTTTTCATCATTATTCTTAAAATGATGGATTTCAGTTATTTCTAAAATTTAGTTTTATGACTATAAATCATCATTTAATATTATAAATAATATGGAAAGTCTTGGCGCACTTAATTATCTCAGAAGTTTTACAGGGCGCACAAATTCATTTGGTTTCAACTGTCTGTCAAGGTGTTTCTATACACATGGGACCATGGCAGGATTATAGTGTACTATGAAGTAAATGGGTTGGAAGAATTATAACTTTGGAATGGAAATTTGATTAAAACAAGTCATATTTACAAAAATAAAAAGATGTGTACAGTGTACATTATGTAGTTACATAGTAGAAATGACAATATAATCAGTTATTTTTCAATATCTTGGATTTCAGTCGCACCCCTGACTGAATAATAATGCCAATTATGATTGATAATCATGATATGCATCAATTAATTAATTACCTATGTTGATCAATTTTTAACCAAATATGGGCACACGAGGATATATGTGCATATGGCATACGACAATGCAATCTTCCAAACAAATTTGTTGTTTACACCTACCTAATTCGTTTCTGTTTTTTCTTTTTCGGGAATTGAACAATAGATCCCTCTCTTTCCTGACATTTTCAGCACTTAGGAACGATGGTCCGCGTGATGGAGCTGGAGGAGCCGGTGCTGATGTCGTTGGCTCGCGCTCCTCCATCGCTCGCGATCGACATCGTAATCTCACTCGGTCTCCAATTGTTGTAACCCCTAATCTGTTAAGGTCTGCATCAGACAGTGATTGTATGTCCTGAAGTTCCACTTTCTCTTCTTCAAATCTGCGAGTTAAAGTGTGCAGCCCGATTTCTTCAAGCACGTCTACTATTCGCGACGCCATGCTGCTTTAAACTAGATCTCCGCGCGTTTTTCACTGTTTAAGAGGACCAGTTTAGATGATGATAAAGAAGTTACCACTGCATAAAATGAAACGACTATAGCATATAAAGAAACGAACACTTCATATAACGAATTAACAACGACATATAATTATTATCCACCTCAAATAAAGATGTTACCACTGCATAGCATGATTTTAATATATATATAATGATATTATCGTATAATATAATGATGTAAGTATTACACATAATAAAATTTTCATTTTATGTATAGGTGTCGCACTGACTGAAATGAACTTGGCACTGCACATGCAGCGTTTCATATAATGTAATAATTGCACTATCACATAAACTAATGTTTAGAACTTATATAATGAACTTATCAGATTATAGAAAGATTTTATTAATGTATAAAATGGAGTATCAACTGCATAGAATGACTTACAACATAATGTATCGATATTATCACTTCATTACATTATTTAACTATTACATTTAATGATGTTGTCACTGTATATCATGATAAAACCACTGCATATAATAAAGTCATCACTGAAGATAATGATATAACCACTATACATAATGAGTTCTTCACTTCATATTATGGTTATACCACCTCATATAATATAAAAGCGACCTTCAGGCAGCTATGGCATTCCATATATCTTACTTCCTGCTATATTTTATTCAACAATTGGTTAATAGCATATGGAAAATTTAACGTCTTATTTAGACTGCTATATTCAAAATCGGGAGATTAAATAACTGGTTTGAATCAGATAAAAAAAATTAGTATTATTCTTTGAAATAAATGTCAATGCATTAAAATCGGGTAGTACATCGGTGCCGCATCGGTGCATTAATACGTGACAGCTATAAATAGCTTACGTACATTCTCTAACATAAAATGAGATATAAAACAGTACCCTGCGGTATTCACAAAACAATAAACATATCATGTGAAGGCAAAACATCTCAGTTTTATCAAAACCGCTGCTAGAATCATATATTCTCCTTAATAAAAGAGTTATTCATCCGGTTCTCAAAAAACATTCCCAACTTTTATTTAGTTTGCACGGAAAACGATATGTTGCATCAAAACAACATATAGCACAAGATTCTAGCAGCACTTATCAATTTAATCATTGATAAAACTATCGATACATGTAAAATTTGAAGTTCAAAAAAAAAAAAAAAAAGTCTTGAACTGTTAATATTACGCAAAGCAGTTCAACGAGCTGCCTGGCATAGTGAATCGTGGCTCCACGGAAACCTACTACCATTTATTTTCTAATTTAATCTCTACTTGCATACGTTATTTATTCCATTATATTCCTCGTGGTCAAATAGCAAAAACTTTGTAAAATACATGGATATCTTTAAAAAAAGTCTTCTTATTTTATTTCATTTATAAAGTTTGAAGGATAAATAACATTTTTATGATGAAAAAAAATTGTAACCAAGCTGTTTGTGATTTTGTAGTTTTATTTCATGTTGATTATTTAGAACAAGCTCTCACATATTATAATTATTGATGTCATGTAGTAATTTCCCCAAATATTTCATGTTTTAGATAACCGGAGCATGTGCCTGTGTTAATAGCTGTTTGTTTACGTTTTAGCTCACCTGAGCTCAAGTGAGCTATTCTGATCACATTTTGTCCGTCGTCCGTCTGTCCGTCCGTCTGTCTGTCTGTCTGTCCGTCTGTAAACTTTTGTACATTTTGATCTTCTTCTCTAAAACCGCTCGGCCAATTTAAACCAAATTTGGCACAAAGCATTCTTATGGGAAGGTAAATATAAATTGCAAAAAATGAAAGACCGATCTTTTTTCAAAGCGGAAAAAACCTCGAAACTGTAGAAAAAGGGGAGTGCATTTTTAAAAATCTTCTTCTCAAGAACTATTGAGTCAAATTCAATGTAATTTAGCATAAATAATCCTTATGGAAAGGAAAATATAAATTGCAAAAAGTATGGGCTAATTCTGTTTCAAATCTGAGTTATTACAAAAATAATAATAAAGGAAAGGCGTGTTTCAATCAGTTTATAGCTTCGGGTTCGGTATTCCATGAGTCGTGGTAAAATGGGTAGGCAAACCCAGGCCGGGGCAAAACAAAAGATTGGCAGTTATTAATATGCAGATCTCATTAAAATTTTGAGGATATGTTACGGACCAGTATATTTGTATTCGCTGTAAATATTGCTGCAAAACAATGCGTATTTTGGAATTGACGATTGCCGATCTGCTCCGGCTTTTATTTTGCCCCGGCCCGTGTTTGCCTACCCATTTTACCAAGACTTGTAAAACGAGGTTCTTTGTTTAAGATAAACGGGTCGATCTGACAATGTTGAATTAGTTTGTTGTGCAACAGTTCGCGTACGAAGGGGATATTTGAAACATGCAAAATACATTGGTGCCGATTTTGTGAAGTAAATTGAGGTTATATATTTCAATGCGTTGACAGTTTTCACATGTGACGGTTGTGTTAACTTGTTTTCATTTTCGTTTCGTTTTCATTATCTATGCTTTGTAACCTGAGAACTATCGCCTGTATTTTGTCATTTTTACGTATCAAATCAAACAGAGACGTCGGTAAATCAGACAGTTAACTGTTAACCTGCTCAAATTAAGCAACATCTGATGTATTAAAAGAGTACTAAAATACTATTCATTCTGTCGGTAATTCGGTATGATCTTTTGCGTAATATTAGATTAATGCAATGTGTTTTGTTGAGATGCTTAGCATTTTCTCGAATTTATTCATAAGTTTAAATAGAGTTTAATATCGCTGACGGAAATATGTTGGTATATTTTTTGAAAAATAAATTGTGCACTTTATTTGTTATAGTGCATGTTTCTTATGTTTAATTGTTTACAATTTCTTTTTACTAACCATATTTGAGTGTTAAGCTTCGAATTATAAGCAAGATACAGAGATTTGCTTACAATTCTATGTACACAGATCTGAGGCCATCCTTTTTTTCCACTTTAAATGCTGAATAGGAAATACCAAGTTAAAAATCTTAAGCTGAAAGTAATAAACTCATATGAACAAAATATATGACTCAAACCTAGCAGAATTGTGAGCTCTGTATCATAATTCTACGATTGACACTGAAATTTTGGTTGATCATTAGAAATGTCTCGCTAAATGTTAAATACTTGTACAAAAAATTAAAGGATGATATGCTGTATATAACTACTCTCTGGGGCCCCCTCTTTATACAATGGATAATGTGAAATCTACATCAATTTTGATAGTTTATCAGACACGAATAAATAAAATCGACACCGTTAAACAATTTCCATAGTTCTGACATATTTCTGTTGCGGGGATAAAGGAATTATCGCTATTCCTAAGAAAATATTACAGCGGAAAATTATCCTGGTCTGTAGCCATTTTTTATTTTTGAATAAAAATGAAAATAATGGGTGGGCCTTAGTAAAATAGAGTGATGTGCCTGCCAATACTGTAACATTGATTTTTATAGCTCTTTAACATGTCACGTGACAACAATTTTCATTCCAGTGTATTCATCAATCAAATGTGAGTAAAGTTATAAAAGTCACACGAGTTTACGCCAGGTAAACAACAGTCATTTAATTATAATGGAGAAGACAAATTAAATTTTTGAATGTTTTTAATTTGAGGAATTGAGCAGATTGGGTACAATTTTCTTCTCCACATCTATAGGATTTTTTTTTAATAAAATGCAATAACTATTATATGATTTTTAAAAAAAAAATACAATACAATGTAACTAGTAAGTAGTTGAGGAAGAAAATGTACCTATATGCTCTCATATATTTTGATCGCTTTATAAAATGGGAGGAGGGGGGGGGGGGGGGGCAGAACGAAAATATAGGGAATTGGAGGGAGGTGTATCCCTACCAAATGTTTAGTTTTATATCTTGCGTAGGATTTTCTTATTCTGGGTAAAAATAGTATTCCATAAAGATACAATGTCAAAGATTACGTGTATGCAAAAATAAGTGTAAAATTCGAATACTTTACAATATTTATTTTTTGTTATTCTACTGAGGGGCCATATGGCACAATATCTTTTGAACGCCCATTGTTGCTCAGGTGAGCAATGTGGCCCCATGGGCCTCTTGTTTTTATTGAGTTTATAGATTTGATGAAACACATACGATCATAGAATAACACATAAATCTTGTAAATTACCTTGTTAAATTTCATTTTGGGCTTTACTTTAAGTGTAAGAACGATATCTTGGTTTATTGCCTGACGTCATGACGTCAGGCATATCTAAGGTTTAAAAGTTACAACATCCGAAACAGTGCAGTCAACAATGGAGGCTAGCAATACCATTTTTCATTGAAAAAAGATTTATCAATGCATATAAATAATGTGACGACCTTCAAATTCACAATTAACGCAAATGTTGTAATGGATGTAACAATTAAGCAATAGTGAGCAAGTGTTTAAAGCAAACAGGAAATTCACTGTGCACGTGTGTAATTCTGGTTGACTATATTTAGTTACGATAAAACTTGCGCTTGCGTAAATTGGAGTTCTGGGAAGAAATTAGACAGTTCGTGTTAGAAATATTCGAAGAGGTTATGAAACCGGTCAGTTTCTATGTCAAACTGCGCAGCTGTCAGTGGGAATCGTCTCCAGCCACAGTCCGGAGTCCGCGTCCCAACTCTCTTAGTGGGATTGAAAAGTAAATATATTGAAAGTAGTTTGCCACCAAACCATGAAAATCAGAGAGCTATGTCAACAAAATTACATCTTTAATGTAGGTGTGCAGTCATACATTGCATGTACATGTACACCGCTACACGCTTATCTCGTCACCTACATGTACAGCCATAAAAATAAAGCTGCAAACTAAATGTGCACCCGCATATTATTATTGTTCTGGAAACTATTTACCTAGTATTTTGAAAGATTGTGTATTCACCTTTGTCCTAAAAATAAAATTCCGCTGGCTGACTTTCTTAGCTTTTTAAAAACCTAACCTTGCCATGCTTAAAAATAGATAGCACTGTTTGAACGGTTGAAGGGGAGGGGGTGTCATCACATTAAGTTATTACCTAACAAGGCAATTAAAGGCCGACACATTAAACATGCATCTGTTGATATTATTATTTTTTTGTTAAAAAGAAAAACAAAAATGTTGTATTGGATGTAAAAAGCAGCATTGAGCAAGTTCACTGTACACGTGTGCATTAAATAGATTGAACGGTGAACGGGGGGGGGGGGCATCGCAATTTTTTACAAGTTGTACCTATACCTATAATGATTATATATTATTACACGGTAGAATGTGAACTATAATTGTGTTCGGTTATCATTTCTAAACAAAATATCCAGTTTGTATTAAAGTATTTACTAAGTAATTTTACGTTAGCTTAAATATTCATTAGAGAAACGAAGCGAGCATGGTCGTTTACTGTGCATTGAGCGATTTCATTCATTGTAAAAGGGGTGTTACTTCTGTGTTTTTAATAAGTGCATAGTTAGCGATTGATTCTTAATAAACTAAAGTAAAATTAATATATAACAAGTCAAAGTTGTTACGAAACAAATGCCAAAAAAGAGTTTTATTGACTCCACAGATTATGGAATGCACCCCCTTAAGGAAGAGTTCATTTATGGTGTAAACTCGGTGGGCATTTCCAATCTGCATAAAAGGAGGCACAGAATTAATTCAACTCCGCGCCATTTTGTCAAAATCTTAGGAGCAGTCCATTATTTTACACGCCACTATAGTGGAATAATTCATGATGGGAAGCTAAGCATTATTCTAACAATTGTATTGTGTTCGTAATTTAGTTTTAATTGATATATTTTTATTTTGTTGGCACCAAATAATAAAGTTTTAAGAGGAAATTACATGTAAGCAAAATATATTTTAGGTTCAAAATAAATAATATGTAAAATTCATTTCAAGTAAAAACCCCCCTTAGTAAAGATAATTTGAAACGGTTCAAATTTAGAGACGCGCATTTGGAAGACTGCTAGAAGAACGAACTACAAATCAAAGACAGATTAAAATTCATAGAACCAAGTTCTTGCAATGAAATAAATATGTTTAGTCAGGCAAGCTTTTTGGAAAGCTATTACTTGTATTTACATTTCATCTTTCTGGCTTCCAACATCTTTTCGTGTGAACTTCGTCACTTCCGGTTATCGATCTTTTCCAATAAAATGTACTGCCTGTTTAATTTAACTATCTAGTGTGTTTATTTAACACTGTGTGATGTTTCAAGAATGGAACTTGAGGTTAACTGTTGATAAATTATTTATATTCAGTCTTTCTCTAATAGCTATATTTGTTTATGCTATCGTCTGTAGTTACGATATTCATGTGCAGTTATATTATGTACGAACATATATTGTACAAATGATTTTATGATATGTGATATTTATTAACATGTGTAATTAATTACATGTTTACTGCTTAATAACTTATTTATAGATTATTACTTTAATTATTTATCGTTAGCCTATGTACGGTTGCCCTGTGTGGTAGAAATAGTTCCGTGTGGGAACTTGTGTGGGAACTCAGCTTCCCGTACAGGTCGCTGATTGGTCAATAGTTTGTACGGCATATTTCAATTAGTTATTTCATGTCATGTGACAGGTAATAGGAGGTTATATAAGCGCGCGAGTACTACGATACGACAGATTTCTGCTAGTTGTACGGCGGCAACATTTGAAAAGTACAAAAAGGTGAGAAAGCTCTACTATGTACATGTATAACCATTTTAACAAGGCCTTGGACTTTCGGTACGACGTGACTATCTATTTATTGCGTCAAAACAAGTTAAAAATGACGCTGGTTTCAAGTGAAATATACACCGATTGCGTAGTCTTTGCCCGAAAGCCAGACAAATCTTGTTGATTTCAATGAGCAATGGCTGAGTGGCCTACATGAAATAGACAGGATTACGTCACAATGCTGTTTGACACCAACTACCCAAAGTCCAAGCTCTTGTTAAAATGGTTCTAATATATAGCCTAGTTAGAAATCTCCTACCACACTGGACAACCTAAATTTGTGTTTCTGAATTGTCAGCCGTATTTATATGAAATTATATAAGAAGAATCTGTTGATATCTGTGTGCCACACAATGTTTACATCATTATGCCATATTGATGTGACAATAAATGAGTATGACTGATCATTAAAAAAAAAAAAAAAAAAATTGAAGTTCAATATATACGGGGTAGTGTTGTTCTAGTAAGATGTTTATATCATAAACAACGACAGAGGAAAGCCTGACCGAGAAATAAAAGCAAATTAACATACCTTTCAGTGAATAATTGATAAAATTAAGATCTCTCTAAAATAATATTCTTTTGTTCCATTCTTAATAAACATACTTTATTAGAGTTCTTAGATTACTTAAATTTTGAATCTGTTTACAATGATTTCCGATCAACTTTAGACGACATTCAACTTTCAGTCATGACGTCACCACTGTGTAAATCTACGTAATACAATCTAATTTGTGATAAAAATTGTCTCCAGTATTTCTTTTTTTTAGTCCGCGTTTCGTTGCTTTAATATTTGAATATGTACATAATATTTAAGATTTGGGATTTCACGAAATTACATGTAACTCAGATTCCATATGCTTCCATAACACCCCCGCCCATAATCACAAAGCTAATACTGTGGATTCATCAATATTAATTGAATACAAATCTTTGTGATTTTCGTTGTAAAGCTGATCCATGAAATTAAATGTTCATTGAAATGCAATTTCTACTCACATTTTCATTCTTTAATAAATTCATTGACCACGAATGTACGTATCCTTGAAACTGTGATTTTCATTAAATCCACAAAATGTGATGCCCAGCAATATTATGAAAACACAATAACAAGGGATTTTGTGAAAGAAATCAATTTTATTAATGAATTGCTTACTATTTATTGATGTTTAAATTTTATTTGATGTACCGTGAAACCTTTTTGTTTTCATTTAAAACGTCGTATGCTAGCTAAAAATCAGCAAGTAAAAATATCAGATTTTAAATTGTCCCATTTGTTTTGTTTAAACTCAATTTTCAAGTCAAGATCAAGTAAAGGAAAGTAGTAGTCATATTTCTGAAATTGGAATTTTGAATTATCTTATAGTCACGAAGTTAGGGAAATAAATTTATAAACAATTGTGACGTCATAATTGATCTATCACTGAAAGGACACTATGAAATGTTGACTTCAAATAAAAATGTTGTGCATAAGCAAAAAGTATGATATACTCACCTAAATGCTGTATTTTAAATTATTTTCCCTACCACAAACTGTTGTGTGTTACATTTTTACCTTACTTTTTAATTATATCTAGGCAGGCCTTCAAAACCTCATATATCAGGAAACCTTAACGTTGAGATAGATAAACATATAACACTGAGGTGCTCCAGTAACTCAACTTCAGCCCCTGACTACTACTCCAAGCTCGTCACATTGTCCTACACCTGGTTTGAAAACAACAAAACGATAAATGGAAAAACCAAAGATACTCTGAGATTATATGTAACTAGAGATTATAAATACAACCGATACTCGTGTACAGCGACAGAGGAAGATATGGAGTCTGAAAGAAGCGACCAGGTACAGATCAACCTTCAGTGTAAGTATGAAACAACACTTTATGAAGAAACCAGAGAATGAAAGAAATTATTTGTCACGAGAAATATCAAGTACAACAAATACTCGTGTACAGCAACAACAAGATTTGATGGAATCTATTAGAAGTGATCAAGTACATATTAAAGCTTTTTGTATGTTTCAAGTATTATCTGTCTTTGAATGTTATAATAATTTTTTACATGTTTTAAATCATGAGAAAAAAAACTTTAAAGCTCACCGTTATTGTTTTACTATTTTATTATATTGGTGAGAATATAGTAAGAGTAGTTGATATTTCAGACGGTCCAGATGAGATAACGTTCGAACCAAATCCAAGTATACAGAAAAACCAATTAATAAATGTAAGAGAGGGTGAAACGATTGGTCCATACCAATGCATTGTGGATTGTAATCCGCCATGTAATATAACCTGGGAAAAAATAGACGAAAATGGCTATCGCCAATCCATTTCTCAAAGCAGAAATATGTTACAACAGCACGTGAATCGAAAAATCAAATCGTACATTTGTGTCGCGGAATGGAAATCGCAACATAAAAAAGAAAAAGAAATTACATTAGATGTCAAATGTAAGTTAATAATGTATTTATACTGAAGTTATTTTAAATAAATTTACAGTTAGATTAAAGCATTCTCATCTAATTATGTGACATAAAAGAAATATCTATCATTCAAAGTAGACATGCGCGGATATAGAGGGGGGCTGGGGGGTTCCGACCCCCCCCCTGGAAAATGAAATTTTTTAAAATTTACATAGTACAATTATCGCAAATATGCCTCGGACCCCCCCCCCCCTGGAAAAAACAATTACCCTTCGGACCCCCCCCCCCCTGGAAAAAAATTCTGGATCCGCGCATGGTAGATTTATCCCAGTGAATAAAAACCAATAATCTGTTAAACCTTTAAACTATAAATGATTGATTGTGCAATATGCTAGAGTGTATTAAATCGGACTTCTCGACACATGCAAATTTAAAATGATTTTAGTTTATTTTAGATTTGGATAAACCCATATTGTTCAGGAATAACAATAATAATTCGGAGCCGATGTGGACTGTGAACAAACACATGCCTTTACGTGTCGCGTGTTTTGTAGACGGAAACCCATTACCCAACATTCGCCTGTTTAAAGGGCACAAGGAATTGGCAATGTACACGAACAAATCGAAATGGGCAAACTACACTTTAAAGCTCTGCGAGGAAACGGATAACTATACATGTGAAGGAAGCTCTGATGAGTTCAATTCAAAAAATCAAATAGTGAAAGTTAATATAACTTGTAAGTATTAAAAAAATAAATTTTGTTTCGGATTTAATTTTTAAATAAATTACTGTAGGAAATTGATACCAAAAATCACATTGCGCTGGCATATTTTTTTTCTCAGATTCTTTATTAAAATGTAAAGGAATGTTGTTATCCAAAAACGAAACACTAAAATTCGTATTTTTAATGATATAATTCTAAAATTTTGATTCGAAATCTAAATATGTTGTCAACGTGCTTTTGACCAGACAAAAAGTTGTGAAAACAAATTTGAATTGAACAAAAACTTGATTCATTTTGAAAGGTACCCTTCGCATTGATGAAAGCGGTCCACTCCAAACTAACTTTAGTTCGACGAGTGGGGAAAATGTCAAAGTAGTATTGGCTATTCCAGTTATTGCAAATCCCCAACCGCAGGCTTCGGAAATCACATGGATGGGTCCTACTGATTACCCAATTAAATCAACTGTATCCCAGCGAGATGCTGAATACAAACACTGGATAAACACCTCTGTACCAATAAAGAACCATTCTAATTTTGGATATTATGTAATAAAATACAGGAACAAAACCATTCACAACATTTCAATAAACGCACAAGGTATGTTATATCGCCTATAAATGAATGAACAAGCATGAATACAGGAACAGTGTAGTTTAAACTAATCATGCATACATTATTTATTTTATTTATTTCAATTATAGTTCGTTTGTACAAGATTTCGAATTATTTAAAAATCAAATTTAAAGACAGACAGCACAATACATAAAATCAATATATTGTGGTATATTATCTTTAGATAGACCTGAGCAGCCTTTAGACTTCATGGCTTATTCATACGCCAGCGGTTACGTTAATATGACGTGGACATCAGGATTCAATGGTGGCTCGGACCAGTTCTTTATCTTATGGATGAGTGATGACACTGACTGGAAAATTATTGCAAACTTAACAGATCCCGGGAAAGGAGGGACGGTGCATTTTGAACATCGTCCTTTAAATCCCGGTCAAGAAATTGTGTACCGCCTGGAGAGTTGTAATATAATCAATTGTTCTGTACAATCTGTTGAGATGACAGTTAAAGTCAAAGGTATGATATACTTAATGTTTGACGTTTAGCAACACATAAACGCTTTTAAAGACCTCATTAAATAAAAATATATTAATAACTTAATGAAGCATGATATATAAAAGCTCACAAAGCCCAGTGAATTGTCCCTTCTTTTATATAATACAATAACACAATCTCTAATAAATCTCAATGTTTTTAAAAGATATCTCAAAGGCGTCATTGACTAAGGAAAGTGAGGTGTTCTACGCAGTGATTGTCGTTCCAACGGGTGTATTCATCCTAATTGTTAGTTTGGTGGTTGTCTTGGTGATTTTTTTCCGAAGAAAAAAGAAAAAGAAAAGCATCAGTAAGTATATATAGGAAATATAGATTTATTATCAAACAGAAAGTTCTAAGTATCTAAAAATTTAAAACTAAAATTAATAAAGTACTGTAGATTCCTAATTAAACGCGAGGAGTTAATATCCGCGTAAAACCGCGAGAAGCACATCTTGCAGATTTTTTAATATCGCTTTTATTTTTCTGACAGATGTATGTGAAATGAAACTTTAATAAAATTTTGGTGGTCATGATTCTATATTCTCGCGATTTAATGCAAAACGGTTAAATCCCGGAATTATTTACTTGCGAAAAATATGGAATCTACAGTGTCAATTAATTTAGTGGAGATTTCGTCAAAACCGCAAAATCTTTCAACAATAATTAAACCTCAATGCACTGTTTATCCATACAGTTTATCCGTACTTATGAAAACATCCCAACACAGTACACTTCTTTAAACATGAACTCCATAAAACAACACTATTTTTAAAATAATTATTTCTACAAGATTTTGTTTTCATGACAAACAATTTTTTGGCAGTTTAACAGTGGAATGCATGGAACAAACAACAAAGCTTATATTATCTAGGACGCATTTAAAATATCGTATGTTATGCTAGGTCTATTTGTTAGACTAATAATCAATCTTAGAGTATGTGGGCTTAACAATTTAAAAAAATATATACATATCTATGTGTAACTATCGTTGTAACCATGTGAAGTATTGTAATTTGGGATTAAATCATTTATAATATCATATCAGGAAATATTTTAGACATTAACAAAGAATGGAAAATAAAAGTCTTACTTAACTATTTCGAATTTTTACGTATAATGTGAACAGATTTATTAGGTATCTTGTGTTCCAGTCAAAAAGTTAAACAATTACGACTAACTAAAATAAAAGCATTGCTCGGATATCTTGCAGAACTTCTCAAAAATACATTTTAAACGAGTGTCAGGAAAAGGTCCAGCTTAAAAAAAATCTTACTTTGGTTATTTTATTTAACTTCAAGATATCATCAGTTGTGATGCATTTAAAGTGAAAAATATGTTCGCAATATTTTATTTCAGACTATACGATTGATGAATGCATGCATCAATACAAAATACTTCGCGAAAAATTATAAGCATCGACAATCAAGGAAAAAATATACGTTCTGAATTTTTTACAATGTTCCATAAACTTGGCAATTATTGTGTGCATTGGCCCTTCAAAAGAGGGTATCAGTGTTAAATGGAAATATATCAGAATTAGTGATAATAAAACAGAAGTTTTTATTATCATACATATCTGACTATCAGTATTACCATTTAACGGAGTAATATTTTTTTTCAACTATTAATGGTCTTTTTTTTCAAAATCATTTCATTCAAATGTAAGATCTACTTAATAACATACTAAATAACATAATTTAATAGCGGACAATGAAATCACACAAGAAGGGGCAGAAATGCAGGCAGTTGTTGATACAAGTAAAACATCGAACAATGGGTTGAAAGACAAAGCAGAGACAAGTGGTGCAACGAAAGATAACTATGGTATTTTTTATATAGCTTGTCGATTCTTGTTTTATGTATCTGTTTTCCATTATCACTCACTTTCAATATCTCTATTCTCTCTTTCTCTTTTTGTGTCTTTCTTTGTACATATGATAATGATATAATAATTCATCGATTCCTAGGCTCTCATAGAAATTCAACTGGCGAAATGTACGCAGCTGTTGACAAAAGTCTTCTAAAAGAAAACAAATTGGAAGCTACAATATTGACAAAAGATAACAAAAAAAGTATAATAAATTGATATATGTTATCTATCTATCTATCTATCTATCTATCTATCTATCTATCTATCTATCTATCTATCTATCTGTCACGTTCTCTCTCAAATGTATATTTGATTTTTATATGCTGTGTCCATTTCAATTCAAAAGACGCTTCACAGCATGGTGCAGAAACGTATGCCGTTGTTGACAAGAGTATCTTGAAGAAAGGTATATTTTTCCATTTATCATTAAACAAATTGTTTAGAATTTACTATAAACAACGCTCCCATTTGATAAGCATGTGTTTTCTGTATTTTCAAATTAATATGTAAGAAAATGATATAAATTATCACTGAAGGTGAAGAATCTAAAACAACGACCAAACTGGTCAAAACAAAGAAGAGTAAGGAGAAAAACAAAGGGAAGAACGGATCATTAGAAGAGGAATCCGTAACACATGTCGGCTCTCGTAAAACAGTGAGGTTTAATTATATTGTTCATTAATCGAAAGGTAAATTTTAGCTAATGTTAAAGGCTCAATTGGTAGATGACCATAATTTGAAACAGTTTGAATTGCTATCCAGTTGTAGAACATTTAATTAAATATGAAGACTTTATCTTTACTCTTTAATGAAATATTGTTCTAAAATCATGGAAGAGCTGAACAATTTAAATCATATTTATCAAATATTTCTGTGTAAATGTTTACTTGTGATGGTTGTTTCTCTTATATGTGTGATTTACTGTTTAGATTTTTCAGATATACATTTTAACGACTGGATTTGCAACATTTTTTCAATAACATATAATGTATCATTAGAACCGAAACTAGATTATCCTATTAATATTTGGAAGAATGGGAATAAAGATAAAAACATGAAATATGACATTACACATTAACCATCACCTTAATGTCTCCGTGCATGCGGTTTAATTACATCAATTTTGAAATAAAGGCCGCATACATCAACCATTTCCTCGTGTTCATTGATTGTATGAATATAATAAGTCTAATATTTTTCTGACTCTTTTTTTTCTTACTTAAACTCTGATTTGCCGAAAAGGTAGATCATGTTTCCTAGCTTACAAAAACCGTGTGAAAGTCAGTATACACAATCTGTTAAGAATCAGTTTTAGCCCGCTGTTGCGAGAAAGGGTGAAAATATCTTTCCATAATGGTCTGTAACAGACAAAAGTTTCTATTAAACGAAACGTTGGAACTTTTGTACGGTTATAATTCCGTTGCATGTCTATATTATGATTTACATTCAAACTGATTTTAATCAAATTACTTTGCTTTTAATCCGAAAAGTTACGTCCATAAATGATGATACTCTACACGCACATTGTGCTCCATTATGCTCAATACAGTTTTAGTTTTGAATTCAGTCCGAGAATTGGAAATACGCGGGAATGTTAAGGCTTCCCGATTGATTTTACAGCGATGTGTAAAAAGTCACTTGTCTGTACTTCATACGATATGACGTCATAATTAACTTTGACGTCACGATCTGCATTCCTGTCGATAGTTCTCAGGGAATATATCTTAACGTTAAAAGTGAATTATATCAAACCAGTATAAAACCGCATGTTTCCTTTACATAGATGCTGCCGTTAATGCTAGACGTACAGAATTCATTCATATTAAAAACCAGTATCAAATAATCGGCAGTTTTTAAGCTTCGTTTTAAGTAAAAAGACTAGTTATAAACTAGTGGTTTGGAGATTATCCCTGCTACGTGTAAAAAAAATTTAATGCATGTAAAACCCAGCTTGGCGCAGGTGAAAGATCAACACAATTTTAGAATATTTTACGTAAAATTGGTAGAGAATATAAGTACCTAAGTGAATTGTGCTTGGGAAACCTACGGATTTTCCCCGATTTTTTGTAAATCGCTTTTGATTATACTCTGTCCCGGGTTTTTGCTTCCACCACTTTTCGCTTGATATTTCGATAATGATAAATACCTTTGTGCTCAAACTACGTTCATCCACTAATATGAAAAATGTCCAGATTATCTATTTTGAAACGCCCCCTCTACCGCTTCAGGTTTCAATACACATCCCAAAATAGAAAGTCTACGAGGATTTTGCATTGCATCAGCCATTATTAAGCCCGGATGATAACGTTGAAAAATTGCGCGAGGTCTCCCGAGAACTTCCGAATGGAGAAAAGATGTAAACATTTCCCATTATAAATCTCTGTAAGAAATTTGTTTTCGTTCCTGTAAACTTTTATGAGTGAAAAGGGATAATTTTTCAATGAAGATATATTGGATATTTTACATATCATCGATTTCAACCGTACTTCTTTCACAGGTATGTGTATTTTTATTAAAAATCATCAAAAAGTGATGGAAGCAATAACTTGGGACAGACTATAGTAAAAATGTGCATTATTTTGATGATTTTGTGGAATGTTCAACAATATCTTCCATAAAGGAAATATCTATTTCAAGCCTAAGCAAGAATTTCAAAGTATATGACATAACAAAGGATTTTTCTTAAAAATATGATTTAATGTCATTAATCACCTGCGCCGATGCGATTTAAATAGGTCATTTGCAATATTAGGATTCGCCCGTCACGTGATTACAAAGTACATATGACGTCACAAAAATGCATCAACTATAATGCTTAACATCGTTGTCAATAAATGTAATACAAATTTTAAGAAATACTCCAAGTCAAAGTATTTTTGCGATGATTCAAATAATATCCTTTTGCAGCCGTTTTTTGGCACCGGGACGCCTTAACATTGCTGCGTAATGTTAACCCGTTTTTTTATTTATTCAATGTTTAAACTATTTTTGATGAGCAATTTATTTCCGTATGATTTTACTTGTAAATATCTATTAAAAACAACTGGTTATATAAAACTATGATTAGAATATTTTTTGCTTTTTATTGGCTAACAGATTAAACATAAATATGGAATAAAATAACAACTTTATTGTTTTCTAGGCGCCATATAACATAATTGGGGCAAACATATATACAAAATCTGACAAAATAATATAAAATGATTTTTAGTTGTAAGTGTCGAAAGGACACAAAAGTTAGTAAATCAGCATAATTCTTTCTTACTGAATTGTCATTACAAGGGTCATTATTTACATTGAAACAATATTTTCTCTTTTTAATTAAATTTTAATTAAAGGAATCAGTGTCAATTCAAATGCGGCCATGCACAGTAAACCTGATATATGTACTGAAAGAGGTCACAAAAGTGTTTATCACAGATTGTTGTTTTGTTTTTTAGAACGACGAGGGATTGATCTACATTGACGTGGATTTTACGAATAAGCCCGGAAGTGCAGACACGAATCAAACGCCCATAATACACGGCGAGGAAGATCGAACAGAGTACACGTTCGTGGATTTCTCAAAGAAAGCGCCACCTATGCAAGAAACACGCGACGACGAGGGGAATTAGGGTGACAATTATAAATATTCCTTAATCTGTGTTAAAAATGTCCCAACTTTATAAATTTTGCAATCAGGCTTTTATAATACGATAATGGATTCACATACGATGTTTGAATTCTTACAAAAATACATGATGGGGAAATCTTTCAAACTATACTATGGTCGAGTGAGTATTTTATTTATATTTTTATGATTGGCTATTTTACTCATCGAACTGATGCTTTGTATCCTTTTTTACTCTTGTTAAAGGTATATATGCTGTTTTTAACGGTCTTTTGCGATGTTGAAAAACGACCAAGATTGTGTCAGCATGACAAAATATATGAAAAAGTAGTTTGTAGAAAATTTTGCAATTATTTGATAAATCATAACGAGGTACTAGCCATAATTTGAAAGCGAATAACGGCGATTTATTTATTCATTCTCATAAACGATTAATGTTTGAGGTAGATTTGCGCATGTGCGCGGTAATAGTACTTCAGAAAAGCAACATGCAGAACGATGTTTGCTTATGATTGTTTGAATTCATATAAACAGGTTTGTGTGCCGTTAACAGAAAAAAAATATCAGATATTGTCATCTGTATTTTATGAGCATGGTTGAGTATCGGAGCCGATGACAATCGACGAGAGCTCTTTTGCAATTGACTATTATTTTTATACATTTGACATTAAATATTAATACATTTGACATTAAATATTAAATGTTTCTTTCTTTTTTTCTCTCCGAATGCGATATAGTACTGCCAACGGACTGACTACGTCTTCGCGTCGACATCATGTGTACGTTCTAAAATTAGCTTATCACATATAATGTTAATGAATATTTCAAAGTTGGGCGTTTACTGACCAACCCGGTTAGTAAATAAATTAATAAGAATTTATAATTAATATTTTTAAATGCGTTTGATGTGAACTGTATAATTTGCAGAAAGTGTATAACTTTTGTAGCTTAATAGAAAAACGCAAACATTTCTGTCTTTTAAAATTTTCATTTTGAACGGCATATGTACCTTTAAATATTATATAACATTGCAAATGTATTCAAGGTCTATGCACGGTAAAATATTTTATTGGTTTCAGCAAAATCATGAAAGACAGTGTGTTTTTTTTCTGCATGAACAAATATATCGAACATTTCAGATATTTCCTTTTTCAAATTGTGCCTGCAAATAAACAAATTTAAAATAATTGGAGCTGCAACCGTAATGTTAGATTTTTATTTTTTTATTGACTATCTAAATAACTTACAGCATTGTGTTTTTAAGTTTTAGTTTTTTATTTGCTGTGAAAATACTCTGATAGGAACAAACCTACAAAGATGTATAACTGTAACAGATTTATTTGACATACATTCGTTGACGAGAGATAGACGATATGATTCAACGATTTTTTTTTTCATTCTTTTTACTGTAACGGGTTAAAATTTGCGCAGAATAACCTACTTAGCGTGTGTAAGTAACAAACTTGATTTTCAAAAAATGCAGCCCATGTTGCTTTAATACTTTTTTGGTATTACATGTATTGTACTGAAATTTTAACTGTACTGCAATTTTAACATTCTGTAATTTGATTTTGAATGGCAGAAACCAGTGACTGTTTATAGAACATAAGTTCCCTTTCTAGAATGATTAAAAAACAGCATTATATTACAAACCAATTTTATTTGTTTATCTGTTTTTCATTTTGTTTTTAGCTGTAAACTATCAATCTCTGGAGATTTTTTGTCTTTACAAGATTTTTTTCGGTTTTGATTTTTAATCACATATGTTATTTTCAAGAAAGTGTCGAAAATAGCAATTTTTTTTGGTTTTTATTATTCTTTTTTAATATAAATCAAGAAAAACCAGTGAAACGGATTAAAAATATTATTATTTTTATTATTAGTATTGCTATTATTATTATCATTATTATAATTATTATATTTAGCGCGAATGTAATCTTTATTATTTATATAAATGAAATATATATATATATATATTTTTATTGCTTTTTGGGGGATTTTTGTAAAAAAAAAAAAAGGTTTACTATGGTTTGAAATTTGTTATTGTGTCAAACGTGATTTTAGAACATTTTTAATTATTTGTGACTTGTGCTGTACATAATTATGGAAGTAAACAATATATAGTCATACATGTAGATACATGTAGATCCAGGTCGAAGAACTATTACTTACTTTACATAACATAACTGTTGAAAACAAAAGCGAAGCTGGTCAAATGGACATCTGTTTAACAGTATTTGTAAAATTATACCAAGAGTTTTTGAATGGTCCTTGAATGAATATGTTTTGAATAGTTCTTTTCTTAGAAGCTGCTATAAATGTCTACTGTCTCGATGCTAATATTAATTACCTTGCGGCTTTTATTCATTGTTAAATTTTAAATGTCTAGCACTCCCTTGCTCAATGCCAATATTAAGCTTTTTAACGACAACAGGAAATTTATACCAATATTCGTTTTATATCCTTTAAAGATTTATTTTATATGAAAGTTTTATATTTTCCATCAAAGTATATGATTGCTTCTTCAAAACTAACTGCAGGGTCAGTGTGCATTTTATGTCATTTATTCAATTTCTTGATTTCAAAGTATATGATTAATGGTGTATCAATTGTTAATTGAAAAGTCAATGTTTTCATATATCTGCGGCGCTGATTTTTTTGCATGTAAATACATTTCTTCAAATAAGACATGTCATTTTTTTCTAATATTTTTGATTAATAAAGCTATATCCTGAGAATAAATGTTATTGTTTTGTTGATGTATCCTTTACTATTTCACCTCGCTTTATGTTCTTCTTTGATAACTTGCTATTGGCCTGTCCTTATTTAGCTCACCTGAGCTGAAAGCTCAAGTGAGCTTTTCTGATCACATTTTGTCTGTCGTCCGTCTGTCTGTCTGTCTCTCCGTCTGTCTGTCTGTCCGTCTGTCTGTCCGTAAACTTTTCACATTTTCAACATCTTCTCCAGAACCACTGGGCCGATTTCAACCAAACTTGGCACAAAGCACCCTTAGGCAAAGGGTATTCAAAGTTGTGAAAATTAAGGACCACGCTCTCTTTAAAGGGGAGATAATTGGCAATTATTGGAAAATTTTGAGAAATTTTCAAAAATCTTCTTCTCAAGAACCATTTGGCCAGGAGAGCTGAAACTTATGTGGAAGCATCCTCAGCTAGTGTAGATTCAAAATTGTGAAAATCATGACCCCCGGGGGTAGGGTGGGGCCACAATGGGGGGTCAAATTTTTACATAGGAATATATAGAGTAAATCTTTAAAAATCTTCTTCTCAAAAACTTATCAGCCAGGAAAGCTGAAACTTATGTGGAAGCATCCTCAGCTAGTGTAGAATTAAAGTTGTGAAAATCATGACCCCCGGGGGTAGGATGGGGCCACAATGGGGGGTTGAATTTTTACATAGGAATATATAGAGTAAATCTTTAAAAATCTTCTTCTCAGAAACTAATCAGCCAGGAAAGCTAAAACTTATGTGGAAGCATCCTCATCTAGTGAAGAATCAAAGTTTGTTCAAATCATGACCCCCGGGAGTAGGGTGGTGCCACAATGGGGGGTCAAATTTTTACATAGGAATATATAGAGTAAATCTTAAGAAATCTTCTTCTAAGAAACTAATCAGCCAGGAAAGCTGAAACTTATGTGGAAGCATCCTCAGCTAGTGTAGATTCAAAGTTGTGAAAATCATGACCCCCAGGGTAGGGTGGTGCCACAATGGAGGGTTGAATTTTTACATAGGAATATATAGAGTAAATCTTTAAAAATCTTCTTCTCAGAAACTAAACAGCCAGGAAAGCTGAAACTTATGTGAAAGCATTCTCAATAAGTGTAGATTCAAAGATGTGAAAATCATGACCCCTGGGGGTAGGGTGGGGCCACAATGGGGATCAAATTTTTACATAGGAATAGAGTAAATCTTTAAAATCTCTAAAACTAAGTAGCTAGGAAAGGTGAAACTTATGTGGAAGTATCCTCAGGTAAGGACTAGGTAGATTAAAGTTTGTTCAAATCATGATCCCCGGGGGTAGGATGGGGTCACAATGGGGAGGGGGGAGGGAGACAATTTTTTGACATAGGAATATATGGAGAAAAATCTTCTACAAAACCATTTGTCTAGAAAATCTGTAACTTTAGTAAAAGCAACCTTGGGTAGTGTAGATTCAAATTCGTTAAAATAAAAATCTTGAGGAGTAGGGTGGGGCCGCATTCGGGATCCAATTTCACAAAGGAAAACATTTTTAATTCACAAAAACTGAAATGTTATAATATATATGGTTTTACTTATATGCAAACATTTTGCCAATTTGTGATTCTTTAGAATTGTTAAGACTTTTGCCCCTGGACGATTCTTGGGCCTCACAAGGGGTTCAGAGTTTGATGTAGGTTTATATCCCATGTATAAACAATTGTCTAGGATCTTGTTGAGAACTGCGATGCTCAACATGTGATATGAATATAAAATCATCCTGTTAGAAAAAGGACTTGATTATAAACATAAGAATATCTACATGTAGTACTACATTGTCCAGATATTTTGTATTATGTCGATCTCCATTAAGCTGATTTTATCATGCCTATTGTTGCTCATGTGAGCGATGTGGCCCATGGGCCTCTTGTTTTTCTATTGCCATCAGTTGTCCAGAAAATATTCTTTTGTAATATCGTGCTGACGCGCGACAGAGCCCTCTCCACTTCCTTCTCGCAATCTTTACAGCAATGTTTTACAAAATTAAATGAAAGTTGATAAAAATAAACCACCTATTGGAACTTTCGACTAAAACCTTTACTTAAATCAATAGTTTCAAATGTTGTATTTTTGTTTGAGTAGCGTTAATCAAACGAGAGTCTAAAAACCACTTCTAAATATTTAGAAGTTATCTCCTTATCACTATATTTTGGCCGGGTTCTGCTGAGTCCTGGCTTTATGCAGGCAAATCACCAATGTAACTATAAATAACAAAACTTCAAAAGTATACAAAAAAACGAACAGCGTTGTTGTCAAAGCTTCAACTATATCATATATTTACACAGCAATTCATTTTTGTCAAATGTATTTTTATTTTTTTTTTTTTGAAAAATAGATTTTTTAGTAAAGAGTGTTTTTTTTCATATCATTTACGTGTTTTAAAAACAATACTATGCATTTCAGAACTTCTGGGTCCGCCGCCATAAAGCATTCTTAAGTCTGAGAATGTTCTAAAGTCTGAGAATATTCTCATCTCCCCAATTCTCAGACTCAGCAGCCGCCATAAAAAAGTTGAGCAAAATAAAAATTCTCAAATTCTGTTTTATTCTCAAATATTTGAGTGTACAAAAAAGTAGACTTAAGAATTTTCTCAAGCAAACAAAATGGCTGCCGCTCACAGACGATTACAACGAAATCGCAGACGACGGAATGTTTTAGTTCGTCCGAGGGTTTTTAGAGATCGAAGTAATCCTTTGGAGTCGCTTGATGAGTTTGAAGTCTATCAGCGGTATAGATATCGTCCTGACACCATTCACTTCCTTGTGAATGGTGTTTACGACCAGCTCGCAACAGTGACCAAGAGGAACAGTCCTGTGCCTCCACTTCTGCAAGTGTTGCTGTTTCTACGGTTTGTAGCAACTGGGGCCCACCTTCTCCTGATTGGAGACAGTATAGGGATCTCCGAATCATCGGTAGGATGATCTGTCAAGGCTGTCGCTTCCGCCATCATTGCGGTTTTTGCTCCAACACAAATCGTCTTCCCTGTCGGAGAAATTGCAATGAAAGTGAAGGAGGGCTTCAGATGAGTTGCAGGTGCATGCACACACATTGCAAACACTAATATCTTACTTTTTCAAATAAAATTTCTCGTCTCTTACACTGTACCACCGCATATTACACATACTATTTTCTATACTGACTTGGTGAAGTAGCCGTGTGCAAAACTATAGCATATTAGTGTTTTCCTTTATAATGAGAGTTCTCATGTAAGGGGGAGTACTGGATGAGAAAAAAAATATGGGCGGATCCATCTATTAGTGAATGATCTTAAATACAATAGGATGGCATTGAATACATATGGAACAAAAATACAAACACTTCCCAATTTTCTGGTTTAAACTTCCTGATAGAACAAAAAATTATTTTTAAAATATTAATTTGCAAATTAAGTTGGGGGGGGGGGATGGGGGCAATGTGATAAAGTTTTTAAAAGTTTGTATAATTTATACATGTGCATTTAAAATTTAAAATCAATTACATCTAAGCCGCAATTCAAATAACTCATCAATTTGTTGAACAAAATTGATATACATATATAACTGTCTTTCATTATCACTTATTTTCATTTTTACTAGTACATATTAATATCCATGCATGCACACACATTTATCAGTCTATAGATAAAAAAATAATGAAAATGATAATTGAGTTACATGTAATATGATAATCCATATACAGTTGTATCTAATCTTTCTTTTTTTTTCATAAATAGGGTTTCCTAAAGTGCTAGGATGCATTGATGGAACTCAGATAAGGATCTTGGCTCCATCAGTTAATAAACCTGATTATGTCAACAGAAAGGGGTTCCATAGCCTCAATGTTCAGGTAAAACACAGGAAAAATTTAAAAAAATGTACTTATTAGGCGGTTAAGTACAAACACACAAAATTGTGCGAGAATTATTAGATTAGTGTTAATAAATTTTTTTTATAGTTATAAATCAATCTTTTTTTAGATGGTGTGCGACTCCTCTTTTAGAGTAACTTCACTGTGTGCAAGATGGCCCGGCTCATGTCACGACTCCAGAATTTGGAGAAATTCCCATCTTTGCCAACAGTTTGAAAATGGTATACATGTACTACTAATATCATTAATAACTTTCTTTTGCTCTCTCTCTCTCTCTCTCTCTCTCTCTCTCTCTCTCTCTCTCTCTATATATATATATATATATATATACATATATATATATATATATACATTGTAAAAATTTATTCATGAAGTAATTTTCATTATTCAAGGATTGCATGATGGGATATTGCTGGGAGACTCCGGATACCACCTTACACGACATCACATCTAATGACACCATACTTGACACCTTCGACGCGGTCTGAGGAAAAGTTTAATGCCAGTCTTTGCCAAACCAGAGTGTTGATCGAGCAGACTTTTGGAATCATGAAAAGACGATTTCAGGCTCTCCAGGTTGGGATCAGGGTTTCCCCTGCCCAGGCTGTGCAGTACATTACAGCATGTGTCATCTTACACAACTTAGGAATTGAAAGAGGTGACATTTCTATTCAGGAGAACTGTACAGACATAAATGTAGCTGAATGCGTTCCAGTAAATATTGTGGAACCAGGACAGGTCCGAAATGATGGTTTGCTCAAAAGAGCATCAATCACCAGAGGGTTTTTCTGAATGAAATATAATAAAGAATATGGTTACAGAATAATTTGTTTTATACCCTGAATTTATGTTAAATGAAAACAAGTCACTGTCACACACAGTAAATTCATTTCAATTTTTTTCCATCTCCAGTACATAAAACCTCTCTCTCTTTCCCTCTTTCTATCTCTCCCCTCTTTCTTTCCCTCTCCCCTTCTTTCTCTTCTTTCTCCCCTCTTTCTCTTCTCCTCTCTTTCTCACCCTCTCTCTCCTCTCTTTCTCTGCCTTCCCCTCTCTGTCTCTCATACTCAAACAAAAACATATAATAATGAACAGCCGCAGAATTTGAAAATATTTTCAATTTTGCAGGAAGTGTACAATCAGATGAAATCAAAATATTCTGCAGCGATATTGAAAAGTAATTAAAAACAAGTGTAAAGTGATAAAAGTATTAGAAATTAAGTCAATTAAGTACTGATGATACTACTTGTGTTTTACATGCAAATACCAGCTGTGTTTGTTGTAAATAGCTAAATAAATTAGTAAATATAAACATTATACACTAATTAATCAGTCCCAGTGACAAGGAGGACCCCTGTCACATTAGTAACAAGATTAACTTGGATTCTACCTTTCTGTGAACAGCCAGCTGCTGCATCAGTATCTGGGACCACTGGTTCTTAAATACTCGGTAATGGAGCTATATACCGGTAAATTAAATCAAGTATAAATACATGTATGTTAAGCATGTAATATAAACTGACAGATATAACTTCAATGTTGTTTGAATTCGATCCTAATTTATACACCATAATATAAGTCTTCTAGTTTAATTTAAGGACATTAACATAATTTTGTCTTATATAATACCATCTATAGTCCTGTGTGTGTATATATTAATGCATGTGTGTGCGAATGTGGATTAACATATTGTTGATTTCATACCATCTGTATCAATTCCTCCTTCCACACCACAGAGGTTTGGCTCCCCATCAGCAAGGCGGAGGTAAGTCTCCCCACCTGGTGTGAGTGGAGGTAGTGGGGGGCCGCCACCAGTCTTGGGACGCTTCAGCCCATCAAGCTTTTCTTTACCTTCAAAAAGAAAAGATGTGAAACAGTAAGAGTCGTTGAATAATTCATAATTATCTATCACTGTCTTTTAAACCTGGAGTGTTTTTTATTAACTTTATACATTATATTTTCATGCATAAAAAACATTATAAATTGCCATTTCATTGAATTATTTTAATAAATAATGAAATGTATACTGTCAGTTATCCATATCATTGGTATATTGAATACTTAATATGATTTGGTCACTCCAATTTTATTGGAATGCTATAATTTTTAATTAATATATGACTTAGTCTTTTTGTAATTAGTAATTTAATACACTTGCAGACACCAGTGTAAAAATTAAATATGTAAAAATCTGATATCCAGCATGTGTATAATTCAACAGTCAAAAGATCTGCTTGATTTGTCATAAAAATTCACCATTAAATACACATATATGCACTTACTTCTTGACTTCACATTATAGTACTTTTTCTTCACCTCCTCCCATTCCCTTCTTTTTGTGTCGAACTGTCTACAATAAAGAGTTACAGCTGAGAGCCTATTAATGTATGCACGCGGAACTATAAATAGAAATGGAAAACACCTTTGACCAAACTGTAAAGGAAAAACAAACTACAAACTCTTTATAAAGAATGTACGTGATTGTTGTATGCACATAAAAATACAAGTATGGCTCTATATTTTCGCACTGAAGTGTGGTACATGTATGTATAGGCATATTGCTTGTGAATATAAACGTAATTATCTTCTATATAAATTGACGGCACGTACAACAGTTACTACATTGAAATAAAAACGAATAGGCTACATTTATTCCATGTCATTTACCAATTTAGTTTTCATTACATTAAAATTAAATTATTTTCATGTTGTCTAATAATTTATGATCGTATTGAAACTCCAATAGCTTCTACATGTATATAGGCCAAGCGGCTAAACTGTAGCCCTACGGCAAATTCGGGTTGGTAGATAGCGCTGTACATAGAAATGTGCGGTCTTGTTGATCTAGTTTGCTTATGACAAACACTTTATATGTTTTTTTTATTTCAGATAATTTTTTTTATTGTTAATCACTTCTTAAGATTTACTTACGAGTTCAGTCGGTCTGCAATTGTTTGTATATGAACAAAATAGATGGCAAAACTAGGAAGAAGCTGCGATTGTGTGTAACAACAGATCTCAAGTACAACAGGTACTCGTGTACAGCGACATAAGAAGATGAAGATCTGGAGTCAGAAAGGAGTGACTCAGTACAGATCAACCCACTCTATATGCATTTTAAATGTGTTCGTAACATTCAATCTGAAACAATACGTCGATGTTAAAATATTGTCAACATCAAACATATAATATGACAGTATCTTACAGTAATGACCTTAAAGTAGAGTAGTGGACACAAATGATTTAAAGACACTGAATGAACAATTAAGAGCAAAAAAGTATTACATTTGTTTGCATGATTAAAGCTTTCTTCATAGACTAAATTTTGAACCGTATTTTAGAATCTTCAATGTAAATCATTACAGGTTGGTTAATGTAGGACAAAAATGACTTAACACCAAATTTTATATAGACGTCTCCAATTATTTAAAGCATACATCAATACTAACTCGTTTAACAAAGACATGTACGAGGGTAAAGTATGCCGAAAATTTGCCGCAAATTTGCCCACGTATTTTCCTGCTTTTTATCGAACAATGTTTTGTATCAAAAGAATTTTTCCAATAACTTTATTCAAAGGACTGTAGCATCGTTTGTGTTTTAATATTCTTTTTTATTATTAGTTTATTATACTGTTAAATATCATTAAAATTATAAAAGGTGCTGTAAAAATGACGGTACCATTGGCTGTGTTTCGTCATTAGTTTATCATTCTGTTAAATAATATCATTTAAACTGTAAACAATACCGTTAAAAATGTAGCACCACTGTCTCATGAAAAGCTGCACATTGTCTTTAGACGGACCTCAGATGCCGCTGAACCGCACAGTGTATTCTGACAAGAATAGTAAAGTAAACATGACCTTGGTATCAGGGTTCACAGGAGGTCTGGACCAATTCTTCGTCATCTCTAGGAAGAATGATTCAGAATGGGAATATGTTGGAAACTTCACGGATCTTGGTGAAGGAAGTGTAATGTGTTTTGAGGCCTGAAATTTGACCGCAGGTCAAAATAACTGTTTTCGCTTGGAAAGCTGTAATATGTTTAATTGTACCGCACAATTTGTTGAGCTGGATGCAAACCTGAAAGGTATGCTTTATTTCTTTTTGAAATTCATGGGAGGTGCAAGGTTAAAATCACTATTTTAAAAAAAAAGAATGAATATTGTCAACTGTTAAACATTTTTATCACAACAGAAAAACAACGCAGATTTTTAAAGATGTTTAAATAAAAAACAAGAAAAAGTGTTTACTCAAATGTGCTGTGTTTCTAATTGTTTTAATTGTTATTTGAAATTGTCCTCAAATATAAGTTGAAGACCAGTCCATAAGGTCTTCGGGTAATAATGTCTCATAATTGATTATTCAAAGGGTCATCCACAGAGTCAACTTTTCTGATTACAAACTTTTGTACGCAATAATTGGCGTGTCGTTCGCAGTCCTTATCATTATTGTGATTTTGGCGGTGGATTTGGTGATGTATTTCCGAACGAAGAAAACACAAAACTGACTCGAAAAATGAAAGCTTTGAAAGTAGGTATTCTTCATGTATAAAAGAATTTACTGATTTAGAGTGCAGTTTATACTCCTCTAAAGTGGTATTAAACGTGGACAATTTAAATTGTAGTTTAAGGCAGTCACATTTCAGAAAATGATGAAATACCATATTTGGCAAAATTGTGTTCAGTTGTAGGTAAGCAAAGGCAACCGGAAACAAGGGACATTGATGGCACTGAAACAGATTATTGCTGCCTAAATAGAACCGGTATCAATTTTCAAAGTTGCAGTTTCACTCTGGGTTTTTGCTTTAGATATTTTTATGGTTTTTTTTTCTATCTCTCTAATTGAGAAACGATAAAGCAAATAGTTTTCATCTTTTACAACAGAGAAGGAAAATCAGAATCCCGCTGGAGAAGTGTACACCTTTGTTGAGATGAGTTTCTTGAGCGAAACTGATGAACTGAAAAATGTCAAAGAAAATAACCAATGTATCTGTAAGTATGTTTTTATTTCATTTTTTTCCTTGGTACATGCGGTAATATTCAAATTAATCTTCTAATTTTTGTCATTGCTTTTAGATTTATGTTTTGCAAATAAAAGATATTACACAACAAATTGAATTTTTTTTAATTAGAGACTTATTATGTATTGACCCATTTCGGATAAATCATCGATACTATATTCTCAGAAATCTACATGTACATCATTTTAGAAAAAACGTATACGCTTTATGTATAATTTAGATAATCTTGAAGATATGTCTACAAGCGAAGAAGTTCCAAGCACAATGGTAAAGAAACCGACAGAACGGATTAGTAAAGATATATGTTTGGAAAATTGGACATTAGAAGAAAGAAAACTGGGAACTGAAAATACTGATCCATCAAGGAAAAGGGTAAGGCAGAGGTTTCTAAGATTAGTGTTAACATTGTTTTTATGTAAACTAGACATCATAAAGGCATTATAATGGTGATAATTATTCAAAAAGATATGTGATATAGCAGACATTTGATAATTTTTCTAACCTATTTTTTTAAGGCATACGTTTTCTTACATCTTGGAAATAATATTTAATGCTTAAATATCTGGATCTAACATAATTTTTGATTACATCTTTACTTGACACTACAAATCACTTTTAAATGTTTATGGCAGGTCTTATGGTTTGTAAATTGGCATCTTTATATTAAAAACAAACATTTATGTCAAACATCGAATGTATTTGTTAGAATGACGAAGGATTGATTTATATTGACGTGGATTTTACAAGGAAGTCCGACAGTTTAGACAATAATCAAATGCTCGTCATTCACAGAGAGGAAGATCGAACAGAGTACACGTTCGTAGATTCTCCAAAAAGCGCCACCTCATAATGCAGGAAACACGTAACGACGTGGAGATGCAGGAAGAAAGTTAATGTTACACATTCAAGCTCTCTGTGTTACGTGTTTGATGTTCGTTAGGTCACTGTTCTTTAAGCGGGATGTGCGGCCATTTTGTACATTTGAGGATAAGAATGTTAACATTTCTTGAACTGGCTTAATTGTTTATGCCCGAAACTGGCCAAAATTTTTGCCAAAGGATATAAATATGGGGACCCTATTTTTATCAGTCGGCATGGGATCTATTTTTAGAACAAGAAAAGTCTAGTCTATGTTTAGAACTCTTGTGTCTATGGAGACACATTGACGTTATATTTTCATAGAAAAAAAATAAATGTCAATTCAAAACAATCCATTTTGAATTTGATATACATCTCTCTACCTGTCCCATGCTTGTTTT
Source organism: Magallana ariakensis (assembly GCA_020458035.1). Lineage (NCBI taxonomy): Eukaryota > Metazoa > Mollusca > Bivalvia > Ostreida > Ostreidae > Magallana > Magallana ariakensis. Next base: position 63,848,372 of record CM035811.1, read on the forward strand.
ATGGGGATTTTAAGTTCTATAAGTATAAATTAAAGTAAATTCTTTTTAGAAGTGGGATAGGGGTTTAAAAAAGTGATTGTCTTAAATTAAAAAGTATACATTATATTTCAATGAAAATGTATCTGCAAAGTTACAACTTAAATAAGCAAGCTTAGACATTTTTCTCAACAAATGGTAGTAGAGAGGACACACCAACGAACCCCTTTCATATTTTTTCAGATTTTTAAATCTTCAAAATAAGTCTGTAGCTGCGCAGTTCGACAGCTGTTCTGAGTGATTAAAAAGGCATTGTCCTGTTCTTGTATGCATACTTTTAAAACAAAATGACATGTAGGACTTCATATTTATTGCTTTTATATATTTTGGCAACAATTTTGGCCAGTTTTGGGCAGAAACAAGCCAGTTCAAGAAATGTTTACATTCTTATCCTCAAATGTACAAGATGGCCGCACATCCCCCTAAACCTAATCGCTATCATTACTTATATCTACATATATATCATCACATTGTTTATTTCATTTTTATTGATTATTTATAAAAGTAATACTTATTTTACTTTGATATGTATTGATTGTGTATTTTCAATTAGATGTTTTTAGGGTTTTTTTTCCATTATCATTTTTTTCAGTAAACGGGATAGGATGTATTGCAGTCATATTTAGAAAAAAATAGTCTGAGTTATTGGTTCATTTACCTTATGAGACATCGAATTACTTAAAGGTAATTATATATCATTGCGTAAAATTGAAAAGAAATAGATCTGGAAAATTAAAATGCTATTTTCATCACCATTTAATTCATTTTTACAAATAATATATTTTCCGAGAGGAGATTTTAGTGTTTATATATTGAGTGCTGTATTGCTTTCAACGCTTGGTAATAAAGTATTAGTTAATGTATTAAGCATGTAAATATAGGTCTTGTACTGTTCTTTTCGAAACATGATAAACCCCCCTCGCTATCAAATTTATGCTTTGTTGTTTGTTTTTTTCCTTTTCGATAACAATCATTTTCTGGTTATTCTAAGCAACGTGGATTTGCCTTCCTATTTATTTTGACATTAATATTATTAGTTTTAATAAAAACAATGAAAAGGTTGGATAAACGATGTTTCTTAGCTAATCAAAATAGCTTTACGGTTATTCAACTTTAATTGCATCCAACAGTAAACGATTTGGATTTTTGTTTTACCTTATTCTTCAAAGTTTTAAAGCTATGATTGTATTATATGTATAAAAATATTCTTTTTTGTAAATAATTTTAATTAAAAGGATTACATAAGATGTTCTTTATATGTAAATCTAGTCATATGAGTGTTAACTGATATGCTTTATCTTAATTATGGAACATCAAAAAAATCATTACATAAACGCTTTTTAAGATAGAAACCTGTTAATGTTGATCAATAAAAAAACACATAAGATCTCAGATCGTGATTTTGAAGTTGAATGTTCAATTTATGCAATAACACGAGCCAATCATAACAACATAAGCAGATTTGGTATAAACGAATCTATATAGATTTTTCCCCATTAATTTACATCTACATTCCACAGAATGGCTTCACAAAGTACTGGTGTATATGCAAGTTATTTTTTTCTTCTTAAAACAGATAGTTTGAAAAGGTAATCATATCAAATATATATTAATAGATATCAACTAATGTTAAATTTGGCTTAGTTTCCTGCTTTGTCGATAATAGAGTCAGGTCCATTGACACATTTGCAATAACATTTCAATAGAGTGTCAAACCATAAATATAACGTTAAAGCACGAAACTCGCACATACAGAGTTGAATAGATTGTCTTTGTCCAGGAATTTAATGACTTATTGAGTCATTTCTTTTTCCACTGTATCCAACGACGAGTACAAATGGTTATCATCACTGCTCGTTGCCTGCTCATAGCAATTTATAGTACATTGATCCTTAAGCTGAACTATATCCGGGTTCGATGGATCAGTGTGTCGTCGCCTCATGCGACACGAAGCAACAGTCACACCCAGTAACGATACACCAAGCACTACGGACAGGCCAGTAGAGATTAGAAAACCCAACTCTGTGTTCTGAAATCCTGTGAAAACACAAATCTTAACTCATTAATGGATATCGCGCGATTATGTAAAAGGACTCGGTACCTAATGCGAGTGTACGTATATGGACAAATTTTAAAGTTAAACATTGAACTTACTTTCAGATGCGAGTTTCTGCAAATCTGTCAGAGAAATTTAAAAACAGAAGCTGAAAGATTAAATGTTTAAACATTGTTTTCTTCATTTAATTCGGAGGGGGGGGGGGTCATTTGTGTTTTAAATAACAGCATCAGCTGCCTCGTTACCTTTTGAGTCTATGGTGATTTTTGTCAGAAGACGTTCGCCGTAATTCACAGAATACGTCCTGTTCTGTTCCACGCCGTTCCATGGGAGGATACTGATAATCAGATGTCTGTAACTACTAACCCCCTCCTGTATGACGATATTTTTGACATTGATTGCCTGATCATTAATGTCCAGCCACGAAACATTTTTAGCGACTGGCGAAGGGTATTTTTACAACAACTGTGTTTTCAAATCCAATTACGGTCCCGTTATATATTATCAGCATTTCATGGATATCTCGTCGGGTCTCACCTGAAAAAAAGATACTTGAAAAGATTTATACATCTGAAAAAGGTCTACTTTAAAATACAATGTACGAAACATATTAAGTGTAAAAAAAAATAAAAATAAAAGTTTATTCATGCGCAGATTTAAAGTGGTTTTGTTTGACCAGGAGGGGTTAGAACAATCTCTTTTTATGTCTGAAAATTCTAACTGATCTAATAATTTTAAAAGTGGAAAATTATCAAATTTAACGAGATTATCACTGGGATCCCAATCACCTTCCTGAAAAAGATCATCAATCTATGCATAGGGTTGTACATAGCGATTTCTTACACAAAACGTTTATGTCAAACTTAACACTTTCTGTTCCCAGTCCAGTCGCCATTCCTACACAGTCAAATGTCCCTGTATCAGAACTCTGCATCCAGCGGTCGGAGCTGTAGTTAAACCAATGACCAGTTACCTCTGAAAGGATGGCTGTCTTGCTGTCCTGAACCTTACTAAGTCGTACCCTGGGTGTCGGGTTACCATTTACAAAGCACGATACATGCAATGTTGTTCCTTCACGTATATATGCCTTTATACTTCGTTCTCCATTGATGAATACAAATGGAAGATCCATATCTATATATATATATATATAGCTAACATTCAAATCAATGTATCTGGGTTTTTTTTTACTTCAGTTGAAAATCCTTTTTTTTCTTTTTGCATTCTTAAAAATATTTTTTGTGCAAAAATTGTGTTTATGACAAGCTCGAAGTTTCCTGTTAATTGTTTTCCTTAAAGCTTAAAAGTTTTGTAATGATTCTATAAAATAAACCACAAATATTTAAATCATTAAAAATTTTAACATTTTTCTATATTTTATACAAAGCTCTTCTTCTTATAAATGCTCACCCCTAGTCACTATACGTATCACTTATTTAACTTACAAATTACGTCTAGAAGCATCGTCCTTTCTATCGGTTGACCATATTTCCCCTCAGCACGACATCTGAATGACACCATTTCTCTGCTGACGACATGTTGCAATGTTTGTTTTCCTTGTACTGAAGCACAATTGGATCCCGTAAAGTCTGTATATGACCACGTGACGTCACAGGGCGGGTTACAGTCCGCTGTGCAGTCATACGCCCCTGTTGTTATCGCCGATGCAGCGGCTGTTAAAAAAATAGATTGTGCTGGGTTTTTTTTTCTTTTAAACATAATCATTCACAGTTTAATTATCAAAAAACATTAAAATACATACTGTGGAATCATTAAAATTCGTGGGGGCCAACTTTCGTAGATTGCTTAAATCTTACAGGTTCGTGGGAAAGTAATTTCGTGTTCTATCTTAAATCTAAAAATGAAGTTTGGCTTTATAATCCTAATTATTTTGTGGAGGATGTTAATTCGTGGATTGGAGGTACTCACAAATTCCACGAAAATTGAGCCACCACGAAATTAAATGATTCCACAATAAACATGTTGAATAATATAAAGCACCTGATTAGGTGGAGATAAGTGTTAGGCCAGTAAACCAAAGGTTTCTTGTTCAACCCCTAGGAAATAGTTACAGTTACCATGGACCACAAATATGCTATGTACACAGTATATATGTATATTTTACGTAAGCAATTGTGACGTTATTTGACAATTATGAGATTTAAAATTCCTGGACGAGCTATTATTTAATTTTTATACCAATGTTTTAAATCTTATCGTGATCGGATTGAATAAACGATTAAAAAAACAAACAAACAAACAAATATGTCTAAAAATTGTATTGTATTTTTCTCTTTTTGAAATCGTCGTTCTTAAAACTATTAGGTCATTGTAACTCAAGATTACTTGAATGTGATATCATTCGAAAAAAAAATGATTTAATGTGCTTTTAAAATGTATTATGAAAGAACATTCTGGTATGTAAATCTACCTAAATAAAAGAATTTTCTTACTTTTGGTTTGGCCGGAAGTTACTTGATTCAACTTACTTAAGTTTACTTTTTATTCGAACTCCTATATCAGTAAAGGTAAATGCTAGTCATGGCACTTCCGGTTTAACTAGATATTACGTATTTCGATTTCGAAGGAAGTTGCCAAACTTTCATCATCAAATATTGTGCTCCATGAAAACGAGTTATTAGAACCTAAATCACAATAAAGATGCTTATTCCGGCACGGAAAATAAATCTTTACAAGTCCAATGCCAAGCACTGCCTTAAGTTTAAAGTATCTCTTAGGAATGTTGGTTAACAGTCACAGTAAAGTGACCTTTCCGATTTGATAACTGAAAGAGAATACTTTCAGGCTAAAACTACTGCATGCTAGATTTTAGCTGACACAGGATGGAGCCCTGCCAATGAGTTAACTTAATGTTAAAGACGCGATCTGGACTGAATGTTTTTTTTATTGGAGTTAACAATATCAGTGATGTATAATTTTCTAAGACAATTTTAAGACTTTTGTTTTACTAATTTCTAAAAAGAATGTTAAAATATATTATTAAGACTAAATAATTTTACAAATAAATGAGACTGAGTATTTAATTAAATCATCCCCAAGCTTTGCTTAAGCGTTCTAAATACGAATATGATATTTTTAGCCTTTAACTACAACCATTATTTATCAATCATATCGAGATTTTTAAATATTTGATTAATGTTCCTATATCGTTATAGAGAGCGCTTTCTCTCAAAGAGGTCAATACATGCATTCTTCAATTAAATGAAGAATGACCACAACTTCCCGGCCCTCTGAAGATGGCTTAATGGTCGCTGCCATTCTCAGACCATATCTATCTCCTTTAGAAAGAGAATTCAGCATGTAAATATAGAAGAAAAAAAACATTTAAGGAGGCCGATTTTTTTTTTTTTTTGTTTTGTTTTGCAGAACAACTACAATAGCAAAACTCTTGATTTTAATTATATGTTCTATAATCCAACTCTAGTTTATTTGCAAAGTTTCAAGAAAATCGACAGTCTGGTTCTTTTTAGGGACCATCTCAAAATAGAGGTACATTTACTATAGGAATATATAGGAAACAGTCATTTTCCGCACATCAAAGCAGATTAAAAAAAAACTAAAATAGCTTTTTTTCACAAACTGTAATATATGATTAGAAATATAATTTCCTACCTTTTATGTAAAAAATACTAAATTCTACCGTCTGATTTCTAGTGGGGGACATCTAAAATTATTAAAATGCACCAAATTTTGCTATATATTTGGATCATTTATTGTGTTCAATTTTATAAATTATATCGAAAGAATTTCATAAGAAATATAGATCAACTGTATGATACTAGAATGCGCAAAAACATGCACAATGAAAACTTAAGTCGGCCTCCTTAAATGTAAATTGATTTGGGTTTTTTCGGTATGTAGATTTTTTGTCCAAAAATATATCTTCATTTTTAAGGCAAATTTTATTAGTAGTTGTGTGACAATCTAGCATTCTTAACTTACCATCACTCTCACTATGTGTCGCCAGCAGTATCAAATGTTGCTAGGGATTGGATAATTTCGAGTGTTGTAGGATCTCACTATTTATGCGTGATAGGATTATTTTTTCGAATATTTTGAAAATGCACGGCAATAAAGCTAATGGCCTATACATGTAACTCTTACAGGAGACTTTTGGTTTTCCTGCACCTTTATAAATTGGAATAATAAGACCTTGTTTCCATTCAATGGGGATTTTGCCACTGTCAATGATTGCATTAAATAACATCGCAATACAGAGTGTTAGAATTTCACCTCCATATTTAATATGTTCGTTTGTTATTGGGTCATAGCCCGGGGCTTTACGAAATTTCACCGATTGAACGACACATATTACTAAAAGTATTTCATCTGAAGTGATCAACGTAACGTACGAAGGTCATATTTGAATAGCTCTGTTATTTCAGAAATGTTTGTATCGATATATTTCTTTGTGCCATCGTCAAAATGTTGGTCCATGAGACAGCTGTATAAGGTTTCATAGTGACTAGCGAACGTTTCAGCAACTCCTTCTAGGTCAGTATTCTTTTCATCTGTGGAATCGATTATTTCGGGGTGTAATCTGGATGTTTTTGGTTTAATGCACATTGTGAGTTTCCAGAAAAGACGCAAATCTACTTCAGCTGCCTTATCAATGTCTGCGTATACTTTGGCCATGTAAGCGGCGTGTTCTCTGTCCAGAGAATTTCGGAACGAACGCTTTGCTCTCTTGTATTCGCGATATGATGAGTAGTTCATACCTCGTGGTCGACCTTCGGACAACCATATTCGTCGTTTAGCTCTTTCTATGTCATGAAGTTCTTTGACTGCTTTGGTCCAGTCTGGTCGCGTAAAAGGGTTGTAGGAAGTGTGTATCACAGTGTTTCCTGCACATTCGCGCAAAACATCGTTAATCTCGTGAAAAAAGTTTTTTACATCAGATTCGTTTTGAAGATTTTGCGCTGTTTTACACCCAAGAGTATTCGTAACTTTGGCTTTATATTCTGCCAAACTCTCGGGAGTAGCTTTATACCAAGCCGGTAATTTTGTTTCCGAGAAATGGAGTTGGTGTCTGGATATGTGAAGGTTAAATGTTGCTACAACGTTAACCGGCAAGTGATCAGAAGTTAGGGAAATAGTGTCATCTTTGATGATGACATAATGTTGTAAGTTTTTGAGAACGAATTTATCAAATAGGATGTAATCAAGTGTAGTTTGCTTCTGTATAAAGGTATAGCTATCACCATTTGCAATGAAATCAGAGTTTTGTCTGGATAAGCTACAATTCATAACAAACTTGGTCAGTAACTTGGATTTGTGTTGGTTGGTATGTTGCTGATCCAGTAGACTGCTATTGAAATCGCCACCTAGAATGACTTTGGATAAGCGTAATAGTAGTGATACATATTTTCGACGATACTTAATTCCTGTGCATATATATCTAAGTTATTGTCGGATGGTAGGTAAACACCAAAGATGTACCATTTGCCGCCCTTTTTATCAGAAAGTTCAGCGCCTATGATTCGGTTCGATTCAGGACATGGAATTTCTTTGATTGAGAAGGATAGGGGTTTCCTACACATAATAGCTACACCCCCTTTTCCAGTGTTATATGTAGTACCAATGCCTTGTACTAGGTCGCTGTCATCGGTTTTAACGAAGCTGTAGAATTCGCTATGAATAGAATCTAAGTACGTTTTAGTCTCACTTTTGAGTTTGTGTTCAGGAAGTATTGCAATGTCACAGTTTGCAATCGAGAAGAGATGACAAACAGAGTGTAGAGGAAATAATTCCACGAACATTCCAGGCTATTATGACAACCATAACTTGAATAAATATAATAAGACTTATCATTAAGATTGTTGAGTTGCAGTACTCTATTAATCTGCTTTTTAGTCATTGTGTTGGTTGCGGTACACCTTCGTTGCTGGTTCCTCGGCTTCGTGTGAGAAGTACTTGAGTTCCCATTCGCGATTACTTAGCCAGCGTCTGCATTTAACACCATCGGGCCAAAAATGAGGAGATTCAACAGTGTCAGCAAATTGTGGCGAGACGTTCACTTTTGCTGACAGAAATGGGTCGCCGTATTTTGGTTTGAAGAGAATTAAATGACTGATTTTAACGCCCTTGCGTTCTATGTAGTTTTCAATGCCGTATCTTGTGGATTCCTTAGATATACCAGATATATAATATCTAGATGACTTTTTGTACGTCACGCCTATGAAGACGTCATCTTCATGTCTCGGGTTCTCTTTCCGCGAGTGCCGATCAATCGTTACTATACACGAGTCACCGTTATATTGCACTGCTCTTGCGGTCCTATTAGTTGCGGATCCGCCCATAGAGTCTCTTTTATCTGCACAGGGTTTAACCACACAATTATGTTCATCCGAGCGTGAAGGAATTACATGCTTGGAGCGGTACCGTTAGACTTGCGGACATGGGAGTCGTCTCCACTCAAGCTTGAGGTTGGGGTACGGTACGGTCTGTGGTACTCTGTTTTGGAACAGATGATATCTTCCCTATGCCAGAATCTTGACTGTTTGGATTGTCGACACGAATGCTGTGGATTTTTTCGGCGATAGTCTCATTAATAGTTTTGAATGAGGACGTTTTTGGGACACTGCGACATTCATCCGTTTATTTTTTACTCTATTGATGTCAGCGAAAACATCTATTAAATATTATCGTAAAATATTTTCTCTTAAAACTTGTAACAGATAACTGATGACTGTAGGGTAGTTTTATCCGTTAATGTTTTGTATATTGTATAGCGACACTTCAAACCGTCCGTATCTCATGGAAGATTACTCCTCATCCAAGTTACATGTAGATATATTATCCTGTATAGAGTGTCCATCCAAATGCAAATTATCATTATTATTTGGATTTAACTCATCTACGTTAAATCGGTTTATCAAAGCTAAATTTTTGGTTTTCTCAACCTGTATATATATAGTAGTATATGTTATCCTTTGTACGTGCACATGTTCTCCTGTAAATACACTACACCTCATGTTATACATATGTTATACTGATAAGCTGTAAACCTTTTAAAGAGATAAAGAATTGAATACTTAAATTCTGCAAAAAATAAATATCAACGCAATTGCGAGTAGATATGTTTTACTTATTCTACTGTCAAAACCCTTCACAGGAACTGTGATACAGACTATAGCAATTAAGCAATTATCTTACCTGGTCAAATTCCCGTTTCGCACACATTTTTTTTTATACCTAATTTTAAAATGTGTGCAAAACGGGAACAAACCGTTGTGTATATCTTGTATATTCTGTGTTAGTTCCAGGGGTTTTCTTAACATGGACAAACAATAGACTCTAATTAGATATACACAAACGAACAAAACTATGTTTAGACAAACAAAGCGGTAATATCCCGCCCGATATAACCAAGGCAGTTGAGAGTCTTTTCATCTTTAACATGTATCTAGCATATCTAGAATTAGATCTAGAAATAATTAAAATTGAAAAAAAATTACATATCTTAAACCGATTAAATTAAATCATGCATTATTGGTTCATTTTTTTTTTATTTTGTTTAATAACCGGATGAGAGAGAGAGAGAGAGAGAGAGAGAGAGAGAGAGAGAGAGAGAGAGAGAGAGAGAGAGAGATTTCACCGATTAATTTATAATAGGAAACAAACATACTTTAATATAATTTCATGCGCATATTTAGATACAGAGACTGCGCTCATCCCTACAATAATTTTGAAACAAAAAAAAATTATAAAGAATTTTATAACGGCAATCTGTGTCCATTGGAGCGGTGTTGATGATAGGGATCTGTGTTTAATAGAGCGACAATTAAAACCGCCTGGAACCCCCCCCCCCCGTTCCTTGGAAATTATATCATCACTCGGATCACCCTCTCCCATCCCTATAAAAGAGCTTTTGCATTTAATATATGTTTTCAAGATGAATCTGTTCAGCTTGATCAAACCTGACTTAAAGGGAACTTAAAGATGGTGTAAAGACAACTTAAAGGGAGCGTAAATGCCACTTAAAGATGCTTAAAGGTGGCTTAAAGATGGCTTAAAGGTGACTTAAAGAAGTTTGGACATTAAGGACCTATAAGCTCAGCTTAAAGGTGACTTAAAGGTGGCTTAAAGATTGTATATCCTTTAAGCCACCTTTACGCCACCTTTAGGGACTTGCTTAAAGATTGTTTTTCGCCCTGTGATGTGAATTCGGTGAACTGAAAGATTCTTTGATTAGAGATCGAATAGTTTGTGGCATCAGAAGTGATACCGTGCGTGCTAGACTACTAAGAGATTGTGAACTCACACTACAGAGCGCCATAGACATTTGCAGAGCAGCGGAAATGGGAGACGAGAAAAACGTACACGCGGTGAAAGACAAGAAACAGAACTACAAAGAGTAGCAAAGCCAAAGCCAGTAATTCGATGTAAGTACTGTGGAAAAGACCACATTAAGGGAGCTGACCATTGTCCAGCTTACGGCAGATTTTGCAGTAAATGTAATCAGAAAAATCATTATGCAACAGTGTGCAAGTCTGGGATGCAGCCAGCACCACATTATTCCAAACATAGGAAACAAAGAAATCGTCAGATTCATCAGATTGAAGAAAGAAAAGAAGACAGTGATGACAACTTTTTCATGTACTCACTTGACTCAGGAAAAGAAGATGACTGGACGGTGCAATTACTAGTCACTGATGCAAAACCCATTAACTTTAAAATTGATACTGGTGCCCAGTGTAACGTTATGAATTTAAAAGCCTGTCAAGATGCCAACATTAAAATGAAACAATTGATGCGGATTAATAGCAAACTAATCTCATATTCAGGCCATGCAGTGAAAGCCTGTGGAAAAGTTCAAACCTCAGTGAGACACAAGGACCAATATTTTCTCATGGAAATTCAGATAGTTGATGACGATGTTCAGCCCATCATCGGATTGAAATCCAGCTTAGATATGAACTTAGTGAACCATGTGTACACAGTGAACAGAAATCAAAGTACTGAAAATGTAGAAGGACTACTCAATGAATATGATCATTTGTTCCACGGAATCGGATGTTTACCTGGAAAGTACGACATCAAGGTTGATCAGAGTGTAAAACCAGTAGTAGCACCGCCCAGAAGAATACCTCACACTTTGAAAGACAAAGTACTTGAAGAACTCCAAAGAATGGAATCCATGAAAATTATCTCAAAAGTGGAAACTCCAACTCGTTGGGTTAGCCCCATAGTAGTAGTGAAGAAACCTAGCGGCAAAGTGAGAATTTGTTTGGATCCGAGAGAACTGAATAAAGCTATATTAAGAGAACATTACCCTCTAAAGACTGTCGAAGAAGTTGCTGCAAACTTGAAGCAAGCGAAACACTTCACAACAATGGATGCAGCCTCAGGATTCTACCAAATACAGCTGACCGAGGAGAGTTCTTGGCTCACAACGTTTAATACTCCCATTGGCAGATACAAGTTTGAAAGACTTCTTTTCGGGATATCTTCAGCACCGGAAATGTTTCAGAGGGCGATGTCTCAAGTGTTTGAAAATCAGCCATGTGAAGTCATAGTAGATGACATTTTGATATGGGCAGACAGTGAACAAGAGCACTTAGAGAAACTACGGCAAATACTGAAGAGAGCTAAGGATGTTGGATTACGCTTCAATAAGGACAAGTGTAAAGTCAACAAGAAAGAAGTTGATTATGTTGGACATATTTTCAGTGCAGAAGGTGTAAAGCCCAGCGACGACAAGATCAAAGCAATTTTGACAATTCCAACACCGGAAAATAAGAAGGAGTTGCAACGATTCATGGGAATGATAAACTATTTGGGCAAGTTCATTCCAAATCTGTCAGCAGGAAATCAACCACTGAGACAGTTGTTGGAAAATGAAGTAGACTGGCACTGGGACGAGGCCCAAGAGAGCGCCTTCAATGACTTAAAGGAAGCAATCACCTCAACTCCTACGCTGAAATACTTTGATGTCAATGATGACATCACATTATCAGTAGATGCATCATCATTTGGATTAGGTGCTTGCATCATGCAAAAAGAGCAACCGGTAGCTTACGCATCTAGAGCCTTGAATACAGCCGAGAGAAATTATGCACAAATTGAAAAAGAGATGCTTGGAATTGTGTATGGACTACAGAAGTTCAATGAATATGTGTACGGAAAAACAGTTTTAGTCGAAACCGATCACAAACCACTAGAGAGCCTATTCAAGAAACCCTTATCTAGTGCACCACCTCGACTACAACGGATGATGTTAAAAGTCCAGCAACATGACATAGTAGTGAAATACAAAGCTGGCAAGGAACTTTATATTGCGGATACATTGTCTAGATCCAAAGGATTTGAACAAGTTGGTAACCTGGAGGAGCAATTTGAAGTACATGTCATTGACACTATTCCAGTAAGCCATGAAAAAGTGACACTATTTCAGAGTGAAACTAAAAAAGACCCGCTTCTCATGAAACTCAAGGATACAGTTCTACAGGGATGGCCGACAAACAAGAGAGACCTGGACAGCAAACTTACTCCCTATTGGAATTTTAGAGATGAAATCAGCATTGTACATGGCTTATTGTTGAAAGGAGACCGCATTATTACACCAGAGAAGCTTCGACCAGAGATGTTGAAAATTCTACACAGTAGCCACCTGGGACAAGAGAAATGCATACAAAGAGCGAAGTCAACACTGTTTTGGCCAGGGATTACCACACAGCTGAAAGACTTGATAGAACAGTGTAATATCTGCAACCGATACCGAAATTGTCAACAGAAAGAGCCAATGATACCACATGAGATCCCAGGACGTCCATGGCAGAAAGTGGCAGCAGACATTATGTTTTTTGGAAACGCAAGATACCTCCTAACAGTCGACTACTTCTCAAAGTTCATAGAAGTGAATCGCTTACCAGATGGGAAAGCTGCTACAATTATCAACATACTGAAACAGCATTTCGCACGACAAGGAATTCCTGAGGAGTTCATCAGCGACAACGGACCCGAGTTTGCAAACCATGAATTCCGACAATTTGCTAAGGAATATGACTTCCAACATACAACTTCATCGCCGAGATACCCACAGAGCAACGGTATGGCTGAAAGAGCTGTCCAGACAATCAAAAACATGTTCAGAAAAGCTCAGGATGACAACAAGGATCCTTATCTCGCACTCATGGAGTTAAGGAACTCGGAAGTTCCAGGAGTGAAACTTTCCCCTGCACAACTTCTACTTCTACGGAACACGAGAACTCTTATACCAACTGTGAAATCCAGCCTGCGACCAATGGGATATAACACAGAGAAAGTTCTCGAAGAGCTCCAGAACCTCAAAGACACGCAAAAATCTTACTATGATCGCAACTCCAAACCACTCAAACCGCTTGAAATTGGAGATACCGTACGCTTAAGAAATCCAGGACAGTCCATCAAAACCCCAGGAAAAGTGGTTAGACCTGCACAAACGCCAAGATCATATTTCGTGTCGCATGGAAATACAACATTGAGGAGAAACCGCAGAGACCTCATCAAAACAAAGGAACAAAACACAGAACAACCGGAACACGCTGAGGAATCAACCCAAAGTGATAATTGTTCATTTCCAAATAACCTGCGTAATGCTTCTAGCGCTCATTCTGGTAAACTTGACGTGCCAAGTGGTTTTACCACATCTAGTGGTCGCGTGGTCAAACCACCTAGCAGACTGGTTACCGAGTGCTGATTTCTGTTTTATATTTTAATAGTTTACTAGTTGTGTTGCTTGTAGTTGATAGTTAAAAAGACATTATTGAGAACTGTTTATATAGCCTGTACTGTGAATTTATTTCCAAACATATTTTGAGTGCAGAATTTACTTAAAAGGGGAGATGTCACATATTGCAAATCTAAGAACAATAACTCTGTATAATCATTATACTGAATAGAGTTGTCTTTCTTTGATGATGCTGCACGTGTTGAATAAACAAGTTCTCATCGCCATCTTTGTTGTACTTGTGCTACAGTTGAAAAGGAGAGAATGATTAGAGAAAGAGAAAATATTCTTAGAGATATAGAACGTGAAATAAAACAAAAAGACCAGACATTAGATGAGAAAGAAAAAGAAATAGCAATGTTGTACAAAATCAGAGAGAAGAGAGATACAATTGTCAAGGATGATTGTCATAGTATTTTTGAAAAGAGAGAGGAAAATTTGAAAGAAAGAGTTGCAACCAGAGAGAGAGAATTTGATGAACAGTTACAGACTTTAAAAGAACAGAAAGAACAAATGAGATTATTGGAGGAGAAAGAAAGAAAAGAAAGAGAAGATCAATTCAGAAAAATTATGAGATAGAAAGAGGGGAATAGAAGAGATGGAGAGAGATTTAAGCCAAATCAAATCAGAAAGAGAGCATGAAATGTTTGTCTGTTGTTCTAAAATAGTTAATAGTCCCACAGCACCCAAATTGTCAACTTATGATGGAAAAACAGAGTGGAAGTCTTACTACATTCAGTTTATTAATAATCATATTGCTAAAAAATACATGTGGAATGAGAGAGAAAAGCTAGACAAGATGATTGAATGTTTGAGAGAGGAAGCGTTAAAATTCTTTAGTTCTAGACCGGAAAATGTGCAAAAGGATTTTAAATTGCTCTGTCAGAAATGTAAAGAAAGGTTTGACAGGAAGGACCAGACTCATATAATTCGTCGCCAACTGAAAGAGATCCAACAGAAGGCAGACGAAACCTTGGAAGAATTTGCCGAAAGGATAGAAGATTTATCCACTGAGGCTTATCCAGACAGTCCAGACAGTCCAGAATTTTTCAGAAGCACCATCAATGCATTCCTGTTGTTTGGAAAAGAGAGCTGCATTAGTTACTTTAGATAAAGATCCAAAAACATTAGACGAAGCGGTTCAACATATGAAGAGTGCAGTTACGAACCAAAAATTGATCATGGGAACAAAGAAAAATGTTAGAAGAGTGACATTTGAAGAAAAAGATGATACCCAACACAGAAGATGTAAACATTAGACTAGTCAATAAAGTCCTTCCCAAAACAACTCCATCCCTAGAAACCAGAATTTTAACCCTTGAAAACGACAACAAAGAGACAAAAAGATTATTGAGAGAAATATTGGAAAGAATGAAAATGAATGAGGTAGAGAGAGAGTCAAGACCCAGATTTAAGTCAACACACAGATCTCCCATAAGATACCATAGGTCAAGGTCTAACAGTTCAGAAAGAGGGAGTGAATGTTTCAAGTGTGGGGAGATAGGGCATTTTGCAAGAAACTGTACAATGCAAAATAATACATTTTTCAGATCAAGATCGCCATCACAAAACAGATCACCCCCACAATCATCAACAAAGTCCCAGTGAAATTTAAACTCTCTCGAGCTGAGGAAATAGGCCATTCGTCAGCTCGACTCAATGAACCAAGGCCACATTTTTACCACATACCAGATTTAAATATTAGAATTAAATAAAATCACTAGTATGAGATTATCAGGGAATTTTAAAAGTAACTTGTGTGAGGTCCAGCAGTCAAAGATGTCGGAGATTCTGATATCATTGTCTGATTTTATTAAGATCTGGGAACTTCATGCAGTTTATTATTGGGTAACAACAATTCACAAAACCATAATGAAGAGGTATGGAGAAAGACAAAATATTTGAAATCTTTTAATTCAGATAATCAAACCAATGTGATGTTTTGAATTAAACAAATATATTTTAGGACTTAACAACAAATGTTCATTACCTTTTAAATACATGTATTGGTTTTAAATCATTCCCATATTTGTATGCCTCTCGATAACAGTATTATCTGTTTTGATTTAATCTTTGCGTATATGAAAATCACTACATATTTAAACATCACACTTTTGGAGTGCTTTATTTACAGTAGGATAGTCTGATTGTGAACAGCTGTCTAATAGTGTGTTACTTAGTACTTTATTAGAAATAATGCATGTATGTTTTAAAGTTTTACACGCCAGCCCTTTTAAATATGATGGGGAGGAATGTAGTGGATTTTACCATCGGGTTCGGGATTCCATAAATAACAACATATTAAATATATATCTATTGTAAACAAAGTTCAGTTGTTACCTGTACCTTACCCGAGTTGGACGTCGATTGTATCCGTCAGACTTTAAAGGTTTCTAACAACTCATAACTCATATTTGTGAGTATCATTGGTAAATAGATACCTTCACAACAGTATTTTTAGTATTCTGTTAATTGAATTACAGATATACATAAGCATGATAATCTTGCATATGATGAAATAGATGCATAGAGGAAACCTTATTCCCATAGAATGGTGAGATAATTTCTAATGAATAATGTGTCTATAATATTTTTAATTGCAACCTATTTTTATGATTATTATGGGAGAAGTGCCTATTGTACATATACATTGAAATTGTAAGAGTTACCTCCCTTTAATTGCTTTACATGTATGTACATGTAATATAAATATATGAATTATGATATCCCTATGATATTATGTGTTAATTCAAATCTAAATGGAAATTGAGTACATTATCACAGCATGAGACTTATTGTTTTATATTTGCAGGGCTTTTGATCATTTGATTAATTTCAATAATTACCATCAACTTGTCACTGTGTCCACAATAAATATAACTATATGAACCCTCAACAGGCGTTATTTTTATATAAGTAAAACCTGTAACATATCTAATGATCGTCTCTTTAGTCAACAATTTTAAAACTATACCATTTTTAACCTCAGACATAGCATCGAAAATCATTGATACTAAATCAATCAAAAGTCGTCAGTATATGCAGTTCTTAGATACAAATAAACTTGATGCCGCATTTGACCTTTAAAAATCAGCGTCAGGTGTTTCCGATAATATGATTCAACAGCAAATTTCTTCAATAATAATTGAAATAAAAAATGAAAAAAACATAAATATATCTAATGATGTTTTCAATTGTTTTTACAGTTTTTATTTCAACATAAATCGTTCAAGTATTTAATTTACCCCATAACTACATTTCATCACTTAAACGTTCTACAATACCATTATTTGTATGATTATACGTTACGTTTTAATTCCTGACGAAGCTTCGATTCGGCACTTCGGCTTCGATTCTAAGAAAAACTTCACAAAGTCTCGTAATAATTTTAGCATAAAAATACGGCATCAGAAGTATATTTTACCAAACGTTAAGCAAGTTTAAATAAATATTGCAATATTCTAATTAAGATTTTAAGCAATTTTAATGACTTTTATTAAAGTAATAGAAAAAATATTAATAGTATTTTATTATCTCTTCAGTAATTATGTGATTTAAATCTTTACAAGCAGCATAACGATTTAAAACATAGGTAATCACAGATTACAAAGCTCACAGAGACGAGGCATCACCTTTATGAGGAATCACCTTTATGAGACCACCTTTATCTTATATATATATTCATATATTATATGAAAATCATAGTGAATGATCTTGGATATTCATGGATACTGATTTGACACAATATCGTATATCATATGTTAAAAAATTGTATGATGATCATATGTTCATTTCATACGGTATTATAAGATACAATGTTCATCAATCCAATAATAAAAAAAACGATATTGCATCCTATAATACTTACAATATATATCATATAATGCAATATAATACTGTAATAAATAATGATGTAATATGATACTGAAACATATAATATGACATTGCTTTGTGTTATACATTATTGTATTTAATCACATAATACAATATCATAATATCTAATATAAATACAATATAGTATTATTTGATACTATATCATATCACATAATACATCACAATATTGTAACATATGAAATTATATTGTATGACATTGTATTGTATGATATTGTATCATATTTGATACACGATATTATATCATATGATACAATATAATTTGATAAAACATTGTATCATATCATATGATACAATATCATCTGATAAGGTAATATATAATATCATATTATACAATATCGTATATCACACAATATGATATGATACAATATTATATTATATAATATCATATGATAAAATATTATATATAACAATATCATATAATACAATTTCATGTATTTTAACAATATATTACATAAACCAATATCATATTAATATACAATACATATTAATATACAATATTGTATCATATGATATGATATTATATATTATACAATATCATATCATATGATACAATATCATATATTGCAATATAATATGAAACTATCATTCGATAAAATAATATATTATACAATATCATATTCTACAATATTGTATAATAATATACAATACTATACATAACAATATGATAATACAATATCATATCATTATGTACAAAAAAATTTATACAATATCATATTGTATCATATAACTTTTTACAATATAATGTATGATATTACATTATATCTTATAACACAATACTGTATCATATCATAGAATATTATATCAAAGGAATCATGTTTTATCATTTAACAACAAACACATCTATCAGGCAGGTTTGAGTGAGGAAGGAGAATTTTTTAGCATCCTTGATAATGGAGATCAGGCTCTGCATCTGAAGCTACCTCTGCAATTCATTTATAAAAGCTAAATCAATTATGCAAGCTATTATCTATAAAACATGTATACTGTTCCAACAAACTAAACCTTATCCAGCATCCTAAACCTTTAGCTTAGATTCAGCATTCATGCCTGTCAAAGCATCATGAGATGCATCATCCATGCAAGTTTGGTGAAGAAGGACCAGTAATACCTAAGTTATAATCATCAGAGGGCACCTGCTCCAAAAACTTTAACCAGCTCTTAAAACCTTAACCTTATCCAGCATCCGAAAACTATGGCTCAGATTCAGCATTCATGCCTGTCAGGTGCATCAGTATCGTAAGACGCACCATCCATGCAAGTTTTGTGAAGTTAGGACCAGTAATAACTAAGATATTTTTTTCAGCATCCTCGATAATGGAGATCAGGCTCTGCATCTGAAGCTACCTCTGCCATTCATTTATATTATAGTGAGATCATATATGCAAGTTTGAAATAGTGCTATTGCCTATTAAACATGTGACCTGTTCCAAAAAAACTAAACATCATCCAGCATCCGAAACCTATGGCTCCGATTTAGCATTCAAGTCTGTCAGGTGCATCAGTATAATAAGATGCATCATCCATGCAAGTTTGGTAAAGTTAGGACCAGACCAGTAGTAACTAAGAAATGCCTGTAACAAAAACTTTAACCTGCTCCAAAAACCTTAATCTCATCCAGCATCCGAAACCTTTGGCTCAGATTCAGCATTCAAGCCTGTCAGGTGCATCAGTATCATAAGACACACCATCCATGCAAGTTTGGTGAAGTTAGGACCAGTAATAACTAAGATATAATCATCAGAGGGCACCTGCTCCAAAAACTTTAACCAGC
This sequence comes from Magallana ariakensis, assembly GCA_020458035.1. Classification (NCBI taxonomy): domain Eukaryota; kingdom Metazoa; phylum Mollusca; class Bivalvia; order Ostreida; family Ostreidae; genus Magallana; species Magallana ariakensis. The sequence goes on from CM035811.1 coordinate 63,867,860, forward strand.
TCTAAAAACCTTAACCTCATCCAGCATCCGAAACCTATGGCTCATTTTCTTTTAATTTTCAGCAACGGAAGGTTAACATATATAAGTAAAGTTTTTGCCAAATAAAAACGAAATTGACCAGATAGTTTTTATGCTATCTGCCCTCATAGTTTGGTCCTATAAACGTGTCTTGGCAGCCATTTTACATAGGCTATAGACATTGCATAGAATAAAAGGATATGTTAGCGAATCAAATTTAATTTTATTTGTAATAGATAAAAAAAATACCTTTCCCCTAACACAGAATATGAAAAGATCGCGTAAATGTTTTTGATATTGCAAATTATAATTTCAATCTTAATAATTGACGCTGCAATAAAAAATGAACGTTTATTTTTGTCAATAGTTATGTCAAAGTCTCAACTGACGTCATCGTAAGACGTTGACTCTGACGTGGATAACGTCAATTTTGAAGAAGAGGCGAAATGATTAAAATACTTCTGAACATTATTCTAAGGGTTCACTTCTTTAAAAATACTTTTTATGATAAGTAAATTTTAAAAATAAAAACGTTACATGATTACCTGAATATTTGAACATTTTACTCTGCATTAGCGTTTTACGACATTAAAACTATTTTCTTTAATTATTGCGCAATACCCTGCGCAGAAGACGCAAAATTTTAAACCCGCGACTGACCTTAAGTTTACTATTTCTATACCCCTCGAAACAAAGTTTGGGGGTATATAAGAATCACCTTGTCCATCCGTCCGTCTGTCTATCTGTTCGCCTGTCTGTGCAATCGGACTAAAAAAGGTTCTGCTTAAATTAATTTTAAATAATTGATGTGCGATTGTCAACATTCTACTGGAAAACCCTGATTTTATTTTTAATATCATCATGATGCAAATTGATATGATACATTGTGGTGATTATTATTGCAGGGAAGATTTTCACTAAAGCCCCTATTGTACGTGTAGCTAATAAGCACAATTGAAATTTAGAAGACATGCTAATTATGCCACTTATTAAATAACTTGTTTAACAAGTATGCAAAATTACTCCTGATGATAGTTGGTTTGCAGCTCAATTTAACAATATGCAGCTCAATTTAACAATTTTAAATATAAAATCAAAAACTTTGTGTAAAGCCGCTGAAACAATAATATGATGTTGGTTAAGTAATTTAAGAACTGATGAAAACACACCGTAAACTCGAAGTCAGAACTCAAGCACATTATGAGCACTCAGTGGGAGCGCAGTCATTTGTTAAAAGTAGAAGTTTGTAGGAATGCAGTTACACGCTTCAGGAGCTGAGTAGGATTCCCTTGGTTGCTTCACATTTTCACCTTGTAAAAATCTAAAATACAACTGCACAATGTTTTTGAATTTCCCTGCGATCCCACAGCAATTCCCGAAATATAACAATGTCGTGAAACTCTGGTGGAATGAAATCTGGTGTGACAGGACCTAAGCTTTGAGAAAACAATCAGGTTACCAGATATTTGCATTTGTTGAATTCTTTGAGCTGGATGATAGTAACAAACATTAGGATGTAAAATGTTGAATTGCAGTTCTCATATGAACTGCAATCATTATATCAATACACATGTAAATTATATCTTACACTGGCTAACAATTACCCCCCCCCCACCCCTTTCCTAATAAAATCACAACATACACGAGCTATAATTCAATAGTGTATTCGTAGTTTTAATAAATCTACAAATCTACCTGTGGTATTAAGGAGGAAATTTTAGGTAAAAAAAAAAATTCACTTTTTGGCTTTCTTGGAGTACTTCATGTTTATCAACTAGAAACCCAGATAGCAGGACGTCATTGGACCTTTGTTGGGCCAACAATGCTGCTTATGTTGGGCCACCGTATGCATTTAACATTGGGCCAGCGGCAATTTGCTCATCGGCCCTTAATCAGACTTGTTGGCTTATTGTTGGGCCAATGTAACACACAATATTGGGCCATTGTTGGGCCACTGTATTCTTTAAATATTGGGCAAACGTCACTTTTGTACGGTTGGGCCATTGTAAGCAATTAACATTGGGCCAACCGCAATTTGCTCATCGGCCCTTAATCGGACCAACTTGTTGTCTTATTGTTGGGCCAATGAAACGAACAACATTGGGCCATTGTTGGACCAATGTATTCTTTCAATATAAGACAAAAAATACCTGAGCAAAAAGAAAAGAGCAAAATATAATTAAATTGTAACATATTTTATTGCTCATGAATGCACTTCATTAAGAAAACATTTATAAAAAAAAAAAAACGAGAAGTTAATGATCACTTGTAGTAATACATGTATGGCGTTATCCCTGCTCTGATGTGAATGCACAAGTTCAGTAAAGTTAAGATATCAATAAGCAAGTCTAAAAAAAACAAAGAGGGTAAAACCACAGGTATGCCATAGTATTTTTTAGCACTGCCACTTTCCATCTGCCTCCTCTCCTGAGTCTCTTTCTCCCTTCTTTTCTTCTCTGCGGTAGTGTCCGTTACTTCCTTCCCCCTCTCTTTGGCATATCTTTCCCATTGATATTGTTCTCAATGTCCTTTGTTTATAGAATCAGCCGTTGCTCTGTTTTTTTTCGAACAATCTCTAAAACTGTAGTATTTAGTATTTAAAAACATTTGTTACCTTTCTCAGTAAAGAGTAAACATATATTACGATTAAATTTATAAGTACATGTATATCACTATATGTTTAAGCTTTCAAATAAAAATTTAACAAGAATAACAAGTCATAGAGTTTACATCATTCTTGCTAAAGTAAAGATGTTTATACTAAAATAACTGGTAAGTAACCTTTTAAATTCTATTTACTTTCAATGACTGTCCTTTAAAACAATCCTCGGAAGAAAAGTTTTTTCCCTTTCTCATAAATACTTACGATTTGGATGCAGATATGCAAGGTATCGGTCTCATTACTCTCATGTTAAATGAAAAATGGCGCAGGAACATGTACGATATTACGAAAAGTAGCCCGGATGTTGTTTACCCATGATGCTTAGCCAGATTCATGACATTGGGCCAACCCAGGGCCGATGTCAACCCCGCAACAAATACTCTCTCTAACTACAAGAGTTTTATGATATTATGCCAACAGTTAGCCCAACATTGGCCCCATAATACATTCCCAACTATCAATATTTCATGTTGGACCACCGTTGGTCCAATAAAGATAACCCAACGGCGATAATACAACCATATTGTGAGATTGGGCCAACGATGTGCTGCTATCTGGGAAATATCTAATTTTACTCCAGTATATCCTGTAAATAACTTCTCAGCATGGTCAATAGAAATGTTATGACCTTAAGACTCATATTCCTCTGCTTCATTTAATGAATCTTAAGGTTTGTTAATGTCACTGGCCATTTCAAGCTGAGTAACAACTTGCTGTTACACGCGCATGCTAAGGTCTTCTATCAGATGTCAATCACAAACTGGATGCTGATAAGATGTTAGGGGTGTGTTAATAATAGTAACTGTGTGAACTTTGAGAGACACTGCTTTAGGAACAGATGCAAAATGTGGTCACAAATTTAAGATTAACACTGCATGTGTACTTTATGAAGCAGAACGGAAATATTGTTTGGAAAGTGCAGTTGCAAACATCACAGGATGCATCAAGGTAATAAATACTTTTATTATATTCAAACGTTAAAATACATAACTAATTTTCTTTGCACTTCTGCTAATTAATTAATTCACTACAATCAAGGTAATTGCAAACCTAAAGCATATAAATTAATTTGATACAAAATCCTTGATTATCTGATATTTAAAATATTTACTGTAATCATCAAATTTTGAAAATGATGTGCAAAATCAAAATATAATCATAATACAATGTAATGTTTTAGGTTATGATGATTGGAAGTGACAAAATATTGCGCCTGGTGGATTTTGATTTGAAATCACTGCATGTGAATTGTTTGCTGGTCTAGTGGATGGGGAGCATTAATTTGGACAGAACTTGATCAAGATATAAGATGCTGGAAGATTCGGGTTTGTTATTCTTAATTTTAAATAATCTCATACTATAGCTGTCCTTCTGGGACTAATACTCCCACAAGGCTCTTTTGAAACAGTGTAATCTGCTAGCCACTTCTCATTTTACAGATTATCAATTTCCCCTACAAATGCTTATCTAAACCATTGCTAGGAAAATGGCCCTCTTGGGACAATGAATTCAGTAACACTATTTACTCCATTTACATGATGTGAGTTTTAGATCTTACAAATCAGACTTTGTAAATAGGAAAATGATAAACAGATATTAAGTCATATGGAATAGAAACATGCTCTATTTAAGAGAAAGTTAAGTATTAAATGTATGATTGATCTGCCGAAATGAATTGTCACACAGCTGTAACATGTACAAATCTAATGAGTGCACAGGCGACCATTTCACAAAGCATACTTAAGACTAAGTTATATCTTAGGAAAGAACTTTTTCCTAAGTTCATTAATTTTAACTTTAATACAGGTAAATTGATGTTTTAGGAACAAACTTAACATGGTGACAGTTTATGTTATATTAAAATGAATGATATGCACATTAAAGTTGAACAAAAATATTAGATTACGCGTATCATTAAGACTTTTTTACTTTACTTCTAATTTATTTAAACATATTTTATTGAATAAATTCAATAGGATTGGACAACAGGCATAGCCTAATATGTATATCCTCTCCTTGTAATATATCCACTTTGCTTCTAAACTGAAAACATTAGAACTATCAAATTGACAAATTATACATATATTTCTTCAATTAAGTTCTTTGGTGTGGACTTTCAATTTTTACAATTTTTTTTTAGATTATCTTGCACGCGAGGGTATATAGTTATATCTTGTGCACTGTGATAATTAAATTATTCATGCCCGAGAATTACTGATATCTTAAAAAGGAATAATTAAATACTACATAAATACTCAATTACAGAATGACTGGATGATTTGTCCTATCTCTCCACAAAATAAGCTTTTTTTTTTTGCGGGAGAAATGTAAGGTGTTTTCTTCATTTGATTTTTTTGTCGGGGGAGGGGGGGGGGGATAGAATTGACCGCAAATTAAATGGTTTAGGAATGTCGATGCTAAATCATCCGTGGGAATGCTGTTTCATTCAGAAATTTGCCTTTTATCCTCGCTTCTTCTATCAGCCAAGATGCATTTATTTGCAGTATTTTCTTTAAAAAAAAAACACCTCATTTTTAAATCAACCCTTACAAGCAGGCACGTAGCATCACTTTTTCTCGCAGCAAACATTTTTCTTAAATTTACATATCAAAAAGTGAATTAACATGGAGTCACCCCCCCCCCCCCACTTTTTTAGGAGCGTGTAAAAAATTGAAGTGAAAGAAAGGAAATTAACAATTAAGTTGAATTAACAACATTGAATTTGAAGAAATTAAAGTTATAGGTACATTACTGTGGATATCTCAACGAGCATTTTTATTTAGGATTAAGCATAATTATCTGTATATGTTAACTCGGGCTATTTATAATGGACCAACTAGACAAAAAATCACTGGATCATTTATAAATAACAACAGAAATTCTAGCAGTGACCAATGTTTTCAATTGATTAATGCGGTCATATCCAAATAATATTTAAAATGAAGAAATATAATTATGTACATGTAGCAAAAAACAAGAAAGATACTACGATCAATTCATTCTCTCTCAAATTAAAAAAATATCGTTTTCAAAGAATATACGGGTTTATTGCGTAATTCTTATCTACTCCTGTATGCGTGAATGTAAAATATTATACAAACAAATCTTAAGAACTTTTTAAGTTATAACTTAGGCATATCTTAAGTTCTGTCTTAGGAAACATCTTAGGAAATCTTTGTCAAACGGGCTCCAGGTCCACAATACTTCCAGTGCAACTAGTGATTGCATGGAGGAGTTGATTTAAAAATCATCTCCGAAAGGAGAGACAAAAAGACGGCCAGACATTTGAACAGGTGGTCACTGAGAATGATCCCACACAAACATCTGATTCATATGATTGGAGCTTGAATGATTTTGTTTAGCTTAACTTAGGTAGGGCACAGAGGTAACTGAGACTTTTGATGAAACAAACATAAAGTCCTTAGTATGACAAGTTCAAATTCATGATGAGCAAATATTCTGAATATTTTATGCTTCTAAATTTCAAACAAAAATAAGTTTGACCAAGCTCATCAAGCTTAATTTACTGAATTCTGGTATTTCCTTGCTGCAACATTAAATTGATAGGATGAACAGAATCTGAATTATTCAACTTTCTTGTTTGGTGTGGTTAATAATTCCTGCTTTAATTAAGTGATGCAAATCCCATCTGCTCAGCTGTGTGGCTTAAAACAAATATAATTTACAGCTGTGAACCATTCTCATACTCACAAGAATGACCTGCCCGATAACAATAGCTTTGGGATTTGATGTGAAGTGTTAAGATCTGCCGCCATCCAAAACAAATTGCAATGATACCAATGTGTTTTAAGACTAGAGCAGAAATTTAAGAGTATATTGATGTTTGGTAGATTTGCTTGGATTCTGTAAATGTTTAAACATATTTAAGTACATAGATATATATATCCAAAGAGAAATATTTGTTGAACAAATCTCTCTCTCTCTTTCTCTCTCTCTCTTTCTTTCTCTCTCTCTCTCTCTTTCTCTCTCTCTCTCTCTCAAGTTAAGCAGGGAGAAACTTATGTGACCTTTAATATATATACTGGCCATAACTGGGTATTTCTTCTTAAAGAATGTCAATACTTAAATGTATGTTTTGTGAATTTGTGTGTACTTAACAAAAAACATGTTATATCTTCATTATGAAATGTAATAACAGGAAGTTATTTAGCAATGATGAATTAAAATGCAAATATGTATCATACATAGATTCTATAGAAGATCTGGACACCCCCCCCCCCCCCTGGAAGGAAATCAATGGGGCTACAGAAAAGTTAAGAAGTCATCCAGCCAGTCAAACAGTATGAACAGAAGATAAACAGAACAGAAGATAAACCTTGGCTCTTTCAGGAAAATGCAGTTCTACTTGGGAACTCAATCCTGAATTTGATGGATACGAGCTTTATGTTTTTAATAATTATAAAAACATATGCACTGAGAAAATTATTAATATAGTTAAATTTTTAATTATATAAACATCTAATCTAATTACAAAATAAACTTGATATTGAATATAAAAAGAAATATTAAATTAGTATTCTTAATTACATGTCTGTGTACTTTTATTGAAAACAATTAATTATAATTTCATCTACAATACAAGATCAATTTTTGACACCAATTAATATACATGTATTTGCCACTTAAAAAATACACAAGGGGCACCGATAGAACAGACCGACCAAAAATGTAAAAAAAAACTGTTATTTTGATTTGTAACCAACAACAAATATAAAAAATTCAAACTCCTTTTACTTTATATCGAGTAATCGACTAAGAAAATTTTAGCTGATCATTATCGGGACTGAGCGATAGTCAAGTACTCGAGTACTTGTTAACATCCTTAATATTTACGTTAAGTATAACATGTTTAAATGCTTATTTAATTTAAGATTATTATATTTCAACTTATTTGTTGTTTTTACTTTCAAATGTAGGAAATTGGAACATTCCTCAGGTACCATGTAAAGGTTTCAGTTAAAGAGAAAAGAGGAACGTTCCTCATGTTCTTTGTGAAGATTTCAGTTGTAGTGAAAGAGGAACGTTCCTCAGATGACTTGTCAAGATTTCTATTGAAGTGAAAAGAGGAACGTTCCTCAGATGATTTGTCAAGATTTTAAGTCAGGTGAAAGAGGAATGTTCTTCAGCTGCTTTGTGAATATTTGAACTGTAGGGATTTCAGTTTAAGTGAAAAGAGGAACGCTCCTCTTATGCTTCATGAGTTTTTAAATGGATAAGAGGAACATACCTCATTTTAAATGTCTGTGTAATGCATTTAAATGTCAATGATTCAGGAAAATTCCATTAACTTAAGACTTGTAAAGGCTTATTTTTGGCAAAAAGGGGTGTAAATGGATGCAGATGTGAAAAACAGGGTCAAAAAAAGGGAATTTTGATTTTCCCTTTTTGATTTGGATTGTGTTGAATATAAAATTGACAACTTATTAAATTTTGAAAGAAGAAGAGAGATAGAAAAAGAATGGGAAGGGAAGAATATGAAGCAATGAAGAACATTATTAAAGGACTAAGCCGTATTTATCAAACATTTAACAAAGACTTACACACATGGAAAAGACACAATGTGAAGTGTGCTGCTCTCGAAACGGAATAATATGTTCCGTCCGGTTTGGTTTTTTGATTTATCGGTAATGGCAGCCATGTGCTTGGCCTGCTGTTTTTGTTCGCATCATTTTGTGGAATTCGGCCTATCTAAGGAGTAAGTTTTATTTTATTCATGTCAATTTATGTCCATTATGATCTTGTGTATCTAACGATGTCATGCAATATCTCTTACTTTGTTTAAATTCTGCAACTGCGTTGTTTTGTGTAAGCGCGTGTTCGCAATATAGGATAGGCATAGGCCTGTTTAGCTAGCATGTTCTAGTCACACATTTATCTGTGTATATGTCGTCGGGTAAAGTTTAGTCATATAACATTCAGTATTGTCACAGCTAAATTACTGCCATTTTTTTGGAAATTGTTATATTAGACAAATTCTGACTTTTATTATTGTACTTTTCAGTTTTTCACCCTCTCACGAGGTCTGGAATAAATAAATAGCCGATATACATGACAGTGAAAAATCTTTTAATTCGGGCTATATCCTATGGATCTTCGCCAGACTAGGAAGATGACTGATCTTGGATTTCAGCAATATGAACAAAGTGTTTCAAACTTTACATCAAAGGTGTTAGACATTAAAAGAAACATTGACTCTATCATTGCCAATACGAAAGATGTGGACTTAGCGCAGGGTCAAAATATCATTGACAATATCCATAAGCACTTGGAGTTTTACGAGCTTCTTAGTGACAAGTATGTAAGTTATTTAAGGGGTCACAGAACCGTGGAGAGTTCAAATGAAAAGGCCTCTCACAGACTAGTCCGCTCATCTCTATGTGACAAGACAGCAGCCTTTGTCAATCAGTTGCAGTCTGCACTGCCGAAGATGGAATCATCCAAGGCCCCATCGCTTGTTCCCTCAGTCATATCGGGAAAATCAGGATCAAGTCAACTTACTGCTGTCTGGATGCAACATTCTACAAATGTTGAGAAAGCAAAAGCACGTTTGAAGTATACTGCCGAGGAGGCTGAGCTCATCAAACAGGAAGCTGCCTTGAAAGCCAGCAGGAATTTGTTGACGGTGAAGCGTGAACTGGAAGAAGCTGAATCCGGGTTGAGTGCTATCTGTAAAGTGTTGGACCTTTCCCAGTCTACCACAAAATCCGTGGAGAGTGATCATGGCAGGTACAAACCCCCTGTGTCATCCAACTTTCATGTGCTTCGTTATATGGATGATAACAGAGATGATTGTACCCCCCTCCAGATGTTCCTCCTGAGGTGAACGTTCATGAACATGATAATGACAAACCTCTTCCTCAAAAAACTACACATACATGTACCAAGCCCTCCTTGTGTGCAACAGAAAATAAGACACATGAAACAAACCCAAGTGTCGTTTTATCCACTCCTAAGCAGAATCCGACTGAAGCCGCTGACTTGGCAAAATTAGTTGCCAAGAACCAGTTACTGCCTATGAGACTCTGGAACTTTAATGATGATTCCGGTCGTTACCTGACATGGAAATACAGTTTCATGAATGTCATAAGTGAAATCAGTGCAACAACTCTGGAACACTTGGACCTATTAGTGAATCACCTTGGACCAGAGTCCAAAATCCAAGCTGAAAATATCCGAGCAACAAATTCGCGGAACCCAGAAAAAGCAGTCAATAATATATGGGAGCGTCTAGACCGTGAATATGGAAGTGCAGAGACTATTGAACTGTCACTTAAGCAGCGCATTAGCAGTTTTCTGCTCTTTCAGATTGTGACCGCAAGAAATTTCTGGACTTGTCTGATCTAGCTGCAGAAGTGGAATCAGTGAAGTGCGATCCTGTGTTTAGCACAGCATTTTCATACTATGACACATCCAGTGGCATCAACGAATTTGTACGTAAACTGCCAAAGCGTTTCCGTGAAAAGTGGGCTTCAGAATGTGACAGATATAAGATGAACAATCATGTTTCGCAAGTACCATTCTCTGTGTTTACGAAATTTCTGAGTGATCTCGCCCGTGTGCGCAACGATCCTAGTCTTCTGTTTGAGAGTTCCTCTTCCCATACTGGCCATGGTAACACACACCCAGCTCAGCAGAGGAGCAAGAGTGGACTACGCAACGCTTATCGTCAAATGGCTGTGTCAGCTAAGAAGACGGATGTTACGATAGATGTGAACTCTAACATTGTCAGTGTGAAATGCCCCATCCATGGAACTAGTTCAAGTCATTCGCTTAAAGACTGTATGAAATTCCGCGGAAAAACATTTAAGGAACGCAAGGACTACCTTTTCAAGAATGGCTACTGTTTGAAGTGCTGTGGTTCAAGACGTCATCTTCATAAAAACTGTAAAGAAAGTGTGAAATGTGACATGTGTGGATCTACAGAGCATGTAACAATCCTTCACCCTGAACTTTAGTCCAGAATTGAGCATGAGGGGGAGCAGCCTAGAGTGAGTCACGAGGGGGAGAGTCTCCATGTAGGCACCTACTGTATTGAAGTATGTGGAACTAAGTACAACACCAGCAAGTCATGCGCAAAGATTGTGCCAGTATATGTGTACCCGGTTGGTGAACAATACCGTGCGCGCAAGGTGTACTGCATGATAGATGACCAGAGCAACAAATCGTTAGCCACATCCGCCTTTTTTGATGCCTTTAGGGAGTGTGGTGGGCAAACTGAATATGTTTTATCTTCATGTGCCGGAAAGTTTGTTTCCTCAGGACGCAAGGCATCTGGATATTTCGTTCAATCGTTTGATGGATCATGTACTCTAAGTTTACCTTGTTTAATAGAGTGTAATGACATTCCGAACAATCGGCATGAAATACCGTCTCCTGCAGTGGCAGATAACTATACGCACCTTCATGACATTGCACCCTTCATACCGGATCTTGATGACGGTGCTGAAATTGAACTCCTGATCGGAAGGGATCTAGTCACTGCACACCACGTGTTGGATCAACGTGTTGGAGAAGAGGGACTTCCTTATGGCCAGAAGTTACCCCTTGGTTGGGTTATCATTGGAGATGTGTGTCTGGGCAAAGTGCATCAACTTGATGTGATAAGTGTAAATAAGACTTCAATTCTCATAAATGGAAGATCCACGCATTTACAGCCCTGTGAAAGTGAATTTATTGTGGAAGAGGAGCCTATCTTTCAACGTATACCAGGGGATGAGAAACCAGGGTTATCGATAGAAGATCGTAAGTTCCTACATATCATGGATGCTGGTTTCCAAAGAACGTCTGATGGCAAGTGGCAAGCTCCGTTACCCTTTCGCCATTGTAGACCTGTCTTACCTGACAACAGGTCACTTGCTCTTCGAAGAGCCAGATCATTGGACATTAGCTTGAGATGTAATCACCTCAAATATGAACAAGTTAAGGAATTCATAGAGAGGCTACTCATGAACCAGCATGCTGAGTTAGCACCTGAGTTACCTATGTCAGTGGAGCGATGGTACCTACCTATGTTTGCAGTGTATCATCCCAAGAAACCAGACAGTGTGCGTATTGTATTCGACTCATCTGCCAAGTTTCAAGATGTGTCCTTGAACAGTGTTTTGTTTCAAGGCCCTGATTTGTGCAACAGCCTGCTTAGTGTCTTGCTAAGATTCCGAAGAGAAAAGATAGCAGTCACCATGGACGTTGAGCAGATGTTTCACAATTTCAAGGTCCCAGAAGACCAGCGTCGTTACTTACGATTCCTGTGGCACATGGACAGTGACTTAGACCAGCCATTGGTGGACTTTCAGATGACGGTTCACGTTTTCGGCAATAGCCCGTCACCGGCCGCGGCAACGTTTGGTCTCAGGAGGGCAGTTGAGGGATCCCCAGAAGATGTGAGGGATTTAGTATGTAACAACTTCTATGTGGATGATGGCCTTTTATCCTGCGCAACTGAAGAGGAGGCCATTAGCCTTGTGCATCGTACCAAGGAAGCACTACAAGATGTTAGAAACATTCGACTTCACAAGTTTTGCTCCAATAGCAGGAGAGTGTTAGATTCATTTGCCCCAGAAGACCTGGCAAAGAACTCGAAAAACCTTGACTTTGGGTCGAATACATTCCAGTACAACGCAGCTTGGGATTGTTATGGAACACAGAGATGGATGAATTTACCATTAAAGTCAACACATTAGAAAAAGCATACACTAGACGAGGCTTGTAGCCTACTATAAACAGTGTATATGACCCGATTGGTTTTGCCCAGCCTGTCGTCATCAGAGGCAAGTTACTGTTACGAGAGATGATGTCTGTGACGACAAATACGGACTGGGATGAACTGTTGCCTGCATTTCTGCATGATGAATGGTCATCATGGGTTGATTCCCTGAGTCACCTGGAAAGCTTTTGTGTGCCGAGGAGTTACAGCAGTTCCTTTGTCAATGCCACCAGACGTGAATTGCTTGTGTTCTGTGATGCATCGAAGGACATTATTGCTGCTGTGGCATATCTCAAACTTCATGAGAATGACACGTAAAGCATCAGTTTCTTGCTTGGAAAAGCCAAGGTTGCCCCCGCCCATGGGCACACTATCCCTCGGCTCGAGTTGTGTGCGGCAGTTTTAGCAACCGAAATTGCCGAGACTGTGAGAGATCAGCTGAACATCCCACCACAGGACTTTCATTTCTTTTCGGACAGTCAGATAGTACTTGGCTATATCTCAAACGAAAGTCGTAGATTCTATGTGTACGTGGGAAACAGAGTGGCACGCATTCGTCTCTTTAGTATGCCAACCCAATGGAAGTTTGTTCAATCTGTACTAAATCCAGCAGACATTGCCACCAGGCCTGTACACCCTTCTATGCTGCAAGATACAAGCTGGATATGTGGACCAACCAGCCCGCTCAGTGCTCCAATTGAACACTTTGAATTAGTGGACCCAGGGTGTGATGTGGAAATTCGCCCAGTGTTAATCAGCAACAAGACAGACATAATAGATGTAGCACAGTCAAATCATGAGACAAAGCCACCAACTTGTCAGACAGAAGTATTCTCTGAGAGGTTCACTAGATTTTCCAAGTGGGACAGGCTTATACGTGCAGTCGCCCGTCTGAAATTTATGATTCGACAGTCTCAGAAAAACATTGACAACTTACCTGATAGTCCCAGTGATTCGGAACTCTTGAAGGAGAGTGAACGTTCCATCATTGCGTCAGTTCAGAGAGATGTATTCAGCACAGAATTTCGATGCATTGAAAACTGCCTGGACATTCCACATTCTAGTACTATCAGAACTTTATGCCCAAAAATTGGTGCAGATGGACTGTTACATGTTGGTGGACGGTTGAACAATGTGACATCAGAAGGTATTCCATCAAGGTAGACTTTTTACAGAGGGAGCTGTACGTTCTGCCGGATTCTGGGTAGTGAATTCAAAACGGATGACCACTGCAGTGATAAGGACTTGCGTTGTATGTCGTAAACTTCGGGGACAGCCAGGATGGCAGCATATGGCGGATCTTCCAGAGGATCGTTGTGAACCGTGCCCCCCATTTTCGTATGTGGGAGTTGACACTTGTGGCCCATGGCTAGTTGTGCATCGTAAAACAAGGGGTGGAAGTTCAAATCAGAAACGTTGGGCATTATTGTTTACCTGCCTTGTAACTCGGGCTTTTCATATTGAGGTCATCGATGAACTTACCAGTGCTGCATTCATAAATGCATTGAGACGTTTTATTGCAATTCGTGGTCAAGTCACACAATTCCGCTCCGACAGGGGAACGAACTTCGTCGGCGCTGTAAGCGAGCTCTCCATCAATGCAGAATTCATTGAGAACGGTCCTGTTTCCAAGTTCCTGTCAGATTCCCGGATTGTGTGGAAATTCAACCCTCCTCATGCTCCACACATGGGAGGAGCATGGGAGAGACTCATCGGTGTTTCAAAAAGAGTTTTGAATGCCATGTTACTTGATCACCAGCAAAGAGACATCACACATGATGTACTGACCACATTGATGGCAGAAGTGTGTGCTATTGTTAACAATAGACCATTAACAGATGTTTCTAGTGATCCGGAAGCACCTACTCTACTTACCCCGTCGATGCTGTTGACAATGAAGACAAAACATGATGTTAAACCTTTCCCTTCATTTGGTTCCAAGGATGCCTTAAAATCTATCTGGAAACGTGTGCAAGTGATGGCAGATGAATTCTGGCATAGATGGAAAACTGAGTACCTCCATAACCTAAAATATCGCAGGAAGTGGCAGGGCCATGCTGTGGATTTGAAATACGGAGACTTAGTTCTATTGATTGAAGATAATTCCCCGCGAAACGAGTAACCCACTGGTATCATACATAGACCATTCTCTAGCCAAGGCGGAAAGGTCCGCAAAGCTAAAGTTGCAGTTTTTAAGGACAATAAACGTGTCACTTATGTGAGACCAGTCACCCGACTCATAACCGTTTTGGAGACTGATTGACATTTTGTGTACTTATAATTTGAGATTTGTTAAGTCAAGACTTGTGTACCGCTACATGAAGTTAGCTCAGTATATGTAGCATCGGATTATGTAATTACAGAAGTATGTAATGCAGAGTAAATTCTATCATGTATATTTTTGGGAGCTAAGTGATTTCTGGTAGAAATCAGAGGGGGAGTGTGCTGCTCTCGAAACGGAATAATATGTTCCGTCCGGTTTGGTTTTTTGTTTTATCGGTAATGGCAGCCATGTGCTTGGCCTGCTGTTTTTGTTCGCATCATTTTGTGGAATTTGGCCTATCTAAGGAGTAAGTTTTATTTTATTCATGTCAATTTATGTCCATTATGATCTTGTGTATCTAACGATGTCATGCAATATCTCTAACTTTGTTTAAATTCTGCAACTGCGTTGTTTTGTGTAAGCGCGTGTTCGCAATATAGGATAGGCATAGGCCTGTTTAGCTAGCATGTTCTAGTCACACATTTATCTGTGTATATTTCATCGGGTAAAGTTTAGTCATATAACATTCAGTATTGTTACAGCTTAATTACTGCCATATTTTTGGAAATTGTTATATTAGACAAATTCTGACTTTTATTATTGTACTTTTCAGTTTTTCACCCTCTCACGAGGTCTGGAATAAATAAATAGCCGATATACATGACATGAATGTACATGTATTTGATAGAGTGATCATGAGAGAGAGAAAACATGAAGAGAAAAATATTAATTTACCAGTCCATCGGCGCCAACTCGACCTCTCCCTGTGACCTTAACACACACTCGATGGACCACTGGTTGAAGTTCGTCTTCTGATTGGTCCATACCCATCCTAGGTAATAAACAAATATTTCTTTAAATGTACAGAGATCAAGAACAATGTCTGATGAAATGAGTGAGAAATCATTTCAATATCACTGGGTTTTGGAATATACACTTTTTAAAAGAAGGAAAGTTTTTTTTCAACAACAAAAATGGTCTCAAAGTCAAATTAATACAATTGTAATAGGAATGAAGGAATGAGCATATAAATACCGGTACATTGAAAACATATCGATGGACCGGGAATCCAACCTGGGACCTCTGCAACTCCAGTCAGGAGCTCTACCACTGAGCTACCCAGGCCGATATCCACGGTCCATATAGCCCCAACTACTACACAATTCTAAATCTGTTTCACTAGCTACCATTCCAGTCATTTTACATGTATATTCCATATCGCAACATGTTGTTCAGATAGAAAATACATGTTCATGTACATGTAATAGAGGTTAACAATAATTCCTCTGGTCAGATAAAAAACAAAAAACAAAATTGGAAAGAAAAACATTAAAGAGAACAATTGAATGACCATCACTTACCTCGTTTGCTCCTGATAGACGGGGATAATCGGATGTTGTCATATCACCAGCAATAGCATCTGAAACAAAAGATAGCTCATATACAGTCGTTTGACCAGTTCCGAATTTTGACCAGTTCCCGAATGGAGTCTGCCCAAGTAGCCCGAAGGTTCATTAGTCCGAAGGCCCCGTAGTTCGAAGGGTCATTAGTCCGAAGGTCCACTAGTCCGAAGGTTCATTAGTCCGAAACTCGATGTAGTAAATGTTGTGACGGTTAGAATAACTACAAGGGTCAGGTTTGATTAATCATTTTTCACCTTAACAAATTCTTGGAGGTTTAAAACACAAAATGCTATGAAAAAAGAGTACTATAATATAAATTGTTATCTATATATAGATCTGTCAGATTTTTTTCGTATACTTGTATGTATAATAATTTTTTTCTGGTATTCAAATTTCTGCCTCTTCAATTTGACTTTATTTCTCATGAACGTTATTTCCAAAATAGGAATGATATGTTTCGAAGTGGAGTTTTTCGAATAGGAATAACAATTTACATAGCTGCTTATAAATCATATGAATAAAGAATAAGAGTGACGCAATTTATTAGCGGATAACAAAGACGGAGTCATCGAAAAAGCATATCCTATTATGAAATGAGGTATAAAAAATTATCTTACACTCTCTCTCTCTCTCTCTCTCTCTCTCTCTCTCAAAACAAAATTAAAACTCTTCTACGTTCAATTTATTATCTATTTGTAAGCACGTCAAATATTCTATGATATATACTGATGTGTTGGAGAGTTGCAATAAAGAGATTAAGAATAACATCTTTTGGAATTATAATATTTTATTTAGTATGAGTAAAGGATTTGCACGAACAAATAAAGAGAGTGAAAAACAAAATAATAAAAAATGTACAAATGTTTAGAAGGGGAATATATACATTGTATTTTAGAAGTAACATGGGAGTTTGTTTAACTTAAAATAGAAAATATAGATTTCAAAGGGGGGGGGGGGAGTTAAAACGCTGTTCTACATTCACTTTGAGTATCTTAAATTTTTGTATTTTAAAAAAATGTAATTATTTCATATTAACTGATTAAAATTGAATCATTTTAGCAACTTTCTTTGCAGTTGCTTAGGACGAATTCTTACGTGAAAAATTGCTGCATGGAAATAATTTGAAAAGACTTCTCAAACTAATCACATGTGATACATTCAAACTAATAAACCTTCGGACTAGCGGGCCTTCGGACTTATGAACCTTCGAACTAGTGGGCCTTCGGACTAAAGAACCTTCGGACTACTGGACCGTGACCGTTCCAAATACTTCAGAAGTTAAGTAGCAAATAATTAAAGAAATAAGAAATGGAGAAAAAAAATCAATACCTTTTATATAAACACGTATTAATGGTTGTTTAATTCCTGCAGTAGTTTCATTTTTTGCGGCCATATATGTATTTGATATCGGTCTTAGATTAGTCGACCTACTTTCGCTTTGTAATAAATCCAGGTCATTGCAACGCCAATATGCGCATAAAATCGTCTGTCGGTGCCTTAAATTTTCACTTGTAACAAGATTTCTTTTATTAAACGTAGGTTAAGTATGTATTCTAACATACCCAAAAGCATACAGGATAAAAAATAAAATAAAACGCAAGTGGATGCAGAATTTTATTGAGCCGTCAATTTACGAGTTCCGAATACCCAATATGTTTCCCTCTGTTTAAGGATTGAATGAAGGGATGGATTAAAACAAATACTTCTGGAATTCATTAAATGTCTTTCTCAGTCTTAAATAAATAATATTGTACCACAATAATGATAAATGGAGGCGCTGCGACTGTATTCCGACAAGATGTTAGAAACCAGTCTAAATTATTGTTACGGTGATTTTGTCTGTCATTTCCGTGCAAATCAAACTGTATAGGTTAAGAAAATACAATAAACTGAGTGGTTTGCATTAAACCTGTAATTCAACAGGTTCAATCGATGATTTTAGGGCCGAAACTTTTTTATCTACATTCGATATGTGCTATTCGGAACTCATCGGCTTATTCGCAACTGGTAAAATGGCTTCCCGCGTAATTTGTTAGAATAAAATTTTATTTAAAAAAGTTGCATTAATATCAGCAAGGATATAGTGTATATCAGCCAAACAATCAGATCTAAAAATAACATCCGGGAACATTTACAGTACCGCCAAATCCGTACCCTATTCGAAACTGGTCAAACACCTGTAGGAATAATGACAAATACATGTACGTACAGCACAGTAGTTCAACCCCATGTACATACATGTATCTTTAAGTTTGTTTAGATTTTGCATCAACAATTGCATCAAAACATTTCTATAGATGTTGGACAATAGTCCGTTATGTTTGATGCAGACATTCAAGGTACTGCATGGGGGGTTTTTTCCCCAAGGCATGAAAAAAACACCTTTTTTCTCTTCTTATATCAATAAAGTATGCTTTTTATCTCACCTGAGCTGAAAGCTTAAGTGAGCTTTTCTGATCACATTTCGTCCGTCGTTCGTCTGTCCGTCCGTCCGTCCGTCTGTCTGTCTGTCTGTCCGTCTGTAAACTTTTCACATTTTGAACTTCTTCTCTTAAACCACTTGGCCAATTTCAACCAAATTTGGCATAAAGTATCCTTATGGTATGGTGAATATAAATTGCAGAAATGAAAGACCGATCTTTATTCAAAGCGGAGAAAACCTCGAAACTGTAGAAAAAGGGGGTGCATTTAAAGGCTAATTCTGTTTCAAATTTAAGTAATTTACGAAAAAAATTATAAAGAGATAATCGCGGTCAATCAGTTAATAACTTCGGGTTCGGTATTCCATATCTCGAAAACGAAAGTTCTTTCTTGGAAGCAGCCATGTTTAACGCATGACAAACGGGTCAAACTGACAAAGATGAATTTGCTTGTTGTGCAACAGTTTACGTGCGAAGGGAATATTTGAAACATGCAAAATATATTTGTGCCGATTTTGTGAAGTAAATTGAGGTTAAATATTTCAATGCGTTGACATGTTAACTTGTGACGGTGGTTTTAGCTTGTTTTGTTTTTCGTTTCATTTTCGTTAATTATGCTTTTTAACTTGAGGGGAACTATCGCCTGTATTTTGGAATTTTTGGAAATTTGGATTAATCACTAGAAATGTCTCGCTAAACGTTAAATACTTGTACAGAAAAATTAAAAGGATCATATGCTGTTACTACTTTCTGGGACCCCCTCCTTATACGATGAATTATATGAAATCTACACCAACTTTGAGGTTTTTCAGACACAATTAAATAAAAACGACCTCTTTAAAACAGTTTAAAACATTACTCTTACGGGGATAAATGTATTATCGCTTTTGAATAAAGATGAAAATAAAGGGTGGGCCTTAGTAAAATACTAATAGAGTGATATGCCTGTCAATACATTGCAGTGGCGTCGGAAGCTATTTAAAAGTGGTTGAGAGGGGGGGGGGGGTGGCTAGACCTTATCAGAAATCTGTTAAAGCAAAAAAAAAGAATGACTTTGAGTAGGCTATGTCTAACTTTGCAAAAAAAGTGGTGGGGGGGGGGGCTTAGCCCCACCCCCGGTTCTGACGCCTATGCATCGATTATAATAGCTCTTTAACATATCGCATGACAACATTTTTCATTCGAGTGTATTCATCGATCAAGTGAGTAAAGTAATAAAACGTCACACGAGTTCACGCCTGGTAAACAACAATCGTTTATAATGCGGAAGACCAATTAAATTTTTGAATGTTTTTAATTTGAATGCATTGAGGTACAATTTTCTTCTTTCACATATAGGATTTTTTTAAATAAAATACAATAACTAGTTAGTAGTTGAAGAAGAAAATGGACCTATATGCATGCTCTGATATATTTTGATCGCTTTATAAAGTGAGGGGTGGGGGAGGAAGTTAACAGTGTACCCCTACCAAACATTTAGTTTTATATCTTGCATAGGATCTTGTTTTTGGTAAAAATGTTAATTCATAAAGGTACAATGTCAAAGATTAAGTGTATGAAAATAAGTGTAAGATTTGGATACTTGTTGTTATTCTTTTTTTTTGTTATTCTACCGAGAGGCTATATAGCACAATATCCTTTGAACACCCATATAAAGCCATTGTTGCTCAGGTGAGCGATGTGGCCCCATGGCCCTCTTGTTAAAACGTGTGTTGACAAACGTTTTATAAAGTCAGATATCCTAAAGGACTTTTATTCTTATTTTAAAATCCATGACCAGCTGATGACTGTATTAACTGCATGATGATGCATGATGATAAATGATGCCATATGCTAGCCATTCCCGTTAATTTACGAATGCATCCATATTTCTTCAACATGCACCAGGCAAACTGATTCAGAACTTGTGAAAAAAACGAACAAATGTCTCAATTTGCATTTATTCTTCAGATTTTGCCGGCATATGTTATTGTGTGTACATAATCAACAGCCAACCAGGAGTAACTAGAATTACCGAAATGCCCGGTGAAAACACCGAAATGCCCTTCAAAAACACCGAAATGCCTCATTTAATATACAAATATTTAACATAATAGTATGAATCTTAAATGTTTAAATGTATTTCCCCAATTTTTAGTTTGATAATGTAAGTATTTTGACATAAATAGCGATTTTTAACATGTGTTGACATTGGGTTAAGAACAATAACTCTTGCAAGAATTGCATTTTCACTTGAATGGAGGTGTGAAATTTTATTCCCAGGATAAAATAACTACGAATTCAAAATAACAGGTTATTAGCTTTTATTTTTCATATTTATCAAAGAATGCTTTGACAAGATAATACAATAGATATTCCTTTTTCTATCAGAATCGCTCCTTTCTCATGCACACGTATGTAACACAAGTTCAAGTATAAATATACAGATATAACCAGGGACGTATA
Organism: Magallana ariakensis; assembly: GCA_020458035.1. Lineage (NCBI taxonomy): Eukaryota > Metazoa > Mollusca > Bivalvia > Ostreida > Ostreidae > Magallana > Magallana ariakensis. Next base: position 63,888,795 of record CM035811.1, read on the forward strand.
TACGAGTATATACGTCCCTGATATAACGTTATATTTCTTATCTCAAATATATAAAATGTATATATTTGTATTGCTTAAGTAGTTAAAAATCCATATAGAGTGGAAGCAAATATTAAAATAACAACAATAGCAACTATTGTAATGCCATATTACTAAGTTCACATCGATGTAAAACATAATCAAAAATGAGTAAGCATGGAAGCAGAACAAGATGCATTGAAATTTCATGTTCAAAGAAAAGAAAGGTCAATGACTGGACAACACTCAAAAATAATTATTAAATGTACGACATTCGATTCCTACCCATTAAATGGGCACCTCAACAATAAGGTACGACGTTCGCATTGAAGTAACATTAAATAATAAAGATTTGGGGTTTTTATTCGTCTGAGTCCTTTCTTTGATCTTCCTTTTCCTTTGTTAATGACCTAATTTTTCCCCATTGACCGTGGCTTGACAAAAGTCATTTGTCCGTTTGTTGATGTCAGTTTTTTTGTCTTTAGGCCTGAAACTACGAAAACGTTTTTAATGTCGGTCCCGTTCGTCGGTAGTTTTTGATGCCCATACTGTTTTTGACATTTGGAATTGCTGCGACAACTCACAGAATGGACAGCTCATAGAAAGGACAAGTCATGGAATAGACAACTCATGGATACGAAAACACATCGATACTCATCGACAGTCATCGAAAGTGAAAAATAAAACATAATAATTATAAAGATTTTTATTTTTATTCACATAAACATTTTTACAATGCAAGTACCTAATATTGTGGGCAAGCCCCTCAAGATAATTTAATAGTTGCTATCTTTGATTCGTTTCTCGACGGTTGACACGATTGTAATTTTCTATTTTTTTTTTTTAATTTCCTTCTTGTGCGGCCACTTCAAATTAAAATCACCTTATAATCACTCTACGAACAGCAATTGACTGGACTATAAATGACTGCATGTGTTTGATGTGAATTAACAGAATGTGCAAGTGAAAAACTGGTAAATGATCATTCTCCTTTGTTCATACTCCTTTTAGTTGTACTATGCATAATTTTTTCATTTGTCTCTATAAATCTTTGAAAGCGTACGAAGTATTGCTGAGTATTGAGTATTTCCTTATTTTTATACCCGCACTTTCTAAAGAAAGTTCGGGTATATTGTTGTTGTCCTGTTCCGTCCGTCCGTCCGTCCGTCCGTCTGTCCGTCCGTCTGTCACGTTTTACTTTCTCAAACTGCTCTTACATCGTATAAACAAGCAATCTGAACTCTTGGAGTTTGATTGGGGGTGTCATGTTGTTTTGTAAAATGGTTTCAAAAATTCTCTGGTAGTCCTGGGGGTCAAATAATTGGTAAAAAATGACGTTTTTTCACAAAAAACCTTCTTCCTCGAACTCCTCCTACATTTTCAACAATAGACAAATCATCTTTTGGAATATGTTTTGGGGTATCCTATAGATGCGCAATAAGGTTTCAGAAATTTCAATTTTGCCCTGGGGGTCATTTGGTGGCTGAAAAATGACGTTTTTTTACAAAAAATCTGGTTTAAAAAACGTCATTTTTTTTTGGCAGTAGCCAAATGATCTTCTAGAATATGATTGGGAGTGTCATTTTGAAGTGTGATCAGGTTTCAGAATTTTTTTTTTCATCACAGGGATCGGTGGGCAACAAAAAATGACGTTTTTTTGCAAAAAAAGTATGGTTCCCGTAACTCCTCTTACAACTTTTGGAGTAGCTACATCATCCCTTGGGATATGATTGGGGCTGTCCTATAGATGTGCAATAAGGTTTTAAAAATTTAAATTTCATCCAGGGAGTCAAATAGTAGCAGAAAATTGACGTTTAATACTCCTAAAAAAAAACTAGATCCCAGAACTCCTCTTATGATTTAATCAATAGACATATCATATCTTGGGATATTATAGGGGCTGTCCTATAGATGTGCAATAAGGTTTTAAAAATTTAAATTTCATCCAGGAAGTCAAATAATAGCAAAAAATTGACGTTTATCACTCAAAAAAAAACAACTACATCCCAGAACTCCTCTTATGATTTAATGAATAGACACATCATATCTTGTGATATGATAGGGGCTGTCCTTTAGATGTGCAAGAAGGTTTTAAAAATTTAAATTTCATCCAGGGAGTCAAATAATAGCAGAAAATTGACGTTTATCACTCAAAAAAAAAACCTAGATCCCAGAACTCCTCTATTGATTTAATGAATAGACATGTCACATCTTGGGATATAATAGGGGCTGTCCTATAGATGTGCAATAAGTTTTGAAATATTAAATTTAATCCTGGTAGTCAAATAGTAGCAGAAAATTAACATTATCCCATGTGCGGATCTAGAGATGGGGTCAAAGGGGGGAGGGGGTCCAGATCCCCCCTCCAAAAATCAAATTTTTTAAAAATTTAATCCACCACCCTCCCTGCAAACTCGAATAACTGTCAACACCCCCCCCCCTTCCCCAGAAAAACTCTCTGGATCTGCGCATGTATCCCTCCTTACACTGTAAATAAAATGACTTTTTTTCCTTAAAATAAAACAAGAGGCCAATGGGCCACATCGCTCACCTGAACAACAGTTCGTTGTAAATTCTATCTCATAGCATATGCTATTTCTATTTTAAACTTTGAATCTCTCTCTTTAGAATCTACACTAGTTGAGGATGTTTGCGTAGTAATCTCACAAACTGTAGCAATGTAGTTCTTGAGAAGAAGATTTTTAAACATTTTCCCAATATACTTCTATGTTAAACTTTGAACCCCTTCTAGGACCCCAGTGTTGGTCCGGGGTCACGGCCTTACAATCTAGAATTTTCACTATTTGAGGATCCTTGCATAGTAATCTCACAAACTGTAACATTGTAGTTCTCGAAAAGAAGATTTTTAAACAAGTTTCCTATACATTTCTATGTTAAACTTTGAACCTCTCTTGATGCCCCAGTATAAATTGGTGGTAACGATTTTAACAATTTAGAATCTACAATACCCAATGATGTACTCATAGCTATAGTAATATCCCATACCGTTGCATTGTAGTTCTTGAGAAGAAGATTTTTAACATTTAAACATTTTTCTATATATGTTAAATTTTGAGCCCTGCCTTGGGCCCCAGTTTTGGTCCGAGGATCATGATTTTTACAATTTAGATTCTAATTCACTATCTATACAAGCTTTTTTTAAATATTGGCATTTCTGGTGCAGTGGTTCTTGAGAAGACTTTTAAACATTTTTCCTACTCATTTCTATGTTAAATTTTAAACCCCGCCTGGGGTCCCAGTTTTGGTCCGGGGGTCATGATTTTTATAATTTATAAACTTCACTATATATACAAGCTTTTGTGTAAATATTGGCATTTCTGGTGCAGTGGTGAGAAGAAGATTTTTAAAGACACACACCTATACTCACTGTTTCGCAATTATCTCCCTTTTAAAAATGGTTTAGCCTTTATTTTAACAATTAAGAATCCCTTTCCTATAAGAATGCTTTGTACCAAGTTTGGATGAAATTGGCCCAGTGGTTTTTGAGAAGAAGTCAAAAATGTGAAAAGTTTACAGACGTACAGCTAGACCGACAGACGGACGTACGGACAATGGGTGATCAGATAAAAACCTTGCATTTATTTGATTTAATTGTCGAATGATCTATTAAATTCAAAATATAATTTGGGGTCTTATAAGATTTTATAAACTGTTAAAAAATGTTTTTAAAAAAATCACATTACACCCTGCATAAAATTTGTCAAATGATCTATTGATATTTCTTATTTTCTACCTGGGGATCCATAACTAATATCAAAGTTAAAATTAATAACAATAAATGATTAAAATGAAAAGTTTATCCTCCACATCCAACCCCCCCCCCCCCCAAATCAAACCTCAGGTTCTAAAGAATCAGAGTCTTCTTACATTCTTACATGTGTACAGTAGCGAATTATAAATCATTTTTTGATTGGTATTTTTCTCTAGATGCTCATTAAAATTTTGGAAATTGCTTTTTAATTTTTAAGATAAACAAAATGTTATATATGTATTCGGGGCAATTGTCTCCTAAACAAAGCAGGTTCATTATTAGGCTAGGAATTACATGGGTCAAACACATACTACATATGAATAAGATAAAATACTTTATTATTTCCAGTTCTAGAAAGTCAGGGTGTTTCCAAGGGGGTATAACCTATATACCATTTGATGCACAATTTATGACACAAAGAGCAAGAATAAATGTGGTTTAGGGATGGGAATCTCAAAAGTTATCAAAATATCATTATTTCCTATTTCAAGGGGTGGGGTGGGGTGGGGGTTTAAAGACAACGCCTGGGGGTCATCATCCTCACAATGTCAGGGGTCCTGAGTCCACTCGTGGCCGTGGGACCCCTGACAAACTTAATTTGTCAGGGGTCCCACGGCCACGAGTGGACTCAGGACCCCTGACATAGTGAGGATGGGGGGTCATGTACTTTATACCATTTGATGCATTATAATGACATTGAGAAACAATTGAGAAAATATATATATATGGTTTAGTGGTGGGGATCTCAACAGTTTTCAAAATATTTGGTATTTTCCTGTTCCATGGGGTCAGAACAATCCCATATGGTCATGGCCTATATTATATTTGATGCATCATAATACATTAAGAAAAAAAAGACCCCTTCCTTCCTATCATATTTCATATAAACATGATAAGTCTTTACACTTATACAGTGTTATATACACATGTAATACACAAATTTAATACAAAATCTAAGTCTGACAAATGAAAAAAATAACTTTTGTAATTAAAATGACAGAAACTGTACAAATGCAATAGGATAGGTAATGATGATAAGCTTATTTAACTATAAAAAGATGATGATACAGTATGCTGGCAAAGGGAGATCACTTATTTAGAAAGTGAAAGTAAAACATATACCTATACCGGTGGCTTATAATATTGTTCTACTACATGTTTTATGCTTACCTATATTGGTCAACATCATAATGATAATCCAATAAGAGCACAATATGAATCCCTTTTGCTGATCATCACAAAAGAAACGTTTATGCATGTTAATTAATCCTTTTCTGCATATGGAAAACACATAACGGTATGTACACCACGTGAAACCCATCTAACCGAAGAGCTGGGTAAAACTAGTACCCGCTAATGCGACCTGCAGACCTGTGTTAAGTACATTAACTTCAGACAAAGATCGGTTATTTGTAACATGCATATCATGTATTTTTTTAATTTATTCTTCAAAACCCGCTGCACTATTTTATTTAATATAGGTATATAACTATGTAAAGCACACATTTCAGTCTTAAGGTGGTACAGGGCACCTGCATATTGTGATGTACTCCCTATTGAAATAAACAATAAAGTATAAATATAATATTTTCCCCCAAAATAATGTTACCTAACAGTGACAATGGGTTAGAGCATTAACTATGTGTCTGTAAGTAGAGAATTCAAATCCTGCAGGGGCTTTTCTATTTTTTACTTAAGTTTCAAAAATTTTGAAATCTTATTTTTTTTATTTTTTTTTTTTATTTTTTTTTTTGCCAAATACATGTACTGTAAAATTTTAAAATTCTAAAACATCACCATTTTGATTATAAGGCACTTTTATCCACATAAAGATCAACATGTGTCTTATACCACCTTAAATCAGTAATTATCTTCTGTCCTGGCAGTTTTCCATTGAAAATCATTGTGCAATAAAATTATATGTCATTTATATTGCACTGTTTAAAATCTTCTTTGTTGCAACTACATGTACAGGCAGGCTTTCGTTGTTATCAAAATATTCTGATGATTATTTATCCCTGAGGAGTGTGTGCGTGTGTGTGTGTGGGGGGGGGGGGTCAGAGTAATACATGTAATTGTGTTTGCAGGGGGTCCGAGGTGTATTTTTGGTAAATTTTCTATATTACGGTAATATAAATGAATTTTCAAGGGGGGGAGGAGGGTCTAGACCCCTCACTCCCACCCCTTCTCTAAATCCGTGCACACGATGATGTTGGCACACAGAAGCACATCTAAAGCCGGCAACCATCGAGGGGAGGGGCATAATTTAATTTTGTTTGTAATAATTATATAGACCATACTTTCTATGACATGAAATGCGAAGATTTTTGATAAACTTAAAACTCACATGCAAAAAGTTCAACCCCAAATTGTACATAAAGGGCCGCTATGTGTATTATGGGATGGAATCTCAATTTACGAAATTGTAATTTTTAAAAATTACCGGAAATTCCATGATTGCTTCGTTTTTACTAAAACTGGTACAAAACAGTGTTATTTAGGGGCAAACACTTGGTGCGGGTATTACTGTCTAATGACAGCATCTAGTTTTTTATTGATACCGTATTACATACATAAAACCAAAATTCTAAATTTATTTCATTAACAAACTGAGATCACAAAAAACTAAAGAATCCCAAGCACTTTGTTGTTTGTTATTCCTTATTTTACATTACATGTTTTAAAAAGTTTATGTATTAGAGCTTTCAGTGCGGAGTTAAAATTCCGTGACGTCACCAAATGGCAATGAAGCCTCGGGACGAAATTTGAAGTTTGGATGAGTTTTAGTTGAAAGCATTATCAATGCGTTGGATTTAAACTTGAGGATGAAATGTATATTGAGAAATATCATATTTGAACCCAATGCTACACGCAAACCGGTAGGAATATCCGATTTATGTGGTAAATTGAAGCCTGAATCGACGAGGGGGTCAAAACGGCGTTGCACACCTTGTGTATTTATATATAAAGGAGGTAGAATTTTTTTTATATTTGGCTTATTAAGCGACTGATTGATAAAATTGCAGGTGCCTTCAGTAATACTATAACGGAAGGAAGATTGGACGCGCTATCTAGCGGAAAGCAAGGGGCGTAACTCTGTATAATGGTGTGGCGGATCTCGAGCCGTGGCGGATCACCCACTATGTAATAAATTTATTCACATTGAATTTTACATTACATAAGATGTTGTTCCTTTTTAATTTTAAAGGTAAATTTATACAATCAGTTAATATGTTTTACATGTACGGTGCGACCGTTGGGGTGAGCGCAGTTTATGATTACATGTAAATGTACATAGATACGTATTATCAAATAAAGTATGGTTTTACAAATGATGCCCAAAAAAAAAAAAAAAAAGGAAATGAATTTGAATACAAGTTAAATACAAGTTAAATACATTTATCTTCTTTCCATTATTCATACTTTATATTATTATTTTACGTAGAAGAATGACCCTTTTGACTGATGAATAATTGTCATTTTCATAAAAATGAGGTCATTCTACGTGAAGAAAAGTGACCCCTGAAGAATAATGACCCCCTTAAAAAATTGAGTTTATCAGTATTTTTATTTTTATTTTAAATATGTAAAATAGTCTCTTTAATATTGTCATTGTTATTGCAGTACACAGGAAGTATCAGAAATAATAGCTACTATTCAAATAAACTTGAAAACATGTGCATATTTAAGAAGGAAAAGAAATCCTTTCGTTATAACCAGATACTTCGGTGGCTGGTATAGAATCCTAGAGCAGCCACCGTAAGATACTGACAACATGTACCAAAGTATAATTCTCATCACAACGGACAACATGCATGTCACTATTACGAGTGAAAACATTTTGGAATTATTTCAAGATACAAGTCACTATAATATGTTTTTACGGTGCTACCGTTGAGGCGAGCGCAGCAAGAATTACACATACCTTGCATCATTGTCAACTAAGTGATTTACTTAAAATTGTAATTAAAACTTTGTATTCGTAGAGAATAAAATCTATAATGTGAGATACATGTAAATGCATCTTTTCTTTATCAACGTTTATAGATATACACTGTATAATATAATTTTTAATATATTTGATAATCTATATAGTTAGGTACTATGTTCACAACTGCTTTGAAACATATAATTCTATTCATGATCACAAAAAAACGATGTATATTTAATACGTGGAAGAAAACAAAGTTAACGTAAAAATAACTTTCCCCCAGAAATGTAGATAAAAAAGTTTTCATAATCCAACGTTCGCTGCCTTTTTCACGAAAATATAGGTTTTCGATTGACAGTATTTTATGTATGGGGTAACCCATAATCTATTCTTGTTTATAGTGGGGGTCATTTTTCTACGTTGGTCAGTTTTCTTCATGTTTAACGTAAAGAAAAATGACCCCTAGGTCTTTCTTCTTCAAAATCGTCCAATTATTTTACAGCTGGGGTACATTATTCTACGTAGAAAAATGTCTCTTTTGCCTGAAGAATAAGTTTAATTTTCATAAAAATGAACACACTTTACATGAAGAAAAGTGACCCCTGTAGAATAATGACCCCTTATAACTGTTAAGTTTTTCACTATAATTTTTTTATTACTTGTAAAATAGTCTTTCATATTGAAATTTTCACTGCAGTTTACAGAAAGTAACAGAAATTATAATTAAATATAAAAAAACAAATCTGTGTATTGGCAATGAAAGAGTAGACTCGATGTTGTTCACGAATTATACTTGCATCGACAATTTTCCCCTACAAAAAACTAATGGGTATGCAGGAGCATCACCATAATTTCGAAACGTTTACTCCATTGTTAGGCATTATAACCATGCTGAAGCTAGCAGCCACTAACAGCAGCCATTAAGCCAGTAGAAGCTAGCGGCCAATAAGGAAAATCATCAAACTACTGAGAGTACTCGAACAGAAAATATATTTTTCTTTATCATCGGAATACTTTGATTAATATCAAGATTTGATTTTTTTTTCCAAATCGGTACCCATATTATCAGGGTTTTGTTTTCCTTTTTTTAATTTGTATCTTTTCTATAGTATGTTTTGTGTTATCAATTTTGAACATCTAAATATTTCAACTTGTTCATTTTGACCTTGATGTAGAGAGAGGGCTGAAATAGGCTATACCTGCTGCCTAATCCCATTCAATCTATTATATTAAATAAAATATTGTTTAAATTAAATCAATATCAAGATGATTAATGCATCAAAAAATTGTGCGAGCACTGACATTTTCTAAGGGAGTAAAGTTCACCTGGATACGATTTATAAATGCGTTTTGTGATCAAAATCAAGGGAGATATAAACCCTTCGAAAACACCTGGTGGTACCCGTACAGCCCAAATTTGAGACCTGGAAATGGTTTGTTCCCGTTTTGCACACATTTTAAAATTAGGTATAAAAAAAATGTGTGCGAAACGGGAATTTGACCAGGTAAGATAATTGCTTAATTGCTATAGTCTGTATCACAGTTCCTGTGAAGGGTTTTGACAGTAGAATAAGCAAAACATATCTACTCGCAATTGCGTTGATATTTATATTTTGCAGAATTTAAGTATTCAATTCTTTATCTCTTTAAAAGCTTTACAGCTTATCAGTATAACATATGTATAACATGAGGTGTAGTGTATTTACAGGAGAACATGTGCACGTACAAAGGATAACATATACTACTATATATATACAGGTTGAGAAAACCAAAAATTTAGCTTTGATAAACCGATTTAACTTAGATGAGTCAAATCCAAATAATAATGATAATTTGCATTTGGATGGACACTCTATACAGGATAATATAACTACATGTAACTTGGATGAGGAGTAATCTTCCATGAGATACGGACGGTTTGAAGTGTCGCTATACAATATACAAAACATTAACGGATAAAACTACCCTACAGTCATCAGTTATCTGTTACAAGTTTTAAGAGAAAATATCTTACGATAATATTTAATAGATGTTTTCGCTGACATCATTTGTCTAGTAAAAACGCTGTTAAATATTTTTCATTTATGCTGTGGCTGGAGTATTTATAGAAAATTGACAAACTGTATGTTGATAAATCAGCATATTTATATGCTTCAAGAACTGTAAAGATTTATTTCACAAAACCTATCAAATGTAAACGTAACTCATGCATTTTCAACCATCTTCAGTTTAGGGTATATCGAATCAATTTTAAAAATATTATTTTTGTTGGAATGTTTTGTGCCAGTTTAGCTACTGATTTGAAATACCAGAAAGTGACCCGCAATATACTAAAGCGGTGATGTCATAAGAACTACCGTCAAAGTCGATACTTCAAAGATTGAAATATTTTGTGACAAAGATGGGTATAGAACAATAGGTGTGATTTGTGTTGTTGTAGCAATTATAGTCCGCTTTCAATCCAAGATTTTACCTGGATTTTTACCTGTGTTTTATCAGAACATTAACGATGAAACAAGAAGAATATAGATATTTTGTTGTGTTTTAGATTTAATAACTAATACCTATCAGAAATTTTTTCATTTGATAAATTAAAGATAATGGTTTTTTTTTTATTCTTAAATTTCCGCTCATTGATAAAAGAAATAGCGCTAGATGATTAAACTTTTAATTTTTTTCCATTTACGTTAAATATACAACTGAATGAATTGAGGAAAATTAGTCGGTCAAATGCCAATTGAAAGCTGATTCAATGGACAATTATAGTATGCATGGTTATAATGCCTAACAATGGAGTAAACGTTTCGAAATTATGGTGATGCACCTGCATACCCATTAGTTTTTTGTAGGGGAAAATTGTCGATGCAAGTATAATTCGTGAACAACATCGAGTCCACTCTTTCATTGCCAATACACAGATTTGTTTTTTTAAGTGTCGTGCATCTCGAAATAATTTTAATGTGTTGTCACTCCCAATAATGAGATACATGTAAATCTTACTCGTAAAGATAAAAACTAAGAAATACCCCTTCTTTCACTTTAAGTTTATTTGAATATGAATTATAATTTCTGTTACTTTCTGTAAACTGCAGTGAAAATTTCAATATGAAAGACTATTTTACAAGTAATAAAAAATTATAGTGAAAAACTTAACATTTATAAGGGGTCATTATTCTACAGGGGGTCACTTTTCTTCATGTAAAGTGTGTTCATTTTTATGAAAATTAAACTTATTCTTCAGGCAAAAGAGACATTTTTCTACGTAGAATAATGTACCCCAGCTGTAAAATAATTGGACGATTTTGAAGAAGAAAGACCTAGGGGTCATTTTTCTTTACGTTAAACATGAAGAAAACTGACCAACGTAGAAAAATGACCCCCACTATAAACAAGAATAGATTATGGGTTACCCCATACATAAAATACTGTCAATCGAAAACCTATATTTTCGTGAAAAAGGCAGCGAACGTTGGATTATGAAAACTTTTTTATCTACATTTCTGGGGGAAAGTTATTTTTACGTTAACTTTGTTTTCTTCCACGTATTAGATATACATCGTTATTCTAAACATTTGATGTATGGTTTTGTTGTTTTGTTTTTTTTTATGTTTTTTTTTTGTGATCATGAATAGAATTATATGTTTCAAAGCAGTTGTGAACATAGTACCTAACTATATAGATTATCAAATATATTAAAAATTATATTATACAGTGTATATCTATAAACGTTGATAAAGAAAAGATGCATTTACATGTATCTCACATTATAGATTTTATTCTCTACGAATACAAAGTTTTAATTACAATTTTAAGTAAATCACTTAGTTGACAATGATGCAAGGTATGTGTAATTCTTGCTGCGCTCGCCTCAACGGTAGCACCGTAAAAACATATTATAGTGACTTGTATCTTGAAATAATTCCAAAATGTTTTCACTCGTAATAGTGACATGCATGTTGTCCGTTGTGATGAGAATTATACTTTGGTACATGTTGTCAGTATCTTACGGTGGCTGCTCTAGGATTCTATACCAGCCACCGAAGTATCTGGTTATAACGAAAGGATTTCTTTTCCTTCTTAAATATGCACATGTTTTCAAGTTTATTTGAATAGTAGCTATTATTTCTGATACTTCCTGTGTACTGCAATAACAATGACAATATTAAAGAGACTATTTTACATATTTAAAATAAAAATAAAAATACTGATAAACTCAATTTTTTAAGGGGGTCATTATTCTTCAGGGGTCACTTTTCTTCACGTAGAATGACCTCATTTTTATGAAAATGACAATTATTCATTAGGCAAAAGGGTCATTTTTCTACGTAAAATAATAATATAAAGTATGAATAATGGAAAGAAGATAAATGTATTTAGCTTGTATTTAACTTGTATTCAAATTCATTTCCTTTTTTTTTTTTTTTTTTGGCATCATTTGTAAAACCATACTTTATTTGATAATAGGTATCTATGTACATTTACATGTAATCATAAGCTGCACTCACCCCAACGGTCGCACCGTACATGCAAGACATATTAACTGATTGTATAAATTTACCTTTAAAATTAAAAAGGAACAACATCTTATGTAATGTAAAATTCAATGTGAATAAATTTATTACATAGTGGGTGATCCGCCACGGCTCGAGATCCGCCACACCATTATACAGAGTTACGCCCCTTGCTTTCCGCTAGATAGCGCGTCCAATCTTCCTTCCGTTATAGCATTACTGAAGGCACCTGAAATTTTATCAATCAGTCGCTTAATAAGCCAAATATAAAAAAAATTCTACCTCCTCTATATATAAATACACAAGGTGTGCAACGCCATTTTGACCCCCTCGTCGATTCAGGCTTCAATTTACCACATAAATCGGATATGCCTACCGGTTTGCGTGTAGCATTGGGTTCAAATATGATATTTCTCAATATACATTTTATCCTCAAGTTTAAATCCAACGCATTGATAATGCTTTCAACTAAAACTCATCCAAACTTCAAATTTCGTCCCGAGGCTTCATTGCCATTTGGTGACGTCACGGAATTTTAACTCCGCACTGAAAGCTCTAATACATAAACTTTTTAAAACATGTAATGTAAAATAAGGAATAACAAACAACAAAGTGCTTGGGATTCTTTAGTTTTTCTGATCTCAGTTTGTTAATGAAATAAATTTAGAATTTTGGTTTTATGTATGTAATACGGTATCAATAAAAAAAATAAGGAAATACTCAATACTCAGGAATACTTCGTACGCTTTCAAAGATTTATAGAGACAAATGAAAAAATTATGCATAGTACAACTAAAAGGAGTATGAACAAAGGAGAATGATCATTTACCAGTTTTTCACTTGCACATTCTGTTAATTCACATCAAACACATGCAGTCATTTATAGTACAGTCAATTGCTGTTCGTAGAGTGATTATAAGGTGATTTTAATTTTAAGTGGCCGCACAAGAAGGAAATTTAAAAAAAAAAAATAGAAAATTACAATCGTGTCAACCGTCGAGAAACGAATCAAAGATAGCAACTATTAAATTATCTTGAGGGGATTGCCCACAATATTAGGTACTTGCATTGTAAAATTGTTTATGTGAATAAAAATAAAAATCTTTATAATTATTATGTTTTATTTTTCACTTTCGATGACTGTCGATGAGTATCGATGTGCTGTCGTATCCATGAGTTGTCTATTCCATGACTTGTCCTTTCTATGAGCTGTCTATTCTGTGAGTTGTCGCAGCAATTCCAAATGTCAAAAACAGTATGGGCATCAAAAACTACCGACGAACGGGACCGACATTAAAAACGTTTTCGTAGTTTCAGGCCTAAAGACAAAAAAACTGACATCAACAAACGGACAAATGACTTTTGTCAAGCCACGGTCAATGGGGAAAAATTAGGTCATTAACAAAGGAAAAGGAAGATCAAAGAAAGGACTCAGACGAATAAAAACCCCAAATCTTTATTATTTAATGTTACTTCAATGCGAACGTCGTACCTTATTGTTGAGGTGCCCATTTAATGGGTAGGAATCGAATGTCGTACATTTAATAATTATTTTTGAGTGTTGTCCAGTCATTGACCTTTCTTTTCTTTGAACATGAAATTTCAATGCATCTTGTTCTGCTTCCATGCTTACTCATTTTTGATTATGTTTTACATCGATGTGAACTTAGTAATATGGCATTACAATAGTTGCTATTGTTGTTATTTTAATATTTGCTTCCACTCTATATGGATTTTTAACTACTTAAGCAATACAAATATATACATTTTATATATTTGAGATAAGAAATATAACGTTATATCAGGGACGTATATACTCGTATATACGTCCCTGGTTATATCTGTATATTTATACTTGAACTTGTGTTACATACGTGTGCATGAGAAAGGAGCGATTCTGATAGAAAAAGGAATATCTATTGTATTATCTTGTCAAAGCATTCTTTGATAAATATGAAAAATAAAAGCTAATAACCTGTTATTTTGAATTTCACACCTCCATTCAAGTGAAAATGCAATTCTTGCAAGAGTTATTGTTCTTAACCCAATGTCAACACATGTTAAAAATCGCTATTTATGTCAAAATACTTACATTATCAAACTAAAAATTGGGGAAATACATTTAAACATTTAAGATTCATACTATTATGTTAAATATTTGTATATTAAATGAGGCATTTCGGTGTTTTTGAAGGGCATTTCGGTGTTTTCACCGGGCATTTCGGTAATTCTAGTTACTCCTGGTCGGCTGTTGGTTATGTACACACAATAACATATGCCGGCAAAATCTGAAGAATAAATGCAAATTGAGACATTTGTTCGTTTTTTTCACAAGTTCTGAATCAGTTTGCCTGGTGCATGTTGAAGAAATATGGATGCATTCGTAAATTAACGGGAATGGCTAGCATATGGCATCATTTATCATCATGCATCATCATGCAGTTGATACAGTCATCAGCTGGTCATGGATTTTAAAATAAGAATAAAAGTCCTTTAGGATATCTGACTTTATAAAACGTTTGTCAACACACGTTTTAACAAGAGGGCCATGGTGCCACATCGCTCACCTGAGCAACAATGGCTTTATATGGGTGTTCAAAGGATATTCTGCTATATGGCCTCTCGGTAGAATAAGAAACAAAAAAAGAATAACAACAAGTATCCAAATCTTACACTTATTTTCATTCACTTAATCTTTGACATTGTACCTTTATGAATTAACATTTTTACCAAAAACAAGATCCTATGCAAGATATAAAACTAAATGTTTGGTAGGGGTACACTGTTAACTCCCCCCCCACCCCTCACTTTATAAAGCGATCAAAATATATGAGAGCATGCATATAGGTCCATTTTCTTCTTCAACTACTAACTAGTTAAAGTATTTTATTTAAAAAAATCCTATATGTGAAAGAAGAAAATTGTACCTCAATGCATTCAAATTAAAAACATTCAAAAATTTAATTGGTCTTCCGCATTATAAACGATTGTTGTTTACCAGGCGTGAACTCGTGTGACGTTTTATTACTTTACTCACTTGATCGATGAATACACTCGAATGAAAAATGTTGTCATGCGATATGTTAAAGAGCTATTATAATCGATGCATAGGCGTCAGAACCGGGGGTGGGGCAAACCCCCCCCCACTTTTTTTGCAAAGTTAGACATAGCCTACTCAAAGTCATTGCTTGTCCAGATTTCTGATAAGGTCTAGCCACCCCCCCCCCTCACCCACTTTTAATTAGCTTCCGACGCCACTGCAATGTATTGACAGGCATATCACTCTATTAGTATTTTACTAAGGCCCACCCTTTATTTTCATCTTTATTCAAAAGCGATAATACATTTATCCCCGTAAGAGTAATGTTTTAAACTGTTTTAAAGAGGTCGTTTTTATTTAATTGTGTCTGAAAAACCTCAAAGTTGGTGTAGATTTCATATAATTCATCGTATAAGGAGGGGGCCCCAGAAAGTAGTAACAGCATATGATCCTTTTAATTTTTCTGTACAAGTATTTAACGTTTAGCGAGACATTTCTAGTGATTAATCCAAATTTCCAAAAATTCCAAAACACAGGCGATAGTTCCCCTCAAGTTAAAAAGCATAATTAACGAAAATGAAACGAAAATCAAAACAAGCTAAAACCACCGTCACAAGTTAAAATGTCAACGCATTGAAATATTTAACCTCAATTTACTTCACAAAATCAGCACAAATATATTTTGCATGTTTCAAATATTCCCTTCGCACGTAAACTGTTGCACAACAAGCATATTCATCTTTGTCAGTTTGACCCGTTTGTCATGCGTTAAACATGGCTGCTTCCAAGAAAGAACTTTCGTTTTCGAGATATGGAATACCGAACCCGAAGTTATTAACTGATTGACCGCGATTATCTCTTTATAATTTTTTTCGTAAATTACTCAAATTTGAAACAGAATTAGCCTATAAAATGCACCCCCCCTTTTTCTACAGTTTCGAGGTTTTCTCTGCTTTGAATAAAGATCGGTCTTTTATTTCTGCAATTTATATTCACCATACCATAAGGATACTTTGTGCCAAATTTGATTGAAATTGGCCAAGTGGTTTTAGAGAAGAAGTTCAAAATGTGAAAAGTTTACAGACGGACGGACAGACAGACAGACAGACGGACGGACGGACGGACAGACGAACGACGGACAAAATGTGATCAGAAAAGCTCACTTAAGCTTTCAGCTCAGGTGAGCTAAAAAGCATACTTTATTGATATAAGAAGAGAAAAAAGGTGTTTTTTTCATGCCTTGGGGAAAAAAACCCTCATGCAGTACCTTGAATGTCTGCATCAAACATAAGGGACTATTGTCCAACATTTATACAATTGTTGATGCAAAATCTAAACAAACTTAAAGATACATGTATGTACATGGGGTTGAACTACTTTGCTGTACGTACATGTATTTGTCATTATTCCTACAGTTGTTTGACCAGTTCCGAATAGGGTACGGATTTGGCGGTACTGTAAATGTTCCCGGATGTTATTTTTAGATCTGATTGTTTGGCTGATATACACCATATCCTTGCTGATATTAATGCAATTTTTTTTAAAATAAAATTTTATTCTAACAAATTACGCGGGAAGCCATTTTACCAGTTGCGAATAAGCCGATGAGTTTCGAATAGCACATATCGAATGTAGATAAAAAAGTTTCGGCCCTAAAACCATCGATTGAACCTGTTGAATAACAGGTTTAATGCAAACCACTCAGTTTATTGTATTTTCTTAACCTATACAGTTTGATTTGCACGGAAATGACAGACAAAATCACCGTAACAATAATTTAGACTGGTTTCTAACATCTTGTCGGAATACAGTCGCAGCGCCTTCATTTATCATTATTGTGGTACAATATTATTTATTTAAGACTGAGAAAGACATTTAATGAATTCCAGAAGTATTTGTTTTAATCCATCCCTTCATTCAATCCTTAAACAGAGGGAAACAAATTGGGTATTCGGAACTCGTAAATTGACGGCTCAATAAAATTCTGCATCCACTTGCGTTTTTATTTTATTTTTTATCCTGTATGCTTTTGGGTATGTTAGAATACATACTTAACCTACGTTTAATAAAAGAAATCTTGTTACAAGTGAAAATTTAAGGCACCGACAGACGATTTTATGCGCATATTGGCGTTGCAATGACCTGGATTTATTACAAAGCGAAAGTAGGTCGACTAATCTAAGACCGATACATATACAAATACATATATGACCGCAAAAAATGAAACTACTGCAGGACTCAAACAACCATTAATACGTGTTTTTATTTAAAAGGTATTGATTTTTTCTCCATTTCTTATTTCTTTAATTATTTGCTACTTAACTTCTGAAGTATTTGGAACGGTCACGGTCCAGTAGTCCGAAGGTTCTTTAGTCCGAAGGCCCACTAGTTCGAAGGTTCATAAGTCCGAAGGCCCGCTAGTCCGAAGGTTTATTAGTTTGAATGCATCACATGTGATTAGTTTGAGAAGTCTTTTCAAATTATTTCCATGCAGCAATTTTTCACGTAAGAATTCGTCCTAAGCAACTGCAAAAAAAGTTGCTAAAATGATTCAATTTTAATCAGTTAATATGAAATAATTATATTTTTTTAAAATACAAAAATTTAAGATACTCAAAGTGAATGTAGAACAGCGTTTTAACCCCCCCCCCCTCTTTGAAATCTATATTTTCTATTTTAAGTTAAACAAACTCCCATGTTACTTCTAAAATACAATCTATATATTCCCCTTCTAAACATTTGTACATTTTTTATAAATTTGTTTTTCACTCTCTTTATTTGTTCGTGCAAATCCTTTACTCATACTAAAAAAAATATTATAATTCCAAAAGATGTTATTCTTAATCTCTTTTTTGCAACTCTCCAACACATCAGTATATATCATAGAATATTTGACGTGCTTACAAATAGATCATAAATTGAACGTAGAAGAGTTTTAATTTTGTTTTGAGAGAGAGAGAGAGAGAGAGAGAGAGAGAGAGAGAGAGAATGTAAGATAATTTTTTATACCTCATTTCATAATAGGAGATGCTTTTTCGATGACTCCGTCTTTGTTATCCGCTAATAAATTGCGTCACTCTTATTCTTTATTCATATGATTTATAAGCAGTTATGTAAATTGTTATTCCTATTCGAAAAACTCCACTTCGAAACATATCATTCCTATTTTGGAAATAACGTTCATGAGAAATAAAGTCAAATTGAAGAGGCAGAAATCTGAATACCAGAAAAAAATTATTATACATACAAGTATACGAAAATAATCTGACATATCTATATAGAGATAACAATTTATATTATAGTACTCTTTTTTCATAGCATTTTGTGTTTTAAACCTCCAAGAATTTGTTAAGGTGAAAAATGATTAATCAAACCTGACCCTTGTAGTTATTTTAACCTTCACAACATTTACTACATCGAGTTTCGGACTAATGAACCTTCGGACTAGTGGACCTTCGGACTAATGACCCTTCGAACTACGGGGCCTTCGGACTAATGAACCTTCGGGCTACTTGGGCAGACCCCATTCGGGAACTGGTCAAAATTGGGAACTGGTCAAACGACTGTATATGAGCTATCTTTTCTTTCAGATGCTATTGCTGGTGATATGACAACATCCGATTATCCCCGTCTATCAGGAGCAAACGAGGTAAGTGATGGTCATTCAATTGTTCTCTTTAATGTTTTTCTTTCCA
The DNA here is from genome assembly GCA_020458035.1 of Magallana ariakensis. Taxonomy (NCBI): domain Eukaryota; kingdom Metazoa; phylum Mollusca; class Bivalvia; order Ostreida; family Ostreidae; genus Magallana; species Magallana ariakensis. Next base: position 63,907,762 of record CM035811.1, read on the forward strand.
ATTTTGTTTTTTGTTTTTTATCTGACCAGATGAATTAAAGTTAACCTCTATTACATGTACATGAACATGTATTTTCTATCTGAACAACATGTTGCGATATGGAATATACATGTAAAATGACTGGAATGGTAGCTAGTGAAACAGATTTAGAATTGTGTAGTAGTTGGGGCTATATGGACCGTGGATATCGGCCTGGGTAGCTCAGTGGTAGAGCTCCTGACTGGAGTTGCAGAGGTCCCAGGTTGGATTCCCGGTCCATCGATATGTTTTCAATGTACCGGTATTTATATGCTCATTCCTTCTTTCCTATTACAATTGTATAAATTTGACTTTGAGACCATTTTTGTTGTTGAAAAAAACTTTCCTTCTTTTAAAAAGTGTATATTCCAAAACCCAGTGATATTGAAATGATTTCTCACTCATTTCATCAGACATTGTTCTTGATCTCTGTACATTTAAAGAAATATTTGTTTATTACCTAGGATGGGTATGGACCAATCAGAAGACGAACTTCAACCAGTGGTCCATCGAGTGTGTGTTAAGGTCACAGGGAGAGGTCGAGTTGGCGCCGATGGACTGGTAAATTAATATTTTTCTCTTCATGTTTTCTCTCTCTCATGATCACTCTATCAAATACATGTACCTTCATGTCATGTATATCGGCTATTTATTTATTCCAGACCTCGTGAGAGGGTGAAAAACTGAAAAGTACAATAATAAAAGTCAGAATTTGTCTAATATAACAATTTCCAAAAATATGGCAGTAATTAAGCTGTAACAATACTGAATGTTATATGACAAAACTTTACCCGATGACATATACACAAATAAATGTGTGACTAGAACATGCTAGCTAAACAGGCCTATGCCTATCCTATATTGCGAACACGCGCTTACACAAAACAACGCAGTTGCAGAATTTAAACAAAGTAAGAGATATTGCATGACATCGTTAGATACACAAGATCATAATGGACATAAATTGACATGAATAAAATAAAACTTACTCCTTAGATAGGCCGAATTCCACAAAATGATGCGAACAAAAACAGCAGGCCAAGCACATGGCTGCCATTACCGATAAAACAAAAAACCAAACCGGACGGAACATATTATTCCGTTTCGAGAGCAGCACACTTCACATTGTGTCTTTTCCATGTGTGTTAGTCTTTGTTAAATGTTTGATAAATACGGCTTAGTCCTTTATTAATGTTCTTCATTGCTTCATATTCTTCCCTTCCCATTCTTTTTCTATCTCTCTCTTCTTTCAAAATTTAATAAGTTGTCAATTTTATATTCAACACAATCCAAATCAAAAAGGGAAAATCAAAATTCCCTTTTTTTGACCCTGTTTTTCACATCTGCATCCATTTACACCCCTTTTTGCCAAAAATAAGCCTTTACAAGTCATAAGTTAATGGAATTTTCCTGAATCATTGACATTTAAATGCATTACACAGACATTTAAAATGAGGTATGTTCCTCTTATCCATTTAAAAACTCATGAAGCATAAGAGGAGCGTTCCTCTTTTCACTTAAACTGAAATCCCTACAGTTCAATCTGAGGAAACGTTCCTCTTTTTTTCAACTAAAATATTCACAAAGCAGCTGAAGAACATTCCTCTTTCACCTGACTTAAAATCTTGACAAATCATCTGAGGAACGTTCCTCTTTTCACTTCAATAGAAATCTTGACAAGTCATCTGAGGAACGTTCCTCTTTCACTACAACTGAAATCTTCACAAAGAACATGAGGAACGTTCCTCTTTTCTCTTTAACTGAAACCTTTACATGGTACCTGAGGAATGTTCCAATTTCCTACATTTGAAAGTAAAAACAACAAATAAGTTGAAATATAATAATCTTAAATTAAATAAGCATTTAAACATGTTATACTTTACGTAAATATTAAGGATGTTAACAAGTACTCGAGTACTTGACTATCGCTCAGGCCCGATAATGATCAGCTAAAATTTTCTTAGTCGATTACTCGATATAAAGTAAAAAGAGTTTGAATTTTTAATATTTGTTGTGGGTTACAAATCAAAATAACAGTTTTTTTTTTTTTACATTTTTGGTCGGTCTGTTCTATCGGTGCCCCTTGTGTATTTTTTAAGTGGCAAATACATGTATATTAATTGGTGTCAAAAATTGATCTTGTATTGTAGATGAAATTATAATTAATTGTTTTCAATAAAAGTACACAGGCATGTAATTAAGAATACCAATTTAATATTTCTTTTTATATTCAATATCAAGTTTCTTTTGTAATTAGATTAGATGTTTATATAATTAAAAATTTAACTATATTGATAATTGTCTCAGTGCATATGTTTTTATAATTATTAAAAACATAAAGCTCGTATCCATCAAATTCAGGATTGAGTTCCCAAGTAGAACTGCATTTTCCTGAAAGCACTTTCACTTAATTCAGTCTTTGATACATGTACATGGTTGACAAGAGCCAAGGTTTATATTCTGTTCTGTTTATCTTCTGTTCATACTGTTTGACTGGCTGGATGGCTTCTTAACTTTTCTGTAGCCCCATTGATTTCCTTCCAGGGGGGGGGGATGTCCAGATCTTCTATAGAATCTATGTATGATACATATTTGCATTTTAATTCATCATTGCTAAATAACTTCCTGTTATTACATTTCATAATGAAGATATAACATGTTTTTTTGTTAAGTACACACAAATTCTCAAAACATACATTTAAGTATTGACATTCTTTAAGAAGAAATACCCAGTTATGGCCAGTATATATATTAAAGGTCACATAAGTTTCTCCCTGCTTAACTTGAGAGAGAGAGAGAGAGAGAGAGAGAGAGAGAGAGAGAGAGAGAGAGAGAGAGAGAGAGAGATTTGTTCAACAAATATTTCTCTTTGGATATATATACCTATATACTTAAATATGTTTAAACATTTACAGAATCCAAACAGGATAATTAAGCATGAATTTGATTTAAATCTACCAATCATCAATATACTCTTAAATTTCTGCTCTAGTCTTAAAACACATTGGTATCATTGCAATTTGTTTTGGATGGCGGCAGATCTTAACACTTCACATCAAATCCCAAAGCTATTGTTATCGGGCAGGTCATTCTTGTGAGTATGAAAATGGTTCACAGCTGTAAATTATATTTGTTTTAAGCCACACAGCTGAGCAGATGGGATTTGCATCACTTAATTAAAGCAGGAATTATTAACCACATCAAACAGGAAAGTTGAATAATTCAGATTCTGTTCATCCTATCAATTTAATGTTGCAGCAAGGAAATACCAGAATTCAGTAAATTAAGCTTGATGAGCTTGGTCAAACTTATTTTTGTTTGAAATTTAGAAGCATAAAATATTCAGAATATTTGCTCATCATAAATTTGAACTTGTCATACTAAGGACTTTATGTTTGTTTCATCAAAAGTCTCAGTTACCTCTGTGCCCTACCTAAGTTAAGCTAAACAAAATCATTCAAGCTCCAATCATATGAATCAGATGTTTGTGTGGGATCATTCTCAGTGACCACCTGTTCAAATGTCTGGCCGTCTTTTTGTCTCTCCTTTTGGAGATGATTTTTAAATCAACTCCTCCATGCAATCACTAGTTGCACTGGAAGTATTGTGGACCTGGAGCCCGTTTGACAAAGATTTCCTAAGATGTTTCCTAAGACAGAACTTAAGATATGCCTAAGTTATAACTTAAAAAGTTCTTAAGATTTGTTTGTATAATATTTTACATTCACGCATACAGGAGTAGATAAGAATTACGCAATAAACCCGTATATTCTTTGAAAACGATATTTTTTTAATTTGAGAGAGAATGATTTGATCGTAGTATCTTTCTTGTTTTTTGCTACATGTACATAATTATATTTCTTTATTTTAAATATTTTTGGATATGACCGCATTAATCAATTGAAAACATTGGTCACTGCTAGAATTTCTGTTGTTCTTTATAAATGATCCAGTGATTTTTTGTCTAGTTGGTCCATTATAAATAGCCCGAGTTAACATATACAGATAGTTATGCTTAATCCTAAATAAAAATGCTCGTTGAGATATCCACAGTAATGTACCTATAACTTCAATTTCTTCAAATTCACTGTTGTTAAATCAACTTAATTGTTAATTTCCTTTCTTTCACTTCAATTTTTTACACGCTCCTAAAAGAGTGGGGAGGTGATTCCATGTTAATTCACTTTTTGATATGTAAATTTAAGAAAAATGTTTGCTGCGAGAAAAAGTGAAGGGGGGGGGGGTCCCCCCCCCCTGATGCTACGTGCCTGCTTGTAAGGGTTGATTTAAAAATGAGGTGTTTTTTATAAAAAGAAAATACTGCAAATAAATGCATCTTGGCTGATAGAAGAAGCGAGGATAAAAGGCAAATTTCTGAATGAAACAACATTCATACGGATGATTTAGCATCGACATTCCTAAACCACTTAATTTGCGGTCAATCCTACCCCCCTCCCCCGACAAAAAAATCAAATGAAGAAAACACCTAACATTTCTCCCGCAAAAAAAAGCTTATTTTGTGGAGGGATAGGACAAATCATCCAGTCATTCTGTAATTGAGTATTTATGTAGTATTTAATTATTCCCTTTTAAGATATCAGTAATTCTCGGGCATGAATAATTTAATTATCACAATGCACTAGATATAACTATATACCCTCGCATGCAAGATAATCTAAAAAAAATTGTAAAAATTGAAAGTCCACACCAAAGAACTTATGTATAATTTGTCAATTTGATAGTTCTAATGTTTTCAGTTTAGAAGCAAAGTGGATATATTACAAGGAGAGGATATACATATTAGGCTATGCCTGTTGTCCAATCCTATTGAATTTATTCAATAAAATATGTTTAAATAAATTAGAAGTAAAGTAAAAAAGTCTTAATGATACGCGTAATCTAATATTTTTGTTCAACTTTAATGTGCATATCATTCATTTTAATATAACATAAACTGTCACCATGTTAAGTTTGTTCCTAAAACATCAATTTACCTGTCTTAAAGTTAAAATTAATGAACTTAGGAAAAAGTTCTTTCCTAAGATATAACTTAGTCTTAAGGGTGTCGTTTACTCAGGGTTTGAGTTCTCAAATTCGGATTGTAAGTTCAAAGTCATGACTAAAATTTGTTTTAAACAGAAAACATTTATGAAATGAATTATTATTGACATAACATTCGATTTTTCTACTATATTATGGAATAAGGCTCTAACAAAAATTGACTTTTAGCCAAACAGAGGAAATTCGGACTAAATTTTGCAGATTTTGATTTCCGCTCAAACAATTTTGGCAGTATTCTAATATTAAAAGTTAAGATTTCATATTTTAGTCTCTATAATTTTGCATACTTTCTGTTGGGTTTACCTCACTTATTCATTAAAATTATCGTATGGCACAAATTGCAAAGAAATTGAAAAATGCTTAAAAACTATAAAAGAAACCATATCTCAAAATTTTGATCATTGACCTCATATAAATTTAATGCCAACAGAATAAGGTCAATATAAGTAGTTTAATACTATGAATGTTTTTGTGTTATCATCATTCAATTTTTTGTAAAATTTTATCAAAAATGGGTAGGGATTTAAACACTGATAGAGGAAATTCGGACTGGAATATTTTTAAAAATTGTTGCTGAAATTTTAATGCTGTATATCTATTTAGTGCCACTACCATTTATAAACTGTATTTCATTTTATAAAGTGTTTAATTATTTCTAATATTTTCACAATTAAGAAATTCTCAATCGTAGTGTAAAATTTTGTTGGATTTTTCTTGATTTTTTTAAATATATTCAATAGCCATTAGCTAGAAAACTAGGTCATTGACCTACTTTTTTGAAAGTGAAAAATAACACTACAATCAAAGGTCTATAACATACAATAGATGGGTTTTCATTATCATCAGTGAAATTATTTTCATTCTGAGTAAACGTCATCCTTAAGTATGCTTTGTGAAATGGGCGCCTCTGCACTCATTAGATTTGTACATGTTACAGCTGTGTGACAATTCATTTCGGCAGATTAATCATACATTTAATACCTAACTTTCTCTTAAATAGAGCATGTTTCTATTCCATATGACTTAATATCTGTTTATCATTTTCCTATTTACAAAGTCTGATTTGAAAGATCTAAAACTCTCATCATGTAAATGGAGTTAATAGTGTTACTGAATTCATTGTCCCAAGAGGGCTATTTTCCTAGCAATGGTTTAGATAAGCATTTGTAGAGGAAATTGATAATCTGTAAAATGAGAAGTGGTTAGCAGATTACACTGTTTCAAAAGAGCCTTGTGGGAGTATTAGTCCCAGAAGGACAGCTATAGTATGAGATTATTTAAAATTAACAATAACAAACCCGAATCTTCCAGCATCTTACATCTTGATCAAGTTCTGTCCAAATTAATGCTCCCCATCCACTAGACCAGCAAAATATTCACATGCAGTGATTTCAAATCAAAATCCACCAGGCGCAATATTTTGTCACTTCCAATCATCATAACCTAAAACATTACATTGTATTATGATTATATTTTGATTTTGCACATCATTTTCAAAATTTGATGATTACAATAAATATTTTAAATATCAGATAATCAAGGATTTTGTATCAAATTATTTTATATGCTTTAGGTTTGCAATTACCTTGATTGTAGTGAATTAATTAATTAGCAGAAGTGCAAAAGAAAATTAGTTATGTATTTTAAACGTTTGAATATAATAAAAGTATTTATTACCTTGATGCATCCTGTGATGTTTGCAACTGCACTTTCCAAACAATATTTCCGTTCTGCTTCATAAAGTACACATGCAGTGTTAATCTTAAATTTGTGACCACATTTTGCATCTGTTCCTAAAGCAGTGTCTCTCAAAGTTCACACAGTTACTATTATTAGCACACCCCTAACATCTTATCAGCATCCAGTTTGTGATTGACATCTGATAGAAGACCTTAGCATGTGCGTGTAACAGCAAGTTGTTACTCAGCTTGAAATGGCCAGTGACATTAGCAAACCTTAAGATTCATTAAATGAAGCAGAGGAATATGAGTCTTTAGGTCATAACATTTCTATTGACCATGCTGAGAAGTTATTTACAGGATATACTGGAGTAAAATTAGATATTTTCTAGTTGATAAACATGAAGTACTCCAAGAAAGCAAAAAAGTGAGTTGTTTTTTTTTTACCTACAATTTCCTCCTTAATACCAGAGGTAGATTTGTAGATTTATGAAAACTACGAGTACACTATTGAATTATAGCTCGTGTATGTTGTGATTTTATTAGGAAGGGGGTTGGGGGGATAATTGTTAGCCAGTGTAAGATATAATTTACATGTGTATTAATATAATGATTGCAGTTCATATGAGAACTGCAATTCAACATTTTACATCCTAATGTTTGTTACTATCATCCAGCTCAAAGAATTCAACAAATGCAAATATCTGGTAGCCTGATTGTTTTCTCAAAGCTTAGGTCCTGTCACACCAGATTTCATTCCCCCAGAGTTTCACGACATTGTTATATTTCTGGAATTGCTGTGGGATCGCAGGGAAATTCAAAAACATTATGCAGTTGTATTTTAGATTTTTACAAGGTGAAAATGTGAAGCAACCAAGGGAATCCTACTCAGCTCCTGCAGCGTGTAACTGCATTCCTACAAACTTCTACTTTTAACCAATGACTGCGCTCCCACTGAGCGCTCATAATGTGCTTGAGTTCTGACTTCGAGTTTACGGTGTGTGTGTGCACCTTTTTTCATCAGTTCTTAAATTACTTAACCAACATCATATTATTGTGTCAGCGGCTTTACACAAAGTTTTTGATTTTATATTTAAAATTGTTAAATTGAGCTGCATATTGTTAAATTGAGCTGCAAACCCACTATCATCAGGAGTAATTTTGCATACTTGTTAAACAAGTTATTTAATAAATGACATAATTAGCATGTCTTCTAAATTTCAATTGTGCTTATTAGCTACACGTACAATAGGGACTTTAGTGAAAATCTTCCCTGCAATAATAATCAACACAATGTATCATATCAATTTGCATCATGATGATATTAAAAATAAAATCAGGGTTTTCCAGTAGAATGTTGACAATCGCACATCAATTATTTATAATTAATTTAAGCAGAACTTTTTTTAGTCCGATTGCACAGACAGGCGAACAGATAGACAGACGGACGGATGGACAAGGTGATTCTTATATACCCCCCAAACTTTGTTTCGAGGGGTATAGAAATAGTAAACTTAAGGTCAGTCGCAGGTTTAAAATTTTGCGTCTTCTGCGCAGGGTATTGCGCAATAATTAAAGAAAATAGTTTTAATGTCGTAAAACGCTAATGCAGAGTAAAATGTTCAAATATTCAGGTAATCATGTAACGTTTTTATTTTTAAAATTTACTTATCATAAAAAGTATTTTTAAAGAAGTGAACCCTTAGAATAATGTTCAGAAGTATTTTAATCATTTCGCCTCTTCTTCAAAATTGACGTTATCCACGTCAGAGTCAACGTCTTACGATGACGTCAGTTGAGACTTAGACATAACTATTGACAAAAATAAACGTTCATTTTTTATTGCAGCGTCCATTATTAAGATTGAAATTATAATTTGCAATATCAAAAACATTTACGCGATCTTTTCATATTCTGTGTTAGGGGAAAGGTATTTTTTTATCTATTACAAATAAAATTAAATTTGATTCGCTAACATATCCTTTTATTCTATGCAATGTCTATAGCCTATGTAAAATGGCTGCCAAGACACGTTTATAGGACCAAACTATGAGGGCAGATAGCATAAAAACTATCTGGTCAATTTCGTTTTTATTTGGCAAAAACTTTACTTATATATGTTAACCTTCCGTTGCTGAAAATTAAAAGAAAATGAGCCATAGGTTTCGGATGCTGGATGAGGTTAAGGTTTTTAAAGCTGGTTAAAGTTTTTGGAGCAGGTGCCCTCTGATGATTATATCTTAGGTATTACTGGTCCTAGCTTCACCAAACTTGCATGGATGGTGTGTCTTATGATACTGATGCACCTGACAGGCTTGAATGCTGAATCTGAGTCAAAGGTTTCGGATGCTGGATGAGGTTAAGGTTTTTGAAGCAGGTTAAAGTTTTTGTTACAGGCAGTTCTTAGTTACTACTGGTCCTAACTTCACCAAACTTGCATGGATGATGCATCTATTATACTGATGCACCTGACAGGCTTGAATGCTAAACCGGAGCCATAGGTTTCGGATGCTGGATGAGGTTTAGTTTTTTTGGAACAGGTCACATGTTTAATAGGTGATAGCACTATTTCAAACTTGCATATATGATCTAACTATAATATAAATGAATGGCAGAGGTAGCTTCAGATGCAGAGCCTGATCTCCATTATCGAGGATGCTAAAAAAATATCTTAGTTATTACTGGTCCCAACTTCACAAAACTTGCATGGATGGTGCGTCTTACGATACTGATGCACCTGACAGGCATGAATGCTGAATCTGAGCCATAGTTTTCGGATGCTGGATAAGGTTAAGGTTTTAAGAGCTGGTTAAAGTTTTTGGAGCAGGTGCCCTCTGATGATTATAACTTAGGTATTACTGGTCCTTCTTCACCAAACTTGCATGGATGATGCATCTCATGATACTGATGCTTTGACAGGCTTGAATGCTGAATCTAAGCTATAGGTTTAGGATGCTGGATGAGGTTTAGTTTTTTGGAACAGTATACATGTTTTATAGATAATAGCTTGCATAATTGATTTAGCTATTATAAATGAATTGCAGAGGTAGCTTCAGATGCAGAGCCTGATCTACATTATCAAGGATGCTAAAAAATTCTCCTTCCTAACTCAAACCTGCCTGATAGATGTGTTTGTTGTAAAATGATAAAACATGATTCCTTTGATATAGTATTCTATGATATGATACAGTATTGTTTTATAAGATATAATGTAATATCATACATTATATTGTAAAAAGTTATATGATACAATATGATATTGTATAAATTTTTTTGTATGATATGATATTGTATTATCATATTGTTATGTATAGTATTGTATATTATTATACAATATTGTAGAATATGATATTGTATAATATATTATTTTATCGAATGATAGTTTCATATTATATTGCAATATATGATATTATATCATATGATATGATATTGTATAATATATAATATCATATCATATGATACAATATTGTATATTAATATGATATTGGTTTATGTAATATATTGTTAAAATACATGAAATTGTATTATATGATATTTTTATATATAATATTTTATCATATGATATTATATATTAATATGATATTGTATAATATAATAGTGTATCATATCATATTGTGTGATATATGATATTGTATAATATGATATTATATATTACTATATCAGATGATATTGTATCATATATAATATCGTGTATCAAATATGATACAATATCATACAATATCATACAATATAATATCATATGTTACAATATCGTGATGTATTATGTGATATGATATAGTATCAAATAATACTGTATTGTATTTATATTAGATATTATGATATTGTATTATGTGATTTAATACAATAATGTTACAATGTCATATCATATGTTTCAGTATCATATTACATCATTATTTATTACAGTATTATATTGTATTATATGATATTTATTGTAAGTATTGTAGGATGCAATATCGTTTTTTTTATTATTGGATTGATAAACATTGTATCTTATAATACCGTATAAAATGAACATATGATCATCATACAATTTTTTAACATATGATATACATGTACGATATTGTGTCAAATCAGTATCCATGAATATCCAAGATCATTCACTATGATTTTCATATAATATGATAAAGGTGGTCTCATAAAGGTGATTCCTCATAAAGGTGATGCCTCGTCTCGGTGAGCTTTGTAATCTGTGATTACCTATGTTTTAAATCGTTATGCTGCTTGTAAAGATTTAAATCACACAATTACTGGAGAGATAATAAAATACTATTAATATTTTTTTCTATTACTTTAATAAAAGTCATTAAAATTGCTTAAAATCTTAATTAGAATATTGCAATATTAATTTAAACTTGCTTAACGTTTGGTAAAATATACTTCTGATGCCGTATTTTCATGCTAAAATTATTACGAGACTTTGTCAAGTTTTTCTTAGAATCGAAGCCGAAGAGCCGAATCGAAGCTTCGTCAGGAATTAAAACGTAACGTATAACCATACAAATAATGGATTGTAGAACGTTTAAGTGATGAAATGTAGTAATGGGGTAAATTAAATACTTGAACGATTTATGTTGAAATAAAAACTGTAAAAACAATTGAAAAAATCATTAGATATATTTATAATGTTTTTTTCATTTTTTATTTCAATTATTATTGAAGAAATTTGCTGTTGAAACATATTATCGGAAACACCTGACGCTGATTTTTAAAGGTCAAATGCGGCATCAAGTTTATTTGTATCTAAGAACTGCATATACTGACGACTTTTCATTGATTTAGTATCAACGATTTTCGGTGCTATGTCTGAGGTTAAAAATGGTATAGTTTTAAAATTGTTGACTAAAGAGACGATCATTAGATATGTTACAGGTTTTACTTATATAAAAATAACGCCTGTTGAGGGTTCATATAATACAATCTTACTGTAAATAAAGCACTCCAAAAGTGTGATGTTTAAATATGTAGTGATTTTCATATACGCAAAGATTAAATCAAAACAGATAATACTGTTATCGAGAGGCATACAAATATGGGAATGATTTAAAACCAATACATGTATTTAAAAGGTAATGAACATTTGTTGTTAAGTCCTAAAATATATTTGTTTAATTCAAAACACCACATTGGTTTGATTATCTGAATTAAAAGATTTCAAATATTTTGTCTTTCTCCATACCTCTTCATTATGGTTTTGTGAATTGTTTTTACCCAATAATAAACTGCATGAAGTTCCCAGATCTTAATAAAATCAGACAATGATATCAGAATCTCCGACATCTTTGACTGCTGGACCTCACACTAGTTACTTTTAAAATTCCCTGATAATCTCATACTAGTGATTTTATTTAATTCTAATATTTAAATTTGGTATGTGGTAAAAATGTGGCCTTGGTTCATTGAGTCGAGCTGACGAATGACCTATTTCCTCAGCTCGAGAGAGTTTAAATTTCCCTGGGACTTTGTTGGTGATTGTTGGGGTGATCTGTTTTGTGATGGCGATCTTGATCTGAAAAATGTATTATTTTGCATTGTACAGTTTCTTGCAAAATGCCCTATCTCCCCACACTTGAAACATTCACTCCCTCTTTCTGAACTGTTAGACCTTGACCTATGGTATCTTATGGGAGATCTGTGTGTTGACTTAAATCTGGGTCTTGACTCTCTCTCTACCTCATTCATTTTCATTCTTTCCAATATTTCTCTCAATAATCTTTTTGTCTCTTTGTTGTCGTTTTCAAGGGTTAAAATTCTGGTTTCTAGGGATGGAGTTGTTTTGGGAAGGACTTTATTGACTAGTCTAATGTTTACATCTTCTGTGTTGGGTATATCATCTTTTTCTTCAAATGTCACTCTTCTAACATCTTTCTTTGTTCCCATGATCAATTTTTGGTTCGTAACTGCACTCTTCATATGTTGAACCGCTTCGTCTAATGTTTTTGGATCCTTATCTAAAGTAACTAATGCAGCTCTCTTTTCCAAACAACAGGAATGCATTGATGGTGCTTCTGAAAAATTCTGGACTGTCTGGATAAGCCTAAGTGGATAAATCTTCTATCCTTTCGGCAAATTCTTCCAAGGTTTCGTCTGCCTTCTGTTGGATCTCTTTCAGTTGGCGACGAATTATATGAGGCTGGTCCTTCCTGTCAAACCTTTCTTTAAATTTCTGACGGAGCAATTTAAAATCCTTTTGCACATTTTCCGGTCTAGAACTAAAGAATTTTAACGCTTCCTCTCTCAAACATTCAATCATCTTGTCTAGCTTTTCTCTCTCATTCCACATGTATTTTTTAGCAATATGATTATTAATAAACTGAATGTAGTAAGACTTCCACTCTGTTTTTCCATCATAAGTTGACAATTTGGGTGCTGTGGGACTATTAACTATTTTAGAACAACAGACAAATATTTCATGCTCTCTTTCTGATTTAATTTGGCTTAAATCTCTCTCCATCTCTTCTATTCCCCTCTCTCTATCTCTCATAATTTTTCTGAATTGATCTTCTCTTTCTTTTCTTTCTTTCTCCTCCAATAATCTCATTTGTTCTTTCTGTTCTTTTAAAGTCTGTAACTGTTCATCAAATTCTCTCTCTCTGGTTGCAACTCTTTCTTTCAAATTTTCCTCTCTCTTTTCAAAAATACTATGACAATCATCCTTTACAATTGTATCTCTCTTCTCTCTGATTTTGTACAACATTGCTATTGTAGTGTATTTCGGGGGTATTTTTTATGTAAATTGTGATCGGGTTCGGGATCCGGGGAATCTGTGTACTGTGTTGTTTCCGTCCGCCAGGCCGAAGCGGGAGAGTCTATAAGCCCGTGACCTCAATACCAGTGAAGCCCGTGAACTCGATTGTAAACACACGTTTTGAATACTCAAGCAATTTTTGTGTACTTTTTCTATGTATATGTTTTAAACTAACATTCTTTCCGTAAAAAAATGTGCTTTATGAAACTTCTAATTTAAATCATAATTGATTTAAAAATAAGGTTTGGCCCAAACTTTACCACTGTAAAAAGAACTTATATCAAATGACTATATAATACTAGATATGAGGCCCGTGAACTCAGTAACACTCTATATAATATTAGATATGAGGCCCGTGAACTCAGTACCACTCTATATAATACTAGATATATGGCCCGTGAACTCAGTTACACTCTATATAATACTAGATATGTTGCCCGTGAACTCAGTAACACTCTATATAATACTAGATATGAGGCCCGTGAACTCAGTAACACTCTATATAATACTAGATATGAGGTCCGTGAACTCAGTACCACTCTATATGATACAAGATATCAGGCCCGTGAACTCAGGACCACTCTATATAGAACTAGATATGAGGCCTGTGAACTCAGTAACGCTCCATATATTACTAGATATGAGGTCCGTGAACTCAGTACCACTCTATATATTACTAGGTTTCAGGCCCGTGAACTCAGTACCACTCTATATATAATACTAGATATGAGGCCCTTGAACTCAGTAACACTCTATATAATACTAGATATGAGGCCCGTGAACTCAGTAACACTCTATATAATACTAGATATATGGCCCGTGAACTCAGTTACACTCTATATAATACTAGATATGTTGCCCGTGAACTCAGTAACACTCTATATAATACTAGATATGAGGCCCGTGAACTCAGTACCACTCTATATAATACTAGATATGAGGCCCGTGAACTCAGTACCCTTCTATATAATACTAGATATGAGGCCCGTGAACTCAGTACCACTCTATATAATACTAGATATGTTGCCCGTGAACTCAGTAACACTCTATATAATACTAGATATATGGCCCGTGAACTCAGTACCACTCTATATAATACTAGATATGAGGCCCGTGAACTCAGTAACACTATATAATACTAGATATGAGGGCCGTGAACTCAGTACCACTCTATATGATACAAGATATCAGGCCCATGAACTCAGTACCACTCTATATAGTACTAGATATAAGGCCCGTGAACTCAGTACCACTCTACATAATACTAGATATAAGGCCCGTGAACTCAGTAACACTCTATATAATACTAGATATGAGGCCTGTGAACTCAGTACCACTCTATATATTACTAGGTTTCGGGCCCGTGAACTCAGTACCACTCTATATAATACTAGATATAAGGCCTGGGAACTCAGTAACGCTCCATATATTACTAGATATGAGGCCTGTGAACTCAGTACCACTCTATATGATACTAGATACCAGGCCCGTGAACTCAGTACCCTCAATATATTACTGATTTGAGGCCCGTGAACTCGGTACCACTCTATATAATACTATATATGAGGCCCTTGAACTCAGTACCACTCTATATAATACTAGATATGTGGCACGTGAACTCAGTACCACTCAATATATTACTAGGTTTGAGGCCCGTGAGCTCGGTACCACTCTATATAATACTATATATGAGGCCCTTAAACTCAGTACCACTCTATATAATACTAGATATGTGGCCCGTGAACTCAGTACCACTCTATATGATACAAGATATCAGGCCCGTGAACTCAGTACCACTCAATATATTACTAGGTTTGAGGCCCGTGAACTCGGTACCACTCTATATAATACTATATATGAGACCCTTAAACTCAGTACCACTCTATATAATACTAGATATGTGGCCCGTGAACTCAGTACCACTCTATATGATACAAGATATCAGGCCCGTGAACTCAGTACCACTCAATTTATTACTAGGTTTGAGGCCCGTGAACTCGGTACCACTCTATATAATACTAGATATGAGGCCTGTGAACTCAGTACCATTCTATATAGTACTAGATATAAGGCCCGTGAACTCGGTACCACTCTATATGATACTAGATACCAGGCCCGTGAACTCAGTACCACTCTATATAATACTAGATATGAGGTCCGTGAACTCAGTACCACTCTATATGATACAAGATATCAGGCCCGTGAACTCAGTACCACTCAATATATTACTAGGTTTGAGGCCCGTGAACTCGGTACCACTCTATATATAATACTAGATATAAGGCCTTTGAACTCAGTACCACTCTATATAATACTACATATGTGGCCCGTGAACTCAGTACCACTCTACATGATACAAGATATCAGGCCCGTGAACTCAGTACCACTCAATATATTACTAGGTTTGAGGCCCGTGAACTCGGTACCACTCTATATATAATACTAGATATAAGGCCTTTGAACTAAGTACCACTCTATATAATACTAGATATGTGGCCCGTGAACTCAGTACCACTCTATATGATGCAAGATATTAGGCCCGTGAACTCAGTACCACTCTATATAGTACACGATATATGGCCCGTGAACTCAGGACCACTCTATATAATACTAGATATCAGGCCCGTGAACTCAGTAACGCTCTATATTATACAAGATATGAGGCCCATGAACTCAGTACCACTCTATAAATTACTAGATATGAGGACCGTGAACTCAGAACCACTCTATATAATACTATATATATGGCTCATGAACTCATTAAGACTCTATATAATACTAGATATGAGGCCTATGAACTCAGTAACACTCTATATAATACTATATATGAGGCCCGTGAACTCAGTTACACTCTATATAATATTAGATATGTGGCCCGTGAACTCAGTTACGCTCTATATGATATTAAACAACAGTGAAGCAAGTTTTACATTTATTTTTTTTAAGTAAGATTGATGAACTTAACTAAATACAATATATCGTAGATTGGGAAGGGGCCTTAACCTCAAAAGTGTATTGAAATCAACATCATAAAGATATACATTTTAGAAAAGTTTTCTTTATTATACAGGACAAAAAATCTTAACAAATAAAACACATACATGTGTATAAATATACTATACAAACTTTTTTTCAAACAAGATAATTGTACTGCTGTAGAAACAAGAGGCCCAGGGGCCACATCGCTCACCTGATCAACAAAAGCCATAACTCTGATCAAATCAGCATTACAGTACCACATTCAAAATAGATTTTGCTTAAAAAGTAAAATAAATTTTCATAATTTGATGGTAAAAAGCAATTTCTTTTTTTTTGTTTTAGTATTTGTGAGAAGGTTTACCTCTATTTCTATTTAAAAGACCCTGGGTATAATGGGTATCACTTTGTAAATCCTCACTTCGATTCTCACCTGAAGGGTTCAAACAAATCAAGTTGCAACAATAATAAGTTTAACTGTTTTTCTTTAGCTGCTTTAGTTAGCCTGGTTAATAATTATATACATTAGGAAAATGTACAAGAATTACATTTTTTTTTTATCGAGCACTTCTGTTGGTCCATTCGAGGCACAGGTGCTTGAGGACATGACCGACCCCCCCTCTCCATCCCCCACCCCAAAGTATCTAGACCCCCGGGACTTTACTCATTTTATATGACATATTTATAATCTAATGTTTTAGGTTTGTTTTAAGTAATTTTGTGCAATGATTGTATACATTAGATTATAAATATGTCATATAAAGATAATTTAAAGAAAAAAATGAGTAAAGTCCCAGTTTGTTTGAACTGATAAACTTCCAGTCATCACAGTAAATACTATATACCTATTATTTTTTTCTCCATAAAAACAGCAATTTTTTACAGATTTATTCATGTATATCAGAACAGAAGACTTTTTTGTTGCTTAAGCTACAAGAGTTCTCTTATTTATCTTCCTATGTATAAATTTGACATCCTCCCATTGTTGCCCAACCTCACCATGTAAACAAACCAGGTTACTTCCACACATATTTGAGCTTTCTAGGCCAAATGGTTTTTGAGAAGAAGATTTTAAAAAAATAACAACAAATTTTCAAAAATTCTACATTATCTCCCCTTTAAAGAGGGCATGGCCTCTTCATTACTCAGTGATGATTCAGGCCAACTTTGGTTGAAATCGATCGGCCCTGTGGTTCTGGAGAAGAAGATGAAAATGTGAAAAGTTAATGACAACAACAAAAACAACGACAGACAACGGACAAATCATGATTAGAAAAGCTTGAACCTTTGGCTCAGGTTAGAGAAATTTGCCCCACAGACCCATATGATATAATACATATACATTAAAGATTAACAATTTTTAATAGTTATTAAATTGTCATTATATACAACTCACTTTACTGGGATACCCTGCTAACATGTAGATAATAAGTATCAATTTTCAAAACCATTTCTCAAGATATATTGCAAGCACTATTTTCAAACTTGGCCATTCAGACTGCCCATCCTGAATCAAGTACACTGAACACAGATCAAATTATTTATTCTGCTTTAATATCCTCTTCATAGATGACTCTGTTTCTTTGCTTCTTATGTCTGTCTCTTCTGATGGCAGTCCTGTTCTGAGACAGACACAAAGAACTATGACCTCCTTCATAAAAACATGGGTCAAATAGTGCATGCCAATTCTGAAAATAAACAACAAAATAGACAACATTGAGATGGTGACCATCTTAAAGGGCCCCACTTACATAATGGACAGTCGCCAAGTAGGATGAAAAGCATTTTAGAGAATTTTGCTATGACCTTGACCTATGACGCAGAAGTTTTCCACCTAGCATAGAACTTCTAATTCAATCTCATTACCACTTACAAACAGGCATTTCTGTTCAGCCTGAACAAGATCAAGCAAATGGGAAATAATCTATGGTCTAAAATTGATTATAACGAGGTTTGAAATGACCTTCACATTATCTTGATTCAAAGTCATTGCACACCATTAACCAGAAAGCTTTGGTTAAGTGAAGTATGAGCCAAATCTATGAGCCAAATAGGACTAATTGGAGAGTATATATACTCTTATAAAAAGATTTTTGTTTGATCCAATATGACCTTAGCACTTGACCTACAAACATCATTTAAAGTTACTGCATACCCTTTAATCAAAGGCACTCGGTGGATGAAGTGTGAACAAGATTGGAACAAGGGAGAGAAGATATGCTCGGACAAAGATTTTTCATATAATTCTGTTATGACCTTCACATTTGACCTTGAAACTTGGTTCACCATTTACCCAAAGGCACTCTGTGGGTGAAGTATGATCCAGATTGAGTCAAGGGGACAGAAGATATGCTCCCGACAAGAGATCTCGGTTGTACAAACAAACGGATGGATGGGTGGACGGATGGACAAACAGACTGATCACTATAGGAGAGCAGCAGGGAGAGGCCCTAATAATGAATTAAAACAATTTGTATAATTAATAAAATCAATTGAGCAAATGATTATAAAGAAAAGGTGTATCTTTATTGATAAATTGTAGAAAGAATAGAAATGTCAAAGTCTGACTGACAACATGTAATATGAGAATTTGAAATTTGATTGCATAAAAACCAGAAGGAATTATAATGTAAGGCAATTTACCAATAAATTATATTTCATACCTCATACATATGTACTTACAATGATAACTCTTTCAACAGATTCTCCAGGATGTTGTTTTTTCAGAGCTATATATGAACCTGTAAGAATGAATTAAAATCAGTATTAGTTTATACTTTGACAAAAAAAATTTGTCTTCTATTAATCATAATCAAGATGGTGATTACAGGTAGTATACAGTTAGTCGATGAGTTCACGCGCTTCATATCTAGCATTATATAGAGTGTTACTGAGTTCACAGGCCTCATATCTAGTACTATATAGACTATAGAGTGGTACCGAGTTCACAGGCCTCATATCTAGTACTATATAGACTATAGAGTGGTACCGAGTTCACGGGCCTGATATCTAGTATTATATAGAGTGTAACTGAGTTCACGGGCCCCATATCTAGTACTATATAGAGTGGTACTGAGTTCACAGGCCTCATATCTAGTAATATATGGAGCGTTACTGAGTTCACGGGCCTCATATCTAGTACAATATAGAGTGGTACTGAGTTCACGGGTCTCATATCTAGTATTATATAGAGTGTTACTGAGTTCACGGGCCTCACATCTAGTACTATATAGAGTGTTACTGAGTTCACAGGCCTCATATCTAGTAATATTTGTAGCGTTACTGAGTTCATAGGCCTCATATCTAGTATTATATAGAGTGTTACTAAGTTCACAGGCCTCATATCTAGTAATATTTGGAGCGTTACTGAGTTCACAGGCCTCATATCTAGTACATTGTACTATATAGAGTGGTACTGAGTTCACGGGCCTGGAATCTAGCATTATATAGAGTGGTACTGAGTTCACAGGCTCAATATCTAGTACTATAAAGAGTGGTACTGAGTTCACGGGCCTCATATCTAGTATTATATAGAGTGTTACTGAGTTCACGGACCTCATATCTAGTACTATATAGAGTGGTACTGAGTTCACGGGCCTGATATCTAGTATTATATAGAGTGTTACTGAGTTCACAGGCCTCATATCTAGTACTATATAGACTATAGAGTGGTACTGAGTTCAAGGGCCTCATATCTAGTATTATATAGAGTGTTACTAAGTTCACAGGCCCCATATCTAGTACTATATAGAGTGGTACTGAGTTCACAGGCCTCATATCTAGTAATATATGGAGCGTCACTGAGTTCACAGGCCTTATATCTAGTACTATATAGAGTGGTACTGAGTTCACGGGCCTCATATCTAGTACAATATAGAGTGGTACTGAGGTCACGGGCCTCATATCTAGTACTATATAGAGTGGTACTGACTTCACGGGCCTCATATCTAGTATTATATAGAGTGTTACTGAGTTCATGGGCCTCATATCTAGTACTATTTAGAGTGGTACTGAGTTCACGGGCCTGATATCTAGTATTATATAGAGTGTAACTGAGTTCACCGGCCTGATATCTAGTACTATATAGAGTGGTACTGAGTTCACGGGCCTCATATCTAGTATTATATAGAGTGGTACTGAGTTCACGGGCCTCATATCTAGTATTATAAAGAGTACTATATAGAGTTGTACTGAGTTCACGGGCCTCATATCTAGTACAATATAGAGTGGTACTGAGTTCAAGGGTCTGATATCTAGTATTATATAGAGTGTTACTAAGTTCACCGGCCTGATATCTAGTATTATATAGAGTGTTACTGAGTTCACAGGCCTCATATCTAGTACTATATAAACTATAGAGTGGTACTGAGTTCACGGGCCTCATATCTAGTATTATATAGAGTGTTACTGAGTTCACAGGCCCCATATCTAGTACTATATAGAGTGGTACTGAGTTCACAGGCCTCATGTCTAGTAATATATGGAGCGTCACTGAGTTCACAGGCCTTATATCTAGTACTATATAGAGTGGTACTGAGTTCACGGGCCTCATATCTAGTACAATATAGAGTGGTACTGAGGTCACGGGCCTCATATCTAGTACTATATAGAGTGGTACTGACTTCACGGGCCTCATATCTAGTATTATATAGAGTGTTACTGAGTTCATGGGACTCATATATAGTACTATTTAGAGTGGTACTGAGTTCACGGGCCTGATATCTAGTATTATATAGAGTGTAACTGAGTTCACCGGCCTGATATCTAGTACTATATAAAGTGGTACTGAGTTCACGGGCCTCATATCTAGTATTATATAGAGTGGTACTGAGTTCACGGGCCTGATATCTAGTAATATAAAGAGTACTATATAGAGTGGTACTGAGTTCACGGGCCTCATATCTAGTACAATATAGAGTGGTACTGAGTTCAAGGGCCTGATATCTAGTATTATATAGAGTGTTACTAAGTTCACCGGCCTGATATCTAGTACTATATAGAGTGGTACTGAGTTCACGGGCCTGGTATCTAGTATTATATAGAGTGGTACTGAGTTCACGGGCCTCTTATCTAGTATTATATAGAGTGGTACTGAGTTCACCGGCCTGATATCTAGTACTATATAGAGTGTTACTGAGTTCACAGGCCTCATATCTAGTATTATATAGAGTGGTACTGAGTTCACAGGCCTCATATCTAGTACTATATAGAGTGTCGGTGAGTTCACAGGCCTCATATCTAGTACTATATAGAGTGTAACTGAGTTCACAGGCATCATATCTAGTATTATATAGAGTGTTACTGAGTTCACGGGCCTCATATCTAGTATTCTATAGAGTGTTACTGAGTTCAGGAGCGTCATATCTAGTATCATATAGAGTGTCGATGAGTTCACAAGCGTCATATCTTGTATTATATGGAGTGTCGATGAATTCACGGCCTCACATCTAGTATTATATGGATTGTTGATGAGTTCATGGGCCTCACATCTAGTATTATAGGGAGTGTCGGTGAGTTCACGGGTCTAATATCTAGTATTATATGGAGTATCGGCGAGTTCATGGGCCTCACATATTGTATTATATGGAGTGTCGGTGAGTTCATGGGCCTCACATCTAGTATTATATGGAGTGTCAATGAGTTCACGGGCCTCACATCTTGTATTATATGGAGTGTTGATGAGTTCACGTTCCTCGATCACATCTAGTATTATATGGAGTGTCTATAAGTTCATGGGCCTCACATCTAATAATACTGGTATGTGTGTGTGTGTGTGTGTGTGTGTGTGTGTGTGTGTGTGTGTGTGTGTGTATTTATATTACATCTGCAAAATGTAACATTTCATAAATTTTTTTGATAAATTTTACTGTATTCTATATTAACTTTTAATTTTTCAAAAACACAGGCATTCTGTACCCAAAATATTTAATGATTTGTCAATTCCAATAATAACTTTAACTTGAGAAATAAGTTCTAATAACTGACTGGTTTAAAAAGAACCATGCACATGTTAATGTATGTATAAGCTACTGTAAATACTAACGTTAGCTGTACATACCGTCATGTAATTTGGTTACGTTTGTTAGTTGTGATAAGAAAAATACACAATAAAACATTATATCAATTAAATATTAAGCAAATAGAATAATTATCGCTAGCATCTCGGATTTGAAAATCTTTATACATACCCCAACACACATTGTCATCCTGTGTTTATTGAATGCGCTTCGATGACTTGCTGAAAAATTTCATCTGACAAAATCCAAACTCGAAGGAACTTTTCGTCCTTTTCTTTCTACAAACACTGCAACTGTATCTGCCATTAAGTTATTATGTCATCACACTAACGTCTCGCTTACAGCTACGATGTTTATCAAGAACGCGGCTGCTATTTAAAAGAGAAAGTACATTGAATGACGTATGCGATTTTTGTGTACTCGACTTCACGGGCTTCCGGTTGTTTCAGATCACGGGCTTATAGATTTTCCCGGCCGAGGCCAGTTGCACGTTGTCTGTCTTGTGTTCTTGTGGTTTGTTAGATTTTATCTTGTTTTCCTTATCATTAAGGTCTTCCGTTTCCAACGGAAGACCTTACTATTATTGTGCTTGTAAGATTATTCTTATTTTTCTTTTTTTTTTTTTTTCTTCCTAGACGCGAACTTTGAGGCTTCATATCTTGCTCATTTCTGAACGGTTTTTGCTCAAATTTTCAGGGCTTATAGACATTACAAAACACTATCTAAAACATTTCATAAACTTTAAAATTCCTCTTCCGTTAACGAGTTATTCCCCTTTAAAAATTTTTTAGGGCCTTTGGTTTCCAGACAAAGGTTCCGAGACTATGATAGCAGGGAATGGGAATCCAGCGAATTTGAATAACAGAGACATTGAAGTTGTGCACATCGGTTTTTGTTTTTCGATTACGTTTGTTATTTAGAAAAAGGTAGGGGGTCAAAAAAAAAGGATTCCAAAAAGTGCGAAAATTTAGACATATTTTGCTTTGTATCTTTTAAACGAAAAATATTTTGTTAAGACATGTAGAATAAAAGTTGTGCAGAATGTTAAGGCCTTTCATTTGACACCAATAAAAAAGGGCTGGCCCCTAAAATTAAGGGCCAATAGCGCTTGAAAGTTTTTGCTTAATAACTCAAAAACGGTTAGGATTTCGATATGGCTGTCGCTGGAAAAGTTGTTTGTTGGGATCTCATAAAGGTCGTTCCAATGTTATTTTGTTGGTGATTTGTGTTGTATGAGTGTAAAAAGCTGTACATGTTAACATGTACCTCGTTTAATTTGGCAAGTTAACGAAAGTTTATGTGCGTGCAACTGGCATAAAGTTACCACAGAAAGTATGCTGGTTTATACAGGAAATTTTTTTTTAGAATAGATTTTTTTTTGGAGTTTATGTCAGTTTTGTTAAGTTCTTATAGTGCACAATCCCTTAAACGAGAATCGGAAATCAAAACATTTTTCTTCTTTGTAGTAAAACACAAACTACGGATTTAAAATAAATCTGTGTATTACATTTGAGTTTTCATACTGCATGCATTTAAAATCTACCTTGAATAAGAGCTGTGTGTGTACCGTTACGCAAGCTATCCCTCACCCGCGGCCTAGAAAATCGGTCACCATGGTCGCGACGGGGCTAACTAGCGGTCAGCGGTTATCTAATACACGAGAGTTGCGTCTCTCATATATGAGTTTATTTAGCCGCGCACTCTAGAATTGTTTTAGTTTATATACCCGTAAATAAAATACAAGATCTGTTTTAATTTCTTCATGTTATAAGAGTTTGTCCATCTTGTTTTTATTTAATTAAACATTAGAGTGTAAGAAAATTTATAAAGGCGATATTACTACAAATCGGAAACTTCGTCAGTCTTAAATTAATGGTTGGTTTGTAGGTTTAAAATGTTTATAAATCTGTACAAATATTGTTTTAAATCAACAAACAACCCACAAATATTAAAACTTTTAAATGATGATCATCCCTCGCACATGGCCGAGGAGATCCCGCGCGAGTGCATGTTTCAGACTTTTGTACGAACACAACTATTTTCTTTTATTATGATTTCAACTATGATATTGGTTTAAGATGAAAAGATAAATTTATTTTACATGTACTGTTGATTTAGCAATGATTAATACGATTGCGCACAAGGTAGTTTATTATAATCAAAGTTCCATGTTTCATGTTTGTGGTAGGTGCTGGCACGATAAAAGGTGTCCTGAATTGAGGCATTCGGATTTTTTTCAATTGGCAAAAAGATAATCAGATTTGACGAAAATCATTTTTTGGCGACTTCTTCTTATGTGTAACATTTTCACTTTCCCACCCGTTTGTTTATTCGGTCAGTCTGTGTTAATTCAATCGCAGCGTGCGACCGAAAATTTTGTGTCGCTTCAGCGCACACAGCTGAGAACATCTATAGCCCCAGTCGGGTTATGTTTATATGGCTGCAGATCATCAATTGTTATGTAATTGAGTAACAATGTATCGAAGGTTATCGAATATTATTGAGTATCGAAGTGTGCTTTCACTACAGTGGTCAATTGTTAAACTATAAGGCTATTATTCGAAATCAATCATCTTCACATTATACATGTAGGTACGAAATCGTAATCGGAAAAATGTTGCTAATAAATCAACCTGTTGAACACGCTAAACTTCTACAGATATGAACGGAATAATATATTATACTTAAAAGTTTTAAGTCAAAGGAAAATTGTTCTCGGATTAAGAAGTTATGAAATACGACTACATTATGCAACGCAGTCGGTCGCCATAGAAATCATCAAAGTACTGCAAGTGTCAACAGATTTCTTGTTTCTTTGAAATACATGTACCATGATAGCTCACTACCAGAGTAAAGCTAGCCAGCACTAACTCCAACGCACTAACAAAAAACAAGTATTCCTTTTAAAGGAATGATCGGCAATAATGATATATTAATAGCTAGAAGCAATCAACATGATCAGTTTGATGTAAATTAATAAAATAAGTACTGTATTTTTACAAAATATAGAATATTTTGAATCTGTACACCATAATTTCATTATTATAAACCGTCAACAAATTTAATTTTTAAATAAATTTGGGAAAAGCCGTTCGTAAACTCCTTGTTATATTTTATATTTTTAACGCAATTATTAAATGTTAATGAATCTTCTTCTTCAGAATACTGAGTAGGGCTCTTCAAAGAGCATTAACACGTATACAAAGAAAGAGTTGTATTAAAATAATTTAATGCGACTGAAAAACATTGAATGCCATCATAACTTGCTATTGAGGTCGCATTATAACGTAACCTTGTTTATAAACCTAGCTACTATTATGCAACATCAATAGATCGAGGTCAGTTCATGGAGCATCTTCTTATGATTGAGGTCAGTTCATCGAGGTCAACTGCATTACTGCCGAAGCCGATCACAATAAGTTAAAATTATCGACTATTTTTCAAGCGTTTTCCGATCCCGATGTTAAACAACTGAAATTATTAGGCCGCCTTGCACCCACACTAGGACTTGTGCTCATAAGGTGAGCCCGGATTCCTCGAGAACGGGTGTACCCTCGAGGATTCCGGCGCCAAATTAGGCACTAGTGACAACGATTTCCGGCGCCAGGGCGCGGAGTAGACCTTAAGAAAACAAATTATTTCTGTAATGTAGCGTTCTAAAAAAGGCGCCCTGTCCCCAAACAAGGACTTCTGCTCATTAGGTGAGCCCGGATTCCTCGGGGGACGGGTAATCCCTTGAGGATTCCGGCGCCAAATTAGGCACTAGTGACACCGATTTCCGGCGCCATGGCGCGGAGTAGACCTTAAGTGAACAAATTATTTCTGAAATGTAGCGTTCTAAACAAGACGTCATTTTAGTAGAAGGCAATATAAATTTTTATGGCAAATTGAAAACAAATTATATTAAACAAAATAAGTTATAGCTGCCTCACAACCCGCCCCCTCCCCTACCACTACCACGGATTAGATTTTGAAGATTAATTTTTTCTTTTATTGGCTTGTTAATACATTTCGGATGAATTTGTTCCCCGAAGCAAAAACGATGCTGAGTGTTTGCACGGTTAAACGTTATACGGAGAGTTGTCCCTCCCACTGAGCACCTCTCGTACAGCGCACCCTCAGGTTGGAGAAGCCGTCATCATTCATTTTTGATTTTCTAACCTTTTATCATATTGACAATCCTGTCTGATTAAAATCACCACCCTTCTGCCTACACCCATCAGGGTCTGATAGGTATCGATAAAAATTCATCTTCACTTAACCTCGATATTTGCACACAACCTAAATATATATCTCATTTACCAAATACATGACTTTATCTGTTAATGAGAGGTGCAACTCTTCAATACTCAGTCTGGGGGATACATAGAAACGGCAGGATTAAAATAATTTGCCTGTCTCCATTTTAAAAATTCCAATACATTTTCTAAAGCCCTGATTGCTCAGAATTTTAGGTCGGGTGAAGATGACCCCCTGTCAATACCTGTCAGACCCTGTAAGGAGAAGAGGGTGCTTTTAATCAGACTGATTGACACCCCTTTTCCGACAGGAAGCTGCAACGGAAGACCTCTTCGTTGCTTTGCAACGAGCTCGTTTCTAGTTTAATATACGTTTTTACCTAAGTGATTTGTGTTCTTGTTTTCATCGGTAGTAAAATCACTTTACTATTTCTTTTTCTTTCTCATCTAATGTCTGGTCTTTTTGTTTTATTTCATGTTCTATATCTCTAAGAATATTTTCTTTTTCTCTAATCATTCTCTCCTTTTCAACAAGCTCTCTTTCCAACCAATAAATTTGTTACTTTCATGCTAGACTCTGTTGTTTTTATCTCTTCCATTACTGCTTTGTTTACCTCAATAGGAGTAGCCATGATCTTGATCTTTTACTCCTGTATACACCTACCTAATATTGATCTTAAGAGCGAGCGCAGCTCGCCGGCGCGCAGCGCCGGCGCGAAGCGAGCTCTAACGGCAAGGCGTGTGCGAATAGAAAATTCGGACCAGTTGCACATTCATTCAACGGATTTTTTTGGCGTCAGTAAATCGGACCAGTAATGCATTGTTTTAATCGTCCCATTAGTTCCCTGTAATCATGGCAATTTGTATCACTTCACACTCTCACGAGAATCAGCAAGACAATCAAAACAATAACGATGTATACGACATACAGTCAGTTACCTCTAAAGTTCACCTCAGTACACTCTTAATCAAAAAAAAAAAAAATAATCGAGTGACGTCACAAAGGTTGACGTCACAAAGGTTTGCACATTGATCCGATAGATTTTTTCGGCGTCAGTAAATTTGGACCCACAATTCATAGTACCAATGGTTTCCAAGTCCTCACGTTCTCGCGAGAATCAAAGTAAAACTTTTGAGAAGCATAGAAGATGTGTAATTTTAAGAAAATCATGCTTTTTAAGTAAATAAAACAGTATACTTCGCTTACTTTTATTTCTCAGGGGAGTTTTAATGAGTCAGACGACACTTAAACATGAACTTTGACGTCACAATAAGGGGAAATTACTCTAACTGAAGTTATTGTAAATCTGCTGACCAAAATCCTCTCAAAATCTTGCAAAGCTAAAGAATGAGATGACAGCCTCATCCAAAAAATCTTTACAAGCGAAAAGAAAAAAAGACTAGAGCCGAGCTCGTTGCAAGCAACGAGAAGGTCTTCCGTTACAGCTTCAAGTCGAGACAATCTGATTAAAATCATATCCTTGATCGCCTCCTTGTTTTTCTATTTTCACTACAAGAGGATCTGAAGAAACCCCTCTTGAGATCACCCCCTGTTGAACGTTTGTTTATAAATATACATGAGTTATTCTAGCAGTCAGAGCAAGTGTTAGAAACGGTAATTTCGGGTTACAAACAAAAATGGAGTTGTACGACGAAATGATGCCACATGTTCGTGAATCTTTCGGTATCAGCAAGTAAGAGATGGAGCATAAGTTGATATTAGACGCCCTTAGGGAATCTAAAGAATGTATTGGCATAACTTCCAGATCATGTAACTGAGGAATGGAACCGACGATTTCATTGGTCAAAGCAAAGTTCCCCAGGAGGTGACCTCAAGTGTTGTTTCTTCAAATCATCGTATAGCGACTATAGAAATTTTAATCAGATTGCAAGTCAAGAAAGGATTGTCATTCAGTCTTAATAAAACCACCCCTCTTCTTCTTACACTTGTCAGGGTATGACAGTCATTGATAGGAGGTCATCTTCACACTACCTTAACTTCTGACCAATCAGGGCTTTAGAAAATCAATTTGAACTCTTCAAAAGGAGACAAAAAAATTAATTCATGCCTATTTTCTATATATTACTGCAACCTCCAGACTGCATAGTATTAAAGAGTTGCACTTCTCATAAAACAGATAAAGGCATGTCTGTAATAAGCGAGGGGTATATATTTAGATTGTATGCAAATTTAAAGGTCATAGAAAGGTGACCTCTTATTGATACCTATCCGACCCCGTTGAGTGTAAGGAGAAAAGGGTGGGCTGTCATTAAACTGGATTGTCAATATGATAATAGTATGTTCAGAAAACGAGGCTCACTTTCAAAGTATTATTTTCCTACCAGACAAACTCTCCTTTTAACTCATTTCACGGTTATATCAATTTATGATAACTTAAAACACATCTCTTATATGTACATGTATTTAATTATTCCAACCAGAAAATCGATAAATACGTTTACATGTATGTACAACTGATGACAGGATTCAAACTACTGGTATGCCTATATCATAGTGTAAAAACACAAAATCCACTGCGCTGATACTTGGAAAAAGTGGTTTGTTTCATAAACATTTTGATTCTCTATATTCATACTTACCCCTCTACCGCCAAAACATGGAATAGTTTATTTAAAGTGCAGTGTTAAAAGAACACCAATTGAAATAAACAATAATGCCGTCTCCCATCTGAGGGTGCGCTATTAGTATACGAGACTGAGGTGCTCAGTGGTAGGGATAACTATCCGTATAATGTTTGGCCATACAGGCCTCAGTATTGTTAGTATATTTATCTGAAATCTTCACAAGCAAGTAAAAGAAATTCACAAATCTTCAAAATCATAATCCGCGGCAGTGGTAGGGGTTGTGAGGCATCTCTAACTTCATTTTTTTTAAATAGGATTTTGTTTTAAATATCCCAATATTTTTTTTTCCTTGAGCGCTCATCTAGAAAGTGTGTGCGGGTGGGGGTGTCAATACCCTAAAATTTAATTTTCTAAATGTAAATTTCAGAAAATGTTGGCAGGGGTGGGGGCAGAACTCCAACTGAATCAAAAATCCTTTTTGTCACTTTTGTGTGACAGGAAGAGAGACCTCTGGTTTACAATTATTTCTATCATGTCACATATACATGTTTTAGTTATAATATTTTGGAATTTTTTAAAGATACAATGTCATTTATTTGATAAAAATCATATATTTATGCATACATGTATTAACATGTGACGTGTGAACCTAAAAGTAATCAATTTTGTTCAGTTTTTTACTTGAGTAACAGAAAGGCATAAACCAGCGTTTTGTTCAGAGCACTGTGTACATTGTATATTTAAACCAAACCAAAAGAGATTGTGTGACGTCAAAGCAATTTGTTTTTGTTTTTTAAACAAAAGAGTTCTACATAATGTCAACCTCCAGAAAATACGATTTCTCTAACTTTAACATTTACAACACATGCGCGGATCCAGAAAATTTTTCCAGGGGGGGGGGGTCCGAATTGAACGTAGGGGGGGGGGGCTACACTATTCATCAGAAATGTTGACAAGCAAAAATAAAAAAAAAAAAACTTATTTCCCAAGATCATGAAATTCCTAAACCGGGGGGGGGGGGGGGGGGTAACGTAGTATGCCTATAACTTAAAAAAATTGTACCTGTCAAAATTTTTTTCTCCCATATTCATGATATGGCTAATCCGATTCATGATATGCCTATTCCGTGGGGGAGGGGGGGTGCGAATATGCGATAATTTCACTATGTTAATTTAATAACTTCTCATTTTTCAGGGGGGGGGGGGGAGGGTTCCGGACCCCCCGCCCCCCTCCCCCCTCTAGATCCGCGCATGCAACAATTAATAAAATCCGTTTAACAACACATGTCTATACCATTTAATTGTAACTTTGAGAAGTGCATACATTTTTGGGAGGCAACTGTGTCGCTAGTCTGTAAGTCAAGTGAATTATGTCCTAAGGTCTTTTTAAGAAATAAGAAACTGTCAACACTTGCAGTACTCTGATGATTTCTATGGCGACCGACTGCATTGAATAACGTATTTCATAACTTCTTAACGTGAGAACAAATAATTATTATTTAACATCTTGGACTTTTTTGGGGTCGGTCACGTGACGTACAGGTGAGAGGACACGAATCTTACCTGCTCCGTATTTTGACCAAATTCTTTTTTTTTTCAAGGAGTTTTTGCAAATAATTTTGTGCGTGTTGGATTTAAGACCATTGTGTGTTTCTAAAACCGTGTTGGAATTGTACCCAAACGTGTGTATATATGTTTATTTTGATGTTTTCTTTATTTCCTTTGTTTACCTGGAATTTAAATTTCCACTAGCGTAGTATCTACCTGAATTGTGTTCACCTGTGTTCACCTGTGTTATAACGGCAATTCAGTATTTCAATGTGTGACGCTGAAATGGCATCTGAAAACGTTTTATCACAGTCATTCGTAATGAACAAACCTGTATATATTAAGAACTCTGAAATTCAAATGGACAAGAGCAAAAAAATTGGCGATTTTGAAATGTACGAATCCATACATAAGAAGGTTGGAGATGAAGTGCTTTGCATACAATTGGAAAGAGATCTCTGGAGAGTTTATCTAAAATCCAAAGAAAGTAGATCTGTGCTGATAGTAGAGGGCTTTGAAATCCGAAACATCACTGCCCAAGTATACGAATC
This sequence comes from Magallana ariakensis, assembly GCA_020458035.1. Lineage (NCBI taxonomy): Eukaryota > Metazoa > Mollusca > Bivalvia > Ostreida > Ostreidae > Magallana > Magallana ariakensis. The sequence goes on from CM035811.1 coordinate 63,939,180, forward strand.
AAATCCGTATTCTACTGGTGCCTCAAGTCCACGTGATAATGTCCTTAAGGTAACTATATGTGGACTCCCTTTGTCTGTAGATGACTCTGCAGTACTAGAGATGCTGCACTCTTTTGATGTCACGATCAAGAGTGACCTTAAATACGAAAACATCAGACACCCGACGACCCGTCGAATGACTAGTGTGTTAAACGGGAACAGATTCATTTACATAGCCCCCCTCCCTAACAACAAATCACTCCCTAGGAGTGCAACATGTGCAAAGTTAAAATGCCGTATATATCATTATAACCAAGTCGTAGATGATCCTAAAGCCCAATGCTTTAACTGCTGGGAAAACGGTCACCGAAAACAGCAATGCAAAAACCCTAAGGTCTGCAGAGTGTGTAAGGAACCCGGTCATGCGCCTGGATCTTCCGATTGTCGACATCATGAGGAATCCCCTGATAATGTGGTTGTTTTCCAAGGCCAGGACAACCCTTTGTCTAACTTCTTTCCCTGCGATCTTCGCGTATTCGGGGAGCACCACAAAACAGCGGAGCACGCATATCAGCTCACAAAGGCCATTCGATCGGGGAACACGGATGCTGCACAGAAGGTGAGGGATGCAGAAACAGCCCTTGATGCTAAAAGGATTGGCAACTCAGTAAAAGACCCTCAAGGATGGAGTGACGATAAAGAGACTGTAATGGAGGAGATCGTTACTGCAAAGGCTGATCAAATAGCAGAAGTCAAGGCTGTCCTTGAAAAACTCGATGGTAGCATCACATTTGCCGAGGGAACCTTCGACATGTTCTGGGGGACTGGTCTGGACAAAGAGGCCACCCTATACACAAAAATCAACAAATGGCCTGGAAAAAACAAACTTGGACTCTTATACCAAAAGCTGGCTAACAAACACACCCGGAAGCTCAGGAGTTCTTCCTTACCCCGGAAAGGAGCATCGGCCGAGGGCCAACCGAACATTGAAGACTTTCTAAAAGATCTTCGAAGGCAGAGAAAAAAGAACGACAAGTGCGACAAGGGTGACAATCAGTAGTAAGTCAGCAATGTAACTCTCATAAACCTATGAACGATACGACTTTAACTTTTTTCTCATTAAATGTTCGAGGTTTAAATACGTACAAAAAACGAACAATTCTTTTTGATTGGCTAAATGATGTGAAATATGATGCAATATTTTTACAAGAAACTCATTTTGTAGAAAATCAAGAATGTATATATAATTCACGATGGTTTGGTGAAATAATAAATTGCTATTCAGAATCAGTTTACAGCAGAGGAGTGTCAATTTTACTCAGGAAAAATAGCAATATAGAAATTATCAATTACCATAAATCACTAGACGGTAGAAGATTATTAGTCAACATAAGATATAATGAAAAAGTGGTAACTTTGGTGAATATTTATGCCCCAAACAACGAAAAAGATAGGGCTGATTTTTTCAAACGATTAATTTCTTGGATTAATAAAAATTCTCTAAACTTAGATAATGTTGTACTATGTGGTGATTTTAATTGCCAAATTAACAACGAATTAAGTGATAAAACTGTTAATATTCTAAAGAAAATTTTAAAAACTCTTAGTCTAAAAGATAGTTGGATATATTTTGGAAAAAAACCCGAACAAGGTTTAACTTGGTGTGATGGAGATAATGTCCCAAAAAGTAGAATAGACTATGTTTTCCTTTCAGATAGTTTATGCTCCATACTTAACAATATTATGATAAGAAAAGCTCCCAAAGTAGAAAATAATAGATTAACAGATCACATGGGGATAACTTTTAAATTATGTACCTCTGAAAATCCTAGCGGCGTAGGATATTGGAAACTAAATACCTCATTGCTTAACAATGAAAATTTTTGCAAACAACTAAAACAATATATTCGAGAATATACAACAGAAATACAAGACCCTGTAAGTAAATGGGAACACCTCAAAATACGAATAAAAAACTTTTGTATAAACTTTTCTAAGAACTTGGCTAAAAGTAAGAAAAACCGTATAAACTTCATTGAAAAGCAAATAGGAAAACTAGAATCTCAGCAATACTCTGAAATAAATATGAACTATAAACGTTTATTAGAGAAAGAAATAGATGATTATTATGCGGAAAAATGCAGTGGAGCTTATGTTCGCTCTAGATCTGTTTGGTTAGAAAAAGGGGAAAAAAGTACCTCTTACTTTCTAAATCTAGAAAAAAGACAACAAACAAATAATACGATTAACAAAATAAAAGATGAAAATGGAATAGAATATACGACGACAACAGAAATAATAGATGTTCTTATGAATTTTTATGATAAACTGTATACAAGCAATGATATTGATATAGTTGATATTCAAAATTATCTCGATAGTATTAATTGTGGAAAAATCAGTGATAATGAAAAGGAAATGTGTGATGAAATACCAACATTAAATGAATGTAAAACTGCAGTTGAAAATATGAAAAATAATAAATCTCCCGGACAAGACGGTTTACCGGCAGAATTCTATAGAGCCTTTTGGGATGATATAAAACATATCTATTATGAATCTCTAATCAAGAGTATAGAAAATGGAATATTGCCTTTTTCACAAAGAAACGCGATAATGACTTTAATTTTCAAAAAAGGAGAAAAAACTAATCCCAAAAACTACAGACCCCTTAGCTTAACAAACACAGATTATAAGATATTTGCACACGTATTAGCTAATCGTTTACAAAAAATAGCAAGTAGATTGATAGGACGTGAGCAAAGTGCATATATAAAAGGACGTTATATTGGAGAAAATGCTAGACTAATACTTGATGTTTTTGAATATTACATGCACAACGACTTAGATGGAATATTACTCTTTGTTGATTTTGAAAAGGCCTTTGATTCAGTAGAATATAATTTTATGTTTAAAACGTTAGAAAAGTTTAACTTCGGAGATGAATTTATAGGAATGATAAAAACATTGTATAATGACCCAGCCTTTAAAATTAAAAACAATGGTTGGATATCGAAATCATGCACAATGCATAGAGGAATTCGACAGGGGTGTCCTGTATCCGCTCTCTTATTTATATTTGTAATTGAAATATTAGCAATTAAAATTAAAAATGATAACGATATTAAGGGTTTAACTCTGAATAAAAATGATACTTGCAATGATTTAAGTTTTAAAACCGTTCAACATGCGGACGACTGTACAAACATGCTAAAAGATACAAACTCTTTGAGAAAAGCAATAGAAACAATTACCGAATTTAGTAAGGTTGCTGGACCTAAACTTAACTTAGAAAAAACAGAGTGTCTGTTAACTGGTTCATTTATCGATACGTATTCCAACGATTCTCATATACATGGAATAAAAATAACAAAGACCTGTATAAAATCGCTCGGTATTTACCTGGGACATGATAAAACTGTATGCTATGAAAAAAATTGGATAAGTAAACTAGAAAAACTAGAAAAAATACTAAGTGTCTGGAAAAGACGAAATTTAACCATATTTGGTAAATGCACTGTAGTCAATACCCTAGCAATATCAAAAATATTATATAATGCCAATATTTTAGAAAACCCTAAAAGTGACTTTTTTAAAGCTGCTTCTAAACTTATATATAACTTTATTTGGAAAAAGCGAGACCGAATTAAAAGAAATACTCTAATTGGCAAAATTGAACAAGGTGGAATAGGTGTTAGTGATATTGAAAGCAAATTTCATGCTGCTAAAGCATCATGGATAAGTAGAATATTAAATGAAAACAGTGTTATACATAGAGCACTTAGTGCAGTTATGAGACAATATAAACTTACTATATCTGATATTTTAAAAACAACAGAATACAACTTTTTGGAATCATCTTTTTTCAAAATGCTGAAACTTCCTGTTTTTTACGGAAATGTATTTTCAGCTTTTAACAGATGTAAAAAACAAAAAAATGTGAATACGCTAAATAGAGACGAATTCCTGAGTCAATTTATATGGAACAATAACCTTTTCCAGTATGAAAATAAACCACTATGTTTTGAAAATTGGATAAAAAGTGGAATTTTGTATGTTAAAGATATTTTTGATGAAAATGGAGAGTTTTATGATATGATGCACTTTACACAAAAACTGGTTAGAAAAAACAATATCTTATGTGAATATATCATGCTTAGAAAAGCATTTAAAGCTTATAAAGAAAAATTTGACTGCAGCTATTCAAAATACGTCAAAATCAAGCATTGTGTATCTTTTTTATTTCGAAACAATACCGTTAATTCAGTTAACAATGTTAAAAGTAATTTTTACTATTCATTGTTTATTGATAAAAAGTTTCAAAAACCAATATACGAAACTAGATGGAGAAAAGTTTTTAACGACACATTATGTCTATGGGAAAATGTGTATATTGCAAAAATCAAAGAAATATATGAAAAAAGAATCTCAGAATTTAATTACAAACTCCTTCATGGTATATTGAACAATAATGTATGTGTCAGTAAATGGAACAAAACTGTCTCTCCATTGTGCGAAGTGTGCAATGTTAACGAGGATATAAAACACCTTTTGTATGATTGCAAAATTGTCAAACATTTCTGGGAGAGAATAAGCATGTACTTAAAATTTGATGTCACATGGAAAATTGTTGTACTAGGTTTTTACAATGAAATTAGCGAGAAAACTTCTTTTTTGAATAACTTTTTGTCTTTCATTAGTTTTACAATATATAAATATAAAATGAAATGTAGAATTCAGAAAGAAAGAATGTGTGAGCAAGACCTAAGGCACAAGCTTAAAAATACTCTTTTTCTCCAGAATGTAATTATCACCAGTATTGGTAGAAATAAAAACGATTTTTATAAAAATGTTGGAAACTTTCTATAATTTCAAAACAGTATATGAAGTACCATATTTTTGATATATGATATGTGATACAGTAATACGATGTATGTTTATGATGAATACTAATTATTATAATTATTGTACAATAGATTTAATATGTATAACAATAGTTGTTTTTTCATGCATGTAAAACTATGCTTATTACACAGAAGATATATTTATACGATACGAGTATCAAAATATGTATGTTTTGTGATGAAGAATGATTTTAATAAAAGATAAAAAAAAAAAAAAAAAAAAACATCTTGGACTTAAAACTTTTAACTTATATTCAACAATTGACCACTACAGTGATAGCTCACTTCCAAGTGTATTTTAAATACATAACAATTGATGATCTGCATCCATAAATTACCTATGGCTATCTGTGTCCAGGGTTGTGCGAGGTTTTAAACCGGTCAGTTTACCTTAAATAAGTTCAGGTGGGGGTGGAGCCTATATTGAAAGAGGTGTGAAACCCCGAGGGAAACACGCTCGCTTGTGTATACATGTCTATATACACGGAGTATTAAAGTGCTCTCAAAAGAGTTTTTCCGTTTATTTAAAAAGAATATCGTATTTACATGTATATGTACTTATAAAACAAATTGCTCTTCGTTGAAATGAATATAAACGCATGAAAAACCGCGTGCGACATGTGCAAAATCTTTCGTTTGATTGAACAAGTTTCTGTCGGGATTAACTGAGAATATATCCTGATGTTTTGTGAATTATACAATCACCCCACCGTACTCAAATACTAATGCAACTTTGCAACCAATGCTTGTAAATCTTTTCCGATCAGTTGCTAAATAAAAGTGCACAATAATTCTACCAGCTGCGCATGCACCAGAACTGTCTGTACTTGTTTCTCTTCCGGTTTCAGCTCGTGAAATTTCTCAAAGAAATGTGATAACTAACGATATAAATCGTGAACGCAATATTTGATTTCATTTAATTATTTATTCTCAATTATTCACAAACATCTTTATTGATAAACGACGTCTTTCATGGATACATGATCGGCCCCACATGATTTTGACAGGCTATAGGTGATCAGCGCATTTAGTGTGGTACATAACCAAGTACGAGTAAATTTTTAATTCATATCTTTTAATATTTCTTTTGTTTAAAGCGCTAAAAGATAGCGATTTATCGTCACGGTTTGCATCAAATCAAAAGAAAAAAGTTTATTACACCGTCGTCGCGAGCGCTGGGCATGGTATACACAGGACGAGTAAACAAATGCCAATCATATTCTAACATCCAAACTGGGGCCTCGATTTAGTTGATTAACAAGGGTTACACTGACCAGGTAAATTTGAAGTCGGTCGCACGGGGTGATTGAATTAACACGCAGACTGGCCGAATAAACACACAGATTGCATAGTGAAACACATTAGGAAGAACGTTAACAAATAAGGAGTCACCAAAAATTGATTTTCGACACATATTAATTTTCATTTTTTGTTCGCCAATTTTTAAAATTCAGCTCGAGCACTGGGGGCGGGGGGGGGGGGGGCCGGAGCAGCACAGAGATGACTTTGTTTTTAAACTTCCTAGAACGCTTCGAAAATTAATGATTTTATTTACTATGTCAACCCTCTTAAAATTTGGTACAACTCTCAAGAAAACTTATTTTACTTTCTACACTATTTAATTTTTGTGTTGGTCGAATATTAATTCTTACACCAGTATATATACATATATCCATGTGCATATATGACTCGTTGGCCAGGCAAAGTTTGAATATTGTCTTAAAAGTGTTAAAGTCTGTAAAAAGTCTAAGCAATAATTAACGGAAATGATCATGAGTAACTACAGTCGATTCATCGTCGGACCCCACGGGTTTTCCATCCGTTACATTGCTTGAAATCAGTGTAACGGATAGAAAACCCGTGGGTTCCGACGATGCAGTATATTAATCTTACATGTAAGTTAAACACATATCAATTCTACATATGCCAGTAAATATCTCGGAATTTCATTATATTTAATCTTTTATTTTTGGCCTTGCATATTTAGAATCGAATTGATAGATTACTTTTATTCAATTAATGAGAGGTTTTTATAAGATTTTTCGCCCTAACGTTTAAATCAACGCTAAATCAACTGAATAATGGAGATAAATTCATCTTTCATCTAAAACCAATATAAATGAAAATAAAATAAACAAATAGTTTTGTGTTCGTACAAAATATCAATAAACATACACGTGTGATATGGTACATGTAGATGTCCCCTCGCGCGCGATCTTCTCGGCCATGTGCGAGCGTGCGAGGGATGATCATCATTTAAAGGGGTAATCTTTGTGGTTTTTTGTTGTTGATCTAAAACATTATTAGTACAGTTCTTATACAAACCCACCATTGATTTATGTCTGACGATGTTTTGGATTAGGAATAATATCGGATTTTATAATTTTCAGAATGACTTCTTAACTTACATTTTAAATAAAACATCAATAACTTAAAATTAAAACAGTTCCTGTATTTGCGGCTATATAAACTCAAAACAAGTACATGAAAGACGCGAATCTGGTGTATTAGATAACCGCTGACCGCTTGGTAGTGCACCCGCGGCCGAGGAGCCCGCGGCCGATCTCCTCGGCCGCGGGCGAGGAATAGGTTACGTAAAGTTACAACACACACAGCTCAGAACCCAGGAAGATTTGAAATGTTTGCAGTATAATAATGACCAAAATCTACCAAATAGAAGTTTGTTTTTTTTTACTTAAAACCCACAATTGATCTATGCCTGATATTACTTCCGATTGAGAATGACATTTCTTTTATTAATTTACAGAACGTTTTCTTAATTGACACTCTATCATTTAATTCAATTTGAGAAGAATAAACGTCTATGTGTGATCAAAATTAAAACAATTCTTGTTTTTGGCTAAATGAACTCATAAATTGAGAGACGTGACTCCGGTGTATTAGATAACCGCTGACCGCTAGGTAGTCCAGCCGCGACCATGGCGACCGACTTTCTCGGCCGCAAGCGAGGGATAGCTTACGTAATGGTTCACACACACAGCTCTGATTCCAGATATATTTTAAATGCACGCAGCATGATAACTAAAATGTATCACATAGATTTATTTTTTTCCGGTAGTTTGTGTGATTTACTAGAAAAGAAAAAGAATGTTTATATTTTCTGTTTCTCGTTTTTTTAGGATTGTGCAGAATTTACGAAGATGACTTAAACTCCTCACATAAAAGCATGTATCCTAAAAAAATTATTTTTTTCCTGATGAATTAAAGCCTCCTTTTTAAACAGGCATACTGTCTGTCGTAACTTAATGTCAGTTGTACGCACAATGACTTTCGTTAACTTGCCAAATAAACACAGGTACATGTTAACATGTAAAGCTTTTTACACTCATACTACACAACTCACCAACAAAATAACATTGTAACGACATTTATAGTATCTCAACAAACAACTTTTCCAGCGACAGCTATATCAAAATCCTAGCCGTTTTTTAGTTATTTAGCAAAAACTTTCAAGGGCCCTTGGCCCTTAATTTAAGGGGCCAGCCCTTTTTTATTGGTGTCAAATGAAAGTCCTTGACATTCTGCACAACTTTCATTCTACATGTCTTAACAAAATATTTTTCGTTTAAAAGATACAAAGGAAAATATGTCTAAATTTTCGCACTTTTTGGAACCCTGTTTTTTGACCCCCTACCTTTTTCTAAATAAAGAAAGTAATCCAAAAACAAAAACCGATGTGCAAAACTTCAATGTCTCTGTTATTCAAATTCGTTGGATTCCCATTCCCTGCTATCATAGTCTCGGAGCCTTTGTCTGGAAACTAAAGGCCCTAAATTTTTTAAAAAGGGGAATAACTCGTTAACGGAAGAGGATTTTTCAAATTTATGAAATGGTTTAGATAGTGTTTTGTAAAGTCTATAAGGCCTGAAAATTTGAGCAAAAACCGTTCAGAAATGAGCAAGATATGAAGCCTCAAAGTTCGCGTCTAGGAAGAAAAAAAAAAAAAAGAAAAATAAGAATAATCTTAATCTGCACAATAATATAAAGGTCTTCCGTTGGAAACGGAAGACCTTAATAATTCTCAAAATTCTCAAAATTCTAATCCTTCAGCTCTTTAGCAGTTCAATGGTTTCTTTATTTTCACTTCCATTTATTACATGCTCCCAATCCCAAGTGTGTGTGTGTGTGGGGGGGGGGGGGCAACTCCATGTTCCTTTAATATGATAAGCAAATATTTTTAAGCGTATTTAAATTAAAAAAAAAAATAATAAGAAAAAATGTCGACTGCAAAAAAGGGGATAAATTGACGTTACAATTACTTTAAAAGAGGAGATATGTAGTGCAATGAACATTTATATTAAAATCTTTATTATTCATTGTATCTGAGATTAAACTATTGTTCTACTTATAAATAAATAAATAACAAATCTTATAACATATGAAATCTTATAAACTATATATATATATATATATGGATAATGGAAATTTACGGAAAAATAGGTATGTTTTATTTTATTTTGCAATATAATTTATTTACGTTGTTTATTTTATTTTTATTGATTTATCATAATTCATTGTTTGATCACATGCTGCGCTCGCCCCAACGGTCGCACCGTAAAACATATTAGTTTATATGTTACTTACCAGAAAGAGAAATAGTCTGCTGTCAAACTTTATGATGTAGGTCTGATTCAGCTAGGTCATAATTATATATTACATGCTACCCTCTGGATGACCAAACAAAGTTTGACAAAACTTGGCGGCAAAATAGCATAGTCAGATCAACAAACCAACCACAACAACCCTAACAAATATCTGACCAATAAAACACGTGCACACAAATGTTTACCAAATCACTGCCCCTGGGGTATATATACAGGTGTGTTACAAAGGTACAACTAGGGTGGATCTAAGTATGCGTGGTGTGTACTTAAAATGTGTGTCAGATTTGGTTGGTTTTATTTTAAAATCTATATACATAATCTATATCCTTAATTAATATGATATCCATAATATTCATACTATTACAGATACATCGTTTAGTGTTAGACTATCGATCGGTAACCCATGACGCTAGGATAGTGTCTGTTTATTTATTTTGGTTACTTGTGTTCATACTCACAATTGTACAAATGTATGAATAAGAAAATCAAATGCTTAACTGAAAAAAAAAAATGCTTAGACTATTCTCATCACAAAAAGTTCTGGCGAATCGAAGCAGCGAGTAGAATTTCCGCACAGGAAGGATCCGAATTTCTATCCGGAAAGTGATCACGCCATCGTGGAAACTCCTTATTTAGCAACTTCCGATTCAATGACGTCAGGACCGAAATGGCAGCGCCCATAAGTGATGTTTACCGTTTCATAGTGTGTGTCAATGTTATCGAGATTTGTTACAGTGCATGCACTTGACATTGCTTGGATACTTTTATTGTGTCTATGTGTTTAATTTCCTTTGTATTTGTGGTGTTTGTGGACTTATTATACGTACGAGTTAACTTTGGAGTGACGTCAGACGGCGCGAATATTATTCTATTGGCGCTCTACTCGAGGCCACGGGATTCACGAGGTTGGTAGTTGTGAAATTTGCTCTTATTTGACTTGCATTATTGCAACCCACCTACGGGACATGTATTTCGAATGTACCATACGTTGATAGCCCGTCAAACTGTACTTGCAAGCCGGGGGATATGCAGAGTGAACAATCGGGGAGCAGAGTAGCTGCAGGTCTGTAGCTCCCGGTCTGAAAAAAATTCGGATGGACGACCTTGTAGCTACAGTGCCTCCCACAGGGGATCGGTTGTCGGATAGTGGAATTTTTTTTATTATTTGTTCCCAAGGACTAAAATGATTAAAATTAGTAATCTTAAGTGTATTTCTGTCTATTGCATTAAAAATATTCACCAAAAACCCCTGTTTCAATCATGTTAAAAAAGTGTATTCAATGTACATTAAAAAAAAGTAAAGGGACGACACTCGCCATCTTGGATTTATAGGGGGTCCCCGGTTCACGCTATGATTTAAACAAGTTCTCCAATTTCTCCAACGATTTCTGACGAGATCTAGGTTGGAAAATGATCAAATTACTTATCCCTTTCGTCTGACTACACATGTGTCCCACAGAATAAGCGCATCGTGTCGAAATGTACTAGATACTCGCCAAACTTATCGAAAGCAACGGAAGTTGATAAAAACTCTCCAGGTAATCACTGAGGCGATCCGAAAGCATACGATAAACCAAGAGGAATATCTTTTCGCGGATTTTTTGCTCTCTCTAGACTTATCATATGCTTTCGGAATATCTCAGTGATTATACGGAGAATTTACGTCATTCAAATGTAAACTTCGGGAACTTCCGTTGCTTTCGATAATTTGGGCGGGTATCTAGTACATTTCGACACGATGCGTTTATTCTGCGGCACACATGTGTAGTCAGACGACAGGGATAAGTAATTTGATCATTTTCCAACCTAGATCTCGTCAGAAATCATTGGAGAAATTGGAGAACATGTTTAAATCATAGCGTGAACCGAGGACCCCCTATAAATCCAAGATGGCGAGTGTCGTCCCTTTACTTTTTTTAATGTACATTGAATACACTTTTTTAACATGATTGAAACAGGGGTTTTTGGTGAATATTTTTAATGCAATAGACAGAAATACATTTAAGATTACTAATTTTAATCATTTTAGTCCTTGGGAACAAATAATAAAAAAAATTCCACTATCCGACAACCGGGCCCCTGTGGTGCCTCCCATAGTAAAAAAACTGCAATATACAGCGCACAAAGAAAGCGCTAGTTTTGGACAAGGGGGTGTTTAGCTCACCTGAACCGAAGGTTCAAGTGAGCTTTTCTGATCACCCGTTGTCCGTCGTCCGTCCGTCCGTCCGTCCGTCTGTAAACTTTTCACATTTTCGACTTCTTCTCTAAAACCACTGCGCCAAATTTAACCAAATTTGGTACAAAGCATCCTAATGGAAAGGGGATTATAAATTGTTAAAATAAAGGGCACAGCCCTTTTTAAAAAGGAGATAATTGCGAAACAGTGAGTATAGGTTGTGTGTCTTTAAAAGTCTTCTTCTCAAGAACCACTTCTGAATCACCAGAAATGCCAATATTTACACAAAAGCTAGTGTATATAGTGAAGATTCTAAATTGTAAAAATCGTGACCCTCGGACCAAAACTGGGGCCCTAGGCGGGGTTCAAAGTTTAGCATAGAAATATACATAGAAACATGTTTACAAGATTTACAAGATTTTTGTTCCATTTAATCAACTAAATTGTGCACCAAAAAACCCAACTGTGTCTCCCTGATTATTGACAACTCATGGCATAAGTATATAAGTTTGTTTAATCAAGAAATGACGGATGAATACGATAAGGTGTAAAAATTTACTAAACATTATTTTAGTTTATCGCTTATAGTTTATTTGGAGACCGTGCCCGATAAAAATAAAAATTAATATGTAAATTTATTTGTTGTCGGGCACGGTCTCCAAAATGAATTTAAGCGATAAATGTATCTTGTGATTTTGTTGTATATTGGTTTAGCATTATAGATACGGCATAGACTGGTTCGCCAGCTTATAGGAAATAGCAGTGACGAGAAAAATTTATTTTTAGGCCCACAAGTTATCTTCACACGCTTGCGATGGAATGCTGAAAAAATCTTTCGGAGAGTCAATAGATTTATTTTAAAAGTAAAACGGCTTTAATAGTTATAAACAAAGAAAGAGAAACATCTTTCGATTAAGTAAAACCGCTACAAAGTGTTAGCCTGAAAAAATCTCTGGAAGCCAGGCAACTGTATATTTATTTTACCTACTGGTTATGGAAAGTTCTTAGCTTTACAAAAAACCAATTTCTACACTGACACGATCCCACTCTCTAAGTTAATAACTCCATATTTTATAAACACATAAGATAATATGTACAGACCATGTGCTAATTGTGTGTAGCCTGTGTGCATTCAATTTATATGTGTTTACTTATTCTTATCAGACCTTTACGAGAAAACGGAGCTAAATCAGATCGTTACCATCCTCAGCCGCCCCATAAATCAAGTTATAATGGGCATGGATTGGAATGCTACGAGTAGTCTAGTGCCAATTATAACTTACTCAACAATGAAAATATTTAACGTTATACATTTCCGATGTAAATTAATATTTACAATACCCACATAAACAATGTATTGTCAACGGTGTCAATTAATTTCTTCCTGTTAATTTGATATTTATTGTCAAATTCATGTTTAGTTCTTCTTAAACCTTCTTTCTTTGATCCGCCTCAATCTTCTTTCCGATTTATTTTAAGTGTGCGCATTTGCTGTGCGCGAAGCTGCAGTGAGTTTTCCCACTGTTTACCTGTCCTTGAATTTCCTAGCGGCAGCGTTTGGAATCAAGGGCAGGCTATCCAGTCTAAGATACGGCAGATCTACGCACGTGGTGTAGATTTACTTGTAAACAACACTACATAGGTAATCTTGTTTCACACGGATATTGAAATAAATAAAAGTATGTTTTATTATAATTAGGGAAACACTGTTAATGTGTTACACTCGTATACTAATGATGAACCCGTGAAATTTGTTCAAAGACTGTTTAAAGCAGAAAGAAGTTAATTTATTTTTAAACTTTGAAATTTCTTCGATTTTTCAGTGTAACCATGATGAGTTATGATTCATTGTATTACAAATGCATCACTACGTATTTTATAAGGAAATATACTGAGTATACAATCACATGGTAATGTTAAAATTGCAAATAAAAATATAGTTGCATATGTGCGAATTTAGTTACACAAACCATTTTCATATACTGATAATATTGGATATACGACTATTGGTACAGAAAATTAAATTAATGATATCTATATACATGTATATAGGAAAATGTTTAAAAATCTTCTCAAGATCTATAATGCAACAGTTTGGAATATTACTATGCATACATCCTTAAATAATGTAGATTCTAATTTGTAAAAATCGTGAATCCCGGACTAATACTGGGGCACCAAGAGGGGTTCAAAATTTAACATTTTAAAAAATATATAGAAAACGTTTAAAAATGTTCTTCTTGAGAACTACAATGTTACAGTTTGTGGAATTACTATACATGCATCCCTGGCTTATGTAGATTCTTAATTGGTAAAATCGTGACCCCCGGACTAATACTGGGGCCCCAAGAGGGGTCAAAGTTTAATATAGAAATATATAGGTAACATGTTTAAAAATCTTCTTCTTGAGAACTACAATGCTACAAGTTGTGAGATTACTATGCATGCAACCTTAGATATTGTAGATTCGATAGTTTTAAATTAGTGACCCTGGACTAATACTGGGGACCCAAGATGGGTTAAAAATTTAATGTAGAAGTATATATGGAAAATGTTTAAAAACCTTTTTTACGAGAACTACAATGCTTCAATTTGTCAGATTACTACGTAAGCATCCTTAAATAGTGTAGAAGCTGTGACCCTCAATCTAATACTGGGGCCCCAAGAGGGGTTCAAAGTTTAACATAGAAATATAGAGGGAAAATGTTTAAAAATCTTTTTCTAGAGAACTACAATGCTTCAACTTGTGAGATTACTATGCAAGCATCCTTGAATAATGTAGATGCTAAATTAATAAAGCTGTGACCACTGGACTAATACTGGGGCCACAAGAGGGGTTCAAAAAGTTTTTCTCGAGAACTATTATGTTACAGTTTGTGAGATTACTATGCAAGGATCCTCAAATAGTGTAAATTCTAAATTGTTAAAGCCAACCATAAACCTCGGACCAATACTGGGGCCCCAGAAGGGGGGTTCAAAGTTAGAAATAGCATATGCTACGAAATAGAATGTTACAAGAAACTGTTGTTCAGGTGAGCGATGTGGCCCATGGGCCTCTTGTTCTTGTGGATAGGTGCCACCACTGCCAGTTGAGCTAGCTCACCATGCAGGTCATTCTACACCAGGTTGCTCTTGGGCACAGATGGCATCATGCGCTTGACCCAGCCATAGTTTCAGGGTGGACCTGGAGGTCAGCCACCTGTGCCATAAAAAGCTCTGCATCAACCCAGCCCTCCTCGTCCTAGAGACACATGAGATTAACCAGGAGAGGATCCACTGTAAAGCCCAGGGGTTTCGTTGTGGGGTCCACCATCCCCATTACATTCTTCTGTGTAATTATGAAGTTAATATGTTGCAGCAATACAATTAATACTTATTTTGAATAACTATGCTCAGAATTCTTATTCATTTTGCTTCAGGCTTGTGCCTTAGAGAGCTGCATCATGTTTTTCTGGTACTTAACTTCCTCTTGATGTTTTTTATAAAGTTTATACATTTTTTTACACTTAATTACTCTTTTTGATCTGTACAAAGGTGACTTTTGATACTTTTTACTAGTTTCATGATTTTTCTGAATTTCTTGTAGAGACTTGTCCACTGAGCCTCCACTGGGGATTGCACAACCCACGCCTGCACATAAGCTGAGGATGGAGTCACCTGGACCATTATTTGCAGAGTGCAGCACTAGGAGCCTACCTGAGAATTTGTGAGTAAAGGTGACATCACGAGGTAATTTTAAGATTGCTGAAGAGTATGATTATTATTTATAGCTTTCGACTTTCTGAGAGTTGCTGTTCTTAATACTTTTTGTCAAGAACAGCTGGAGACAACCTCTTTGAGATGCAAGCACGGAGCAAGTTCTCGTTCTCTGAAGAGTGAGGTATTTCAAAGTTTTGACCTAGATATGTACTTTTGGTAATCCAATTAACTGTCCCCCCATTACATACTAAAGATTGTCTCCTGAACAGTGCATGATTAACCATGTAACACTGCACAGTTGCATCTTCTGCATAGGAGAGCTTGTTTTTCATCTTATGACTATCGCCAGCACACAAGTCGTACGCTTGATTGATCTCGGCTGTGCACCTATCAACTGCATCGAGAACAAAATTATGCAGAAGTTTGGTTTTCTCAGCTTTTGTTCTGCAGGGCATGACCTTTAAAAGTTGTTCCTCTTTTTTTATAGATTTCCTGATACTCCTGACAAATGTCGAGTATGCAGGTAATGTGTCGGCTTGACCTTGTAAAGCCCATATTTGAAGGAGCAGGGGTGTTTGTGGACAGGAGGATTTTCCTCATTCCATCATTACCAAGGGGTGTTTGACTCAATCCGACCTGAAGAGAGTAATTTAGAGTTGCCGATTTTCTACCGGGTGCATTGGTCTCTTCTTCCTTAAATAGGTTGTATCTTTCGAAGTGAAGGGACACGACACACACTTCAGCCCTATTCTTGTGGCAAGCCCCCGCCTTTCCTCGGTGGCCAAGTCCAAGGTTAGGAATCCAGTGCAGCCTGGACTCTGATGGCTCGAAAAGACTTGGTTCCACTGTTCAGCTGTTCTGCCCGAGCGAATAAGCCTGTGGGAATCTTCCTCTGTTCAACAAGATTTGTAAGTACTGTTCACTAAACATGTGAATGTCTGTGTTGTGAAGATGGTGAAAATTGATTTTAGAGTTACCCCCCTTAGGCTAGATGTACATTTTGTAGATTTTTAATGATAATGTAATTTTACATATACTGCTTCAATTCCAATTATTTTGTTACAGGTTAGTTGCATGATTTATGATACATGTTTCATCACTCCTGATTACATACAGTTGCATGTAATTACATGTAAAACCTGACAAAATTGATGTATTGTTAGAGAGTCCAATTAAATTGGCATTAAAGTGATTTAATGTATAATAAGATACCCTAAAACCTTGAAAATTAGCCGGATTTAATAATAAGCCGGTTTTGAAAATAGGCCACCTATTTCTTGCACTGAAAATTACTCGAAAATAAGCCTGTTTTGAAAATAAGCCAGTCATGACAGTGCCAGTTTGGAAAGAGTTTAGACTACCGTAAAGTATTATATGTTGCACGCACCTGTGTATATTGTGCTGAAAAAAAAAACTCGCTGTTACTGTGCATTATATGCATCACAAAAAAAACGGAATTTTTAAAAAGTCATCGATATGCATGCGAACATAATGTATTCAATTCGTTTAAAAGTAAAATCGTACAAGTACGTTTGTGAATCTAATTTACCAAAACAACCAACAACAGTAATAGTTTACTTGATAATTTATCCAATTATTTGATTAATGTAAAATACATACATGGTGAAGAATCGTATGTATGTGTCGTTTATCGTCATTATCAAGTCGTACAAATGATCGGTCTATTTTTGTTAAAATGTCCATCAGTATTCAAGCCAATAGTATGGCATAACGGGACAAAGTAAATATTTTTTTAAATCAAATCATAATTATTGCTTATCTTTCTATACTCATATAAACTGTGAAGTCCGACGGAACAGTGCATATGCTTCTGACACCGGAAATTGTTAAACAAACATTGACCATGCGACGAGTTAACAGGTGGCTGGTTACGTACAAGTTATCAAAACATTATAAATTGTAATTGTTTGATTGTGAATATTTGACTGTTTTAAAAATGGTATATCCAGTTAAACACCTGTAAGAGTAAAATAAAAAGTCGTAAAGTGTTTTTAATTCAATTTTATTTTATGTATTGGAATATTTATGCACTCTGACTACTGTTCCTTGCATCTAACAAGTAGAGCCAGTGTATTCGCCATTACGTAACCAGCCACCTGTTAACTCGTCGCATGGTCAATGTTTGTTTAACAATTTCCGGTGTCAGAAGCATATGCACTGTTCCGTCGGACTTCACAGTTTATATGAGTATAGAAAGATAAGCAATAATTATGATTTGATTTAAAAAAATATTTACTTTGTCCCGTTATGCCATACTATTGGCTTGAATACTGATGGACACTTTAACAAAAATAGACCGATCATTTGTACGACTTGATAATGACGATAAACGACACATACATACGATTCTTCACCATGTATGTATTTTACATTAATCAAATAATTGGATAAATTATCAAGTAAACTATTACTGTTGTTGGTTGTTTTGGTAACCCGTACCAAAGATTCTAACAAATGCTCATGAGCAGCTCATGAGAAACACATGAGAATCTAGTAAGAAATGTATGCAAATTAGGTAGAAATTCATTTTGCTCATGTGCAGATTGTTAGTCTTTAAGCCGTGATTATTATTTCACCGTTTACGGGATTTTTGCATTGATAATAAGCCGCGATTTGAAAATAAGACGATTTCGAAAATAAGCCCCCACTTTCTTACCAAAAGTTAAAATAAGCCGCGGCTTATTTTCAAGGTTTTAGAGTATTCCATTTGCAAAAGTTAATGTTAGAATTTGATTTCTAATTTATTTAAGTTTGCAAAAAATGACTTACTGCTCCAAGTTTTGGTCTTGATGATTTTCCATTTTAATTTTAGAAGCACCCTGCCTTGGTCTTAAGAGATGGTAGTTCCCCAGCCGCAGGACCATTTCCTTCCTCTGGGATGCAGATGAGGGGTTGTCGACCAGTTCCGTCATTTCAGAAGATAACCTTTTGTATCTGACAGGTATATGTCAGCCAGCTGGCAACCTCTTTTTCCCTTTTTATGTGGTACATATTTTGGTTTGAATCCACAAAAATGCCCTTTCTTAAATTTTGGCATGATTTAAATAGTAGCTTTTCTGAATGCAAGTTCCAATTTCCTAACTAATTGTAGATGATGTTTCACACTAGGGAGACTAAGCTGTTATGCTGTATCGAAAAATTGGGTTATTGTTTATCTGTAAATGATTTACATAGCATGTACATGTATGTAGATGGGGGCACCTGCTATCAGTCTAAGCTCTGCCATGGGGGGGGGGGTAAAAGCAGGGGGTCAGAGATAAGGGATGGTTTACTCATCAGCTTTCCAAATAGTTAACAGTTCATAAGAGTAAAAGTTTTTTCTAATTTATTCAATTTAGAATTCTTAATTTTTCATCTTATATGGACATTTCAGTCATTTTAGCACCATTGCTAATGCTTGAAATCAGGGTAGAATCCACCCTTATCAGTCAGGGGTGTGACTGAAATCCATCATATTGAAAAATGATGATTTCTAATCATAAAACTGATTTTAAGTAATGACTGATATTCATCATTTTTTTTTAAAATGATGAAAAACAGTCATAAATATTTGGAGTTTATTTTAAAATATGGAATGACCTCTGAAAATAAATATGACTGTATTCCATCATTTTTTGTCAAATTTGTAAGTCTGGGCGCACTTAATTATCTCGTTTGTTTTACAGGGCGCACTAATTTATATTGGTCTCATTTGTTTGTCAAGATGTTTCTCTACACATGGGACCATAGCAGGATAGTGTACTATATCTCATTAATGAAGTAAATGGGTTGGAAGAATTGACTTGGGAATGGTATTATGACGAAAAAAAGTCATATTTACAAAATTGATAAAGATATGTACATTATGTAGTTAGTAGAAATGACAGCAATCAGTTATTTTTCAATATGATGGATTTCAGTCACACCCCTGACTGCGTAGGGTCGGTATGACAGAATTTTTTTTTTTTTTTTTTTTGATAATTTTTTTCCTTTATTGCAGTATGTATTGAGCAGTATCAATACGTGCCAGTTAGAAACTGACACTGCTGAATGGTATAAAATGAGAAATACTTTTTGTCTTTTATAGCTGGCCTAAAAACAATATTAAATACCAGATTCTTCCTCTGCTAGCGATAAGAGCATTATTAATATCTACAAACCATGGAAACAAACCATGGAAACATACAGCCATTTTGAAACAAAACGTTTGAGTTACACTGATTTGAAAAGAGTAACTGCTACAAACGTTTTTGTGACCAAAATTTTAAGTAAAATTTTTTCCAAATCGGATGAACCGGATGAAAACGATTTACCATCAAAAATCCTTTTAAAAAAGTTTTGAGTCGGCAGTAAAAAGCTAGGGTCGGTCGGGAAAGCGGAAACAAACCTTTTTTTTTTTAGGCCTAAGATGAAACTACATCATGATATACAGTTTTATCAAAAGAATGTAACATAATTATGAGATGAGAGTATAATTTATTTGAACTAGCAGAATCAAATTTGATAATTGATTAAGCATTGATACTGGACAACTTATCTAAAATCAGCACTGAGGCCTTTCCAAGTTTCCATATGTAAAGTTGTATAGTGAAAGTTAATTTTAACGTTTTTGAATTATTTTCATGAAATGTATTAAAATTTTCACTAGCCCGTTCGGACAAGTAAATTCACTTGCCCGAAATGACATTTTACTTGCCCCAGGCAATCGACAACCGTTAATGTCGATCCCTGAGCCTTATGTATATATATGCACAGTGTCACATATATTTAAAAAAAAAAAAAGAAAATGGGTCAAGAAATAAATAAAAATATATGATGTTAATGAAATGCAAAGAAAGGCTTACACATGTGTAAGTACATATTTAAGATATACATATATATCTTTATCTCAGAACACATCTTTCAGAATTTAATATGAAACATTTCCTACCATAAGTAAATTTATGATTTATTTGGTTTTATGTTAAATGAGGCATACAAAGCGCTGGCATATTTGAATAATCGAAAGTGGGAAAGTGGGTGGAGGGTGAAGAGTAAACGTTAGTATATTAAAAAGGTGGTAGGGATGGGGGAAGGGGAGTTATAATGTGGTTTGATTTGAAATAACACATAAATAGCTCTTGTACTTTAAAGTAATTGGAAGTTCTAGGGAGGCGTGTGGGGGAGGGGAGGGGGGGCCGGTTATGTCAGATGCCTGTTTGTATTATGTGTTCACTTGCCTGGTGCTAGGTACTGTTACCTTTTTCTCCCCTCTGTAACAAACACCTGTGTTTTATTTACATGTACATATTACTGCTGGTATTGTTCTATAGCTGTAGTGGATGTACAGTGTTGGCTTACACACTCGTAAACATATGACAGAGTCCTTGCCATGTTATTATAATTTTAAGTTAAGTGAATCTGCATTTAAATAGTGAACCAAACAAAATCTTTTTATTGACATTTGTGTTTTCAAAGAATAAAAGTTAAGGTTTATTGTGAATTATGCAATTATCATCTCTTCAGACTTTATCATTTCAGTAGTCTCTCTTATTATGTGATTTATACATGTATTTTACATCATTGTATAATGTTAGATTTAAAGAAGTTGAGCTGTAGTATAAACTTAATAAGATTATTTGCTGCAGACCAACTTTTATTTGGTTGGGAGATAATCGTGTAAGGGGTGAGACATCCTCATTTTAGCTAACATTAAATATTGTCATATGTGCATTCAAGATTGTTTTTTGATAACCAGAGAGGCTAGACAAATTTTAATTGCACTTGTGGTTAATAAGGGGCTCAAATGAGAGTTCAAAGTTTACTGATTTGGAAGCTAGAGACTATCATTATGTGAAATAGATGATGAAGCAAGCTATCACATGTATATAATAAATTTGATCCACTGCCCCTGAAGGGTTTTCCGATATTCAAAAAGAGAGAAGGGCCACACAAATGATTCAAATCTTTAGATACAAAAAGTATAAAAACCAATGGCAATGAACGACCCAGGTGAAATTAAAAAAAAACCTTGCCCTACAACCAAACATAGCATATGACTTATGGTCCTTGATCTTCAAGTTATTGTTCAAGACTCAGTTTGTCAGCAAAATGCTAAAACAGTTAAGAACTTAACCATGTAAACATGCAAAGTATTACGTATCAATTTGATCAACAGTGGTAAAGAACTTGGTTCACTTGTGGCTTATTTTGGCCCTCGGATAGGGTAAAATTTCAAAGTTGTCGGAACATATATTTGTGCATATATAAATACTTTCTGGTTTTACCTGTTATCAAAAATGTATAAGAACTTGTGATTCCCCAAGTGAATATGCTAAATAAATTGCGATAAAATGCCGTGGGAATGCATATTTCCGGAAAAATACATGAAATGCTGTGAATGTTTTGCAAATTTGGATAGGTCCGCATAAAATCACCATCGCCAAATTTTGTCATATTAAAGAACTTACCTATCTTGAGGTGTATGCAAAAAATCGTGATGGTGATATTGTGCGGACCATGTTTATTTTTTAAAAAGCCATATTCTGATAACGTCAATATATCGTGTATCAATAATAACGTTAGATATATAAATTGGATAAGTATAAATCATATTCAAAATGCGAATAAAAAGTAAACTATAAAAAGTATGTGTATTAAACAATATTAAACATGAAAGGAAGACTAACCATATGTCCGAAAATCTTGTCTTACTGCATGCACAATCTACTTCCACGTCTCCGTAGCCTAGCAACTTTAGACATTATACATGTACCAATTAAAGATGTCGAAGATATGATAACAAGTAATACATGGTATAATTTGACAAGGATGGTTGTACATCAATTTTTCAAATATGTTAACAATTAGCTGCTCATCGTGATTTTCTTAAATCAAGGTAATTTGAGCCAGAGAAAAACGTGAAATAAACGCATGCTTTGGATGGAGCTATCACTTGCAAATTACACAGTCATGTAGTTCTACCGGCTGTATATTTATTTTTTACAAATAAATGAAATCGTGTACATACACAATTACGTTGTAGGAAATTTAAATACTATTAGTTTAAGAGTCATGCCTTTGAATTGTTTATTTACATTAATTTTATTTAGATGTAAATATGTAGAAAAAAAATAGTTAAATCAGTTCAAAGTTCACACATCGTACCTGTCGATGTGAAATGTATTTTATGCCTACTGCAGTAAATGTTTAAATACATATTGAAATTGAGGAATTTTAAATGCACTATTTAATTCAATTCGGATCTATAAGGGTTAAAAATAATAATGATGTTGAATTTCATTTTAAATCTACGATTTAATGAATCATGTGAACAGACGACACTTATGGAGTACTTGCACCTATGAATTTGATATGACATCACTGAAATATGACGTAATACAAAAACTTGTTATAATTTCACCCCATCATTTTTAAATCTAATATACGATGTTAATTGTTTCTGCGAAAGTTTATACATGTAGTTGCTTTTAAAATAGAAGGTAAACTATCTTCACTGCATGAATACTTTTTTCTACAACTAGACTTAAACCTGCGAACGCACAGGTTGATGGATCAAGATCAAAAAAATTTTAATTTTACAATGTAAGAATAAGTTATGAAGAATAAGCTGATTAAAGTTTTGCCTGAAATTATATACTTTTTACTACCTATCTCACTTATAAAAAATCTTCAAGAGATATCCCCTTCCATGGGATGAATGGTCTTTAACACCCCACCCCAAACCCCATATTCTTTACTTATGGTTTAATAAAGTGGTTACCTTTTGTGTATGTGGGATGTATTCTTATTTTTGACCGCTAATTAACAGTCACCGTTTAAAAGAAAGTTTCAAAACTAGACTGTAATATTTTTCCATACATTCGTCAAGCATCGATTTATGTTTTCGATACATTTTCCGATATTTCGCTGCCCCCCCCCAAAAAAACAACAAAAAAACGTTTTTAATGTATGTTATGACTAATTAATTCCATGCTACTCGCAAACCCCTTATCTTGACATGCGTGTATTTATTTATTTTTTCTATTCTTCGTTATTATGTGTTCAATAATTTATTTTTATTTCTCAATGTATTGAATTACAGCAAGATCATATGCAAAACTTGTAAACTTCTGTAAAGCCGAAAATCTATCGGACAAAAACCCAGATGCAAGTGCAATTTCTCGAGCCGTCTCCAACAACAGAAATATCCCAATTTTATAGCATAACGAACCCCTAATAATGAATTATCTGTTAGATTTGAGCCACACCTAAGAAAATTCTAAAATATATCCTGGACTATAATTTACTCTCTCTCTCTCTCTCTCTCTCTCTCTCTCTCTCTCTCTCTCTCTTTTTTGTTTGAAAGCCAAATATAGAATTGTGAATATTTGTTCAGACCGGTAACTTTCATCAAATCACAGGTCCACTTGACTGGTAATTTTTTTTCTTCAAAATCCATCTCTCTCTCTCTCTCTCTCTCTCTCTCTCTCTCATTTTATAATAGTTTCATGGTTTTGACCAAATGAACTTCCAATTACTGTAAGCGTTATCATTTTTTCTTATCTTTCTTATATTACCTGGCATATGAAAACAATAATATTCCCATGTATTATACAAAAAGAAAGCAAAATTCAACGAACGAAGAAAAAGTTGCAAATAATAAAAAGTATGGAGGGTACTCGTGTTCAAAATTCCAGACCTGTAAACTTGTAAGTTCGAATATTCAATCGTGTTCATGCGCGAATCCAGAAAATGTTTCTAGGCGGTTCCGAAGGATAATTGTGTTTGTGGGGGGGGGGGGGGGGTTCCGAGGCATATTTGCGATATTTCTACAAATTTACCCCCCCCCCCCTTTCTAGATCCGGGCATGGTGTTGGTATGTGAGCCTGGGTATGAATTTGTTAAATTCTGATCGTATAACCTATAAAAACCCGGGCATAAACACTTCCCGATTTGACTATGTTCCTTTATATTAAGCACATTTTGCAGCTTAATTTTTTTTGTTAGTAAATTTAACCTTCAACTTTGCACGTTTTTAATCATAGTTTCTGCATTTGTATTTTCAGATATAGCATATCTGTTACAAATAAACAAATTTAAGGTTTACAAGTTTGTCGAATTTTGACATGACCTTATATGGCAAAAGCTTGCTACGGGGAAAAGGCATGCCGTAATCGCTGGAATAGACCAAAATAAACATAATATTCAGTTAAACTGTTATATTTAATGATACTATATTCCTTGGATCGAGAATATTATTTTGAGATAAAATTATTGAGGTTTGATTGAAGCTGCGGGACCAAACAAGAAAAGGTTAATGCATTTAAAAATCGGTGCCCTTGTATACAGGTGTGACGAAAGCGCTAGTTTCTGTAATATAATTCCCATGGTATTATACGATAAGGGTTAACATTTACTATGAAAAGAAATGTCTAATATCGCTAAAATAATTTGACAATCATGTAATTTAAACTGGAAAGTATAAGTTTAAAACATAAGACAGAAATGAGACGGATCAAGAAATGTTTTGTATATAATGCACATCGATAATCTCACCGAAAGAGAAACAAAACGCGTATGATCCGTAAAACCCGAAAGGACTGAATACATCACAAGATAGAATTGTCTACCGGTATTTTCTATCAGTGTTATTTGAAATGTTTTTCTCTAAAGATCTTTGAAATACAATGTATATACGCAAATTTAAAATGAATGCAGAATGAAAAAGTTATCCCGGTGGCTCGAGTATACACACTGCGCAATTTGTATGAATGCGACGTTATCATAAAAAATAATGACATCATGACGTTTCTGGTGCACCTGACACGAAAAACAATGGTATTTTTCAACAGCTCTATACTGAAAACTATTTATGCTAGGATATAAAATTAATAAGCTGATTCTCAAAGGGCGTTTCCTAGACTACGTTTGAAAAACATGTGATAAAATTTTGAGACGGGGCCGATTTTGGTCACAAATGAACCATGTTCTTTGGCTACGTGTAGGGCCTTGTCAAAGTTGATACATGTATTTCTTTTGCCATGTAAGTTTAAAGTAAGTGAAATATTATTAAAATATAGAGACATGACAATTTGGTTTTCATTTGAAAGTGATTGTGATAGCTAAAGGTGGCATAAAAAATACATAAATTGTGCTTAAACATTTGGTCAATCCATTTCAACCTCCTAATCAAATCCTTGTCAATAGAGGTACAGTAAATAATTTCTTGTACAGGATACATTTTTACAAACTTAATTAATACATCCTTATAAAGATGTGGGAAAGGCCAATTTACAATATTCCTTCATATTTACTATTTTCACGCTTTCAAGCAAGCTATTCACTATCTTTCAGTTTACAGAAAAGTATGACATATAACAATTACAATCAACTCAAAACACAGCTTTAAACAAGTATTCCTTTTAAAGGAATGATCGGCAATTATGATATATGTTGATAGCTAGAAGCAATCAACATGATCAGTTTGATGTAAAAAAAAAATTTAAAAAGTACTGTATTTTTTACAAAATATAGAATATTTTGAATCTGTACACCATAATTTCATAATTATAAACCGACAACAAATTCAATTTTGAAATAAATTTGGGGAAAGCCGTTCGTAAACTCCCTGTCTAGTTTATATTTTTAACGTAATTATTAAATGTTAATGTATTTTCTTCTTCTTCTTCTTCAGAATACTGAGTAGGACTCTTCAAAGAGCATTAACACGTATACAAAGAAAGATTTGTATTAAAATAATTTAATGAGAATAAAAAACATTGAATGCCATCATATCTTGCTACTGAGGTCGCATTATAACGTAACCTTGTTTATAAATCAAGCCGTCTTCCTAGCTACTATTATGCAACATCAATAGATCGAGGTCAGTTCATGGAGCATCTTCTTATGATTGAGGTCAGTTCATCGAGGTCAACTGCATTACTGAATGAATCTTTCGATCGAAATTCTTACGCGTGAGACAAAATGTGCATTCTTGAATTAACAGGTCGAACTGTATTTTATGTATGTTTGCATCTCTTAAGGTAAATGAATTGAAGTAAAACTGAGTAAAATGTTATATAAAGACTAAACCAAACTTCAAGCTTTTATAAGAACTACTTATGCAAGCGGAATGTGTGCGCACGTGGAAGCATTTGCCGGATGCCTCATATGGACACAACAGTGATCGGCCAAAGCCGATCACAAAAATATACATGCCTCTATTCCTTTTGATATCTGGACTATAAATTTTAAAATTGTTTACCAATACCTTTGTCTCTGCCTATGTGATGTTGATAAAACTAGTATGGCATTAAAGACAAAAAATTTTCAGTAGGCAGGCCTACTTCGATGGAATAATACTTAACTGATAAATAGAACTGTTGCATTGCTGAAGCCTGGGCATCAAAATGCTGGCCATTGTAGTTTCCTTTTTCCTTAATAATTTCTGTTTCATACATATATGGGAATTGTATTAACGCTTCATC
Organism: Magallana ariakensis; assembly: GCA_020458035.1. Classification (NCBI taxonomy): domain Eukaryota; kingdom Metazoa; phylum Mollusca; class Bivalvia; order Ostreida; family Ostreidae; genus Magallana; species Magallana ariakensis. Next base: position 63,966,031 of record CM035811.1, read on the forward strand.
TTTTACCCTGCCCTAAGTTTAGAATATATCGATTCTCTTTATCTTATAGTTTCTTTTTTTCTAAAACAAGGAATTTGATGATTTTATTAAAAATACTCACCTTAGAATAATTTATTTACATCATACAATCATAAAGCATAAAGAAAGGAAAGATTCTTATAGAGGGAATAAAGGGCGAAATTTGTAATTACTTAATGAAGAATTTTGATGATTTTTTTATAGACCTAAAACCCTACCCCTGAATCTAACTTTAGCATTAATAGACTTGGAACTTTTTCTGTTGGAGGGTCAGAGAAGGGCCATTAATGGGTGAAGCAAACATTTGCAGGAACTATAGTTCAAAGAAAACAAATGCTGTATGGTGCTGGAATGACAAATTAGTTAAAAACATTAAAGGGGCATGGTCACGATTTTGGTCAAATTCTATTTTTCTGTTTTGATTATTTACAATGCTTTAGGAATGCATTTCCAATGACCAAATAAAATTTGAGAGTCAGTAGTAAAGTTATAAGCAAGATACAGGGCTCACAATTCTTTGCCATGTAAACAAGGCTCGTGCCCTGTTTTTGTTTACATAAGTTCAATTTACCAGTAAAAGTTGTGTTACAAGCTGATTTTTCCATCTTCTTATTCATTTTAAGCATAAATAAACAGATCCTAACATTTACTATAATCATTTTAGGTTTCAAACTGGAGTTTTCACTTCAACATTCAAAATGTAAACAAACGCTTTGTTTACATTGCAAAGAATTGTAAGCTTTGTAACTCGCTTATAACTCAACGAATTACACTCAAATTTTGATTGCCTATTAAAATGCCTTACTGAAGCATTGAAAACATTCAAATCGGAAAACTAATTTTTGACCAAAATCGTGACCATGCCCCTTTAAATGTCTTGATCACAAATTCAAATATAAGATGTGTGCTCTTGCGTGTTTTCAGATCCTTTGTGACTGTTGGTTTATCAGTTACTATTCTGCTCTTTAAAATCATTGAATTTTGCTGAACTGTTCATTCAGAGCTAAGTAGATCTGTAATGATATAAGATCACACAAAGTCACATTAAATTTTGCCTTTGTTTTTAATGTGTTTGCCCTCAATGATTTGCATATATACAATAATGATTTGTCTTACAATAGTTTTTGGAGAAGCCTTATAACAATAGATCCTTCCTTATTTTGGATCTAATGTGTAATGAAAAATTCATGATGAAAGGTAAGTTAAACTTATAATTTTGTGTCAAACCAATGATTTTAGAAATATAATATAAAGAATATCATATGTAGTCAATATTTGATGTATTTTAATATAGTGAACTAGTCATCTATTAGTCCTGAAAAAGTTCATAAGTGTAATGAATATAATAATCAAAATTAATGCAGTATCTTATCACCTGTAATAAAAATCTTAAATGAAGCTGAAATTTACATTGTAATTGGCTTGCTTCTTTATAATATACTTTTCAATTTTTTGTTCAGACTTAACCTGAATAACTATTATTGTATCAGAAACAAATCACAAAATGATCAAATTATGTCATTGCATGAATTGCTCTTCAATCTTCAGTTTGTCGAATATGTTGGCTGTGCGTCAAGAGGACATTTCAAAAAACAAAAGGAATTTCCTTAATTGTAAGTAGTATACTCATTTTTAAAAATCCTCCTTACTTAATATAACCTGTAATACATAGTAACTTCATAATTTATGATTTCAAAGGTCAGGGTCAAATGTGTGAGGTCAACTGAAGGTTCAAGGTCATTCTGGTCAAATGAGTAATGAATGATATAGATTGAATACTGGCATTCTTATTTTACATCTTTTAAATTGTACTGTTTATATTAGCTTTGTGGTTTGTTAATTTTCGGTTACTAAAACAAAGTTGTTTTTTGGATTTAAAAAAAAAATAGTTGTTATTAATCAAATGTTTTTTAATAAATATATATGTAATCTAGAAATGTCTTTTGATGGTCAAAAGAGCATGAAAAATAATGTAGGATAATTTACCTTTTTTGTCTGTTTGAAATGAACAAAAACTTCACAACAAAATATCCCGACTGCAATGAATTTTTATATCAAGATAGTTCTATTGTATATTCATATTCAAAGTTTTAAAGTCAGAGCTTGTATATTACTTAGTTTTGGCAATCGAAGAATTCTTTTTACGTTGTTTATATCAATTATTGAATATGATCAGGCTCGGGTTCGCGATGCAGAAAATTGACTCCCTTCCGCTATTCAAAATAAGACACGCTTGTCACAAAGAAGAGGTACTGTATAAACAAAAAGTAGAAGACTATTATTTTCTTTGTACAATTAAAGTCCAAGTTTTAAGAAACAATACATTGATAATATCTATATAGATCTTTTTTTTTTTTATGTTATGTACGGGTGTTAAAAATGCTTTCGTTTTGATATGCACGACATGTTGGTTTTTTTTTTAATGATAGAAATTTTTTTTCAGGATTTAGTACTGAACTCTGCATTACTGTTAAAATTATAGATATAAACAAATATTATAAATAGCATGATGGTCAATGCATGAACCATAAACCTTTGGTACAAAGGACACTCTTAAGAAGTTGGGAATTTAGTCGATAAAATGTTTTAGTGAAGTATTAACTGTTAAACATTGTAAACACAATGCAAATGTTTAGCACAATGTAAATGTTGAGGAAAATGTGAATGTTGGACAATGTTAATTACATTACATAAAGGACTACATTTGATATAGTCAAGTATCTGCCCCCAATTTTAACCGATTTTTAAATAACATCGTATTAAAATCAAATGGTTATAAAACATTTTATTCTGCAACTACCCCTTGCAATGACTGAATAAAGGTTATCCAATAAACCAAAGCTATATTCGGCCAATATAGCCTGGTGCATTTATCTGATGTTCAGATGCCTTGTGATGTCATTTTTTTTGCTTCCTTAATGCAATGGTGTCATGGTTTCAACTGCATATAAATAGTGAAATTTGTCAAAAAAGCTTGTTTGAGGCATAAAATTTGAAATTACCTTGCAGGATAAACAAAATACATGATAACCATCTTGAAATATAAGCAATATTTGAGCTCAGGTTGAAAACGTGAAGAGGGCTTGGCAAGTCTGCTCTCTGTCACGTTTTCTTTCCCTTGCCCAAATATAACTTATATTTCAAGACAGTAACCAATTAACCATCATTGCATGATCACTGTTCAGTAGCTACTCATCTATGACATCACTAAATGGGCTAATTCCTGGAATTTTGCAAGTAAATGAAAATATTTATTGTCATTTTTTCCTTCATATTTTGCCTTTGGCAGTACATCTTCGCTAGCCAAGGGTTTCTGATCCGCACCGTTCCTCACATTTACCCTTGGCATATCGTGCTATCAAAAGTCGGGATTTTTTTCGTCACGTGATCTTCCAGCATACTTATAAATCATCCAAATGATGAAAGATGCCGTACGTCACTGGTGTAGTAATGGCAGTCCCATAGACATTGATATTGACAAGTTGAAAGAAAGTTTTAATGCCCAGTGTATTCAATAAATAGGAATATTGTTAAATGTTACATAGATTGAATTCATTCGAAGGTAGTAAGACTGGGAGCGGTAAATCCTTCATCTATGAGTGCATGCCTCTGTTAATACACATACATGTATTAGGTGGTACTTGTTATTGCACCAATGCAAGCTACATGTATCATAAAGGCTCAAACAGAAAAACTAGCAAAATAATGGTTTTGAGCTATGCGTGTTAGAGACACTTGTGAATAAACAGTACGAAAACATTGTCGATTAAATCAGAAATGTTTTGCATCTTTTTTATTGGTCGAACGGTTTCAATAAACCCCAATCAAAATCCAGGAAAAAACTCCAGACTTTTGATAGCACGATATGCCAAGGGTTCGTGAGGAGCGGTGTGGATCAGAAATCCTTGGCTTATAGCGAAGATGTTGGCAGTATAGAGCCCAGGTCTGCTCAATTATGAATTTTACATAATTATGTTTTTATTTTTTCTAATTAAGACTTGTAAGTTGTCTGTCGGCCTCTTCTTTGTTGTAAACTTTTTACATTTTCATCTTCTTTGCTAGAACCACTTGGCCGATTTCAACCAAGCTTGGCACAAAGCTTCACAGGGTAAAGGAGATTCAAGTTTGTTTGAATGATGGCCGCGCCCTCTTTAAAGAGGAGATAATTCAGAATTGTTGAAAATTTGTTGGTATTTTTCAAAAATCTTCTCAAAAACAATATGGTCAGAAAAGCGCACAGGAGTGTGGAAGCATCCTCAGGTAGTGTAGATTCAAGTTTGTTCAAATCATGGTCCCCAGGAATAGGGTGCGGCCACAATGGGGAGACAGAGTTTTACATAAGGCCAAAAAAAAAATATTCCTGTTTCCTGTCACCTGCACGACCAAAAAAATTAGGGTAGGTAGGTAGGAAAAAAAATTTATTTTTAAAAAATATTTTATTTTTAAAAACTTGGAGCATGTGTGTTATAATGAGAAAAAAGTATATTCACAGTGTACGGTATGTTAATGATGATTTAAAATTTCCAAATGTCTTTGTATTATTGATGCATGTAATGTATAGAAAACAACCTGCAAAGAAAAAAAAATAGATTTTTTAAAAATAAAAACTAATATTATTTGCAAAATTTAATCTACATGTGTATGAATGTATTTATCCTTTTCTGGATAAATATTTCTGTTTTGTATTAGCTTAATGGCAATATCAATTAAATCAGTCTCTGTACTTCCGTGTATTTGGGGTATTAGTCCAACCCTTTGACCCACTTACTACCATCGTTATGTAGAGGATCTGTTTAATTTTCAAGATTATAGAAAGCAGTTTTATGATAATTTTAACATTTATTGCAGTTATTAACTAATAGCAGGTTATTAACTAACTGTAATATCAGGATTGAAAGTAATAAACATCGTTTTTGTAATTTCCAATGCACAGTATGTTGTTGCATCACTCGTATTTATAACCCCTGAAGATAAGATAGTTTTAAGTTTAACCACAAGGTTAATTTATGCAGTAAAGATGTCTGTAGATTAGTTTACTATCATTCTTTTGCCAATGAGGTTAATTTACGAGTTCATGAACTCAGAAGACAGGGGCCTTCACCTCTCATTCTGAGGAAATTCTGGCGAAGTTACCGATCACCACCATGATCACAAAAAAACTTTTAGGGTCGGGGGGTAAAAGATAGGGTCGGTCGGGCGACAGGAAACAGGAAAAAATTTTTTTGGCCTAAGAATATATAGAGAAAATCTTTAAAAATCTTCTCAAAACAAATTGTCCAGAAAAGCTGGAACTTGTATGGGAGCATCCTTATGTTGTGTAGATTCAAGTTTGTTTAAATCATGGTCCCTGGTGGTAGAGTGGGGCCACAATTGTGGTTGGATTTTTACATAGGAATAATATATAGAGAAAAAATTTAAAGCTATACACGCTATAATTTGCGTCAATTTTGAATGACAGTGAAAACGCATGTGTTTGTTTACTTATAAAAGTTAACTATATTCTGTAAATTACAGTGGTTAATTCTTTCTAGTTACAAAGATATAGAATTTTAATTGTTTATTTTCCTAATGCTTTTTCATGAATATTGATGAAGAAGGAGCGAAACCGACCTCATTGCGCATGTCCGCGGGAAATCAGGTAGCCGTTATTGTTTGCCTAATTACATATCCGTCTCGATTTTATATAAAAACAGATTTAACAGTTGTTACATGTATTATGAGTGTTACACATTTGTCATTCACGGTACCATTATTTTTTAACGTTTAAATAGGATAACACTCACACGAACTAAAAATAGCACTTAGGGGAAAACACATAAGCCTACGTCATTGTTCAAAGGAAGTACATGTATGTACATGAACATGCTCACACGCTTGGGTTTTTGCTTTCTTTACTTCGTACTCCTATATAGGACAAATTTATGCTTTACTGAAAAAATTATATTCTTTCCTTCGTGAAACTACAACAATTATAAAGATGTTGACCCCCACCAAGTTTTGTGCGATTGTCTAAAATTAGCTGTCGATATCACGTGACAGATTGATATTCATGAGAAGGCATTACTTTCCTGGCAGGAAAATAAATATTTTTTATTGTTTAAAATTTGATATCTTTATTACGTGATCGAATTGGGCATTATAATTAACAGCATATAGGTAACTTTTGTAAGGAATCAAACACACGTATTTTCCCCGTCATTTAAAATTGACGCAAATTATAGCGTGTATAGCTTTAAAAATCTTCTCAAAAACCATTTAGCCAGAAAAGCTTAAACTTGTGTCAAATCATCCTCAGTTAGTGTAGATTCAAGTTTTTTCAAATCATGATCCCTGGGGTATGGACTGGGGCCATAATGGGGGGGGGGGGGGTCAATTTTTTATAAAGAAAGAAAGATATTGAGAAATATCTTTGAAAATCTTCTGGATAAGCATTCAGTCAAAAAAGCTGAAACTTGTGTGAAAGCACAGGTTGTGCAGATTAAAGTTTGATCAAACCACAATTTCCTAGAGGAAAGTGGGGACCCAAAGGGGGGATTTTTATACAGATCGAAATAGAGAAAACTCTTCTCACAAATACTAAAACAACAAAAAGGGCATACTATTTACCATCAAAATATGTGGATAAAAATCATCAGATTTTTTAACTTTTTGTGCAAGATCTATTGTACTTAGTTGTCAAGATATTTTGATTTTGATGTTGTAATGCTGATTTGAATAGAGTTACGGCTATTGTTGCTCAGGTGAGCAATGTGGACCCTGGACCTCTTGTTCATATAATTATACACATCATTGTTAAAAATGGTACTTGAGCAAGCATGCAGGCGCTCGATGCTTCCCAGTCAAAAAACTATCGGAAAACACCCATATTTTGCTCCAAAACATTAATTTATCAAAATAAGACAATTTTCATGTCCACATCATGACGCCACTGGGGTGATAACCTTTTACATGATTATTTTCAATATGATTTCAACTTTCTTTTTTAGGTCACCTGAGTAAACTCAGGTGACCTATTGCTATCTGTTTTCGTCCGTCGTCGTGCGTTAACAATTTACATTTTTAACTTCTTCTTAAAAACTACAAGGCCAATTGTTCCCATTTTTGGTGTGAAGCATCTTTATGGTAAGAGGAATGTAAATTGTGAAATTTGTGGCTCTACCACCACCAGGGTGCCACAGGTGGGGCCAAATATGCAAAAAACAGCCAAATTTTCAAAAATCTTCTTCTCTACTCCCACACATGTGAGGAAAAAACTGATTGCATGGTTATGATGTCCATGAAGTCCTCTACCAAAAATGTGAAATTCATGGCCCCTGGGTCAGGGGTTCAGGCTCAAGGGTGGGGCCAAAATGGCCATATAGTAAAAATGTATTAAAATTTTAGAAAATCTTATTCTCTACTCCCATATATATTTTTGAAAAACTAAATACATGGTTATGATGTCCATGAAGCTCTCTACCTAAATTGTGAAATTCATGACCCCTGGGACAGGTGTTTATGCACTAGGGTGGGGCCAATATGGCACAGGAAGGACCCAAATATCTTGAAAACGGTTAAAATCCCCACCCCTAAACCTTATATATTCTTGTTCCTTGTGTTAAGGGCCATCAAATGGTATGTAGGTCATGGGCCTCAGGGGTGGTTCCTGACCCATCTCAAACAGGAAGAGCCCAAATATCTTGAAAATGGTTAAGAACCCCACCCTTAAACCATATATATTCTTGTTCCTTGTGTCAAGGGGCATCATATGGTATGTAGGTCATGGGCCCTGGGGATGGTCCTGGCCCCCCTCAAACAGGAAGTGCACAAATAACTTGAAAACGGTTGAGATCCCCACCCCTAAACCATATATATTCTTGTTCCTTGTGTCAAGGGGCATCATATGGTATGTAGGTCATGGAACTTGGGGTGTTCCTGACCCCCCTCAAACAGGTAGTGCCCGAATATCTTGAAAACGGTTGAGATCCCCATCCCTAAACCATATATATTCTTGTTCCTTGTGTCAAGGAGCTTCATATGGTATGTAGGTCATGGGCCCCAGGGATGGTCCTGACCCCCCTCAAACAGGTAGTGCCCAAATATCTCGAAAATGGTTAATATCCCCACCCCTAAACCATATATATTCTTGTTCCTTGTGTCAAGGGGCATCATATGGTATGTAGGTCATGGGCCCCAGGGATGGTCCTGACCCCCCTCAAACAGGAAGTGCACAAATAACTTGAAAACAGTTGAGATCCCCACCCCTAAACTATATATATTCTTGTTCCTTGTGTCAAGGGGCATCATATGGTATGTAGGTCATGGGCCCTTGGGGTGGTCCTGACCCCTCTCAAACAGGTAGTGCCTGAATATCTTGAAAACGGTTAATATCCCCACACCTAAACCATATATATTCTTGTTCCTTGTTTATGTTAGTTCACCTGATATATAGTTAAGGACCCCTGGGAACCACATGAAACTTTGTGGGTCATCCCTACTCTATATGATAGCCTCGTTCGTTTGGGAGACTTTATAATCGCCCCGATTATAATTACATCTTGTTTTCCCTTGCTTCTTCCTAATGGAGTTATCTTCCTTTGCTTGTTCATATGAAGTAATTAATCATTGAATATAAAGTAATTATAAAGAAGTTGTATGATCAAAAGAGTTATGCAAGGCTTTTTATCATTTGGAACAAAAACAGTTTTTGAACTTTCAAAATAAACAAATAGACTTGTTAATAGTAAAGTAATAATTGGCTAACTAAAATCACTGATATATAAAGGTAAAATGATTTTGGTATATATGCCAGATGGTGATTCTCAACGAATGTTGAATATTCAAAAACTGGAACAGGAGAAGTGAGTAACTCATGATGGTTTTTATCGATAAAGCTGGGTTTTTTTTCGTTTGTTTAAATGCCCATAGGGAGAGTTGTTTTAGATAAAACATGAATAATAGCCACCTTGTTATTATTATTAAATTATTTTCTATCAGAGTCTTGCACCTTTTCAATATCAGGTCATGCACTCTTTTATGATCTTTTAAGTTTTTCGCTAAAATTATAGGTTTAATAGTCCTTTTTGAAAGATTTCAGGCAGGGAGGTGGTCGTCATTACAAAATAAAAATTTTTCTATTCCAGAATAAAACTTAACTAAATGCATATATGAGACTCCTTGACAAGTTTGTGTATGGGTTATGCTACTCAGGTGACCGTTAAGGCCTTTTGGCCTCTTGTTTTATATCCTTATTTGTTTTTTTGTTTATTAGTTGTTTTTTGGGGGGTGGGGGTGGGGTCAAAGGCATCCTAATCAAAAACAAAAATCAGACAGAAATTTCAGTGTGTCTGCTATTGCGCCTGACCCTTCTATAAACAAAATTAATTGTTATGATAGCATATCTTTGTATAATCCCTTTTCAATTGTTTTACTTTGATACAGAATGGAAATTAATAATGGAATAAGTTTAGTGGGAGAAACAAATGGTACAAAAGGCCAAGTCTACAATGGTACAGGAATAACCTCTGTGATTATTAATGGGGCTATCCAGTTGATGCCAGAGTTGTGGGGATACTACCTTCTTGGTTTGGTCATCTTCTTTCTGTTTAAAAAGGTAATATTAAGATTTCTTTTGAAAGCAAAGTAAAAATAAAATTGATTTGCATTGACATAAGTAAATTATTGCTATCAAAAATTTACTTGAAAATAAAAAAAAAATTGATGGTTCACTATATATAGATTAAACTAGCATATAGGTATGCTTGTGGTTTCATCAATTTTCGTTGAATACCAATTTTTGTGGATTTCGTTGTTAAGTTGATCAACAAAATTAAATGTTCATTAAGTGCAATTTCTACAAACATTATGTATTGATAGGAACATTGGCCACAAATTTGATTTCATATCCTTGAAATTATGATTTTCATTGAATATTCATATATAAATAAAACCACAATACGAGTAAATAGAAACTATCATGTATTTATTTCTTTCAGATGATTTGCTAAGGAGCTAAAGAGGCTGGCCAGATGCTAAAACAATACAGTCCACTTCATCATCTTCAAACTTATTAACTTTACGTAACTTATGCTTATAACTTTTGGACACAAAAACTCTTTGTAATCTGTTGAATTATTGCATGTGCATGGTCAATGGCAACTTTTCAGGGCCTTTTCAGCAAATCTTAGAAATGCATCTAAAATATGTAAGGTCAGGTATGGGACACCTTGATATATCAATGCAAATGAAAGTATACCATATTCAAAATATACTGTAGATTCCTTATTTTACGCAAGTACCTAATTCCAGGATTCAACTGTTTTGTGTCAAATCGCGACAATATAAAATGTGAACACCAACTTTTTATCATAGTTTCATCAAGTTTGAATCTGTCCAAAAAACAAATGTGAGATTTTAAAATCAGCATGAAGTGCCTTTCGCGATTTAATGTGGATATTAATTCCTCACATTTCTCACATTCAATTAGGAATCTACAGTAATCATTTTTATTTACCGTAAATTTTCAGTATGTACATGTACAATATTTTGCCATATACATGTACGTGTAGGCCCTAATATTTTTTTTTAATTAGATATTTTTTTAAAAAGGTAAAAATTGTAAAAGCCCAGGTGGGATTTTAACTCATGACTAGCTGTTTAGAAGCCATGCTGCGAAACTTCAAGAATTTAAAACGAAATACATGCTTAATTTTATTGTTTAATTCAAAAGAAAGAATGTCACAAAATGGAGGTGACCCATACTTACTTCAGATATTTGGATTTTAACTTTCTGTATAGAATCTAGTTGGTTTTCATCATTTTCAAGTATGCTCTACACAGAGTTGAATTTCTCTTCTGCCGTATATTTTAGGTTATATGAAGTTTAGCTCTAATCTAAACAGTTTATAGTTTGCTCTTAATTTATTAAAAACAAATATAGAAAAGGAGGAGGTCAATGAGAGATACCATGGACATATGTACATCCAGATAGTTTTTCTGCTTGTTGTAATGGACAGACATTGAAGTTTAATTAGATTTGCATGCAAGATTATTTGAAAACATGTCATGTTCTGTAAAATTACCAAACTGTTCTTTTTCTTAATATGGAAATTTAAAAAAATATTCAAGTTGTTAAATAGCTTAAATGTATTTAAGGAATAAGGAATCATTCTTTTTATGGGGTATATATACCGGTCGAGAAAGTTACGGTCGGTTGCATTCAGGTTGCACGGACTTCTAAATGCATGAACTACACATTGTAGTAAAATGTTTGTAAAAAAGAATAAAGGAAACTACAATCAATAAAACACAAAATATATTTATTCTTTGAAAGAATTTCCAAGGTATCCGTATCATTTTGCACAGAAAGTGCTGTCTTACTTCGCATGCACATCGAAAACGTGTGTCGTTCATACAGAGTGCATAACGTCTGCTTCATTTTGATGACCACAGCGGCACTACATCCAACACAGTAGATAAATGATAGTAAATCCAAGAAAGTAACAACGTAACATCGTTTCCATAGGTTTCTACAGAAACACCCCGTTTTTAAAATCCATGCGATCATTGACATTGCTTGATCGGCCGCACTGTGTAGTTTGCGCATGTGCGATGTTATAACTTACACAGGAAAACGTTCTACAGTTATCGAGGATTTTGAAATTTGTGTTCCTGGGATTTCAGTCTGCCTTGTTTCGTAGTTCTTTGGATATTCCTTACCAGTGCAGTGGTTTTCATAATATTTTTGTTCAAAACGCGTTTCTACAAGTCTTTTCGTCCAATGTAACGTGTTAGGGTGAATGAAATACCTGAATGCGGTGAAGCATGAATAGTGCTATCGGCCTTATATAGGGGGTGTGTAGCGAAGAGCAGAACAATAGAAATCGACAACTAATATGGCGGTAGTCCGAGATAAAAGGGAAATAATGCGTATTTATGAACTCATGTCAGCTTTAAGTTAAGAAATATCAAGCATGAGGAACTGCAATAGGATTTTAAGATTAATAGACTTTCAACAGTCTGTTCAAATAGACGTAATTTTTTTTTAGTTTTTCATTTTGCATATGTTTAATTGTGAAAAACCATCGTTATAGTATTTATCTAAAACAGAAATTGAACTGAGTTATATCTTGTTATTTCGATTGTTTTGGAATTTTGTCAAATCAGAGAAGCTTACTACGGAAGCCCGTTGGTGCCAAGTAGGAAAAATATTTTATCTGGCGGCCGCCAGATAATTATCTGGTGACCGCCAAATAAAACCTGGCTTCCTGATGCGCGCGCATGTTTTATTGGGAGTTTTTAGGGAGTAGAGGATACACTCTAATCTATTAGTTATATTTATAATTTCTGAATTTTGACACCAAATTTCAATTGCAGAGCTTGATTTTTGAAACACTGGTGGAGTGGAATGTACATTAGACTTTATTCAAATCTAGAATGATTTAGATGTTACTTTGTGCATTGTATTATTTGTTGTAAAACATTGTATTTCAGAGTCGTTTCTAAACTTTTGAAACTGAACTAAACACCCGTTCAGGAATTGTTTGTCAGGTTTAATGGTCATTGCCATTTTAGGAGACTGTATTGATCTCTTTTAGAAAAAGAGCTCCAAATAAAAAATAGGAAATACCCAAATTTAAAAAGTAAAATATATGGAGTTTTCTTTACTTAATAATATTTAATAGCAAAACAAATCGTATCTTAAAATTTTAGGTAGATCTGATGGTTATTTTGTTGACCATTGAGCTCCTTAAAAATAAAAAACCTTAACTAAAAAGAACTATCATGTAAAGATGTATTAGTAAAAGGAACGCACTGCCTTCTATATGTTTTGATTTTGGTATAAGAATTTAAAAACGCAGATTACAATCGGGTCATATGGAGAAATGGTGCAAATTTGACTAATTTGCATAGCGGCCATATTGTTATCACAATGGCGATTTTCAGTACAATAAAATATATAGAAAGGAATAGACCCCTTCACGATAACTGCGGTACTGCTCTCTTGCAGGGCAAATTGATATACTTTGCCGAAATTTTAGTAGATAGATAATTAAATGACGTAAATGAAACAATTGACGTTACGTCATATTTCACCAAATTATGTCATTTTGCCCTGCAAAAGAGCAGTACCGCAGTTACCGTGAAGGGGCTAATGAGAAAAATCACTAATTTAAAAAAATAGTATTTCGGAAATATTTTCTCCTCATTTGGTTTTGTTATTTACTACATCCGGGATCGGAATGTGCTTGTTTTGTTTACATGAGATGTTGAGATGGCGGTTCCTTTTGAATCTGAAAAATTGAAGCGGGGCGTTGTAGGAATATAGTGTGTTTTAGTGATGAAAGACGTCATGAAGGGATTTTGGAATTATTTTTAAAATACTTGCCATTCATAGGTAAAAGTGTTCCTCATATATTTACAAAATTTATATTGCAAACTAATTGTGTCAGAAATCTTGACTCAAATTAAAAACGTCTTGTCGGTTCCTTTTTACTTTCAAAGTAGCATTTTTAAAGATTTTTTCAGTAAGCTATCGGACTTGCAATAGGCATTTAGGCTTTATATTGAATCATTATTGCATATTTCTATAAGAATTATCATTATAAATTGAATGATATTTTTCAGGTTATGATTCTATTTAGTTCCAAGCTGATTTTTTCAACTGTTTATTTATTTATTTATTTACTCATTTTAGCCATTATAGTCCTATTTTTAAATAATCTAATGGTTGAATAGGGAGGCATTTAAAGTGAATTTGAAGTGTGAATCACTGATTGTGGTGACAAAAAACATACACAGATAATCTATGCATTGCCTTAACACGTGTTTTCATTCAAAAAATGAAAGTTTTGACGTAATAACACCAATATCATACAAAAAGGTATGTGATTTTCATTCGTAAGAGAGATAATATTACAGACATGAATATTAATGAGAACAGTGTCACGTGGATTTTAGCTCATGGATAAAGTGTACGCGATTTCTCCATATGTTTTTTTTACCACGACAGCTTGCACAGGCAATTTCACGAGAGCGAATCCAGCTATAACTTCATAAAGATAAACTAAGATAAATGTGTACTAGCTTTTGTGGCCATATAAATAAAACTATTTAACTGACTGTATTAAATATGTGTTGTTAAACTGTTAAACAGCTGCTCTGTCAACATCAATCTTCTCAACCAAATATAAATACAACAACACTCACATTTTTGCAAAACAAATTTTATGGCGGCCGCCAAATAATTATGTGGCGGTCGCCAGATAAATTATGTGGCGGCCGCCAGATAAATTATGTGGCGTCCGTCAGATATTATGTGGCGGCCGCCAGATAATTATATGGCGACCGCCAGATAAAATATTTTTTTCACCTGGAACCAATGGGCTTCCCTAGCTTTCTATGATAGCATCATGATTATTAACCCACAGAGCCTACAATCTGTATGTGTTAAATTAAAAAGTTGCAATTTACGGCGCCCCAAAAATTGCGGTAGTTTTATACAAACGAAAATTTTTAAAAGTTGATAACATGCAGTAAGGATATGAAATATTTTGTCTAGATTTATATAGAAGACAAGGTGGTCATATTGCAAATTTAGTTCGAAAATATAATTATAAACCCTCTGAACACAAAAACCGGGTATGCATTCAGTTTGAATTCATTGTCAGCTTCAACAAAGGCAAATCTTGATTTGAACACATGGAAGAGTATTTTGTAGTGAATGACGGCCAAAATATGTAACTATCAAAACTAATGCATTTTCTTGGACAAAATAAATAATTTATGATTCAATTAATGTATATCTGATACTTCGCAAACTTGAAATTTTTTAATGTACTACTTGGTGAAAATTTGAACGATTTTTAGCTCACCGAGACGAAGTCGGGGGAAGCTTATGCTTTTTCATCAGCTTCCGAACCTGGTGAAAGTTTTGGGTGTAGGTCCTACAATATTGTATCATATAATATGTTACAATATTATATAATTAAATAAAATATCACATTATATAATACGATATTGTATCATTTGATATTAAATGACTATTGTGACAAACCACCCTACCATATACAATATTTTAGTAAAGATCATTAACTATGATTATCATATAATATGATAAAGGTGGTCTCATAAAGGTAATGTCTGCCACTTTGAGCTCTATTTATCGTTGATTACCTATTTTTGATTTATTTAAAAAGACAGAAAAGAAATTATATGTATTATTTACAATGTAATAAAAAATTTCCATCAAAATATTAACAACATGTTGAGAGCATGTCGACACTTAGGCCCTTCAGGCCTTTGATTTATATGTTGTTTAAACATGTCATGATTCAAATTCCACAAAAAATTCTTTTGTTGCAATTTGTTTGACGTTAAACTTTATTTTGACTAGACTAATCACCTGACTGTTCTCTCTCTCTCTCTCTCTCTGTTACATTTACATGTACATGTACCTCTTTACATTCACAGTTAAGCCAATAATATCAACCATGCGTATTTGGCAAATAACAGCCATCTTTATAAATGAAGGGCTCCTAAATTTGTTGAAATGAATCCATTGATTCATAATTAGGAAATAGTGAAAATAGACATGTTAAAGCAATATGAGCTGTATTTTTTAAATTTTATTTTGCTGCAAAAACCTGCTTGTATGATAAGCCTGCATGTAACTTAAACTTTTATGATAACTAAGATTTGAAAAAATCATTAATTTTTGTCAGAAGAAAGATTTCTCTTCTAAGGAATATATAGCAGATAGATTTTTGTACAGGATGAAAATAATTCAATTTTGCTCCAATTAAGGCTTTTTAACGGCTTTTCCCACAAAAATATGGCTAACAGAAATCATGATATTTTTTGTCATTTTAGTAGGAAATAACATTCTCGTTAAAAAAAAATTTCAACAAGAAAATTGAAGCTCATATTGCTTTAAAAACACTATTCTATTTAACAACTAAAGCAAGTGGCGTCAAAACTTTTACATAAGCTTCCATATTTTTTTTTAGATTAAAATATTTTTTTCACTTAAATCCCTGACCTCCTAACTGCTAAGAATTTGGCCCCAAGTGGAGTGAAAGTTTTGAAAATATTGAAATAAATGATTTGGAAAAAAACTTATTGAAGAATAATATGATGGCTACAATTTTTTTTTAAAGGAATGGAAACCTTTAGAAAGAGGGGGCAGCTACATGTATTTAGATTCTTTAGAATGCAACTTTTTTGTTAATACAACACAAATACAAACACTGATTTATGAATTTGAAAATTGTTAACACATAGTGTATGTAATTATACTAGTCGTTATAATTTTTGATTGAATAGTTTTTGGGCTTGAGCCTTGTAGACTGTATAAAATTGAAAAAAAAACCCTGATGCTTTGTTGGTGCATGCATACTGCATGTGTGTTTTTTTCTTTGGGGGGGGGGGGTTCACTCTATACAAAAGCGAGGTACTGTTTAGATTGTCACTAAGTGTATGTTATGGCCTCCATGGACAGACATCCTCCTAACATTAACACTTTTACATCTGATGCCTTTATTACGGAGTGTTGGTCCACTGGGAGTAAGCTGACCCACTGAAATATGGTGTATATATCACTCTCGTAAAAATGTTGGCCGAGTATTTTTTTTGCAAATCTCCCAATGCGGCCAGACGCCAGATAAATCAGCTGCTGACTTGGAGTCTTGTCATATCACTGAGACACGGCGTCACACAGGATGTTGATGAGATTTGTTAATTGAAGGCAAGAATCCATTTCTAAGCCTGGTAGGGAACAGAGGATTGGATGTATGTTTAACTTCATGTCTTAGACGCGAATCTAGTGGAGGGGGAGGGGGTCCGGATTTCTGCGAGATTAAATTTTTTTTAAATTCCATTACTTAATTACGTTACTGAAAATAGCCATCAAGCACTCAAACAAACCACACGAAAAATAACTGCGGAAAATTCTTGATCCGTGCGTGATGTCATAGACTTTTTAATACACAGTAGAGGAGTGTTCGGGGGGAGGAGCTAGGCACTCCGTGGAAAATTCAAACTATGCCTCGAAAATTAATTAAAATTATTTGTTTGGACCCCTCACTCTTTCTCCTGGAAAACAAATTTTCTACATCCGTCGTGCATTTCTAGATGTACAGTCATATAATGGGACAGAAAATAATTAAAAAGAAAATAAATAAATAAATAACCCTTATAATGAACAAATTGCTTCTCAGGCGAAAGAAATTAATTTAATTATGTGATTAAATCGTTCTTACATGCATGCTCTTTCAGGGTCGAAATGATAAATTACATGTATTACTATATACATTAAATTTTTCCGGGTCAGGGGGGGGTTATTTTCGATCATTTATTTTGTAAATTTAAGCAATTTAAATATTCTAGGGAGGGGGGGGGTCTTAATCCGCGCATGCTTATGTACAAAACTATTATGATATACCATTGAAAAGGCATTTTGTCCATCACATGCATGTGTAGATTTATACATATAATATGTAAACGCAATTTTAATTGATATTAGAGAATTAGATACCAAAGTTGGCACTTTTCTCAGAATAATGAGAAAAGTCAAGAAAGTACTGATAGGAAGTTGCAAGTGCAGTAGACATCCGATTATAGCTTTCAGTCTCTATGAAGGGTTTATTTTTAATCTAAAGTGAATAACATATGGCACAAGGTATCTCATAATCATTAAAAGAACGAGTTTTTGTTAAATTTTACTGCACTGTATCTTTGACAAGTTATTTTTTTTTATCTCCGATGTTCTTAAGCGTATAGGAAAAAAAGGACTGAAGCGAATCATGCATGGCAAGAACTCTTTATATAACACATAAACTGTTTGAAAAATGAGAAGTCTGAAGCAGTTTGATTTATTGAAAAAATGACTTCTATGTGTATATACGCATATGAAATTGAATAGAACCATTTTAACAAGAGCTTTGACTTTGGGTAGTTGTGTCAAACAGCAATTTGACGTAGGCCTGCATGTCTATTTTATTGTTGCCCACTCAGCCATTGCTCTTTGAAATTAAAAAGATTGGTCTGGCTTTTGAGCTACGACTACGCAATCGGTGCATATTTCACTTGAAACCAGCGTTATTTTCAACTTGTTTTGACGCAAGAAATAGATGGTTACGTCCTACCGAGAGTCCAAGGTCTTTTTAAAATGGTTCTAATTAAAAGTAAATAATTGCAATTGATTTTGAAAATGGCAAGGACCTTGTAAGGAATGCAGAATTAGCGTGGCCTTGGAATTTAGGGAGTTGGAGCAGGTGTTGGGAAATAAAAGTAAATATTTACGTTGCCATTCTAGCGGCGCATCCATCTGTAGAGGTTTAACTGGTGATCGGGCTTCTTTTCACGGAGCATGTGAGAAATGAAGGTGAAGAAAGTTTTATGGGGGACAGCTTTGTCACCTAATTCATTTCATATCTAACCTTCGCCACGCATAACAGCTGCTATATTTAGACATCAAAAAGAAGGTTCGCTCTCTCCGGTTAAACATATTTAATATATCCTTGTATAAAAGGTTCAAGAAACAATGGTCATAATAAATTACAGGCATACAGAAGAAGTATAACAAATCTAGGTAACTAATAGAAACGTCATCATCACATTTCAACTTGTCATTTCTTGCCGTAAGATTTTCAGTTTCTTTGCATTAACTGCACATGTATACTTGTATGTCATTAAGTTTGATGATTATAAAGGATTTATTTCGTTTGTTTAAAAATACGAAAAATTGGCAAAATGGGAATGTCTGACTTTTGTGACACGAGGGAGTTTTTTTAGTTAGAAAGTGCAAGAAATTTATGAGTTGATAATGAGAGTTTTGATTTGTCAAAAGAAATTTACACTTTCTTTGAAAAAAAAGCTATGTTGAAATTTCTAATGAGGAATGAAATGGCATTTGAATTGAGCAAAAATGAAATTGAACCAAAGGCTTTCATATTATCGTTTTTCGTGTGTTGGATATACAGTTTATGAAAGAAAGATAATTATGTTCATGCTAAATTGTTGTGAATTTTAAACTTTTCTCGTTGTAGGACTAATTGCTCTTCTATAGATCTAACGCAAAATAAAAATAAAAATTACCCAATCACAATCTCTGTTTAGCACACGTGATAGAGATTAAAGCGTTACTATCCCTCTCAGGCGAGTTCAATAAATTAAACTAAACACAAAACTCTTTTTCGTGAGCTTCTCTAACCAAAATAACAATATTTTTATTCTCCACGCGTGGTCACTTTTTCCCAAATACTTCGGAAATACTGAACCCTTTACGATGAGCATTACTAAATTCTTTGTACTGTATCGTGTTTTCGATTGGCTGGTGTCTGGAATTCTGCGCCTGCGCACTGAAGCCAAACCCTTCTGTCGGAGCAGGGTTTGTTACTCCATCACCAAAGAAAGAACTCTGGTAATTGTAATCCGGGGGATTCTGCTGTGCGTTGGGCTGATAGTAATCAACCTGTTGTTGTTGGTGGTGCTGTTGACGCGGACGCTGTTGAAAACTGTCATAGTAAGGCGCCGTCGATATTACACTTGGAAGCGTTGTTGTGATTGGCTGCGGTTGATAGTGCGGCATTGTGGGATGGGGTTGTTGATGTTGCTGATAATGAGGTCGAATGTTGTAAGCTTCCGTCACTATCTGTGGATGCTGATAAACTGGCGGGGTGGCTATTCTTTCGTGACGGAATCCTTTTTTATTATCGAAATGATGAATTTTCGGCGGCACCTGTGTAGGGTAGTTGTTGTTATCGGGGGTGAGTTTTGGGGGAATTTGAGTTGGGTAATCTGTTGTTAATTTTGGTTTAGAGTTCATTCCCTTTGCATTTGAATTAAAATTCTCCCCCTTATTCTTTGGAGGCACATTATTTGGCTTGTGATTTTGTATCTCAAAGATTCCATGTTTTCTTACGGTATTGGGATGACTTCTCTGCGAAGTTGACTGAGGTCTCTGCACTGGTTTTTGAGGGTTTTGAATCCTGGGTTTTACCACTTGATTCAAACGCGTTTCACCTCGCCGTGCATTTCCTGTGTTTTGGTGACCGAAATTTTGGTGAAATCCACCCTCGTTCTGAGGTTGGTCCTGAGGGGGAGTAGGAGGCAGACGAATACTCGGGCCAGCGTTGGATGATTGCCGAATCTCTTGCTGTCCTTGCGGTGGAGTTGGTGGAAGTCTTTGGTTCTGGAATTCTTGTCTTTCTCTTTCTATTTGTTGCCTCTGAAGTCGCTCTCGTTCTTGTCTTTCTTGCTGTTGCCTATTATTTTGTTGTTGCTGTTGCGAATTTTGTGGTGGAGTCGGAGGTAATCTATGTTGTTGTTGTTGTTGTTGAGAATTTTGTGGTGGAGTCGGAGGCAATCTATGATGTTGTTGTTGTTGTTGTTGAGAATTTTGTGGTGGAGTCGGAGGCAATCTCTTTCGTTGTATTTGTGCTACTCTGCTTGCAGGAGTAGGTTTGGAGACCGTTGAACTCTTTTTATTCACGGTGATAGAAACTTTATCGATGTTGGTCTGACCAGTCTGAGATTTGTCAACCTTCGTCACAGAGATGTTTGCAAGGACTTCTGTCGTTGAATTCAATGCATTTGTATTTGAAGCAACGGGAGCACTAGCATTTGCGTTTAATGTAGTATTCAAGACAAGGGTGGTCGTGTTGGATTTTATGGAAGTTACTGTGGTAGGTATGTTTGTAATGGGTGCAGCAGTTGTGGTAGTGGTAGTGGTAGATGCTTCGTGAACAAGAAGTTTCACCAGATTCATAAGTTTAGCGAGAGTTTTGGCAGAATGACGCACAGGCGACGGGGTGGTTACAGGCATTGGAGGAGTGGTAGTGAGCTGAATCATGTCAAATATTCGGAAATCATACAGACTCTGCGTTGTTGGAGGTTTAGCTGACGTGAAAGAATCATGTAGGACTTTAGCAATTTGAGACGCCACGGTCTTGACGGGTTTAGTCGTTTTGGCAGACGAATGTCGAATCATATCAACAAGGTTAATGATACCTCGCGCAACAGACATAGGGATATTGCCTACCGAATCATGGAAACCTTGGTAAAACCTAGGCGCAGAGTTCTTGATGGACATAAACACATCATACGGAATGTTAGGCATCCAGTATTGAATTCCATGAAGTACATTAGAGGGAATTCGTGAAAGGGAAAACTGTAGGTGGTGCATTAATTCGTAAGCTTGGTGTGACACAGCGTCGAATAAGGACGGATCCCGGAAGTGTTTCATGTCCATCACGTTTGTTCCTAGTCCGATCGTTGTGTCAATGTATCCGGGCTGAGAAGCAGTGAAGAACATTTCCTCAGGCTCCTCTGGCGGTGGTGCTGGTCTATTGTAGCTCGCCTGAACATTGTGTCGGGCGGCTACTCCACTTGCAGTGACACCGTGTACCAAATAATCCAAAGGATGGTGAACATTCATTCCATTTCTGTCGGCGGGACTGTCCAAGGATTGTCCATTTACTTCTATTTCCTCTGGAATGTCCGTTGTATTCAGACGATCTGTCCTGTCCATTTTACTCAATTTCTCGTTCTTTCGAGTTCCATATCCCATTCCAAAAGCTGTTGCAGGGGTGACTGGACGAGTTCCCATATTATTGTGACCGTGAACACCATGTACATAACTGTCCAGTGGATGAGGAGTCCCAACTCCGTTTCGATCAGCAGGACTATCTAGAGACATTCCATTAACTTCGATTTCCTCAGGAATATCAGTCGTGTTCAACCTATCTGTTCTATCCAAACTTCGCAAGGTGGCGTTTGTGGAATTTCTATACTGAGGTAAAACTTCAGGATCATATGTCGGTTTTACGACGAAAGATTTGTTGGCGACCATCCTTACTGAAGCTGAAGACGGGTTTTTGTCAATTCCGCTTAGTGACGGTGAGAGAGTGACCCCAACAACTGACCTGTTAAACGGGCTCACAGTATTAGCGGCGCGAAGGCTGATCACTTTAACTCCCTCTGGAGACCGAGAACCGTGAACCACACGCCTGATTCCGTCGTTTGATTTATTTACAGCGGTACCCTCTCGCCAGTTAAAAGCAACAGCAGCTGGCTGTATATTTGTATTGCTGTGAATAGCGAAAGAGTTGGATGGGGTAGTTTGATTAGCAGTAGGAGGGAGGCCTGTTGTGTTCACCCCATGGCTGTTGAGAACCTGTTCAATCAATAACTGTTGAAGCAATTGATTCTGCATTTCAATCTGGGCATTGTGTTCCACTAATTGTTTGGCTTGGGAGGTCAGGTTTGATATTTTCGCGCTTGGTCCTGATTTGCTTGCAAACAGTCCAAACGAAAACGGAACTCTTGTTGGTGTCTGGGGATTATGAATCCTTTGTACATTATTTGCTAAGTTTGTTTCGAACGCCGACATTTGAACCTGTCCGCTTGTTATTGGCATCGCTTGCTGTTGTGGTTGTCTTGGAGGAACAGTCTGTCCAGTTGGAAACAATTGGAAAGATTGCTGAACAGGCACCAGTTGTCCGTTGATGACCTGGTATGTGTTTTGACTTGACGGTTGCAGATTGAATATTTGTCCTTGCGCATTCACAAATTGCCCTGGTGTTTGCGATGCAGATAAACCAAGATGTTGTTGCCCTGTCAATGTTTGGGTTTGGCTCGGTGAATGATTGAAAGACATCTGCATTACCGAATGAGGTGATTGGAAAGGTCTTCCAGCGCCGTTGATAACTGTTTGCCCGTTAGTTTGAATAGCTTGTGTCATAACTGGTGCTGGTGTCGGTAAAACAGGTCTTCTGACATTCATACCCTGTTGGTTTCTAATAAAGTGGAAGGGGTCGGTGTTTGTTCTAGGGACCTGCACCGGCTGAACAATAGCTCCATTAGACGAAATGGTTTGCTGTTGCATCAACATATTTTGATTACCAGTTAGTTGGAATGGTTGTTGTTGATTCTGCTGAAAGGGTGAAATGACCTGCTGTCCAAGGAACGTTTGGACTTGTTGAGGAGCTTGTTGCACAACAACGTTTGGCGAGAGTTGCGGTTGCGGTATCATACTTTGTACTGGTGCTTGCGGCGGCGTTAAACGGAATGAATTAACTGGATTGTTTACTAATTGTTGCTGTTGCTGGTGCTGCTGTTGCAATTGTTGAATCTGTTGTTGTTGTTGCTGCAACTGTAGATGATGATGTTGCTGATGTTCCTGAATTTGCTGATGTTGCTGCTGGAGTGAAAAGGTTGGTGGTTGTTGATTAAACACATTTTGTTGCGGAAACCCAAATGAAGGTTGCGGAATCACCTGTGGTTGGTGTACAACTGGTTGGGGAATTGGATTGACATTCACGCTGTTCATTGGGTTTGGTTGCGCTTGCGGGAAACCAGAGTTAAAGAGACTGGGATTACCCTGTACATTTGGAACGACAACATTATCTGGTGGTGATTGGTTGGAAGCCAAAAATTGTGATTGTTGACGATTTGGTGTCTGTGATGGTGGTTGCCATTGGTCTGTCATAGTATCGTGACCTCTGACATTTGAACCCAATGAAATATCATTAGATGACTGAGAGTTTGATCGTGAGGATGTTGAAGGAGATGGGTTAGAAGGGGGAGAGTTGCGTCTTCTATTAAATAAACTTCCAAGTTGACCAATGGCGTTCATGACTGATCCTGACCCGGAACTGGAGCGAGAAGAGCTTCGCGACCTTGATCTAGAAGACGACGAACTTGATCGTTGTGAATGTCCCTCGGGATCTTGTATATGAACACCGAGCCCGAGTCCAATATTTGGAATTCGTTCCTTTAGTTTATTGATAAATTGATTGATTGATGAAGGGAATAGGTCGAGGTTCCCTCGGTTGTTAAGCTGTTTATTTGCATCGGCGTTCTCCATTGGTCGGACGCGTCCATTGGGATCATTTCCGGGCTGCAGGCGCCCTCTAGAGGAAACTCTGTTGCTGATGTTGCGAACATTGAGTGTTCTCCTGCTGTCACGTGATGACGATCTTGATATTTGACCCTGCAAAATATAGTATCATTGTAGAATTACGTGTTCTTATCATTATTGTGAGCATCAGTTAAGTACGTTGATTTAGAGATGATGAAACTTAGAACTTCAATAAATAATCAAATGTATTACTTCGATTAGCAATCGATTATGGCTATTGACTCAACAGCAAAATCCCGAAAATGTTATATTTCATACGATAAATAGTTCAGGAGGCTGGATCGTCAACAAATTAATCATCAGATCTAACTTGAAATTTTAGACATGATTTTTCTAAAGTATAAACTATTACGTAGTACAGAAAAATCCATATTATTTAGTTTAAAATTTTAAAGTTTTCCTTTGTCTTTATACAGATATGCGATATCTTGTTTTAAAGGAGGTGAATATAGTCTAAAAATAACCACTGTCATCATGTCGGGTATCCCTTTTAAACATCTGTAACTCATTATTGATATGCGGAAGACAAGCTATGAATCTAATAATTTTTTTTATATTATTAAACTAAAGATATTTATGCCGTTTTTAACGCTGATTTTGGTATGTTAGAAACCAGACCCAAACGGCATATGGTTTATATGCCGAAAACAGGTCTGTATAAAAAAAAAATATCAGACAGTTTCGAGGCCCGTTAGGGCCGAGAACTTTTTGGTATTTTTTCATACAGAAGTGTTTGAGGCATGTATCGTACTTAAAACACTGCCATTGAATTTCATTGTTGATTTACCTGAGACAGTCCGATTGTGAAGGATATCAGTACTGTACCCACTGGTAACGGTCTGATATTAAGAAGCCCACTAATATCGGACTGACACAGGTAAAAGTTTAGACTGTGAAATAAAGGAATGACATCACAGCAGCGTTTTAATATGAAATTTAAGTCATTCGAGGTTTCGCTGCTTTACATGCAACAGCCCCCCTCCCCCTCCTCCCTTTACATTCACTTTATATCTAATTTGATTAAATTTTTATTTTTTGTATTGTAGAATGTTGATGTTGCAACCAGACGATGTTGTAAAATTTGAATTAAAAATGAAGTATATTGCACAGACGCAGGCGAACCAGTTCCTACATTATGTGTTTGAATTTTTAATTTATAAACGATTTATGTTTGTTTGAGCTAGTGAATAAGAACAAAAAAGAATTTATAAATAACCGTGTTTATTACAAAGAGATCTACTAGTATTTCTAACTGTGTCTGGACGATTTCAAGATGGGCCGAAACCTATTTCAAGTTTCAAGTGTAGAAATGGCGGGGGGGGGGGGCACGGGTCAAATATAACCCTGTAGACAGCATCTCAAATCGTATACACCAGAGTAAATAAAATACTCTAATAAGGTAAAGGTCTTCAATGAATGGGTCATAAATTAATTCGCCAGTTGTCATATAATAAATTATGTATTTACATACCCGTCTTTTTATTTTATTATTTTTATTATATAAGGCGGTGCAGACAAATTGAATACCGCGCGTTAGCGGTATGATAATTTGTCTGCACAACCTTGGTGTGTTAAAGGACCGACGACATCCAAAAATAAGCATTCAGTGCTTATATTTATATTCATATTGATGTTAATTCGTATGAAGCATTTAGGTATCGTCGCTTTAGACCCTTTATATACATTTTGTACGCTCATAATGTCAGTGATATGAAACATACGTGGAACAGCCATATTAAAAAAAAATGTTAGTTCGCTCTCGCGACTAAAATATAGTGCTAGGAACTAGGTAGATAAAAATCTTTTTTATTAGCGAGTAGATATGATTTAATGATTATTTTTCATAAGTACATATCAAATTAGTTATGTAAGTTTGAACGTTTCGTTTAATCTTACAATAGTAAATACACTAATAATAAATATTAATAAATAGTTGTGCTCAAGGAGCACGAATAGGCTTATTGTATTCACAAAAAATTGAACATCGCAGATTTCCAATGCAAACATAAGGGAAAATATACACTGAGTGTAAATATATGAATATTAATTGTTATTAAAATGCTTAAGTAAAACAAACAAACCAAGAATGCGCCCCGTTGAGTGTTAACATTAATTTTTAAGGTTACAAAAATCTATATTATATATCTTTGATCAATTTATTTTCGCAGTATTTGACTTCATGAGTTAAACATAGTTGGGTTTTTTAAATTTTATTTTATTAGTTTTTCTGCCAGCAATTCCAAAATACAAATTTTGATTTCTATTGCAACAGGTATTAGCTAAATACATTTAATTAACTCGTTAATTAGATTTTTAACCAATGGACAATTCATGCGCGTATTTAAAGAAGGGGGGGGGGGTAAAGGGACCCCCCCTCCCCCGGCAAAATTTAAATTTCCTTAAATTACATTATAAAATTACCAAAAACATGCCTCCCCCCCCCCCGGCAAAATAAATAACATCGGATTCCTCACCCCCCCCCACCGCCCTAGAAAAATTTTCTGGATCAGCGCATGCAAATTATAGCAGCGATAGGAGTACACCATGCAACATTGTGTGACGCCCCAAAACCGCGCTCGTTGTTTAGTGTCTATGTAATAACCAGAAATTGCTCCATATATCGACCTGACCCACTAAGCTGTAACCACAGGATTAGTTTTTCTCATAAATGTAATCAAGTTCGCGAGCAGCGGATGCGGTGGTGCTTTAAGCGGTCGCACGCACTCCAAATTTGTGGTCAGCCAGGAATATTGCCGAAAAAAAAAAGAAAAAAGAAATAAAAGACAAGAAAATTACGAGGTTGGATGGTCAACAAATTAGCCATCAGACAAACGTTACATTTTGAGATATGATTTTTAAACTTAACTCTATTATTTACTAAAGAAAAGTTTCATGTATATTTTAAAAAATAGATTGTTAAACGTTCATCTGTATTTGGTAAAATCAAAAAATATATCTCATTATAAGAAAAAATAACAAAACAAGAAACCACTGTCTCCTAACCTTATTTGTGTCTTATAAGCAAATCTATTAAATTGCGTCAGGAAAAAATATTTCTGATACTCATAAATTTCAGACAAACTTATCTAAACATCTAACAACCTAGAAATATTAGTACATGTAGTTTGAAGGTCCAAGGGTTTGGGTTCAGGGGATACATGTACATTATCGATTGATATGAAATGGATTAATTAATTATACCTGTACATTATCGATTGATATGAAATGGATTAATTAATTATACCTGTACATTATCGATTGATATGAAATGGATTAATTAATTATACCTGTACATTATCGATTGATATGAAATGGATTAATTAATTATACCTGTACATTATCGATTGATATGAAATGGATTAATTAATTATACCTGTACATTATCGATTGATATGAAATGGATTAATTAATTATACCTGTACATTATCGATTGATATGAAATGGATTAATTAATTATACCTGAACATTATCGATTGATATGAAATGGATTAATTAATTATACCTGAACATTATCGATTGATATGAAATGGATTAATTAATTATACCTGTACATTAATTAATTATACCTGTACATTATCGATTGATATGAAATGGATTAATTAATTATACCTGTACATTAATTAATTATACCTGTAGGTTTCTCTTTATGCAGTGTAATCATCAGTAACGTCGGAAGCAAATTGAAAGTGGGAGGGGGGGGGGGCTAGACTTACCAAAAATCTTGACAAGCAAAAAGAAATGTCTTTGGTTATGGTTATGTTTACTTTGCAAAAAAAAGGAGGGGAGCTAAGCCCTTCCCCCACCCGGTTCCGACGCCCATAATAATTGTTGTCAGTAAAGATTGAGTCACGATGGATCATCAGATTTCATTACAGTGAGTGGTATATGATTGCAATGTTGCAATAAGGAAGCATTCTTCGGACAATAACATATTCCATAGTCATCAGTAATGTTTATTACCCAAGGAAATTAATCGTGAAGTATATAAATCAGTTCATATTGACATTTGACCTAATTTCAACAGTTTTGTCTTTAGTTTTATGTTAAATACCTCCCCCATCTAACTATCTCTTACCGGCTATTGGTACTTTGCGGAACGGAACGGAACGGAACGGAACCAGTTAAGAGGCCCCCAACGGGGAAACAATTTTTTTTTAAAACGCCATTATTTCAATTACACCTATTGTAAATGGGAGATTATTGTTCAAATTTTGATGTTTAAATGCACTGTGTATTATATGAAATATGCTACTCATTGCTTTATAAGTCATTACACGCTTCTTTTCCGAGAAAACCTAAAGTCACTTGTTGTTTTAAGATGTTAGATTGACACTGTACATATAAAGTTGAGATTTAAACCAAACGCAATAAATCTGTATGTGTAACATCGATGAAATTTACTTAAGTATTCTTTATTCTGAATAATTTTCTTCTGATTCCGTTCCGTTCCGCAAAATACCATTACCCGTGTGGATATTAGTATTTAACGGAACGGAACGGAATCTTCATACTTTTTAAATAATGGAAAATATCATAACAACTACTCGCCGTTTCTTGAATTTTTTATCAGATTATTTAGAGATGAATGAAGCAAGCTATCAAATCAATTCAGTCATCATCTCAGCTAGCAAAAACACAATGCTTATATCAAGTAGAAATCATATTATACCAAGCTCATTCACAGCGCAGGGATAACATCGATAAAAATACTTGATAGTCTTATTTGAAATAAATTAGAATGAATGTCAGATGATATAACAAATGTTGTTACCATACTTTTAAATAATTTTCTTCTGATTCCGTTCCGTTCCGCAAAATACCAATACCCGTGTGGATAATGGTATTTAACGGAACGGAACGGAATCTTTCAAACTGTCTTATTAAAATATGAAAAATATCATTTCAAAGACAGCATTTAATCAATTTATAACAAATAATTTGTTATGGAATAATTTGCTAGTTAATCAAGGTAGAAAACGACAATGTAAATTTAAATACAGTAGAATTTTGAACTATACAAAATGCATTCGCAGGGATACTAGCTGTAACATTATTTAAAAAAAAAATACTTGATAGCCTTAATTTGTAATACATTAAAATGAATTATGATATAACAGATGCTGTTACCATACTTATAAACAATTTTCTTCTGATTCCGTTCCGTTCCGCAAAATACCAATACCCGTGTGGATAATGGTATTTAACGGAACGGAACGGAATCTTTCAAACTTTAAAATATGAAAAATATAAAAACTACTCGCCGTTTCCTTTTGGGATATAAGAAGCAAGCTAACAAACCATTTCATCAAATTAAAAATATAAATAACTTGTGTGCTTATGTTGTGTACAACGTCAACTTTTATTCCTGTTATGTCTTGTGCATATCTTATTATTTTGTACGAAAGATTTTGTGTACGACTTGTCAGTTTATGGTTGGAGTTCCCTCGATTACTACAGTTTTTTTTTTAAGCCTTGAATTCCACAGTGTAAGTGTTTTGACTCTTGAAATTATGTACTATTAATCTTCTAGTGATGTAATTTACCCCTGTCTTTATTGTCAACTATGCTTAGTTTTGCATATTCTTATTATCGATGGATTTTAGTTTACCATGTGCTTCAAGTATGGTGCGCCATTTTGTCGACAAACATTACATTTTGAACTTGATAATTACGTACTGTCAGTTTGATAAAGTCAAAGTTTTAACTCATTATTTTCTAATCAATTATTGAATTTCTATCCAGTATATATTAAAAATATGTTGCATTACTCAAATTTATGTGAAAAGTTGATGAATTGTTTTTTCTATGGAAACCAATATATGTCATTTATATTTTGTTTGTTACAGCTTTTTATCGCATCGCAGTTATCTGTCAATTCAAATTTATAATGCTTACGTAATGTCACATTATGCACGAGAATACTTTATGATCTGAAATCTCTGTTTTAAAGTTCGCACATGTATATGTTTGGCGTGCCATAAGTGTAATCAGTTGTCGATTGTTATTCAAGACTGTATGTTGATCTAGCGTTGGTGTGTGATTTGTGCTTTGAATTAATTTGTTTTAAATGTATATTTTAGTTTCCATCGTCGATGAGAGAAATCTGTGAGCAGTCTTATTGACCAATAAATACATTTCCGAATATTTTGTTTTATTATACTTTCATGTTAAATACTCAGATAAGACTCATGCGCGGATCCAGAAAATTTTTTCAGGGGGGGGGGGTCCGAAGGATACTTGTGTTTGCCAGGGGGGGTCCGAGGCATATTTTCGATAATTTTACTATGTAAATTTAATAAATTTTCATTTTCCAGGGGAAAATTCACAAACGGAATGATGCGACACATGATTAAAACGCATTTAATTACATAATATTAATGATAACCTGTCTCTCGCTGTATCATAGACACGAACATTCAGTGACATGCAATCCATAAAATGTGCACATTAAATTTTTAATATATAAAGCATGTAAATGTATCTTTAGGCATGATCAATTGCAGTTAATCTCTATTATAAAACTGATTGCACGAACAAAGCCCTGATATTGGATCAACAAGATGACTTAAAAAAAAGAATGTAAAAGATTCCGTTCCGTTAAATACCAATATCCACACGGGTATTGGTATTCTGCGAAACGGAACAGAATCATGAGAAAATTATTAATAAGTTTGGTAACAACATTTCTTATATCATTATCTATTTAAATGTATCACAAATAAAGCTATCAAATATTTTTTTAAATAATATTATCTCTGCGAATATGTTTGGTATAATATAAAATAGTCTACTTGATGTAAACTTTAGGCGTTCTTAGCTTGATAAACAAACTCGTTAATTCCCGTAAACTCCCGTAAAAATAGTTTGTTATAAATTGAGTAAATGCTGTCCTTATTATGATATTTTTCATATTATAAAAATTTTGAAAGATTCCGTTCCGTTCCGTTAAATACCAATATCCACACGGGTAATGGTATTTTGCGGAACGGAACGGAATCATGAAATAAATTATTAATAAGTGTGTTGACAACATTTCTTATATCATTATCTATTTCAATGTATTACAAAAAAAAAAAAATCATTCATTTTTTAAAATACTGTTATTCCTGCGAATATGTTTGGTATAAAAAAATAGTCTTCTTGATGTAACCATTGGGCGCTGTTAGCTTGATAAACAAACTCGTAATTCTCCCGTAAACTCCCGTAAAAATAGTTTGTTATAAATTGAGTAAATGCACTTCTTGTTATGATATTTTTCATATTATAAAAATTTTGAAAGATTCCGTTCCGTTCCGTTAAATACCAATATCCACACGGGTAATGGTATTTTGCGGAACGGAACGGAATCATGAGAAAATTATTAATAAGTGTGTTAACAACATTTCTTATATCATTATCTATTTCAATGTATTACAAATAAAGCTATCAATTATTTTTTTTTAAATAAAATCCCTGCGAATATGTTTGGTATAATATAAAATTCTACTTGATGTATACATTGTGTATTCTTAGCTTGATAAACTGTTATTAAACAAACTCGTTAATTCTCCCATAAACTCTCGTAAAAAATAGTTTGTTATAAATTGAATAAATGCTGTCCTCGTTATGATATTTTTCATATTATAAAAATTTTGAAAGATTCCGTTCCGTTCCGTTAAATACCAATATACACACGGGTAATGGTATTTTGCGGAACGGAACGGAATCATGAAAAAAATAATTAATAAGTGTGTTGACAACATTTCTTATATCATTATCTATTTCAATGTATTACAAAAAAAGATATCGTTCATTTTTTAAAATACTGTTATTCCTGCGAATATGTTTAGTATAAAAAAAAGTCTTCTTGTTGTAAATATTTGGCGTTGTTGGCTTGATAAACAAACTCGTTAATTCCCGTAAACTTCCGTAAAAATAGTTTGTTATAAATTGAGTAAATGCTGTTCTTGTTATGATATTTTTCATATTATAAAAATTTTGAAAGATTCCGTTCCGTTCCGTTAAATACCAATATCCACACGGGTAATGGTATTTTGCGGAACGGAACGGAATCATGAAAAAAATTATTAATAAGTGTGTTGACAACATTTCTTATATCATTATCTATTTCAATGTATTACAAAAAAGATATCGTTCATTTTTTAAAATACTGTTATTCCTGCGAATATGTTTAGTATAAAAAAAAGTCCTCTTGTTGTAAATATTTGGCGTTGTTGGCTTGATAAACAAACTCGTTAATTCCCGTAAACTCCCGTAAAAATAGTTTGTTATAAATTGAGTAAATGCTGTTCTTGTTATGATATTTTTCATATTATAAAAATTTTGAAAGATTCCGTTCCGTTCCGTTAAATACCAATATCCACACGGGTAATGGTATTTTGCGGAACGGAACGGAATCATGAGAAAATTTTTAATAAGTGTGTTAACAACATTTCTTATATCATTATCTATTTCAATGTATTACAAATAAAGCTATCAATTTTTTTTTTAAATAAAATCCCTGCGAATATGTTTGGTATAGTATAAAATTCTACTTGATGTATACATTGTGTATTCTTAGCTTGATAAACTGTTATTAAACAAACTCGTTAATTCTCCCATAAACTCTCGTAAAAAATAGTTTGTTATAAACTGAATAAATGCTGTCCTCGTTATGATATTTTTTCATATTATAAAAATTTTAAAAGATTCCGTTCCGTTCCGTTAAATACCAATATCCACACGGGTAATGGTATTTTGCGGAACGGAACGGAATCAGAAGAAAATTATTCAGAAGTAAGGTAAGTATTGAATATTTAACTTTTTTCTTGCGAATGTGCTTTGTATATTTTAAAATTCTTCTTAAATGGGATATACATTGTGTTTTTGCTGGCTTAATTAACTAACTTGTAAGATCAACAGTGTAAACAACATATATATAATGGATTATAAATGAAATTAAAGTTGACGTACACAACACAAGCACACAAACACCGGAATGATATGCACATACGCAAGATGTTTGAATGGATGAAATGGTTTGTTAGTTTGCTTCATTTATCCCAAAAGAACATAGGAATAAACAAACGGCGAGTAGTTGTTATTATATATTTCATATTTTAAAAAGTGTGAACGATTCCGTTCCGTTCCGTTAAATACCATTATCCACACGGGTATTGGTATTTTGCGGAACGGAACGGAATCATAAGAAAATTATTTATAAGTATGGTAACATCGTTTGTTATATCATCATTCATTCTAATTCATTTCAAATAAGCTATCAAAAATTTGTATCGATGTTATCCCTGCGCTGCAAATGCGCTTGGTATAGTATGAATTCTACTTGAAATAAGCATTGTGTTTTTGAAAGCTTGATTAACAAACTAGTTAGTTCTGCCCTGGAAATAATATGAAATGGATCAAACAGTGAAATAAGAGTTGTCGTTGTACACAACACACGCACACAACGCTGAAATTAATAATCAGCACATACACAAGATGACTAAATAATCTGATAGTTTGCTTCGTTTATCTCTTAAGAATCTGGGGGGGGGGGGGGGGGAATAAGGAAGGGCGAGTAGTTAATTGTTATGATATTTTGCCATCATTTAAAAAGTTTGAAAGATTCCGTTCCGTTCCGTTAAATACCAATATCCACACGGGTAATGGTATTTTGCGGAACGGAACGGAACCAGAAGAAAATTAGTCAGAAGTAAGGTAAGTAATGAATATTTAACTTTTTCCTTGCGAATGTGCTCAGTATATTTTAGAATTCTAAGTATTATGGGATATACATTGTGTTTTTGCTAGCTTGATGAACAAACTAGTAATATCACACGTGTAAATAATATAGTATCGATTATAAATGAAATAAAAGTTATCGTTGTACACATCACAGGGATGATATACACATAAGCAATATGTTTGAATGGATGAAATGGTTTGTTAGTTTGCTTTATTTGTCCCACAAGAACATAGAAATAAACAAACGGCGAGTAGTTGTTACTATGTATTTCATATTTTAAAAAGTGTGAAAGATTCCGTTCCGTTCCGTTAAATACCAATATCCACACGGGTAATGGTATTTTGCGGAACGGAACGGAATCATAAGAAAATTATTTATAAGTTTGGTAACAACATTTGTTATATCACCATGCATTCTAATTTATTTTAAATAAGACTATCAAGTATTTTTATCGATGTTATCCCTGCGCTGCGAATTAGCTTGGTATAGTATGAATTCTACTTGAAATAAGCACTGTGTTTTTTGCTAGCTTAATAAACCATGCAACTAATTAGTGACAATAATATAGATGGGTGAAAAAAAAAAGAAATAAGTTGTCGTTGTATACAACACACGCACACAAACGCTGAAATTAATAATCAGCACACTGTCATACACAAGATGACTGAATTGATTTGTTAGCTTGCTTCATTCAGGAGGGGAAATTCAAGGAACGGCGAGTATTTGTTATGATAATTTCCATTATTTAAAAAGTTTGAAAGATTCCGTTCCGTTCCGTTAAATACCAATATCCACACAGGTAATGGTATTTTGCGGAACGGAACGGAATCAGAAGAAATCTATTCAGAAGAAAGAATACTTAAGTAAATTCCATCGATGTTAGACATACAGATTTATTGCGTTTGGTTTAAATCTCAACTTTATATGTACATTGTCAATCTAACATCTTAAAACAACTAGTGACTTTAGGTTTTCTCGGGAAAGAAGCGTGTAATGACTTTTAGAGCAACGAGTAGCATATTTCATGTAATGCACAGTCCATTCAAACATCAAAATTTGAAAAATAATCTTCCATTTACGATAGGTTAAATTGAAATAATGGCGTTTTTTTTTTAAATCTGTTTCCCTGTTGGGGGCCTCTTAACTGGTTCCGTTCCGTTCCGTTCCGTTCCGCAAAGTACCAATAGCCCTCTTACCAACATAAAAATGATGTAATGTTAAAAAAATTAAAAAAAACATGATAATTTTTTAAGAAGTAAACAAGTAGCAATGAGAGAGAGAGAGAGAGAGAGAGAGAGAGAGAGAGAGAGAGAGGAGAGAGAGAGAGGGGCCATTTCTAGATTTTGTAGAACAGAGGAATCGGTGTATCAATTTAAAATACGGTATATAAATACATGTAATACTGTGGAATCATTAAAATTTGTGGGGGCCAATTTTCGTGGATTGATTAAATTTTACAGGTTCGTGGGAACGTAATTTCGTGTATTCTTATACTTATAAAAGGAAATACGACTTTATAACTCTAATTTATTAATTCGTGGTGGATATTAATTCGTAGATGAGAGGTACCCACGAATTCCACGAAAATTGAGCCACCACGAAATCTAATGATTCCACAGTATACGTTTTCTTTGTTGTCTTCCATATCACAGACATTCGATAGTTGAAATTATATAACTATTCTCAGTCTAAAGCTTTCTGTATGTTATATCTAATATGTATTCCAAATATAACATTTTGCTTTGAAAACATATTTAATGTACGTTTTGCAGTACATTGTAATGTATTTTTGTAAAAACAACATGAGGGTCAGCCACCCGTTGTGGTAGTAAAAGAAACAAATATTGTTGGAGCACTTAGTCCTCGACTCGTAATTCATAACAAAAATAGATCTGTTGTCGGATGACATATTTAAAAACTTAAAAGTAAACATTTTATGTCTGGGTTTATATTTTTTTCCTTATATGTGATAATGTGGAAAAAGTACAATTGTACAATTCTTTTAAAAGGGTCTGCAAAGCGCTATATTTTGACGAAAATAGATTTGCAAATATTGTCATAACATATATGATCCAGTTGATTTACATTTATTTGTGACCACTCAGTGTCTCTAGCCTGTTGGTCAGTATTCTTTTCACGGAATGCAGTGCTGTGCACACAAGCGACATTAGTACCATTGCGTCGATTAGTCGTAACACCCAATAAATCACGACATCGTCAAGATTTATGACAAGCGTCGTCGGGCGGGCTAAATAACGAAGAGAGGTGATATGTGCAAGTAAGTTGTGTGTATCGTTTTTTTACCTTTATGAATATATATATACTTATGGCGAATATGAAATGAAAACCACAGATATGCACAAGACAAAGAAAAATGTTGAAGGATATGAAATATGTATAACCACTTTAAATCAGTTTATCAATAAATAAATAAATAAATACAAAAAGAAACTGCATGATAAAGAAACCAACACTATATAGTTAATTATTAAAAACAATGCAAATACAAAAAATGTGGAAAAAATACATGTAGAAAAATAAATACATGTAAGTATAAAATAAATATTAAATAAACAAAATGATATGAAAACTGAGATTATATGTTTAAGATATTCTGGTGTAAGTATATGTTGTTTTTTTAAAATCAATTTAAGCAATGAATATAATGCTTATATTTTTGAATATCGTCGGTCCTTTATCACAATAGGCCTTGCAGACAAATTGAACACCGCGCGTTAGCGTTTGCCGATATCCAAAAATAAGCATTCGATGTTTATATTTATATTTATTTTGTATGAAATATTTTTGTACCGTCGCTTTAAAACCATTGGATTGTATATACGCTCTTTGTCAGGGATATGATTAATAGATGGAACAGCCATAGAACAGGTTATTTAGTGCGCCTTCGCGGCTAAACATATAGAGCCAGAAACTTTGCCAGGAAACTTTTTTTAGAGATCGAATAAAGATATGATTTAACTGTTGATTTTTAAAAGTAATATCAAATTGGTAATGTTTAATCTGTCGATAATAAATTTATTCAAAACGCGTGAAAGCGTCAAAGCGCGTTACTTGTGCTCACACACCAAGATCAGATTTGATGTGTGTTATTGAAAATAAAACGTCACACATTCCCAATGCAAACATAAGGGGAAATATACACAGAATATAAATATTTCTCTTTATTTTAATTACACATTCCTGACAAGAATATAAATATCTATTCGCCACCTGCTCTATTCAATAACTAAAAATGAACCGTGGACAAAAAAAAATGTTCAAAGTGGGAGGCTCAGGTTTTCACCCCCCCCCCCTTCTCTTCCGCGTCGCACTGGACTTTTATACAATATACGTAAGTCTTCTCCCGTGTACAAGGTGGTAAAGTAGTGATTTATCTTACACAATGCATATATAACACAAAGCGACAGTATTATTAGATATTTGACAGGGTTATAATTAATGAGTTATTGAGTTTTTTGCCCACGAAGATCCCTTGACTAATCACATAGTCTTCCGGCTACATATGGTAAATTTGAGTTTCTGTTTTTGACCAAGGACCTAGCTATAAAAGCAAACACCCTCTTAAATATGTAAATGGAAAGGAGGGGGGGGGGGGTATTATTTAAATGCACATGATCATCATGTCAAATGACAGTGCATTATTTCTCGGTTTACTTCAATATAGGTTTACGGTGTATTATGGGTAATTAACACCAGGAAGTGATATTCTGACCGACTAATCTGTAAGAAATAAAAAATATTTAACACGACCGAGTGATGCGCGCGCAGTAATGTCTGATGACTTGTGTGTATGAGTAAGCAGTTCTTTCTGTTTTACACCATTCTGACCCCCCCCCCCCGAAAATTTAAGTTTATTAAATTCGCCAAAAAGGCCTCGTTTTTTCCAGCAAACACAAATGTCCCTCGGACCCCCGTGGGATATTTTTCTGGATCCGCGCATGTACCCCCCTCCTCCCTGACTGTTTATGTCTATAAATAATGTATCCGTTCTCTTTCCTGCATTACCAATGTTTACCTAACGTTCTTTTATACACTTTTTATTTTACAAGTTCATTTATTTCCCCAAAAATTAACTATCAACACAAAGATTAAAAAAGGGAATTTTCCTTTCTTTATATATATATTTGTGTGTGTGTTTGTGTGTTGAACATTCGCTTATTAACAAGTGCTTAATATCGTATAGTATTTACATTATAAATATACAATACAATTGTATGAAAAACAAAACAAAACCCAATAAAATATTTAAAAAAGTATATACAATTCGAAATCTCCAAATTAAAGGGTAAAAAATAAAATTTTTATACTAATAGCACATAATTAAAATATAAAACATCTTTCACTTATATTTAACCACAAATC
Organism: Magallana ariakensis; assembly: GCA_020458035.1. Taxonomy (NCBI): domain Eukaryota; kingdom Metazoa; phylum Mollusca; class Bivalvia; order Ostreida; family Ostreidae; genus Magallana; species Magallana ariakensis. The sequence goes on from CM035811.1 coordinate 64,004,055, forward strand.
AAGTTTTGAAAAAAAAAAATAGATGAAGAGCTTTCATTGCCTGTCACAAATGTTCAGACCGCAGGTATATAAGTTTAATACAGAGCGCCCCATATATATGCATTGTCGTTATAGGCACTGATCATTCTAGCATAATACTAGCAGCGTACAAATAGCCATGACCATGCGGAATCAGTATAAAAGACATCAAAATGTCGCCTTTCATTATTGTGTACGGCTACGATTACTTATTAAAAGATAAAAAGGCAATAGGAAGTGATAGAATGCAGATAAAACCTTTACTTTTACATGGATCTTGTGTGTTTAGAGTTATGCAGTATTCACGAGAAAGTGCGTCCAGCGTGTAGAATTCCACGTGCATGACATTATTTTTTCTGATTCAAATTGTTGATGAATAATTATACATATCAATTCTGAGATACGTAACGCTTTATCATTAACAAACAAGGTTTTAGCGGTCATCCCTGTCTAACGCCACAATAAAAAAAACCCACCACAATTTAATTCTGTTTCAAACGTTTCAAGATAAAGTTGCAAGTAGTTGTGTCAATTTTAGTATTCGTATGGTGCAAGTATTGTTCATTACATAATTGATCGATCGTTTGCGTCAAGAAATACATTGCGCTATAATAATAAAAATTGATCATACCAGTCAAGTTAAATATTGATGTTTTGCTCCACTTACAATTTATATTCAGTCTGCAAAATGAAAGAAGAGTTTCAAGTATTGGACTGTTTTGAAACAATAGTTGACGAAGTTTGAATATGGAGACTGTTATTTTCTTATTTCGGGGGTTGACATGCTACATCTTGAGCTAAAAATATGTATATTAAGGTATTTGTCAGCCATGTGACGGCGAGTGTCTATCTATGGTGAACATTATTGTGGTAGAATCCCCATGATACAGATCTCAAGGTAAACATTCTCGTCAACCAGTCGGTAAAAAGCGTGGGGGCTGTATCCATACTTCAGATACATTTACATTAAAAGCCTTTCTAGGGACTATAAAACGTTACAGAGGGCCAGATTTGTCTCCCCCTCTGACAAATTTATTAAGGGACATGAATTAAAGTCTAAAAGCTTGTGTCAGAAACAATGTATGCCGGTCATTAATCAAGAGAAGAATCCTTCAAGGTAATTGACGAACTCGCGAAACAAAAACAACAACTGTTTCTTTTGAACTTCACAGGTCGAGATTAAAGAGTTTTGTGAAATATTCAAATGAATGGGTACATCAAGACAAACAGACTTTGAAAGTTTGCAAACATCGACATCGATAAAACTTTAATTTATTTACAGATTTGTTTATTGTAGGTTGACAACACGGAGACATCCGAGACATAGAATATTTCCGCTCCGTGAAAATCACTTTGACAATTATAGTTAGAAAACTCTATTACAAATTCTTCTTTGTTTAACTTTTAATTTCGACCGTACATTGTTTTTGACTGAGGGGAAGAAAACAAAGAGGCGCGTTCGAATGGATATGCTTGTTTAAAAAGCCAAATTGCCATCAATAGAGTATGAAATTGAAGAAAAATGCATTCTACAAAATATATATCTATTTTATTCATATTTCAAAGAGGGGTGAAAATAAAAAGCTAGATATATTACCAAACAACCATTACTCAAATCTGAAGTTTTTCCCCGTTTCCCGTTTCGACTACATTTTGCTTAATATTTCGATTTTCACAAATAAATTTGCTGATTTTCACATAAAAAATTTGCTGAAAACTGTGTTAAAAACTTGTAAGAGGTGTTCTGAGAATTTCCAAAAGGATTAGAGCTATTCAATTATTTTAATTTAAATCCCCTTAATTTTTTTATCCGGTGATAAAAGAGGACTCGTGCATGAGGAAATCCTGAGCATGAGGATTGTTCCCTTATATCGATTTTAACTGTACTTTTTGACAGATATACGTATATTTGTTTAAAACTGAGTTCATAAACTTCCTAATTTTATCCCATACCCACCTGTCTGGTCCGGGAGCTGGGCTCTCGGTTCTGGTCAGTTCGTCGAGATGCAGGTGCTCTCTGTTGTGTTGCAGCACGTGCATTTTGCTGCACAGAAAATCTCCTGCCACTAGACGCAGCACGAGATGGTGCTTGTTGCTGAGGAGAGCCACGCCTGCGCTGTGGCGCCGTTCGAACGTCCGGTCTTACGTTTCTTCCTCTGGTTGGAATTACGTTTCTTGAGCCTGGTTGTGGCACATGATTGCCCTGAACGGATTGGGGTATACATGAAATAACCAATACTACAAACACAGCACACAGAGTAAAAGTAACACAGTAATTCCTTGGAAAACACTCAGCTTCCAAATTCCTGGCCATCTGTGGCGAAAAAAATTGAGCGCCTTTTGTCGCTTGGAAAGTAAAAATTAAGAGAAAAAAGTGGAAAATGATCACAAAAATGCAGAAATTTGCGGAAACGGACTCGTTTACATGGCACTCAATGTCCTGCTACAATCCGGATTAATCCGAAGAAATTCCGGGTATCAGTGAGTCCGCCATGTCGGCCTTTCCTGGAGCCGAAAAGAAAAAACGTTCAGTCGATCCAGATCCTGCAGACCGTCTCCATGTCCTTTCAGCGCAGGGCTGTTGGTCAGAGTGATTGATTGCAAAAATATCATTTACGTTCATGATTGTTTTATGTGTAATAAAACCCCGTGTTAGTCGATCGTTTGGTGTTCCTCGGCGCGTGACGCTGGACTGTGGTCACTGAAGCGTGACCGCAACTGTGGTCTGTGAAGCGTGACCGCTAAAACGCTTAGTGACGCACCAGCGGTCATCACTATATATAAATGTACCAGCACCGCACGAGGCAGAGTAAGACTTCGCGCATGCGAACTGTCATGTGCTGCTTGCATTAAATGGTCAGTTGTAAGTTACTAGTAACCTTGCCATGTACATGCATGTGGTCACCGCGTAATGGTATTCCCTCAGCTCTAAGTAAACCATGTATTCCGTACGTTGCATGCATGTGGTCACCTTCAGTTAATGATATTCAAATCTATAGCTTCTGGTTTGATAAAAAAAAAAATGTTTGGTAATTCTATAGTGTCATATGATAGTAATCATAAATATATATACCCTGATGACCTCTAGCACAAACCATTGACCTGGCTTTGTGACCCAGATACCATTATTTAACGATATACGAAGATTATAACCTGCTGCGATGATAAAAAAAAATCATTAATGAATAAATTTTACTTATTTAAGTACAATATTTATAATTTGAAATGTTTGATATTTTGAGTTACAAGAAAAATGGGGAGGCCGGGTTGTGTGGTTGAAAAGTGGTGTTCGAAATGAGTTATAAATAACTTTTTGCTTGAAATTTCGGCATATGCACAAACGATGTATATATACATATTGACAAAATATTGACCATTATAAATATAAAATATGATAAATGTCACCAATCATAAAAAAATCAGCCAAGGTTTAGCTACGATCAAATACAATCGAACCTGCATGAGCAATGATTGAACTCTATGCGCAATTTACATAAACACCCATCATATTTGTTATGACAGATATGTGACATAAAAACAAATATATGCACATATGATTACTGAATTATGATTTGTTAGTTGTTGTTACATGTCAGAAACATGTACAATAGAAATTTATTCCCATCAAACACAATATCATGTGATCGCGAGAGATATGCGTTGAGATCTCTATATTTTTTCCGTCATTTTACTGGTATGCACACATATATATATATATATATATATATATATATATATATATATATATATATATATATATATATATATATACATGGCGAAATTATTTAGCTTCACGTCTTCTTGGCATATGATCCCGCGTTGACATTGGATGGAATTATCCAGAATAATCATTAAGATTTGGATTAATGAGGAACAAGAAATAAAATTATTTGCAATTTTTATTTTTTTTATATACATCATGCGCGGATCCAGAAAATTTTTCCGGGGGGGGGGGGCTACACTATTCATCAGAAATGTTGACAAGCAAAAAAATAACCAAAAAACCTAATTTCCAAAAATCATGAAATTCCTATCCGTGGTGGTGGTGGGGGGGGGGGGGGGGGTAAACGTAGTATACCTATAACTCGAAAACATTGTACCTGTCCAAAATTTTTTTCTCCCATATTCATGATATTCCCAATCCGTGGGAGGGGGGGAGGACGAATATGCCTATATCTGCAATTTTTCCAATATCACTCTTAATATTGCCGCTTCCGACGCCTTTCCAAAACATATATGTGTTTTCCAAGGGGGGGGGGGGGTCAGAGTCGTATTTGCGATAATTTCACTATGTAAATTTAATAACTTCTCATTTTCCAGGGGGGTCCGGACCCCCCGGCCCCCCCTCTAGATCCGCGCATGTACATGTACTAAATATATAGAGATTTTAAGATAATTTTAGGTCCGGGCTGATCCAAGAATTTCCGAACTGGGAGGAGGCGTGATTTCTTTTTCTTCAGGGGCAGGGGCCTGAGGGCTACCTAGAGGCCCCAATGGGAAGTCAGGTAGTAGGTAAAAACCTCCGGATGATCGTCAATTTTACGGATGTTAAGAGCAAAACGAAACACGTCAACGTAGAAGAGTCATTATAGTGCTGGGATTATTTTAGAAAATACCTACCCATTCATACTTAACATTTTGAATTTATCCCTGTACATTTGTAAATAATCAATATGTACGCAGAAGATGTTGTGTTTAAAATTCAAAAGTCTACATTTATTAAATCATGAGAATTAATGATTTCCAAATTGAAGGACCTAATTGATTTCCTGACATATGTATACCAGCCAAGACCCAACATTTCTGCAAGATTTGAAAATATTTCGTCTTTCGATTCAGTTCTACGGACCAATTGGGATTATTATACATTCATGTTAAATACTGAAATCTGATTGGTTTAGACGCAGTTGACAATCCGTTCTCATACTCTCAGCGTTAGCAACACACTTGGCAACGGGCCGATAGAACGAATTGTTACGTGCGCGTAAATTATGCGCGTACGGTTCGCCGTAGAACTCACTTCTTTTCTAAATATAAGCAGTAAAATTTGCTATAAAATTAAGACATTCAATATAATAAAATAAATAGTACCGGTTTGGGAGGGTACCAGTTGAAATTGACAACCCTAGAAAACCATTGTCAATCGCTTCGCGTCGGTTGACAATGATTTTCTCGGGGTGTCAATTTCAACTGGTACCCTCCCAAGCAGGCACTATAATTTATATAATGTCAAACGCATTGCCCGTCCCTATCCTATTAGAAAATGTTGCATTTACTAAGAAATTAATTGAGTCAATATTAAGAATTTGCTGAATAAGACTGATGATGTCACCTTACTTGCTCCAGACATCACTGTAACTGCATTTAAGTTCTTTTATAAATGACTTATTATATTGACTTTAACCAGGAAGGATTTTTCTTCATGGGCGGGAAGATGTTGTGTTTATGTGTCTATCTCAAGTTACTATGCGAATTATATAAGTGTTTGAATTTCGCATGGGAGGGGCCCGGATACGTCAGTGGGGTCCGCTCCCCTCCCCTTTCGGCAGATTAATTAGCGCTAGTTTAGCTTTAGTACATGTAAATTAACAGACGGACTGGCTTCAAAGCATTAAGAATAGTAGGCCTAATACAATCTTTCTTTCTTCTTCTTTATTTCTTTTTTTTTTTTTGTTGATGGGATAATCTTTAATTCCGGAAGGACAATTACTATTCCGTGGAGCTACAGTAAGCTATATTTCTGTATGTTTGAATGTGAGCAGGGAATAATCAGCCTCAGAGAAAGATGTCAAATATATATTATCAAAGTATATAAACTTACAATTCAAATTATCAAATAAAGTAAAAAGAAGAAAGATGAATATCCCCCTCCCCCAAGCATACGCACACCTATTCCGGGAATAGTTTGACTCATCTGACAATTCATTATTTAGATGTTATTTAACAGCCAATCAAATCCATGTTTACAAAGCTTGTGCGAAATTGAATGTTGTTTACAAAACATGGTGGCACACAGCAGCGGTTCATGAAACTCTGAAGTAATGGAATAATCCTGTGTATTGATTGCATTCTTAATTCTGATTTTTTTAATTTGATACTCATCAGGTAAATGCTGCTAAACTTTGTTATCTAGAAATTATGATTTTTTTTCGATTCACAAGAGGGAATTTAACGAAACACTGAAGCGTGTTAAAACATGTTCACAATAGTGGTTCACCCGTACTTTATTGTCTTTCAAAAATGAAATAATTTTGAATTGTCAAATTCATTAAAATAAAAATGCACATTTAAGACAAAAAAGTACACTCTCGTGCCAGGATACTGGCTTTATACAGCTCTATGCATGGAGTCCATGGAGTATACAGCAGTGAACACATTAGTCTGTTAGGCTTAGTTGGTTTGAACATATTTTATTGTATATTTACACAATGGGATTGGGCACAAGTTCCATAACTTATTAAGCCCTCTCCCTAAGCTTAGTTGGGAGAACAGTTAACGTATTTCAGAAATTTTTAAAAAGAATTTTGATTAGAGTTTACTTTTTTAAAGTGATAATGCATTGTTTCATTGATAAATGTTGGGTCTACCATCAAATATTAGCTGTTAATGATGTTTACATTAATGGTGAAGTTTATTTGTTCAATTGTTTTGAGATTTTTACCCTCTATTACATGTAGTTGACCATTCTGAAAATTATTGTAAGGACAAGTGATCATCACTTATAATTTACTTTGATAATATTGTTAATCTCTGATGATTTTTGGCAGACCCTGAAGCAACATGTCATCTGTGGATGAAGACAGTGTTCCGGAACTTCCTCCAGATTCCCCGGGAAGCTCCGTTTCCAGTAGACTGATGGTAAGTTTCCAGATAATCATAGCATACTGCATAATACATTGTGGGAATTTCAAATAAAATGGTTTTATGCTACAGACCCTGAAACGTACTACTACACCAAAAAAGCGTGCGAGTTTCGTGCGAGAATCGTTTCGTGTAAACCGTTTAGCGTTTCGTGTAAACCGTTTAGCGTTTCGTGTGAATCGTGAAGCGTTTCGTGTAAACCGTTTAGCGTTTCGGGCAAAGCGTGCAGCGTTTCGGGCAAAGCGTGTAAAGCGTTTCGGGCAAAGCGTGCGAGAATCGTGTGAAACGTTTCATCAGATTTCATTCGGAACTTTTCTCAGTTATTAGTTCTTTCAAAATGGCGCCCAATTTAAGACTTCCCGGAATAGTTTGTGATTAACAAAACACTTATGTATGTATACTATTTACATTTTGTTTGTAAAAATTAAATCAACTCTTTGTGATACTGTCAAGTCGTAATAAACACGTAGTATTTGATGTTTCTTTTACATCGATAACAGAAACCTTTCGACAGTGTAAAATTAGCACTCGGACACCGGGTAACACATACCTGCAGCTGACTTAACCTGTCAATCAAACTGTGTATTTTTTTCATTGGATGGTCACGCGTCTCTTTTTTTGTCAACAGCCAATAAAAAAATTAATGACTTTAAAGCAGTCGGAATCAGTATTTGATAAAGAACATCATTTTAATGATATAACGTTCATCAACTCAATAACAAAATTGAAAAAGAATAGAGGGAAAAATATTGTGTTAACATTATATATATGTATGGTACTATTTTTAAAAAGTTTGTGGTAAAAGCGACGTTATGCGTACATGTATATTGAGTCTGAAATTTAATTCATTGATTTTGTTCCATCCGATATAATTTATTGAATTTATTTTAGAAATTGATATCCTAAATAGTGATACAAATTTTTTTTGTTTATGTCAATCGTCTCGTTTTCTGTCTGGTTTTATGTGCGGAGCATATTTTAATATGTGGTTGATACGATATATGAAAAAAAAATCGTTTGATTGCATAGACTTCTTTTAAATTCTGTGATTAATTTACTTCTAAATAATTGTCAATTATTATTAATGTAATTGAATAACTATTTATTTAAATACATGTATTACGTTTTTATTCTCACACACCATTTCAAACCAATTCCTAATGTTGAAAAATAAAGCCGCCGAAAACGAAAAATGGATTTACGTTTGTAATGATACGGATTTCAATTTTAATGTTTTAAAATTAATAAGCCGTTTACATTTTCTGTATTTATTATTATTTTTACGGAACAGTTTCATTTTTCCTACGACATTAAAACGATTTCTTTCGAGCAATGAATACATGTACGTGCATGTTCTGTAGCTTTTTTTTATTTCTGTGATTGAAATATTTTTCATTAAAGATCAATATTGCCGATTTTAATAAAGATTTATTTGTGAAATATCATTATTTCTATTATATCGTACCATTTTGAAACAACTCTTACCATAAAAGTAAAAATCCGAGAGAATCCGATTGAAACGAAAATCGAAGCGTGTCCAAAGCGTGTGAAAAGCGAGCAAACCGTTTCGTGTGAGAAACGTTTCGTGTAAACCGTTCAGCGTTTCGTGCAAACCGTTTAGCGTTTCGGGGAAAGCGTGTAGCGTTTCGTGTAAACCGTTCAGCGTTTCGTGTAAACCGTTTAGCGAGCGTGAAGCGGGCGTGCAGCGAGCGTGTGGTGTAGTAGTACGTTTCAGGGTCTGTACAATAAAAATAGCTTCGTGCTACCTGAAGTGAATTGTTTTAAATGAATTTCATGTTTATGTTATCATTTTATGTTATCATGGTTTATAATCTTTTTCTTTTGTGTTACATTTTAAATAAATTTATATACAGTCAAACTTCGTTATCTCGAACTAAATAGGACTGTTTAAAAACTTTGAGATATCCAGGTATTCGAGATATCAAGGGTAAAATATTTTAAAAATAAGTGGTGGGGACTTACAAATCACTTCGACATATCCATTGTAATTAAATTAAACACAACTTTACCTATAACTATAAGATTTAAAATCTTAGAGAACTAAAAATGCATTTTTGTAAAAGTCATATATCTTTGAATTGCTTATAAGCAGTGATTTGAACTTGACTGAGCCTTCTAAATTTTATCAAGGAGTTGTATTAACTGCATTATTTTATTATAGCATTTAAAATCCTGTTTAATTGAATTAACTGTCCTGCAACTGTTACATTTTCAATAAAATATGAAATGCTGACAAATTTGAAAAAAAATTACAGCTTTTTGCTCTGTTGCTTTCTGCATGTTCTGGTTTTAAATTTTGTTCTACTTCTGTCATCAGGAGGAATATGAGGAGTTGCTCAAACACGCAGTCGTCATCCCGAACTATGACCCCAAACGAATCCCACACACAATGACTGAGGTCAAAGGGTCGTTTCCACAGGCAACGAGAGAGAAGCTTGTACAAATTCAAAGAGAAGAAGGTATTATTTCATGAAGTTAATACCTGTAATTATTAAATATATTGTAAATTCTTTATTTTACTAGTTTTAGTACATGTAGTTAATTCCACTATTTCTCTGTTTTGGGGGCATTTCTCAATTTGCTTGTTTTTAACCTGAATTGAGTAATATCTCTTTTTATGATCAAAATAGCAATAAATTTATAATGAAAGTGACAGCATTTGAAATGTTTGATGCAGCATTCAGAAGCCTAAAAAACTAATCATAAATGAATTATGCCTAATAAACTAGTCATTAATGAATTTTTTTTTTAGCCAAATTGACTTAAAATTGTTTAACGAGATGATTATTGTTTCCTGTGTAATCACAGAATCAGAAGATGATGCAGACACAACACCTGTGGTTGTCAAGGTAACCAGGGAAGCACAACTTCCAGACTTTGGTCAGAGTCCGATAGGTTCCCAGCATTCTGAGCAGTCAGACCAAGAGACGCCACGTAATGGCATGTTTGCAGGTAAGGCCTAAAAAATAAATGTATCGGTTCTCAGGTCAAATGCTGCTGTATTCATTAATGGTTTTGCCATTATGAATAGGAGAATCACTCAATTTTCAATCTGAAGTTGAAATATGAAAACTGAGTTATTCCCCTTTGCAAATCTTGCAATAAGAATGAAATACCTGCCTGTCATATTTTATTTTGAAATGTTTGGCCCGAGAATCAACACATTTAATTTTTGTCTAGATACTTATTATAAAGTAGATGACTTCTGAATGGTCACAACTTGAAAAATAAAAAACCACCAGTGTACCATCAAGTGCATATTGTTAGTGGAAACTCTCATTGAAAAAAAATGAGTGGAAGGAATTAAAAACTTTTTAAAGAGAGATATTTTGTAACGTAGGCAATTACTGGTATGCATGTTAATGAACTAATGAACTATACAGACAATACACGTCTGACCTGCATAAATTGTTGTATTTGATAAACTTGCTAATATACATTACGTGTATTATATGTAAATAATACAAAGATATTAAATGTGTCTGGGAATATATAAGGTTTCAATTCTTTTCATTCCTTTACCTTTTTTTTCAAAGAAATAGTACTCCCTTCCATGAAATACAAACTAGTTGATCAGAATCAAAATAGCAAAAGAGACTGATTATTTATATGTAAATACGTGTTTAATTTTCAGATGAAGAGCAGCACAGAGTTCCACCTCCCCTCTTTCAGTCAAAGAACACCAGCCAATCAGAGTACCAGGAGCAAGGTCAAAGGTCATTCCATAGCGAAGGTCAAAGGTCGTTTAGGAGTGAGGGTCAGAGGTCGTATCAAAGGGAGCAGAACACGATAGAGACAGAATACATGTCGTCCATTGACCCAGACGTCACAAAGATGGAGGGATTGCTAGACCAATGGACCATAGATCTGAAAAGAAATGTTTTGGTAAACTAAGAATTATGTAGTACTCTTTTTCTAACATGTGACAACTGCTCTCGCTTATGATTTTTTTTTTCTTCTGTGGATTGAGGTATTGTCAAAAAAATAAGATGAAAATATGCATCAGTGTGCATAGTGCTTTGATGCAAAAGTACACTGTAGAACGATAACTCTTTTCTCTGGTGCCATGAAATTAAGGCGACCTCACTTTTGATCTCAGTTGCACTGTTAAAGCTGAACACCACTCGTAAATAGGCACTATCCGCCATATTTCTTTTTCACCACTGTTATCCCTACAACCCCTATATAAGCTGCAGACCTCTAAAAAGTTTAAAGTACTTCGCTGTAGAGGTCTCACCTGTGTGGACATACATCTTGCCTCGCCGTGTTACTCACTCGCGATGAAATTATCAAGTTTTACAGACTTTTTTCAAGCCAGAACAATACTAACATCAAATAAACTGGTCAAAATATAATTTAAAAAACAGAATATGCACATTAAAATAAGAATAAAATGCATAAAATTCAAAGACCACACGTCGGCTACAAGTTTCAGGTGTGCAATCGGGTGTAACGAAATCGAAGGGTTTATATACCAGGTACCTGTGTGACGGTGCCTATTTACGAGCGGTGTTCAGCTTTGAGCTAATCATTCAATTTGATCAAATGAGATTGAAATCCAAATCTAAGCTGAATGGTCCCAGAGCCAGACTATGGAATGAAATTTAAAAAAAACATGAATAACTGTAATAAAGTGGTCATTAATTAAGTATATATTTTAACCATTGTTACAAGGGAGGCGGGAAGATTTATCATAAATCTGTCTATGATGAACATTATGTTTGACATTTGAAAGGAAGATTTATGATTCAATGTTTTCATATTTCTTCAATGTTTTCAATTCTTGTGGATTTTTTATTTTTTTGTAGGCGGAGTTTAGTCAGGCCAAGATTCGTATCGTGGAGAGGAGTAAACAGACACTTATCAGGGAGCAAGAATGGCAAGTATCGCATTCATACAAAAGATGAACATGTACGAGGGTCAATCAAAAAATATGAAGACTTTTGCCATAGCTATGTTATTTAAGGTCATATTATTACTAAATTTAGTAAACATAATTTCCCAATTGTTTCAAACAACTTGAAATCCAAAAAATTCATATATTCCTTTATTTCTAAGAATTATTTAGAGTCTAATCCTACAAAAATGAGGTCACGGTGCACGGTCTATGTGTTCTGTCAACAATAAGCCATATTATGTTGAAAGTAATATCTCCATAAATTGGGTTTAAAACCAACTAATATTGAAACCTCAAATTAAAAATTGTCATGATGTTATATGAGCCAAACAATGACAGGATATATAGATTTGTTAAACAGATATCAATAACTAAAGACAGATAGTCCTCTTTAAAATTGACTAAAAAAATTGACGTCGCCGGACGTCACGGCGCAACGAAAAGTATCAACAGTATCGATCTAACTCGAAAAAAAGCAGATAAAAACTGTACAAATGTTCAATTATGGAAATAATAAGTCAAAACTTATTTGTGCATTTGTGTTTAACTGTAACACATTTTATGGGGGTGTTGTAAATGTATTTTGAACAACAAACAATATCTAAATATATGATCAAAAAATATACAATGTCATCCGACATTAAGGGATTTTCTTACTGTAAACAAAGAGTCATGGGGTAAAAAATAAGGAAACTTCGAGGAACTAACTTATGATATTCGAACAAATGTGAACAAATTAGATGTCAAGTGATATAGTGCCTATTTAAAGTGTATTGTGAAAAGCACTTAAGACTTAGGGTGTTATAAAGATTGAATATTTCTATTAACTGTGCGTGCGTCATCTTGACGTCATGTTTTCAATGTTACAGTGCGCCATGGTGACTAAACATGTTGATTTTAAAATCAGGTAACAAAAATACCTTTTCATCAAATGGAATGAAACTTCAAATATCAATAAAATAAGTATTGTTGCATAAATTAATCTGTTAGTTATGACTTTAATGAAAAATATATGATAGACAGCCACATTGTCTTCATATTTTTTGATTGACCCTCGTAAGGCCAAAAAAATAAATGGTTTGTTTCTCAGGCACGCATCAATTAAAATGTTGCCACATTGATTAATTATTTTGCTATTTTGAAAAGGGAAGTAATTAAAGTTTTACAAAATGTTTGTTAAAATAGGAAAATCAACATTTTCCCTATTGCAAAGCTTGCCATAAACTCAAAATAACTGTCTGCCACATTAGATATTGAAGTTTTGGACTGAGAAACTAAAACTATTTTTTTGTTGGCCTATCAAAACTATAGGATATCAGATGGCTTGTGATGTATACTGTATACAGGGTTATTTTCGCCCCTTGTAATTTTCGCCCTTTTTTACACTTGTAAACGGTTTCGCCCCGTCTTGAATTCGCCCAGATGCAGTTGTGTTAACAGAGATATAATTTGCAACATATTATTCACCCAGTCTTAAAATCGCCCTCTGACAACAAAAGCAAAAATAAAACAGGGGCGAATATTTCCTTGTATACAGTAATAATTGTCTCAAGTGTTTTCTTTCCCATTCTTTGACAAATGGATAGAAAACACAGAAGGGGGTAGATGATTATCATTCATAGAAATCATAGTGAAATCTCCTATATCATAAATATTGTTATTATTGCTTTCACTTTATATAAATTTCGATGATTAAGTTTGTACAGTCAAGCTTAGGTATCTTGAATTCCATATCAAATGGATATATGGAATAAAATTTGACGTCCCAACCACTTTAAAATATCTGGGTTGTTTTTTTAGTAGCCCAGTCCTGTTTGACTGCATTTCTCTTCTCATTACTTTCATTAATGTAACAAGCGTCTTTCCTCGTCTTTCATGCAGTTCTGCCTCAGAACGCGCCAACCTTCAGAACGAGATAGAGAGAATGAAGGAACTGATGCACACCTACGAGACGTCGATTCAGCGCAAGGACCAGGTGATATCTAACCTGACGCAGGCGCTCAGTAAACAGAAGGACAAGCAGGACGCCATGAAAACTTTCTCAGAGTGGAAGGTCCAACATGTAGACCTCAAAAGGGAGGTAAGTTTGTATCAAAAACCACTGCTTGGGGGTGTGTTAAGAGGGCTCGATGTATGTGGCCTTTTTAAGACTGTATTGATCTCCTTTAAAAGGAGAGCTGTATATAAGAATATAGGAAAATCTCCAAAATTCTTAAAGTTAAATATATGGAGTTTTTCTTTACTAATTAATGCATGTACTTTATAGCAAAAGAAATCATATCTAAATTAAAATTAAGAAAGATCTGATGGTTAATTTGTTGTCCATCCAGCCTCTTTAAAGGATCTGTGTAAAAAAAGAAAAAAAACTTTAACAAAAAAATCTTTTATGCTCAAGGAGTAAAAATATATTTACTCTTTGTAATATATGAAAAGAAAGGTACAGGTAACTCTCGATGGCTCGAACTTCGATCGCTCGAAGTTCTTGATCGCTCGAAGTGAGCCTAGGGTCCCGATTTTTTTCCCTATATAACTAAGCAAATTTACTCTTGATTTCTTGAACTCTTGATCTCTCGAAACCCTTGATCCCTCGAAGTCAAACTGCAGTCCCGTTATTCATAATCTATAGTTTTTTACTCTCGATACCTCAAAGTGGCTGTATATATCCAAGCGTTATCTAATTAACACCTACTTGGTCATTTAAATGGCTCCAGGCGTTAGACGCAGGACCAGTGTCACGGGTTGTTTATTCAGGCGACACTTGTCCTGCCAGGTGATAATTGTTTGATGATTAACCATACCAGTGCCTAATCTATAATTAACACCGACCGTTTTACGATAATTTGAAGGCGCAGTGAAAATGATAAATTAATTGAGACGGAACGATAATTTTGAGCCATAGTAAAAATTTTAGAATTATAAAACTGTAGAAATTATGTTTATCAGCATCATTGTCATTATAATGATTATTGCTGAACAAGTTCTTACAGCTGGTGAAGGACCCGCAAAGTGGGAACAATGGGCGATATTCAATTATCTAATTTACGACATGTCGTCTCGCAGTCCAGTATTACTTAGCAATCTGATCACAATATGATGCATAAAATAAATAATTACAGTGTATCATGAATTTATTCAATATTTGTTTCTATTTAGTTTTTAAAACATCCAGGTCTGTATATTTAACTGAAAAGAAAACATTGTTTAAGCACGTGCCTAAAGGTAAGCACTTAATAAATGGCTTAATCATAACATCTGGTAAGACTAATTTTAAAACCCGTCGGTCAACCCGGAAAACTCCGAACTCTTGAAAACTCGAACTCTTGATACCTCGAAGTTTTTCCTTGGTCCCATGGACTTCGAGTTATCGAGAGTTACCTGTAGATTAAATATTGCCCTCTCACAATATTGTCCAGAAAAGGCTTTATATATAATTTAAAGCTAAATATTCAACTGGTATGAATAAGAAAATTGTGAAGAAATTCTCTGTCTTGTATTCCTGTATTTTCCACTCTTTCCAGTTATTCAATAAATGATCATCATTGATCAATAGAAAAAATGGGGGATAACTCTGTAAAATACTCCCAATAAGACAAAGGTGAAACCACAGATATTTCACTCGAATGGGGAAATGATAAAAATTGAGTGAACTTTTAATTAATGAACATGAATATCTTCAAACTCAAATAATTTGATGTTTTGAAACTAACACATAAGATTCAAATAATATCATAATTTAAGCCTGTACATCAATTTTTTTTTTGTAGAAATTTGCGGAAAAGCTTGCAAGTCGGTATCACGAAAGGCGACTTCAACAGAAGGTCTGGGAGGCATGGCACTCCATCATTGAAAACAAATGGCGGTCTCGCGTTGAGAAGGCATGTCAGGCCAAAGCACAGGAAGTCTGTTTACAGCTGACCAACGACTACGAGGCAAAAGTGGCAGCGGTAGGCGAGATACAAATGATAAGAATTAAGAGGGGTGGATGGTTGTGGCCAATTCTAGACAATTTAATCTCCTTTAAATAGAAAGCTCTGCGTAAAGATAGAGGAAAATGTAGAGATTTAAAATCTAAAATAGGCCTATATGCATTTTATCTCTACCCGGTAAATAAGTTATGGACAAAACTAAGATATTTAAAATTTTATGGGGAATCTGACTGGTACTGTGTTGACTATCCAATCTCTTTATTTTAACTATGGAAGAGAAAGTTGTCAGAGAAAATTTTCAAAAAAATACAATAAAAATTAATCGATTTTGAAATGTTTGAAAAGGATAATATTTTGAATGCAATGTACTTTTATCTACATACTTGTAGATATCTCAATGTGTCCCATACCAGGTTCAAGTTTTTTGAGTGAAAATGATGTTTTTATTAATTGAAAAACAAATAAATTCATATCTCAAGGCATTTCATACCACTCTAAAAAAAGGTGGTAAGTTCAATTTCTTTTAACAGTTCTTAAATATTTGCTCTTTAGTTGAGTGAGGAACTGAGTGCAGCCCGCGAGGAGATATGTGATCTACACAAACAGCGTGACCAGTACGAGGAGGCCATGAAGAAAGCGTTCATGCGTGGTGTGTGTGCACTCAACCTTGAAGCCATGACCATATTCAACAAGGACGACCAGAAAGGTATTCTTCTCATAGGCCAGCTTTAAAAATTTGGCTGCATGCCCCCTTTTTATATACTGTAAACCAACTTTTTTACATAACGACTTTAATTCACAATTTAACGGAGATAAACTGGTTTGCAGAGACTACTGTTATTTTCTTGCTCAAGATGTAGATTATCTTGGAAATAAAAAACCACAAGCGTTTAAAGACTGTTTCTGGATCTGCTCCAGATATCTTTTTAAATACCACATATAGGAATTTACACAGTGATCGCACTTTCTGTTCATTTAACAGAAATAATCATCATCAACATTAGTTTTCTACTAAACATTTTTATTTCGCATCTGCAGAAAACAAGCATTCTGAGGACTTCTCTGACAATTTGGAGTGCAGTTTGCCAGAAAAAGATTTCAGTGCCCCTAAAACCATCCCCCAGGAGCCAGTGTTTACCTCAAGACCTGAGCATGATGCCCATGCCCCCAAGGTCATTACAAGCCAAGGGTCAAGGTCATCCACACTATCTAGTATGGCCCAGTCCAAGGCAAACATGGTGAGTCCACATGAACTATTTCATAAATTTTTGAAAATCTGCAAATCTTGATTATTTGTTAAGGACTTTCCTTTATATCTTGTAATCTTTTTTAGCTCACCTGAGCTGAAAGCTCAAGTGAGCTTTTCTGATCAAAATTTGTCCGTTGTCTGTCGTCGTTGGCGTTGGTGTTGACGTTGGCGTTGTTTTTGGCGTTGTAAACTTTTCACATTTTCATCTTCTTCTCCAGAACCACTGGGCAGATTTCAACCAAACTTGGCACAAAACATCACTGGGTAAAGGGAATTCAAGTTTGTTCAAATGAAGGACCACACCTTCTTTAAAGGGGAGATAATTTAGAATTATTGAAAATTTGTAGGTATTTTTCAAAAATCTTCTTCTCAAAAACTATTAGGCCAGGAAAGCTGAAACTTGTATGGAAGCATCCTTAGGTAGTGTAGATTCAAGTTTGGGTCAAATCATGGTCCCCGGGGGTAGGATGGGGCCACAATGGGAATGAATTTTTACAAAGGAATATATAGAGAAAATCTTTAAAAATCTTCTTCTTAAAAACTATTAGGCCAGGAAAGCTCAAATTGGAGTGGAAGCATCCTCAGATAGTGTAGATTCAAGTTTGTTTAAATCATGGTCCCCAGGGGTAGGGTTGGGCTACAATAGGGGGATGAATTTTTACATAGGAATATATAGAGAAAATCTTTAAAAATCTTCTTCTCAAAAACTTTCAGGCCAGGAAAGCTCAAATTGGAGTGGAAGCATCCTCAGATAGTGTAGATTCAAGTTTGTTTAAATCATGGTCCCCAGGGGTAGGGTGGGGCCACAATGGGGGGATGAATTTTTACATAGGAATATATAGAGAAAATCTTTAAAAATCTTCTTCTTAAAAACTATTAGGCCAGGAAAGCTCAAATTGGAGTGGAAGCATCCTCAGATAGTGTAGATTCAATTTTGGTTAAATCATGGTCCCCAGGGGTAGGGTGGGGCCACAATGGGGAATGAATTTTTACATAGGAATATATAGAGAAAATCTTTAAAAATATTCTCGGAAAGTTTTCAGTCGAAAAAGCAGTAACTTGTGTGAAAGCACGGGTTGTGCAGATTAAAGTTTGATGAAACCATGATTCCCTATAGAAAAGTGGGGCCACAAAGAGGGGGGGGGGGGGGGGTTATATAGGAATAGAGAAAAATCTTACAGGTACAACAAAAAGGGCTTGGTATTTACCATAAAAATATGTGCATAAAAATTGGCAGATATTTTAAATTTTTTGAGCACTATCTAATGTACTTATTTGTCAAGATATTTTGATTTTGATACTGTAATGCTAATTTGATCAGAGTTAAGGCTATTGTTCCTCAGGTGAGCGATGTGACCCCTGGGCCTCTTGTTACATTCTGGGTTTAAGATGGAAATACAATCTTTTCCTTTATGTTCAAATTAGAGTTCTAGTACATGTATATACAATTTCTTCTCATTTGCAGGCAGCTTCAAGGGTAACAGGTTCCCAGAAGGGGAAACTGATTCCAGCTAAAGTGACCAGCAAGATTGACAGCCATCGACCCAGTTCTTCCTCAGTGGGTGGAGTCAGAACTCCTCGCCCCGCCTCCTCTGGGGGATCACGACCCAGTGACTTGGGGGTCAATGGTGTGGCTCCTCCCATGAGTTCTGTTATAGTAGAGAGACATCAACCTGTTTCTAAGGTATCAGTCATGAATATAGGGTGATACATAGGCATTTGTTTCTGTAATAAAAGTTTACTTTTTTCCAGTCGGCAAGCAATGTTTTAGATGCTGTTAATGCATGTAGAAGAAAATAGTGGCAAGCATGCCATATAATGATTTTGTAGGTAAATCGTTGTAGAAGAAAATTGTCTGCCATTAAACTAAAAAATGATTGCTACTAACGGCAGGGGCCACTCCGCGTAATTTAGAGTTAGACACCTTGTGTTGCATGTATTATTATATTACAGGGTAAGCCTTCATGATGCATGTGATGATGTGTTATTTAGGGTAAACTTTGATCACAAAGAAACAAGTACCTGTTGTGTGATACACTGTAGATGTGGAGAGTGTTCATGCTGAACATGACTCGTAAAAGGCATGATTTTATTCCCCCTCCCTCCTTCAACCCCTATATTATAAGTCTCAACACCCATGAGCAGATCTAGAGGGGGGTTGGGGGGGGTTGAATTTAAAATTCAAAAGTCTGTGTAGTAACTGATGGGTTAACATTTTGTGTGTAGAGCATGATAAATTTTCACATATAAAGATAAAATAAAGTACTTAACATTAATTGTGTTAGGAAAGGTATTCCTTAGGTTTTACACCCTCATAATTAGACAAATCAGAAGGTTCAGGAGTTTTTATCTCTGTATTAAACAAAATCAAAATTTCAAATTTTAACAAATGTATGCTAATTTCATAATAAGTCATTTTAATACTTTAAAAAAAAAAAAGAAAAAGAATAAAATCAATTGTGTGGTCTTGAATTTATTTTTGAAAAGTATATTTTGATAAAATACATTTTGAAATATTGCAGTTAATCTATATTTATGATGTTTTTATTGTAGGAAACAATCGGAAAAGCCACTGCAGTTAAGTACCCCAGCAAAAAGAGCACCACCCTGGCAGATTATTCACAAGGGGGCGTGTCCCACAGAAAGATTGCTGGACAGACATCATCAGGCCCCGCCCACTTACAAACTGTGAAAGTTGTGGACTGAGCCTTTGTTGTGATATTCATAGCAAAAGACACACACAAACATTTTATGCATTTAATTTATTTCTAGCTAGAATGATGCATGTATATATATGTAATCAGTTTTGAATAGATATTAAATTATTCCAGTATTCTGTTGATATTTTTCCCCACATGACATTTTTACAAACATCTATGAAAGGGTTTTCAAAAATAGAACTAGGCGTATGTAGTATTTTTAACATTTTATGAACTCCACTCTAAAAAGTCATATTTGATTATCTTTATAAGAAAATATGATCAAATATACTTTATTGGTTGTACATAAAGGAATTACTCTTTTACTGCTTTTGATTTTTTTTTGCTAAAATACTTTTATAGTTACAGTAGCAAGTTTAGGTATTATGTTGGCCCCTAAACATGTCTGTTATCTTCAGAAATTAAAGCCTCAGAGTCTATGATATTGCCTAGAAGCAGAAATAAAGGAAAATTGTATTGTTTGAGAATTTTATGATAACTAATTTACTTTCCCTTGATTTCTGTCATGTTCCCCAGGCACTGAAGATCGATAACAAAACACCCCAAATAAATGCTTCATTTGATAAATTTTTATATGGCAAATTCAACTTGTGAAATATGCCACAAGAAATCCCGTATTTCAGTTCAGACTTGTGTTACATGTATTACTATGGAGGGGGAAGATTGGCTGCAAAATGAAGCAGGGTCATAGACAATTTGTGATGTTTGTTCATCTGCAAAAACTCTTCCTTTGAAAAGGAAACGGAAACAGTTTAAACTATAAAGGAACAAAAAATAAAATTTTAAACTTTTCCAATGTATTAGCTTGATGAATATCTGCTGATGACTACACAAATTCATAACTAAAAGATGGGTTAATTGTAAATTGGTGTCTTAAAAAACCCCAAAAACCCTGCCAATTTCAAACGAAACTAATGATAATTTTTTTGGCCTAAACAATTTAAATGATCATTAGCAAAAATAGAAACCTGTAGTGAAGTGAATACCTACCATTGCACTTAAATGTCATAATTAAACCACTTTAGAACAAAACAAAGCAAATACACAAGTGGTTTAATTATGACATTCGGATGTACAATTGACCAAAAATGATGCCTGGAAAGGTATATACTCTATATACTCATTTGAAATATATGGGTATGTAGTTTCTAAAAATAGAATTTTTTTCCCGCCAAATTACCATGGGGAAGTAACTCCTGCACTGCAAATCACATATAGATAAACCATAAGACCAAAGTCTGCAGATATGAATGATATTTAGTGGAATAAAATTGACAAGATTTATAAATAATTCAGTTTCTAGAAATTAAATACATTCTTTTATTGATTAATTAATTTATTTACCGGTATTTATTTATTTTTTGGAGAAAATTTCTCACCCCCTTCCCCCATCAGAACATATGTACTATGAAGAGATATGAAGAAATAATGTTTACGTATAAATTTATTCAATGATCATGGTTTCAATTATTTTCCCATTTGTTATAAAAATTTAATCAAATTTCTAACGTGAATACTCACTAATAGATTTGCTATATAAGCATTAAAATGTTGTTGACATAAATAAATACTTTGTTAATTTTAACAAAGTTGATTACATACAGCAAAATAACATGGCAGTGAGACGTACGTCATTGCAAAATGATACTAATTTCAAGAAGGTAATACTACATATCTATCTTAATGAACTTCCGTGACTACATACAGCTACATACTATTACATTTTCTATGTAAATATGTAATACAAATTCAATAATTGAGAACAATACTTCAATATATATATATGAAATACATGTAACATCAAACTATTTCATACCGATACAATGGCAGGGATATATCTGTACAAAATATGATCATTTTTAAGAAGGTAATACAACACGCAGTTATTCATTCAATTTGTTTCATGACTACACACAGCTATTGCATTTGCTAGCCTATGTAAATATGAATTATAATACAATTTCAATCAAATAATTCAGAAAAAATAGTGCAAGAGATATATGAAATAACAGCAAAAAACATCATATATGGCAATAAAGTGAGACATATGGCTGAGTACAAGAAATTACATGTACAAGTACTACATATCTATTGGGAGATAAAATTGCACAACTTGGGTACTACTCTGTCTAAAACTTTACAGTCATTTGTTACCCTTGGTCTACCATGAACATTTTTTGCACAAAAAACATTTCGCAGACCATCTTCACCTGCACGTCAATGAACAATTTTTAAATGATGCAGGCCAAGTCCAGACCCTGCAACATTCTCTGCCATGCTCATGTTTAATACACCATTTCCCACTAAAACATTCAAAGATGGGAAATACAAAGACTTTGCAGAATTAAACTTCTCTTGAATACAATGAGTTTCAGAATCATATGCAGCTTTGCATAAATCAGAATTTGAAACAGAATTTGATAATATTTTAGAAAGCATTTTCACATCTTCCAGTGCATCATGTGCAGAATAAGATTCATTACAGAAGTGCTTAGCAAGATAAATCTGTGTATACTTCTCCAGTTTTTTATGTTTTGATCTTATTAAAGACAATGAGTCCGTAAATCCAGACACCTTATCAAGAAACTGCCTCTGTAAGACAGTGCGAGCAACCGCATTTGAAAGGACACGAAAATCGAATAATCGACCATTGTGAGCAACAAGGATCACTTCACAGTTCTTTAATGTACTCAGCCACTGCAGGAAATTTGACAATGCCTCACGTATGGGAACTGCAGCAACTTTTGATCCATGGGCAAATACAGAGGTTTCATCGCAAACTATATCTCTGTTGCCTGCTTAACCCCTGGCTCGATCTATAGGTATCTTTGGTAGAACATACTCAGTAGGCAGAGAATGCTTCTCCAGACTCCATCTCCACAGCACCGATCTGTGTAATGTGAGGCAATGGCTCCTTGTCTGACTACCAAAACAAATTTGAGACGTATTCTTGGTGAACAACTTACTAAGTCCAGTATAGTTTCAAGATCAAATGTAATGAATAATGGTCTTCTGTTCTTCAGTTTCTGAACAGCACCAAATGTCGGTTTAGAAACTGGATTTGGTATTGATGTCAGCCTCTGCCACAAGACCAATTTCTAAAAACATGCAAATATTGTTCTTATCTGTTTTTCATAAAATATAAAATGTTTATATGATTTTCTAAAATTTAACTTAGTTAATTATTATCAACCTGATTCGGATACTTCAAATGCATCTTTTTGAGTTGCTCTTTCCTGCTTTAATAGGATCAAAAGTCGACGGCGCTAAATTGTCTCTGGCAGCCTCATCTTTTCCATTTTCTTTACCCTGTCTTCATCCACCTTGCTTGAGAATTTCATATTGAAATACCACGGGGAAAGACCATTTTTACCGAAAGCCTGAAAAATTACCAGAAGCAAATAATTCATGAAAAAATTACAACATTATAACAATTTATAAATCACTAATCCATAACGTAAACTTATGAGAATATAATCCTTAAAATTTGCATTCATTATATTCATTGATACCGGTATTTATGATTTTAACATATTTTTCTGATTTTAAATGAATTGTGTTAAAAGATACAAAATTGATGTACATGCATGCAATGCTTTTTCACAGTAACAGTAAAACATCACTCAACTATGCAATTCAGTAAGAATCAAAATCAACTCAAAACCAAAAAAAAAGAAAAGAACTAAAAGTTTCAATAGATATTATAGAACATTGCTTTCAACTAGTTGTACTGAAAATTAAAGCCTGAATTTCATTGATAGCTAATTTTATTGCTTTTTTCGTTTTCTCACTTTTTAAGATTTATAATCTACGAAAATTGTTAAGTGGTACGTAAAAAAGATCATCAGAAAATTATCTCCCTTGCGCCGAACAGTTTTTCAACCAATGAAATAAATGTAAATTTTCACATCATGTATTTTCTACCAATCACAAAGGAGAGGAAGTGCACAACCCGGAGACTGTAAATTATTTCAACTCTTTATACCGTCTTCCAAGGAAGACGGTAACAAACATCACTGGCGGATTTAGAGGGGGGGGGGGGGGCGGCCCCCCTTTTGTGATCAAAATTTTTAAAAAAATATATAAGACCTGTAGAAAAAGAATGTCAAATCAATTTTTGTTGTTATTTATCGTTCTTATAATATGTCAAATCTAATTAGAATAGCTTATAAATGTGTCTTAAAGCATCTCAAAACCCAGGAGCTTCCCCCCCCCCTGGGCCCCCACAAGGGTCCCCCAAACCCCCGGCCGCCCCACCCCCTTTCAACAAATCCTGGATCCGCCACTGAACATTTCACATTTTTGAAAAAAAGAGACAATTATTTCCATAGTTCCTTACAATATGTACCTCTATTTACGAGACTCATTCAGAAATGTAAATGTGTACATGTGTTACATAAATAATCAATATTCTACATGTATATTAAAGGGACACGATTTTGGATAAAAATTTTTTTTTCTATTTTTTATGTATAGAATTAGCTAAATATTAAATAAAAATAACTTTGGGTAAACAAGGTTAACTGATCCAATATGTTCATTAATAATATTATCAACAGAAGAAAGCAACATTTGATTGAAACTTATACCAATACAACACATATGTAAACATTATCAAGGCCCGAGTTTTGTTTACAAAGCAAAGAATTTCAAACTCCGTGTCTTGCTTATAACTCAATATTTAACTTTCAAATTTTGACAAAGCATTGAAAATACCCATATTTTAAAACCATTCTAAACATTAAAAATGGAAAGATAAAATGAAAAATTTTGAGCTTATATCGTGTCCAAGTCCCTTTAAATGTAAAACAAAAAAATACAAGCATTGAGCTGTCACTAGGAATAAACTTGTATCTCTAATGAACAATTAAAATTAAGTTATAGTCGGCAGCCAGGTGGCTGACGTTGGTATGAAACGTACGTAAATTGGAATTCTGGGAAGAAGATAAACAGCTAGTCCTTGCGTTAAGAGTGCTGGACGGTTGTGGCCATTTTAGACTGTATTGATATCCTATAAAAGAATATCTCTGTATGGCCACTATTTGTAATGTCTAAATAATTAGAACTGACTTTGGAGATTTGTTTATTTATGTATTTACATTCGAGCTATTAACTGCTCCCTGACTACCCATGTTTTCACGGGTAAAGGTATGTGTCCCAATCCCTACATCCGGTATCAGCTGATTATATCACAAGACTTATTAAGGTGGCACGGGACAGGTTTTTTTTATACAATTCACTGTAGCCAGGGGATGTGCGTCTTCGAAACCCTGTAACTGTAATATGTTATTGACGTGTACTTTGTCCGGAAAATTTATCTGACACTTTCCCTTGTACTCGTAATTTTGTTTATTTTATATGGATGATCAACAATCAGAGAGAGAGAGAGAGAGAGAGAGAGAGAGAGAGAGAGAGAGAGAGAGAGAGAGAGAGAGAGAGAGAGAGAGAGAGACAGAGAGAGAGAGAGAGACAGAGAGAGAGAGAGAGAGAGAGGAGGCACATGCAGTAAACATTATAAACATCCATATATACATGCACATGTATTTGTCTTACTTACATTGTTTACATATAATGTAGATGTGATATGCATGTAAAGTTTACCTAAAATGAATCAATATGTATAAAAGATAAACTAAGCTCAAACAAATTACAATGATTCTGTGAAATTATTAAATGTTTTATAGATATCAGGGAACATTAACCTAAATCTGAGCTTGATATGATATGAAGATAATCTTTTAATCTCACACTCTGTTTTACATGATCGTTTTACGAGCAATAACCATATATAACAGAGAGCAAGACGAAACGTCTAATTTTAATTAGATTGAATATTTACCACGTCAAATATACATGTATTTATTTAATTATGCACAAGTCTGTCTGAATTTTTTAATTTATAAACTAAGTGAAAGGCGATATGGTAAAGATTTGCTTTATTCAAATATTTAAGGTAAAGTTATCATCATGCAAACATGCACTCTAATTACATCATAATACTCTTGTGTACCTTGGGACCCCACCCCTTTCAATTGTTTTACAGTGTATTGTGGTGTTTGTGGATTTATTATACGTACGACCTAACTATAAGGCGTGATTTCAGACGGCGCGAATTGTGCACGTAGAGATTTATGAAACTGATGTCTAAGTAGAAACATAAATTGATTAAAGCAAACTTCCGATCAATCCGGTGATTCCCCTAACTTATACGATTAACACCATTACCCATGGCATCAAGAAAAGTACACCTAGCTGCGGGTTACAATGTGAATTTATAATTGATACACAGAATAATATTATGTACCAGTATCTCGTTTATTAGGTATGGGCTACAAGGAGAATATGTAATTAGTACATAGAAAAGGATACGTTTGGAATGATCAAAATCAACTTCTCCTTAATAATAAACATACGTAAGAAGGCTGAATGATCGTAGTCATTTTTAGGCTATATTTATCTCCTTTTGATGGAGAACTCTGGTCGACTAGGATAATAGAAATCATTATTGTTAATTTCTTGTTTGAAGCATGTCTTAAGTATATTGTTATATTTTTTATAATCGCCATTCGAATTTGTCCCTCCCGTTCGCTCAGCATCCAATCTCATGGTACTTTCCAACATATTCTTAGTTTATTTGGCGATGCATAAGGAGAATCATTCGGCTCTATTCATTACAATTGAAGAAAGAATTATCAAAGACTATAAAATATATGTCAGCGTATCTAAATGTTTAAATGCGTGTTTAAAGGGGCATGGTCACGATTTTTATCAAAAATTGTTTTTACGTAAGGCATTTTTAATAGGCAACCAACATTTAAGTGGCATTCGTTTAGTTAAAAGCGAGTTACAGAGCTTACAATTTTTTGTTATGTAAACAAAGCTTTTGTTTACATTTTAAAAGTTGAAGTGAAAATTCCAGTTTTAGACCTAAAATGAATTGTGCTAAACGTTAGAAACTGTTTATTTATCTTAAAATGAATAAGAACATAGTCAAATCAGATTGAAAAGATTATTTACTGGTATATTGAACCTATGTAAATAAAAACAGGGCACTAGTCTAGCTTGTTTACGTGACAAAGAATTGTGAGTGCTGTATCTTGCTTATAACTCAACGACTGACTCTCAAATTTCATATGATCATTAGAAATGCATTCCTATAGCACTGTAAATAATAGAAAGAGAAAAATTGAATTTGACAAAAATCGTGACCATGCCCCTTTAAAAACAATTTTGAATTGATTATCTCCAAACTTCTTTCAATAAGCATTGTCAACAAAGATTTAATCGATTTCTCTGATAAACGTACATGTAGTCATTCACGGTGTTACAATGTGAATTTATAATAAGTACATAGATTAATCATCTTGTACCTTTCGCCTCTAATTAGGTAGTATATATACATAATTTTATGTATAAGTACATGCAACCATCAAGTTTAAAACACTTATTCTTAGTTTTGTATGTACGGAACAAGCAGCACATTATGTATTCTGCATTGTTTCCACAGTTATAGTCATACGATTTTTTTAAATGTTGAAGTTGAGCTGACCAGTAATCTATTACATAACATATATACACATTACAGGACGCTAAAGCCTGTTTTAAAACATCTTAATCTATGATGGAGTAAGGTAGACTAATTGGAGTATCTGCATTTTCTAAACGGATTCATATCTTACCCTAATCTTTCTCTTGCCTGCATCAAGGTCTATGAAAGAAAAACCTCAATTGACAAAAATCACTGTTACACAGCAAAAGAAAGTGAGAGACGAAGAAAAAAAAGACATAAAGAGAGAGAGAGAGAGAGAGAGAGAGAGAGAGAGAGAGAGAGAAAGTGAGAGGGAATGATTTAAAATTTAAGCATATTTTTATTGAATAAATTCAATAAAAATTTGAAAACAAGCACATTCATTATATACCATAACCTTGTACATGTATAAGACGGTCAAGTTACAGATACATTGTAATTGGTGAGTGTACTTATACATTAGAACATTCAACTGTAGTTGTATTTGATTTATAACAGAATAAATATTATAATTAGAGTTCAACAATATGGAAATTTACATGAGATATGATTAAAGACAAGAAAATGTTATAACCATCTAAATTAAAAAAAAAAAAAAAAAAAAAAAACAAAAAAAAAAAACTCCCCACCACCACAGCCCAATATACAACAACAAAATAATAAAAATATATGCATTCAATTAAATAATTATTCGACTCTTTATCTATGACTTAAATAAAAGTAAAGTAAAATCGAACAAACCATGGCGTTGTAACTTTTTACAGAGAGAGAGAGAGAGAGAGAGAGAGAGAGAGAGAGAGAGAGAGAGATTTGAATAAATATAAACAATAAAATGGTTGCCAATGGTTAAACTGTCAACGTAATTAGAAGATATGTTTTAGTCACAATATGCATCAATGTATTTTTCTTCTTCTAAACTTTGAAACGCGCTGTTGCTTTTTCATTATTAAAATGTTATAGAGTAAGTTGATGTCTGAGGTTTAACAAAGTACGAATGAAATATATAACAATAGCATTTATATGTATAAGCTAGCAAGTTTTGCGATTGTTATTTTTTTTCAAAATAATTTTTGTTGAACTAGTCACTATAGAAAAACAGAAGAATATTTAAAATATGATTTAAACGCGCAAAGAAAACAGGAGTTTAATTTGAACACTTTGCTCTGTTTCTTAAACTATGGCGCAAGCACTAAATTGTATGCAAAACATAAGAACCGAGTTGGATATATCAAAACAGTATAATGCTCCTTTACCCACTTTATTATGTAGACATGGCGCCTGCTGGGTGCGTAGAAACGTATTTATTAAAAGATCTAAATCAACTTCTCCTATAAGTACGCAATGTTCTTAAGAGAACTGGTTGATCGTGACCATTTTCATCCCATATTAATTTCCATTGAAGAATAAAGCCGAAAAATCATGATTAAGACTAATTTCTCGTGTGAAACATGTACTTAGTATGTTGTTCATTTTTTTTCTCGCCATTCGATTTGTTCCCTCGATTCTCTCGGCACCAATCTCACGGTATTTGGAAATAATATCAACACATACATAAAAAATGACAACAACATACTGTCAACTATCTCAAAAATCCGCAAAGCGAAATACAAACTCAAATCAGAGCAAAACGGACCTCTAAAAAGGAAGAGGTGTGATCAGGTGCTTAGGAGGAGAAAGCATCCCCTGACAACCGGTCGCACCTGCCGTGTGCTCATTGTCAAGATCATGAAAAACGCGTACAGAAGAAACCGTAGTCAGCACGGTGTCTAAGTAATGTTCTAACAAGTATGAAAAACGTCAGTCAGCATGAGTCTTAATGAAACATTGTACTTGCTGACAAGGTCATCGTATCATTGCTCTTGAATAAGGAATAGTTTTTTCTGTCACATGAAAGTACAGATATGATTTTATTTGACACGGTGTTAAATCGTTGTATTATTGAGATGTAAATAATGTAAAAGCAGTTTAATTTGGAATATGTTTATACATGTAAATTAATTACAACGCTTTTGTTAATGTACGTAGAAGAAAGCTGCCTTGTCAATACATGTATGCATTTTTTGTAAACATGGACAATATAGTATGTTAGTGTACATACATCCAAGTATATCATACGTAATCAAAGCAGAACATTCCAAATCTCTGGTTTTTGCCAACAAAGAACTGTTCAAAGCTGTCCAAAGGAATATATCCTTCGACTTGTTTCTACCAAGAGGACTTATCGATAACAAAGGCGTCTGGATAAATGTTACTCCGTTGCTTAGTTTTGTAACAAGAGAACTTAACAAAGACGTTACCCCGTCGCTTAGCTTTGTCCCAGAAGACCTTAAATGTCGTTCGGAGGAATGTTACTCCAACCTTCAAGGAAACTGAAAACAATCTTTCTACATGATTGTTTTGTTTTTATGTACACAGACTTTACATCGAAGTGAGACTTAAAATTTTCTCTAGAAGTGATCCAAGATTTTTCAGAGGAATGTTACTCCCAGCTTAGTTTTCATCTTTACAAGCACTGTTCATGGACATTTTATCTTGTCCTTTGTATAAACCCCTAAAAGGATTTTTACACAAAAGAACTTTAAATGTCGTTCGGAGGAATGTTACTCCGATTTTGAGCATTCGCCCTTCAAGGAAACAGAAAACAATCTTTCTACATTTTTGTGTTCAAATACTTTACATCGAAGTGAGACAATTTTCTATAGAAATGATTCCAGATTTTTCGGAGGAATGTTACTCCCAGCTTAGTTTGTATCTTTACGAGCACTGTTCATGGACATTATATCTTGTATATTGTCTTTTTATTAACCCCTATTAGGATTTTTCCATAGAAGAACATTAAATGCCGTTAGGAGGAATGTTACTCCGAACTTTAGCAACCGTCCTTCAAGGAAACTGAAAACAATCTTTCTACGTGATTGTTTTGTTTTTGTGTATACAGACTTTACATCGAAATGAGACTTAAAATTTTCTATAAAAGTGATCCAAGATTTTTCGGAGGAATGTTACTCCCAGCTTAGTTTTCATCTTTACAAGCACTGTTCATGGACATTATATCTTGTCCTTTGTATTAACTCCTATCAGGATATTTACACAAAAGAACTTTAAATGTCGTTCGGAGGAATGTTACTCCGATTTTGAGCATTCGTCCTTCAAGGAAACTGAAAACAATCTTTCTACAAAGCATCATAAGAAACTTATTGCTTGAGGATTATCTAAACATCCGGAGTATCATTACTCCGAGACTCAGTTTTTGTCTGTTTTATATTGAACGTTGCCGTTTTGCATGTACTTCGTTTAATTGTGAATAAATCGTTGAGAATATTAACGTTGTTCTGTTATTTTTGTTTGATAATAATGTCTGTGTTGAATTACACTGCAGAAATCTAAACTGAAACCCGTAAAAGGTACTATTGACGCAGTACCTTTTTATTTGGCTGTCCCTTTGCTAACGGAGCGACATAAGTTTATTTTTTAGAGTTATCTTTTTTATTTTAATTTCGTTTTGTTTATTTTGTATTTTCGTGTAAACCTTTGGGATAATATTTTATTTGGTATATTGAACTGACCACGAAATTGCGATGTTTTTTAATGAATAAATTTCACGAAATATTATGTTTACACATAAATAAAACATTCTTTCTGTATTCATGATACATGTCTATGTAGTGTTTATGACAATAAAAAATAATATGATACAAACGTGGTCTTTTGATACAAAAAATTAGTTTATATTCACAACCTTTTCATATTGAGAATTCTAAAAGCAGTACAATGATAAATGCCTTTTCCGCAAGTTGTTCTTGTTGCATGAACTCCAGAAGAAAAAACTTGACTACCCAATGAGTGATTGTGGAATTTATTGACCAAATAAATGACAAAATTATAACTAAAGCACATTAAATATAGAATTTCAATTATCAGATAAATTAAGGATTTAAGCCTAGAAATGTTAAGTTGCAATTAGTGCTTATCCCAGTTATTATTATATAATGAATATATACGTTTTTTGCAACAAGAAGGTGGCGTTAATAAAAAAGGGCCACAAGGCATGCTAAATGATTGCATGACGGATGCAGCGCCACCAAAGGAAAAGGAATTTATAAACAAAAAACATGTGATAAAGGAAATAAAAACTATTTACTTAACAAAATATATTTAAATTATGAGCAACCATATGATAAACTCAGATGAATATTTAACAGATTAGTAAAGGTATAATACCTAATTATGTTGTTCATGACTAAAGAAAAACAATATGCTGCAATGACTTGAAAAAACAAATGAATTTCACTCATGGACATATAGCATAAGCATATTACACAACCCTTGGAGGTTTAGACCATTATGATGTGTTCATGACGTGAATAGAAGAAACTCTGATACATTAAAATTAATTCACCTGGCAAGTTCAGGAAAAGCGTCAAAATCCATGCACAAGTATGATGATTCCATGACTATGTATACATAAATTAGAGCAGACAAAATCTAAACTCATTTCAATGTTCTTACCTGCACACATATAATTCCTTATACAAATATGATGAGGACATGATTAAGTACATACTAGTACTTGTAAAAAAAACCTGAGACAATTTCTTAACTCATTTTAATGTTCTAACTGCACTCAATTAATTCCAGGTACAAGTATGATGAGGTCATGACTACCTATACATAGAATAAAGCGGACAAACCCTAAGCTCATTTCAAATGTTCTAAACTACACACATATAATTCCTTGTACAAGTATAATAAGATATGTTAAAGTCATGACTTAATATACAGAAAGTAGAGCTGACGAATTCTCAACTCTTTTCAATGTTGCAAACTGTGCATATCTAACACCTGAATAAAAAATTGCTATCTTAAAAAGTAAATTCATGAGCAGTTGCTCATAAATAGCTAGGTAAATGAATAATAAACCTTATATGTATATAATTAGGTATGCCTTGTTACTGCGGGGGCAACCATATGCTAAACCCCTACCAATATGAGTCAGTGGCAGAAAAGGTTTAATGGTTACTAGTATCTGTAATGATAATAGCCTAGGAAGATTTGAAATTGAAAGGAATTAATTCTAATATAACGCTTGATAGCACTGCATGGAATGCCAACGACCAAGTTTTCGGCCAAACAACTCTTTGCAGTCACTGTTACAGCACGAATACGAAAACTATGCCCTGCATACTGTGATGTGTCCAAGCCAATGAATGATATAGCATGCTTCAATTGGGCTGTCACACAACTGTGAGGAACTGGACGCCCTGACTTAAATGTAAATAGTGGGCCACAACTGTGTTTAAATTGAGTAGTGAATGTTTTCAAGGCTTGAACTGGACAAAAGTTGTGGTTGAGGGCATTTGCAGACAGTGTTAATACTATTGGTTGACTGTTGGCAAAGTTTTTGGCATGCTTCAGGATAATCTGCACCGAATTATCATCCAAAAACTGAACATCTTGTCTTTGTATAACTTTGGCGTAAAAGGAGATGTTCCGCGATACCAGTTCACTTAGCCGCATGAAGGCTTGAAAGGCAAGAAAAAAACCGAGCTGACAATAGAACTCTTACGTCATGTTCTTGGACTGTATGTTGTAATGCAGAGAGCAATTTGATAAGAAAAGATTTTGTAATTGGGAGTCTGGTGTCAACAGATTTTGAAAGATTGTGTGAACCCTTAAAAATTTTTTAACTAGAAAGGAATGGGTTGGGTCGAAAACATTATACAATTTATGGACATAACTTATAGCCGAAACATGTGAAGTGATTGTGGCTGGGTCTAAGCCTTGTAAAAATAAGTCAACTACAAAGTCACAAATAATTATTACTGAAAAGGAAAAGGAGAAAGGTAAGTTATTAGAAACACAGAATTTTTGTAGTAGAGTCCAACTTCTGTGGTACAGTTGTTTCGCAGATGGAGACAAGGATGCCTGAAGGAGCTGTTGACTTGACTGTAAATGTAGATCAGTTCGTTTGGCACTACTGTTGACCTCAAGTCCAACCATGGGGCAATCTTCTTAGCTTCCTGGAATTTAAAACGGAAAGGTAATCGGCAAGTACATTTTGCTTCCCTGGAATGTGTTTTACTTTGAATAAGATGTTGTATTTCATTGCTGCTACTACTAATCGACGCACAAGCTTCATCAACGTTTTGTCTTTACATGATTGTTTATTGACTACTTGAAGAACTGCTAAATTATCGGAGAAAAAAAGAATTTTTTGATTAGAGAGATGTGTGCCCCAAATTTCCATTAACAGGACAATAGGGAAAAGCTCCTTGATGGAAACATGTAGCTTATGTGATGTTAGCCATTCATCTTGATGAAAGATCAATTTGCCATTAAAACTATCTATAAACAATTGCCATGCTTTAATATCTGCCCGATTCTCAGAACTAAAGTATATTTCCTTAAATGGGTCAGATATATGACACGTTAAATCTATAAGGCGTCAATCTGATTAAAATCAGCTCCTCGATCCGCTCCTTGGTTTTCTATTGCCGCTACACGAGGATCTGAAGAAACCCCGCTTGAGGTCACCTCCTGGTGAACTTTCGTTTAAAAATATTCATGAATTTTTTTAGCCAATCAAAGCAATTGTTGGAAACAGTATTTTCGGGTTAAAAACAAAAATGGAGTCGCATAACGAAGCGTTGGCATATGTTCTCAACATTTAACATAATCAACTGCAAAGATGTGCTTAATTTCTCAAATAACTGACATGCTGAACTAGCCCCTATAGGTAAACATTTGTCGAAGTAATACTGATTGTTCCATACGAAACCTTAGAAGTTATAATCTAGGGGGTGAAATGGAATGTTTCTGTAGCCATCTTCAATATCTAGCGTAGCCATTAGTGCTCCTACCCCAAATTTCTTAATAAGCTGGATCACATTTTCAATAGATGCATACTGGACAACTGCCTTATCTCGAGGAATGTGTTAATTAACTGAGTTACCATCTGGGAAGGTTAAATCATGTATAATTATAAATTCTCCCTGTTACTTTTTTGGAACAAGCCCCAATGGAGAGCAGATAAAGTTATCAAAAGGTTTAGAAGTATAAGGAGCAGAAATGCGATTGAGACATAATTCTTTGTCTAACTTTTTTGTGACCACCATTGGACTTTTTCTCACCGATGAATGATTGTTCTTAGCAGAATTTGACTGAAATTCAGAGCACCCAAGACTAAATCCAAATTTGAAATCATCAATCAGAAATGTTACCAAACTTTTGTCATAACCTTGCAATTCCTGAAGCAAAACATCATGCTTTATCGTTGTTGGAACTGAAAATCTTGGATTTTGCTTTGTTTCTGTCAGACTTGTTGCAGCTGATTTTGGGGTGCTGGCCATTGCATAGCTGGCACATGTGCTTGAAATTGCATGGTGAGTTTTTGCACTTTTTTCCATTGTTGTAGCTAATGCAAAAGTGTCGTGGTGGCCTTGCACTATACTGTGTGTATGACGAGGGACGAAGAGAATGATGAGAGTTGAAGCTTTGACCATGTACTCCGTGATGGGGACTTGCCAAGGAACCTTATGTGACTGACACAGCTTACGGAAGTTTTCGTCGTAATATCTCCAAGCATTGTCACCATTGGAGCTCCCGATTTCCCTAACTGTGAAATAGTATTTAAGCAGATTGGCAAATTCTTGGGGCAACTTTTCTGTGTATTTGGACATGAATATCAGAAAGGCTAAAGTCCATTGATGTAAAGACATAATTGATTGTTTGAAGGACTGAGAATTAAACTGAATTGAATTATTCTCTATTTTGATTGACAAATATTTGAGATAAATGAATTGATCATTCTATATTTTGTTTTTGACCCGGACAGGAACAGTTGATCCAAGAGTTGTGCCATCTGCAACTGTGAGTGGGACAGGATGAGGAGAGTGAGGGTTAGAACCTATATCTGCCACCGACTCACCTGAAAATAGCTGTTGAAGGTTGTTGAGTAGATTAGCATTATTCAAATCAGTAGAACTATTGCTACTTGTTAAAGCCTGCTGTTGTGTATCAGCAATAGGAGGGTTGCTTGTAGACGGCATTGCTTGCTGTTGTTGCTTGAGGATGGCTGCTGCCAACTGGTAATAGTCGATGAGAGGGTGGCTGGCACTGCTTACTGGTTGTGTGGTTGGATTCAAATCTGTATTGATTTGGCTAACAGGTTGAATGGACGTACTCGGATCTGCAATGGTCTGACTACTGGTAATTGTAGAAGCAAGACGAGTGGATCTTTGATGTCTTTGCTGGTGGAGTGAGTTTAGGTGCTGAGGATTTTAATTTCTATGGTGGCATTATGTTCTACAATAAGTGCATTGATGGTGTATTTGACAAGACAATAAGCAACCCAGAATTTTACTATACATAGTGTGCAAGAACCCAATTCTGTATCTCAAAATTAATCGGTTCTTGCCAATTTTTAATCTTTTAACCAGCCATTGTCAGTAATATTTAACATAAAATTATAAACTTAATCATACAAGAGAGACAAAGCAGATAATATTAGATCAGTAATTATATTTCTCATACTTCTCAAAACGTCTTGGGAGGCTAAATAGATAAACCTGTTGCCATACAAAGTAAGATCATAAAATCAAAGTTCAAGCGCAT
Organism: Magallana ariakensis; assembly: GCA_020458035.1. Lineage (NCBI taxonomy): Eukaryota > Metazoa > Mollusca > Bivalvia > Ostreida > Ostreidae > Magallana > Magallana ariakensis. Next base: position 64,039,888 of record CM035811.1, read on the forward strand.
ATGCAAGATCATAACATTCTTCAGGCAACCATTTTAAATAATTAAATAGACTTTTCGGCTCCAAACACAAAGACAAAGATTAAGGAAGTTTATATAAATAAACTTACTGCAGCACAGAATATGATCATAACTCAAGATCAAACACAGATGCAAGATCATCAACATTCTTTAGGCAACCATTTTAAACAATTAAACAGACTTCCTGACATGTTCTAAAGAGTCTTGGAAGCTGAAAGGAAACCAACTTCTTACCTCACATTGTGCATCATGTAAAATTAATGATGCTCAGACAACATGACTCAATTGACCCATGTAAATAACATACATGGCATAACTTGATATGCCTTATTTATACACTAGTTGTCAATGGGCCGTTATAAATGAATTTCCATATTTTAATAATTTGATACAAACTAACCAGTTGCAAACTATTATTAATTCAGTGATACTTATCTAGGAGAATGCACAATAACCGCATTCCTTATGCTTCTCCAATACTTGTTTTATTGGTGAGGGGGAATCCCCGGGTTTCAGGCGTCTCAGAGGAGGGTTGGCGAGGTGCACGCCATCTCTGCCTAGGTGAGACATATCCATCTGAAATCCCATGTGTTTCGAGTAAAATATGTTAATATTACTCAATGTCTGTGTTTTTTGTGTTAAGGGACCATTAATTTCAGTCACGCTATCGTTGTATCGCAGGGGACTTACGGAAGGATCCCCTTGCAGAAGCTGACCGATGATCACCACTCTTGTCCCGAGGCCGTATATCAGGTACTCGGCGAAGGAAACAATATTGGTTGCAATTTGCTGATTTGGTATAAAACCAATGTCATTGCCAACTATCTGCATAAAAACATATTGGGGGTCCCCTGCAACGTCCCTTTTCAGTCGGTGCAGGTCGTATGTTCGTAAGCCTCCTCTAGCACAGACAGAGATTCTATACCTGTCATCGTCTAAATTTTGGTTTTGCATGTTTGGGTAAGCGGTCATAAATTCAGACAGTCTTCTAATATATGAATGCCCGAGGAGACAGACGTGTGTTTTTATTGATACGGGCTCCACCCCTGCCATGTTAAATGGAGATATCAATATTTAAAACTTACTTTATTGTTTCACAGTCACTGCATTAATTTTGCACCTCGTGGTAAAAAATATAATTAGAGCGGCAAGGGTTTTAGTTTCTGATAGTACGATCTCGATAAAAATAAGAACTTGAAGATAACAGATACAAAAACTAGAAATCGGAAGATTTGAAAAATTAAATAGCTAATAAGCGAAGAAAGTTTGTATATAAAACATTTTATGGAAAATTAATTTTATTAATCGGCCAGAAGGAGACGAGTTAGAATTAATCAATGGGGAAATCCGCAATCGATTGCTATTCCTAATTATGATTAATTAATATTAATAATTAATTAACCCGGGACCCCTGTAACTCTAGTCAGGGGCTCTACCACTGAGCTACCCAGGCCGATATCCACGGTCCATATAGCCCCAACTACTACATATTTCCTGATATGGACATACTGCACAGCAGTTCGTGGAAATAGTGTACTCTATGTGGTATATAATTCACACCGCAAAACAGTCATGGATAAGTCTGCACTGCATACGGAAAGTCATCTGAAGTTATTCATAATCAAAGTACTGAAAGTACTGATAGGCGGAAGCATCATTGCATATTGTCAATGTTATTATGACTATTTTCTTCAAAATTAGTTTGATAAGGGGTAGTTATGGTAACATGTTAATGAATGATAAAAATTTCTCTCTTATTGGTTGCCTTAAGATACAATATAACAGATATATATTGGTTCAATGATTTGATTTTATTGTGGATAGAATTATGATACAGTACTTTAAAACTTAAAAGTTAAAAAATGAAAAATGTGAAGTAATAGTTAACAAATCATAAAGAACACAGTATATGTACTTATTTGTCAATTGAAGCAGATGGTCAATGTGGAAATATTCAGTAACTGTACAAGATAAGTGTGGATAATGCCTTAAATAAAGATAAAACCGGAAAAGCAATTTGAACATCAAGATATTTATTTGTAAAATATATTTGTATAACCAGTTGACACTGATATGCAAGTTGAAAAACGATAATGTGTCAATGAAGATATCTTGGAAATTTGCCCTTTATTGATTTTGAATTTCACTTTTTCACATATATGTTTATTTTTATTAAAAATTGTCCAAATGTGTGTCATAAATATCTTAGGCCAGACTATTATATAGGTAAAATCTATTCAGTGTAATTTGGATGGAAATGATGAAAAAATGTCAAAGAATTTAGGAAACTGAACTTTTGAAACTGCAGTTTTTCATACTGTGCAACATAGTTTCACCAAAATAAAGAAGATACATATGTAATCATTTGATTATAGAACTTAAAACAATCAAGTAGCTTGTGTGTCACATTTCTCACATGAGAAGAAATTTTAACAGAAATTGGGAATTCAGCTTAATAGAATAATGTACAAATTATCTGGACAATGTGTAGTAAAATAGGTCATGATTCATAAGTTTTTCTTTTTCTTTTCTTTAGATATTCTCAAGTTTTACATATGTTCAAAAATCAGATAAAGTTTATTTACTAACTGTACTGTATACCAAAACACATTTAACAATGATCGAACATACATGTACATACAAATGTTAGAAATAAAAGCCCAGTTGTTAAAGGATATTGCTAGAAGTTTTGTTATAGGTTGCTATTTAATAATAATGTACAAATAGGTGTATTATGTGTCCTTTACAATTGCTCTAGGTTGTACAGAGTCAAATCACAGTTCCCTAATAATGAAGACATTTGAACTTCGGGTCTTTATATCAATACTAATGGAATGTTTAAGAGAACTTTTCCCATGATAGAACATTGACTTTCAAAAAATCCTTTTACAGCTGCTGTAAATGTGTCCTTGGAATAATCCTGGTATATGCCATTTGTTGCAACAGCAATTTCAATAGACTAATGATGTCTTGCTGCCATCATATCCCTGACAACTGTCTTTTGCAGTAGGATTTTCCTAAAAAGAGTTATGGATATGTTATCAAGCAATATATTACTACAATATACTTGAACTTTAATAAAGGAAAACATGGATTTCAAAATAAAATGAACCTGTAAAATATTTTGAATTCATGTTTGTTTTTCCTCAAAGGATTTACGTTCATAAGCATACATGTATTTTGCTTATAAAATATGTAGAATAAGAACAATTAAGAAAGTTATCAAAGATTCGTGCAACAACATAAGTGTGAGGCAATGCTCACTAGTGATACCCCGCTCTGATGTGAATAAACAAATTGAAATACGCAGAGTAAACATTTACATGTGACAGGATTTTTAGAAAATGAAATCCACCATATGGCATGCCTTAAAAAAGAGTGTGTTAATATTTTATGCATCTGCGATAAGATTTGTTGAGAAATCTGCCATGAAAATTTTTTTGAAAATCTGAGCTTAAAATAAACACAAAGTCTTAATTTAACAAGAAGTTGAAGACCGACCACTACAAAAATGAATCCCATCATATAGAATACCTAAACAAAGAGTTTGTTAAAATTTCAAGCATGTGCGATTAAAAGTTGCTGAGAAATCTATGATGAAAATTTATGTTAGTGACAGACTGACAGAGAGACATATAGACAAGGGTAAAACAGTATATTCCTTCTCCTTTGGAGCATGGGTATAATTAATTCATACTTTAACCAGGAAATGACAGGAAATATCATAATCAAAATACAGTCAAACTTCGTTATCTCGAACTCGATTGGACTGTTTAAAAACTTTCAGATATTCAAGTATTCGAGATTTCAAGAGTAAAATACTTAAAAAATAGGAAGTTGGAACTTACAAATCACTTCAACATATCCATTGTATTCGACATATCAGTGTTGCGAGATATTGAAGTTCAACTGTAAGTTGTAATTTACTCACCTTGAGAATGGTGTTAAGGTCATCAAGATGAAGGTCCCTGCTGGCAGCATATTTTAGATGCCCTGATTCCAAACGTGCAATGTTCGTCCCTCTAACAGTGATGAACTGAGAAGCATCTCTCAACATTGCCACCACTGCATTTATAGCATCTGACCGTCTTTTTCTTTGTTCTGTTTGAATTTTGCTGTGTGCCTAAGTTTAGCAACTCTCCCCTTCACCAGAGATGAAGGATGATGTTGGGCTCTCATTGTTTCCTCTTGTCGGTGAATGTTAATCAGTTTCTTGACATTCATCTGAAAGAATGAACAAATGTAATAAAATAAAATATTTCAATCATATTCATATATACTGTTATTATCCATAATCAGTGTCAGGTATATGAATTGATTGGAATTGCAATTAATCATGTACCGTTGAAGAAGGATTAATGAAATTATCAGGAGTTTTGTTATGGTACATGTACTTCTCTTTAAAAATTAATAATGTGGTAAATAGACAGCAATCGGTTTATGATCAGAATAGTAGGATTCAAGAGTTGCACATGAAATATCTGAATCTGACATACAGCTGGTGTAAACATGGTCCAAACATGTGTCATAATCAGTTGTACTACATAATCTGCCTTAGTTTAAATTTGTGCAATGACGATGTCAATACCTTCTGATCAAAGAAATCAATATTTGTGTCACCTAAACTGATTACAGACTCTGAACTTGCATCAATATCTTGAAGTATAGTTTGAAGATATTTGGTAAAAGATGCAATTGATGATTTTTGAGGAGGACAGTACAAGAAGAAAATATGAATCATCTGACCCCTATGTAGAAAAGTTGCAAGAACTGTTGCAATTCCATCAAAAACACAATGAGTCAAATCAATGAACTCCTCTCTGGTATAAATGACTATGCCATTATATGACCTCACACCCAAATTTTCAGAACCATCAAATCTAAACATTAGAAATCCTGGCAGATTATAATCATCATTTTGTCTGTAATCTTTAACCTGCTTTCAGAAACTGCAAATAGCAGTCATCAAAATTATCCAATAAATTATGATGTTAAGAAAATTCCACAGGAAAGTTTAGTCACTTATATATTATTGATGATAATTATGTGATTCTGAGATATAGTAAGCAAAAAGGTAAATTGGGCAAATATTTTTACAATGTAAATTTAATTAAATATCTTCATATATCTATAATATCTGTAATATCTTGTTATATCAACCAATAAAATGTATCTTTGTATAAAAGATATATTCTGAGATTTTGTCAAAGGAAATTCATTTGCATATTCATGAGGTCATTTTAAAACAAAGCTATTGTAAATTTCTGTAAGCAAAATGAATAAATAAAACCTTAAAGCTTTATAACATAATACAGTAACAGTGAGTATAAAATCACCCTATGAACATAAATAATGCTAGATCAACAGAGATATCACAAAATATCAAAGGCCTACGTACGTTAACGTTATCTTCCGTTATGCGATTCTAATACAACTGAATGCTAAGCCTTATTACAGTATTCAAAACTAGACCGACACAATTTTAGAATTATCAAAGAATGCTTATATTTATAACATAATATAAGTGATAGCCTAACACAAACAATAATAACTTGTCATAAAATTGATGTACGTATGTACCAGCTCCTCGATCAAGAAAACGATATCACCATTATTGAGGCATGAAAATCTGTAAAATGAGGCAAAATTTTAAACAATAAGAATAGCACATTAGTTACCTTGCGTATGTCGACGATGGACAGTCACCCGTTGTTCTCAACGTGGATTTGTCGACAAAAATATCACGCTCTTCTGGTTGTTTACAACTTGAAGTGCATCCAGCAAAATCGTGTGTGATATTACTACGCGTACGTTTATATGTTTACAAATAATTTACAGGCAAAGTATCATTCTAATCATCTTTTTTTTTCAAATCGAATTATACAAATAGTTGTTTTTAAAAACCATTCATTACCCGTGTCCCTGTTATTTTTCCTTCTATGCTCATAAAAAAACAATTTTATATCGAACAATTTTTTCCCTCGTAATTTTAACTACAGACGCTTGAGAAACGTTGAACCCCTTTGTTTATGTCGCTTTCAAGAGCAAGAGTTATCGTTCGTTTCTCTACTTCACCTAAATTCGTCTAACACTTACTAGCTTTGCTATTGGGTATATTCAATGGATATTTATAAACGGATAGAGTAAAAATTTATACCAGAAAAGTTCTTTTCCTCAAAACAATGTTCAAACGGGAATCGAACGGTGAAGGGGGGGGGGGTGTAGAGAGTTGTATGCCCTTAGTTTAAATAACATCAGATAGAGCTACCATGAAAAAGGGCAGGAATTTGACCTCTGACGTAGAAGGTCATGAAAGCAATTGCAATAGGCGCTTCCGCCTAAAAATGAAGGTAAGTTTGTTTTTCTTTTACAGTCAAAGATTGTTTACAACATCGTGTACTATACGCTTTGAAAATTAAGATTTATGATTCCTTAACCTCACTATAGCTTTCTGATGTCTACATAGAAAAGCATTATAATCGGTACACTGCCTGACATCGACATTCAAATCAACGTTTTGTGCAGACAATTTTTCTAAAATGTCGTGGTAGGGCCATTTTCTTTTTAAAAAACACTGACAAAAAATCACTTACTCAATACAAAACAATCTAAGCAATTCTGTAATTTTGTAACTTAGCTCACCTGAATCGGAGGTCCAAGTATGTTTTTCTGAGCACCTATTGTCCGTCATCAGTCCGTCCATCTGTCTGTCTGCCTGCCTGTCTCTCTGTCCGTCATGTCTGTAAACTTCTCACAATTTTGACTTCTTCTCTAAAACTACTGCACCAAATTTGACTAATTTGGTACAAAGCATCCTTATGAGAGAGGAAATCTAAATTGTTAAAATAAAGAGCGAAACCCTTGTTAAAAGTGAAATTATTATGAAACAGTAAAAATATGCTCTGTTTTTTTATTAAAATCTCCTTCTCAATAACCACTTAACCAGAAGCTTGTATATATAGTGAATATTCTTAATTGTCACATTTGTGGCCTCCGAAACAATACTGAGGCCCCAAAGTTAAAGATATAAATATACAGAGAAAATGTTAAATAATCTTCTTCCCTAAAAAAACAATTCTAAAATTTGTGATATAACTATGCAAGCATGCTATAATAATGTATATTCTAAGTTATTAACCCTCCGGCCAGTACTAGGGCACCAGAAGGGGCTCATATTTCAACACAGTAATATATCGGGAGATGTTTAAAAATTTTCCTCTCAAGAACTACAATTTCTGATGTTACTGTGCAAGTATCCTCAAAAAGTGTAGGTTCACATTGTTAAAACAGTGATCGCTAGATTACTTCCAGGTGCCTAGGATAATAAGATTGACCAGTTTACGCATTTTAGATCCAAGAATATGATGTGCAAAAAGTTGACTTCTTTTTCTGTATTGTTTCATGTATTGTCAAATTTTGGAATATATGAGAGTTTTACAATGCTCTCAAAGAGTTTCATAATATTTCGAAATAGAATGAATAATAAAAAAAAACTATTGTGCAGTTCAGCGATGTGGCCAACTGGCCTCTTTTTTATTTATTCTTGCTTCTTTTCTGCCTATACACTAAAGGTAAAGCTACACGGATAACTCTGATTAACTCTGTGACAAGACACTAGCTACTATTTATTTCGGAAGTAACGTCAAGATAAGATATTTTGTTACAGTTAGGGATTGGGGTCATTTACTTTAAATGTAATCGAATACTTTCAAATTGATCGATTTTTTTGTCAATTACTTGCAAGTACAGTTTACATTTATTTTTCAAATGCAGTAATTGCTGTCAATTACTTAAAAAATGTAATTGAATACATTTCAATTCCTTTCTTTTTCTAAAATTGTACAGGGTATAAATAATATTGAGATAAACAAATGAATGACTTATGCAGGGTAAATTTGTTAAAGGTTCCATTTAATTATCATTAAATTTTATTTGTTTTGTCTTAAAATATTTAGAAAAGTTTTCATAGACATAAAATTCATCCACTATCATTGAGTTCATATCTGGGTCTGTACACCATTTTTTCTGTAGTGAATTTTATTCATTATCTTTGTTCTTAGTTATGAGATGGATTCACACCTGAATCAAACCTCTACCCATTGCCCTGAGCAATGTGTCATGCTCTATAAACATAATCAACATAACGAGAAATTTAATTATTGTAAAAAACACACACCTATGCCAAACAGGTATATAAAGTGGTCATCTTTATAAGACACCTTTTTCAACTTTCAGTTTCAACTTGAAAAAAATAAAATAATTGAGAGGCAATTAGAAAGGAATCTGAAATGCATGACATTTATGGAATGAATTTAAATACATTAAATGACTTGTAAAAGAAGGCAGACTTAATTACAAATAACTAATGATTACTTTGAAAATGCCATTTATTATACAAATACTTTTGTAAACACCCTCACCCTTTTTCAGTTGACTGCCGTAAGATTAACTTGGTGTAGTTCTGTAGTTTGCTTTGAAACTCTGTAGTTTATTTGAAATTCGAGCAGTCTTTACTTTTTCGCATGACTAATATCGTATTTATCACAAAATTCGTCCATTTGACTTAATATGTAAACTGCTTGAAAACAAGTGCATTTAAAGTTAAATGACTAGACAAATGGGATTAAGGTATGGATTTTAAGAATAGTGAATTGTATATGGAGGTTTTTTTTTATCTGTAAGTTTGTTCATGTCTAATTAGATTTTGTTTTTCTCGAATTGGTAAATAAAAAAAACAACTGCAAATGCTGATAAAACAAACGAAATTGCATGCGAAAACTTCAACTGAAATTTGGCTTTCTTTCTAAGTATTAATATTTTGTCTAACGTAGATGCTGATATACAGACAAGAACTGTTTGTCGGTATAGTGCTGTTGTTTGGTGGTTACTATGGACAAGTTGCGCCCCTTTACCCAGCACAGTCCGACCTGACCTCTGGGAGTCTGGTAGCGGCGGCTGGTTCTATTGGTATAGTCGCCCTCGCAGGTTAGACAAATAAAGATACATCTCAATGTTATATTTTTATTTATAACATAAAAAACGTTTGTGATTAATATTTTAGCAAGTGCTGCAATGGCAGTAAGAGCTGAACAGAAAAACATAAACTGCGAACAAAAACTTCAAACACAGGAACAGTCTTTTGACCATCTTTCAGAGGGCAAAGAAGGTAGGTGTATTTTTTTGGTAGATTTTTCAAATAAAAAAAGTAAGTAATTGTTATTAACCTAGTTGTTATAAAGAGATAATAGAATGATAATATAATTTTATAAGACAGCTTTGGAAATAGATAAACATTGAAAATATTGGTAGGTACGCTGCAATTACATAAATTGATTTAAGGGAGAAAAACCAAAAGCTTAATGGTTCTATTAAATAGCTAGAAAATGATTTTTTTTTGGAACGTACCGAGCTTAATAATCATAGAAAATGTATTGTTGTTTCTTTTAACATGTTTCTTGATATTTAAACAAGTCATGTACGAATAAGATTTGTGCTTCTTTAAAGTAAAAATTGGCTGTTGCATTACAACGCAGAGGGAATGATATTAAACTAAGAGAATAAATTAAACAAAATACAACGGTATGATGTCAGCTTCTGAAATATTGTATGCGCCGTAATTATTATCAAAATGAAAAAAATATCATTAACGACTATTTTGAAAAAAGGGGAGATAAACAAAAAAGCTGAATGGTTTTATTAAAACTCTTATAAATGAAAACTTTTAGTAAGAACATGTTTGAACGAGGTCAAAGATCATAAACAATGTATTGCTGTTCCTTTATACATAAAGCTTATTCCGATCCTTTCATGATATGTTGCGCCATATTTCTCTTTTTTAGCATTCTTTATCAGTTATTATATACCCTTTTGACTTCCTTACAGCTCGATCAATTGCAGTAAATTATCAAAAGGAAGTATGCCGCGCCAAAATAAAATAACAACAAATGCACATTTTAATGTAAAGAAAACATGAACGTAAAACAACAAAACAAAACACAAACATCAATAAAACGTAATAATTTTAAAATGTTGTCCAAGATAGTTATGTGTTTACGTAGGTTTAACGAACTAAAAAGGAAAATATACACATCTGCTGATAGGTAAAGAAAAAAAAACCAAAAAAACCAAAAAAACAAAAAACCCTAGAAAACGTATTGCCATTGACGAGTCATGTTCATCTTAAATTATTTGAAATTTAAACCAGAGACATCAATAACAGAGATTGGCAACTGATCGAAATCTCGCGAAATCTCGCGGTCCCTATTGTAAAGTGTTCCCAGTTTAAATCAGTATATCTTTCTAATAAACAATTATATCGAAATATAAACAGCTAAAACCTATTAACAAAACATTCAAAATATTATATTTTCATGAGTTTATGTCATATAAACAAAATTAAAAGAGGAGTTTTAGGAGGCAGTTGGCTACCCGGCGTCCGAGATTTCGACGATGTTTTATAGCTTGCCAATATATTTTCTATATATTAATCTTATTTTTAATTTTTTTGTTTCAAAAATGTCTAAAACCCATGCACACTTTTCATTAAAACCATATACTTTTGGTTTAAGATCATTATCTCTGTTTACTAAAATGTAGTTCTGAAAGTAAGGTTGGTCCCGTACCATTTTTCAACAACAAAACACGCTAATGGCGGAGTTGCCAATCTCTGTTATTTATGTCTCTGTTTAAACAAAGTTTGCTTAAAATTGAAACCTAGTCTTTTTTTGCAACAATCTGATTATACATTTATTCATACATTCATAAACCTAATATAAAAATGATAAAAATAATTCGATTTTTTCTAAAACAAGTTTTAATTATACTGTATAAGATTTAAAGAAAATGAAGGATTGAATTTGAATTGTTTATAAATCTCAACATTGTTTGGTGCTCCCTTTTTCATGGTAAGCATTTATAAAGGGTTGTGCACACACAATCATGTGGACAACCCCAAAATAAGATAGAAGCCTTGGCATTCACCTATATGTTTCTGCTAAACGTTTCATTTCTTCTTCAGAGGTAGAAAAACAACTGAAAGAGGCTATAGGAGAGCTTCAGCGGAATAAGGATGATATAATGGGTGTGTATACATGTTTTTATGATATTCAAACAATTCATGTTATCATATGATTTGTGCTTCTTTACAGTAAATTTTGGCTTTTGCACTACAATGAGGAGGAATTGATATAGACTATAAGTAAAAAATGCAACGGTATGAGGTCTGCATTAAAAAAAAAATATCTGCTCAAGTTGACACTTCACAAACACAAGTACACTGTACTTGTTTTTGACCAGTTCAGTTATCGCCTAATATGCTTAAAACTCACCCGTTCTCAACCTGGTCAGCACAAGTATTAATTAATTTTTGTTTTGCTAACGTATTAAAAAAATGAAAAAAACATCTTACCCCGTTCATTTTTTTTATTCATCAAAGCCTGTAAGACCCCTGGATATTTTCTACACCCGGTGCTTGGCTGCATTGGAATCCAAGATCATATTATGCGCAGTAATGGGCAGTGGGTCGATAAGTGTGCTGAAGATGGTGGGAAACTTATTCTGATAGACTCGGCGGCAAAAGAACAAGCCTTGGCTAATATTCTTGGTAATTAATCTGCAAGTATCATTATTATTATAAAGTACAATGAAAGTCTGTATTTCACATAACAGAGTGTTAATCTTAGTCATTAGATAAAAACAATTCTAGATATATTTGTGCAGGTAATTCTATGGGACTTTTAAAAGAGAAATAACCGATAAATTATCAAGAAAAATAGATATATATGCTTTTTTAACGATAAGGTTATTGGGGAAAAAACCAACACTTGATATGAAAAGCATCTGTAGAAAACTTTGAAAAAGCTATAAACACGATCAGAATAGGCCTGAAGTAAGTGAAAAAATTAGGTTTTCTCACATTTTAAGTGTTCCTTGCTTTATGCAGAACACTTTCGCAATACTATAGCCATACAAGGCAAAAGGGAGACGCTATCTGGCCCCTGGATGACAGAAGACGGTCAGCTGCTCCCGTACACTGGCGAGTTTGTTAATCCAACGTCTTCTGAGTCCCGTATCATTTTTCGGCCTGATGGAAAATGGGAAATCGTCAAAGAATCGTCTCCGCAACACACAGCTGTATGTGAAATTCGGATATGACACCAATCAATGGCGGTCTATTTCATTTTTCATTTTTCTAATGGTGCAAATTAAATAAAAATATTTGAAGCTTTATTGTTGTGTCTGTTTATAGATTATAAATTATTTATCCAATAGTATTACATATATTTACCTGTTAATCTGCGGGCCTATACGATCCACTAGACGACAGTAAACTATGTTCCTTATATGTCCACCATCCTGTTATCTAAGCAAAAGAAAATAATTTGAAAACGATATGTATAAGCCGAAGAATAGCAGTTTATACCGAAACAGTAAGATACATACGCATACATTAAACTACTAACATTCAACATTCTTAAAGGGATATCCATTGCTAAGAAGACGTGGGTTCACTCTCTGGAATTACGTTCTAGAAACGTAGCTTATGGCATTGGATAAAATTTGCTTAAAAGATTTCAGATTAAAAATTAAACTCTCGGAAACCTTACATTTTAGACGAGTAATATACCGAAAAATAAAAATATTTATATATAATTTCAATGTTTGAAAACATCGATATTACAACAAAGGAAATGAACTATCGGAAAAAAAATTAATTTTAACAAGTCGAGTAAAACTTTACAAACGATTTTGTCAAAATGATGTCATAAAGTCTGCTATAATTTTTATTAGTTTTTAATATTTGGTTAAACAATAAGAAGTAGAGAATGTAGAGTACGTTTTAATTAATATGTATGATATCCTGCGCTTCACAAGAAAAATAACTCTTTTAATAAAAATATGTGGGTTGTTGCCACAGAGTGAATGCTCCTGGCAAAACATATCCGAAAGGTGACGAAATGGTAGCTCCGGTGCACAAATTTCGAAGAACTCGACCCACTTACTGGACATTTGCGAATTTACCAATTTCTTTTTAGTGTAATATCGATAATATTGTTGTTCGTGACTGATTATTATTATTGTTGACAGTGTCTGCCTGTAGATAACTGTACTCATTTGTTATAACAACTTGACCGTGCACATGGATCATTCAGTTATAACCTTAGTAACCGACATTTTTCGGGTACTTTAAGGCAACCAAACATTCAGAATTAAATACAAGTAAACTTGCGAGGCTTTTGTATGGAACAATTGTATGATTTACAGAACCATTAGGGATTTTACTCTTTGGTTAAAACATGAATGTAAAAAAAATGTACAAAACGTTATAAACAAAATTTCTTTTTAAATTAAACAGTGTTACGTAAAGAAAAATAAAATACTGAAAGTAAGTGTTTTATATTTGAGAATCAGAATCATATTTTGTACTTGGGTACATGCAAAGCTGGTGATTTTGAACAAAAGGGCTAATATGTTTTTGATGCTTAGAATGTAACAAAGATATTTCATAAGAAAAACTCAATGTCATAACACCGCATACTTGTATTTTTAAATCATTTTTCGTAACCCGAATGACAGCCATATTTTTCATAGTTAATACAAAATAATAAATAAATATTAATATTTATTGTTGGCATCTTTTGTTTTAGCTGGTAGCAAGTAAAACGTTACAAATCCTTGGTCGTCTTACATTTTTTTCCCTTTGAAATCCTGGTAGACATATGCTATCTTTTTTCGTATTGTGACAATCTGAAGAATGACAACTTCATCCTCTTGACACAAATGCAATCAACAATACTGTAATTAAAAACCCCTGAGACTATAAAAAAAACCCTAAGGAAACCGTGAGTGGCATTGACGAAACCCTGAGAGACCCTTAGTTTGTACTGAGGGTACTGAGGAAACCCTGAGAGACCCTTAGTTTGTACTGAGGGTACTGAGGAAACCCTGAGAGACCCTTAGTTTGCACTGAGGGTACTGAGGAAACCCTGAGAGACCCTTAGTTTGCACTGAGGGTACTGAGGAAACCCTGAGAGACCCTTAGTTTGTACTGAGGGTACTGAGGAAACCCTGAGAGACCCTTAGTTTGTACTGAGGGTACTGAGGAAACCCTGAGAGACCCTTAGTTTGTACTGAGGGTACTGAGGAAACCCTGAGAGACCCTTAGTTTGCACTGAGGGTACTGAGGAAACCCTGAGAGACCCTTAGTTTGTACTGAGGGTACTGAGGAAACCCTGAGAGACCCTTAGTTTGTACTGAGGGTACTGAGGAAACCCTGAGAGACCCTTAGTTTGTACTGAGGGTACTGAGGAAACCCTGAGAGACCCTTAGTTTGTACTGAGGGTACTGAGGAAACCCTGAGAGACCCTTAGTTTGCACTGAGGGTACTGAGGAAACCCTGAGAGACCCTTAGTTTGTACTGAGGGTACTGAGGAAACCCTGAGAGACCCTTAGTTTGTACTGAGGGTACTGAGGAAACCCTGAGAGATCATGAGGTCGGCACTGAGGGTACTGAGGAAACCCTGAGAGACTCTGAGGTTGGCACTGAGGGTACTGAGGAAACCCTGAGAGACCCTTAGTTTGCACTGAGGGTACTGAGGAAACCCTGAGAGACTCTGAGGTTGGCACTGAGGGTACTGAGGAAACCCTGAGAGACCCTTTTTTTGCACTGAGGGTACTGAGGAAACCCTGAGAGACTCTGAGGTTGGCACTGAGGGTACTGAGGAAACCCTGAGAGACCCTTAGTTTGCACTGAGGGTACTGAGGAAACCCTGAGAGACCCTTAGTTTGCACTGAGGGTACTGAGGAAACCCTGAGAGACCCTTAGTTTGCACTGAGGGTACTGAGGAAACCCTGAGAGACTCTGAGGTTGGCACTGAGGGTACTGAGGAAACCCTGAGAGACCCTTAGTTTGCACTGAGGGTACTGAGGAAACCCTGAGAGACTCTGAGGTTGGCACTGAGGGTACTGAGGAAACCCAGAGAGACTCTGAGGTTGGCACTGAGGGTACTGAGGAAACCCTGAGAGACCCTTAGTTTGCACTGAGGGTACTGAGGAAACCCTGAGAGACCCTTAGTTTGTACTGAGGGTACTGAGGAAACCCTGAGAGACCCTTAGTTTGTACTGAGGGTACTGAGGAAACCCTGAGAGACCCTTAGTTTGTACTGAGGGTACTGAGGAAACCCTGAGAGACCCTTAGTTTGCACTGAGGGTACTGAGGAAACCCTGAGAGACCCTTAGTTTGTACTGAGGGTACTGAGGAAACCCTGAGAGACCCTTAGTTTGTACTGAGGGTACTGAGGAAACCCTGAGAGATCATGAGGTCGGCACTGAGGGTACTGAGGAAACCCTGAGAGACTCTGAGGTTGGCACTGAGGGTACTGAGGAAACCCTGAGAGACCCTTAGTTTGCACTGAGGGTACTGAGGAAACCCTGAGAGACTCTGAGGTTGGCACTGAGGGTACTGAGGAAACCCTGAGAGACCCTTAGTTTGCACTGAGGGTACTGAGGAAACCCTGAGAGACTCTGAGGTTGGCACTGAGGGTACTGAGGAAACCCTGAGAGACCCTTAGTTTGCACTGAGGGTACTGAGGAAACCCTGAGAGACCCTTAGTTTGCACTGAGGGTACTGAGGAAACCCTGAGAGACCCTTAGTTTGCACTGAGGGTACTGAGGAAACCCTGAGAGACTCTGAGGTTGGCACTGAGGGTACTGAGGAAACCCTGAGAGACCCTTAGTTTGCACTGAGGGTACTGAGGAAACCCTGAGAGACTCTGAGGTTGGCACTGAGGGTACTGAGGAAACCCAGAGAGACTCTGAGGTTGGCACTGAGGGTACTGAGGAAACCCTGAGAGACCCTTAGTTTGCACTGAGGGTACTGAGGAAACCCTGAGAGACTCTGAGGTTGGCACTGAGGGTACTGAGGAAACCCTGAAAGACCCTGAAGACGGCATTTAATACGAAAAATTTAAAATTACTTCCAGTATGTAATGTTTGGCGTCATCTTCATTAAATATAAACATGATCAACTTATTTATGCATAGTTATAGGCTTTATTGCTGCAGTTGCATGTGATTAGATTTGTGCTCATTTTAATCGTATATTAAATAAATTAAATTAAGTTTAAATTAAGGGAAAATCCAGAAACACAGATAATCAGTATGTATTCTCTACTTACAAGTACATGTACAATATACATGCATACTTGTTTTACATGCGACAAAGGAGGGCCACGTGTTTTACTAAATTTATTTTTTTCAAAATTCACCATGAGGCGTTCACTTTTAAAGTATGCTTCCGATATGATACTACAGAAGTCGGTCGTTAAAGGTAATGCTTTTAAAGCATAATCATTTTTATATCACTTTAGTTGCCCTAACAAAACATATTTGATTAATGCGTAATCATAGATTCCAATTACACGTGTATTTCTAATTTTAAACAAGTGAAATCTTTTGTTTTGATTTATCACATTGCATATTTTTGTATCATTTGAAAAACCTTTAACCTATTGTGGCAATATATTTAAGCAAGAACATTGTGGCAACGCACTTTGAAAAAATTACGCACTTTGAAAATTTTTTTCAAAGTGCGTTAAATTAAAGAGAAATTGATTCCAGAAAAACCAAAAATGTATTATGTACCTGCACACAAAAGAGACATTGCATCGTTTATCATACACATAACTTTTTAAGTATGGACTTCGAATCAGAAACAAGACAATCAATGATCAAAATGAAATTAAAATGTGTGTACTTTTTTTTCGAAATTAGAAATTAACACATGATTTTAAGCACCAGCTATATCCCTGTTTACTAGTAGTTTTAAACAGGTAAAATATATTTGTACAGTGTATAATAATAATAATAGTTTTATTTCCAATTTTGGGCCCAGAGGGCATACAAGATTATAGTTATTAGAGAGAAATTTCTAAAAGAGAGATTCTACATACAAAATAGTTCATACACATACATGAACATGTAACATGTATATGTAACATGTAACATGTATATGTAACATGTAACATGTATATGTGAAAGAGCGATAGAGAGATATACAGAGAGAGACAGGGTAAGAGAAAGAGAGAGAGAGAGAGAGAGAGAGAGAGAGAGAGAGAGAGAGAGAGAGAGATGAATAGAGAGAGAAGGAAACAGAGATAGTAGAGAGGCTCTTTTTGAAAATTTGAAATTAATACATGATTTTAAACACTGGTCATATTATCGCACACTAGTATTTATAAACACGTATAAAGTATTTTTGCATATAATAGAGAGAGAGAGAGAGAGAGAGAGAGAGAGAGAGAGAGAGAGAGAGAGAGAGATGAATTTCATGATTAAAATTAAATATGAGTTAGCGTTTAGAGTTTAAAAGATATTGCGAAAAATTGTTTGCTGCATTTGAAGCGCTTTTTTACATAATGATGTTCAATCTGCTACATTATTCAAACTATAGTTCGCTGTCTTATCTCAGGTGAAGTTTTGTTCTCGTCAGTTAACAAAAGCTACAATAGTTACAGACGTAATAATTTAACTATGACCTTCTATTAAAATTATACAGCTTTATAAAGACCTCAAAATTCCCTTTACCCTCTCTCGGCATATCCAGTGACAAGAAATATCAAAATTTAATGGAGTGGAAAATATTTCTATTATCAGGAATTTCAACATATTTGAAAAAAAAAAAACCTTCTACAAGCATGGACCTTAAAAAGCATTGCCAATTTTACTAATTTATGCTGGCTGTAATGTAGATAAAGGCTGGTTATCTTATTTAATAGGAATAGGGTGCAGGCAATTGACTTCACTTTTGAATGTTGGGGGGGGGGGGGGGCAGCCTCATCAAAATATATTGACTAGCAAAGAAAAGGAGGGGGTGGGTGGGATAAAACAACTTCGCAAAAACGTGCAACTCCATATCGGGGGAGGGGGGTATCATTACATGTATTTATATATTTCAGTTTAATTTCTTACATGCTCCCAAAAAGTAAGGGGGGACTCCAATGCCTCCCATGCCTCCTAACCCCCCTACCCCCAACCCCTCCCCCTAAAGTTGCATGCCAGAGATGTACGTGTTCAAGCATGCATGTACAGAAACAAAAAATGGAAATTTGGAGCCTTTGTCAATGATTAAGATTGAAAGAACAAGTTTAAAACGTGTTAGTATGAAACAGTGTTTTAATATTGCTAACAATATATTTTTTTCCTACATTGCAATACACAAACATCATTCTTAGACTGAAATTGACACACTGACACTCCTGCAAGGTACAAGCTATTTCGTTTGTGATTTGATATAGATGATTTGATGCTTTGATCTTGTGATTTGATATAGATGATTCAAGTTTTTAGCAACATAAACTTGACAAACCAAAGGACGGTATCTTTAAAATAATTGAAATACGGTTTACGTTTATTTTTTTTTAATTGGTTTAACTTAATTAAAAGAACTCTCAAACTTTCAAATTTTAAAACAGAGATACTGATTTAGAAAATATATAATAATAAAGTAACCTCATCATTAATCTACCTTTTAAAGCTACATAATCCTAACATATTAAAACAATTTAATGAATCAACTTCATTAAAATTGTATTTTTAATACATGTTACTAATAAATGCATATAATGCATATAAAAAAAATTAACTACATCTATTTTTCAAAATTTTGAAATAGTTCAAATATTGTTTCGGGTACCTGTACCTGTAACACTACAGTATTAAAATCTTTGATACTGTTTGCTACTTTCTAGTTTTTCTACATAATTATATACACAACAGAGATTTTCAGTTGAATCCATTTGCGACAATTTCACAACTGTAATATTATATAAATAGTGCCTGTTTGGGAGGGTAACAGTTGAAATTGACACCCCGAGAAAACCATTGTCAACCGACGCGAAGCGGAGGTTGACAATGGTTTTCGAGCGGTGTTGATTTCAACTGTTACCCTCCCAAACAGGCACTATTTATTTTATTATACTGAATGTCTTAATTTTAGAGAAAATTTTACTGCTCTTATATAGAAATGACGTGAATTTTACGGCGAACTGTACGCGCATAATTTACGCGCATGTAAGAATTCGTTGTGTTACCGGTTGCGGTTACGCTGAGGGTAATAGAACGGATTATCAACTGCGTTTAAACCAATCAGATTTCGGTATTTAACATGAAAGTATAATAAATTTTAATTATTGCCTCCGGTACCTGTTCATTACATGCAACAAA
This sequence comes from Magallana ariakensis, assembly GCA_020458035.1. NCBI lineage: Eukaryota > Metazoa > Mollusca > Bivalvia > Ostreida > Ostreidae > Magallana > Magallana ariakensis. The sequence continues at coordinate 64,059,126 of CM035811.1, forward strand.
CTCGCGCGTGTATATCTCGTATATTCTGTGTTAGTTCCAGTGTTTTTCTGATCATAAGAAACAAAAGAATCGCTAATTGATATACACCCCGAAAGTTTCAGTAGAAGATACTATGCAGCATTTAAGAAAAATAGTACAGTAGATATTACTTTTAAATTACCATTGATTAAATTAGATACTTTTTCAATAACAAATTCCTTTTGTTTATTGTAAAAGAATAAAAATCGTTGTTGTCGTTTTAAGAAAAAATTAAGTGATCCATTTGAAAATAGAAAAGTAACATGTATATGTACATTCAATTCAATGTAGCCATATGATGATATAAATAGGTGGCACGATACATTGTTTAACACAATTCAATGTAGCCATATGATAATATAAATAGGTGGCACGATACATTGTTTAACACAATTCAATGTAGCCAGGGCACAGGAACTCTGTAACTGTAATTTTCTAACTTCCCATTCAGCAAAAAACTTTATATCACTCCTTATAAGGCCTATCCTCAATATCTGAGGAAACGTACTAGTCAGAACGTGAAAAATATTTTACATATTGGTCTTTCTGAGATTTTAACCCTTACACCTTTCATATTTTGCATATTGTTTATGATTTTTAAGGTTTTTACACCTTTACTTCTCCAGCTCCCTGTAATGGGTTAACATTTCTTACCGTGTGCTTGTTGCACCTTGCCATGTCAGGAACTTACCATTGTACGTAGAGTTTATTATTTCTCATCCACCTACTTTTCGTGTTATTTTACCTCCTGTCTGTAACTTGCAATTTTACTGTGTAAAGTAAACACACCAATCAAAGCCGCAAATTTCCCAACTTACTTCTAATTATCATGTTCTTAACATATCGCATGCCAATTTCAATAAAATATAATCATTAAACATAGCTAATCTGGGTTACAAAGCTCACCGAGGCAAGACATCATTTTTATTAAACCATCTTTAATATATTATTTAAGGAATAAGGAATCATTTTTTGAGTATTATGAGGTGATAATCTTGGTCGGGGCGTGAGCAAATCCATTAAAGGCTTTATGATAGATTTGAACACCCCCAGACCGAAATTATCACCTCATAATATTCAAAGAATGATTCTTTATTACTTTTTAAATATAATTTTCAGCCATTGTACGATTAAATATTTAAATATAAATAAGCAAACCCTGCTGGCGCCCAAATTATATGTCATTTGAAGTTATTGGACTGTTTAGTACAAAATCGATATGTAGTGTTATCACAGGCAAAGACACTGAAAAATGTAAATATATAAAAACCATAGTTAATGATTTGCGATAAAATAATGGATTCTGTAGTGGGGTTTGACCATCCGTACCGTGTGCAGGTTGCACATTTACATGTCAGAAACCTAACGGTGTATAGTTTACTTTGTCTCATTCACCTACTTTTCTTGTTATTTTACCTCCGGTCTGTAACTTGCAATTTCACTGTATGAAGTCAACACAACAGTCATAGTCTCAAGTTTCGCAGTTTACTTCTGATTCTCATGTACCTAACATTAGGGGCCTACATACATACTATATTGCATACATGTTTCAATTTCAACAAGAGACATCCCCATACTAATGATAATCATTAAACATAGGTAATCACAGATTACAAAGCTCATCAAAACGAGGCATCACCTTTATGATAACATTTTTATCATGTAATATAACAATCACAGTTAATGATCTTTAATAGAATTTTGGATAGTGTGATTTGACGCTATATAGAATATCATTATTCAAAATTGTATGACAATCATATTATATGTAAATTTCATACTCAATTTGTTTCATATAAAAGAATACTGGATCATATCATACAATACAATACCATAGGAATCATGATATCATTTGAGTGAGAAAGAGCAAGGTTTTTTTTAGCATCCTTGATAATGATGATCAGGCTCTGTATCTGAAGCAAGCCTTTTGTTTCAAATCCAAAGATACATACTTCTTGAAAGTTAGCTTTTTACCAACAGTCAAATTACCTAAAGAAAATTACATCTGTTCCAACATCAAGATAATCAAGATCAAAATATACATCTGAAGCTACCTCTATTTAAACATTTATAGTTATATTAATTGTTTAAGTCTGACGAAATATGAGCAGAATTTACTTAATTTTATAACGAGTCCCGACACATTTTGAGTTTTTCTCTAACCAGCTCCAAAACCTTAACCTCATCCAGCATCCAAAACCTATGGCTCTGATTCATCAATAAAGCATGTCAGGTGCATGAGTATCATAAGCAATCATGCAAGTTTAGTGAAGTTAGGACCAGTGGTAAGTAAGATATAGTCATCAAAGGTCACCTGCTCCAAAAACTTTAACCTGCTCTAAAAACCTTAACCTCCTCCATCATCTGAAATCTATGGCCCAGATTCAGTATCTAAGTCTTTTAAGTCCATAAGTATGTCAAGATGCACAATCCAGTCAAGTTTGGCGACGATAGGACAAGTAATAAGTTTTAAAGTACAGAACCCCTAAACTTTAACGAGGTCCGGACGCCGACGCAGGGGATATAGCATAAGCTTCCCACGACTTTGTCTCGGTGAGCAAAAATCATTTCATGAATTTTAGCAACACTTAATAGCGTTCAAGTACAGTTATTCTCAACTTTACAATGATATTGACGTGTCCGGAAAATTTATCTGACACTTTCCCTTGTACTGGTAATTTTGTTTATTTTATATGGATGATCAACAATCAATTTACGGAGAGAGAGAGAGAGAGAGAGAGAGAGAGAGAGAGAGAGAGAGAGAGAGAGAGAGAGATTTGAATAAATATAAACAATAAAATGGTTGCCAATGGTTTAACTGTCAATGTAATTAAAAGACATGTCAGAATATGTACCAATGTATATTTTTTCAAAATTTTGGAACGCGCTGTTGCTTTTCCAATATTAAATGTTATAGAGTAAGTTGATTTTTGCGGTATAACAAAGAACAAATGGAATATAAAAATTTAGCATTTATATGTTTTAGCCAGCCAACTTTCAAAATCGTCATTTTTTTCAAAATAGTTGAAATAGGCACTATATAATTAAAAACTATTTTTAAAAATGGGTTTCAATGCACAAAGAAAACAGAGTTTTACCTTGAATACTATGCTTTGTTCTTTTGTTTCGTAAACTATTGTGCAAGCACGAAATTGTATGCAAAAAATATGGAACAGTATAATGCATCTTTATCCACTTTATCATTTAGACATTTAGACATGGCGTCTGCTGGGCTACTATGTGGATATGTAATTAATATGTAGAAACATTTATATTAAATAATCTAAATCAACTTCTCCTATAAGTACGCAATGTTCTTAAGAGAGGTGGTTGATCGTGGCCGTTTTTATGCCATATTGATGTCCATTAAATAAGAGCTCTGACAAAGAAAAAAAAATCATGATTTAGCTTTATTTCTCTTCTAAAACATGTATTTTGTATGTTTTTTAATGTTTTCTCGCCATTTTATTTGTTCCCTCGATTCGCTCGGCATTAATCTCATGGTATTTGTAAAAAAAATATCAACACATACATACTTCGTGCAAATGTTGTGCGCCAAGTAGAGCAAAACAGCGAAAAATCAGTCTTGGCGATGCATAAAATCATCTTCGTTTCACTATATGTCTTTATTGTTAAAAATGTAAAACATATTTTAATACCATAGAAGATATAAAGGATGAAAACTAATTGATCGATTTTGCGTGATTATTTTTAGTTAAAGTAGAAAATGACGACATTAGGTTTTTCCTTGTTAATCCTTTAACCTTTTTGATATCTCCGGAAATTCTACTTTTTTCAAAACGTAGAGAAATGCAAAAGAAGAAAAAAAAAGTTTTAAATTGTATTGTATTATTTACAATCAGTTAATGGAGTGAACTCCCCCCCCCCCCCGCAAATGCTGATCTACAAACGAAATAGCCACAACTGAAATATCGTTCTTTCTTAATCAAAAATCAATATTTTTGCTAACGTAAATGCTGATTTACAAACAAGAACTGTTTGTCGGTGTAGTGATGGTGTTATGTGGTTGTTATGGACAGGTTGCCCCTCTTCACCCAGTACAGACCGACATCTGTTACCATGGTTACACCAACATCTGGGAGTCTTGTAGCGGCTGGTTCTATCGGTATTGTGGTCCTCGCAGGTAAGACAATTAAAAATGTAAATAATTTTCTTATTTTTCATAAATCATATAAAAATGTTGGCGTTTTATTTTGTAAGCAAGTGTAGCAATGGCGGTAAGAGCTGAATTGAAGAATTATAACTGCGGAAAAAAACTCCAAGAACAGGAGCAGTCTTTTAATATTGAAAAAAGAAGGTAGGTATATTTTTTATTTTTGATCTCGAAAAGAAAAATTCAAAAATAATTTTTATTAACGTGGGTGTAATAAAAAGATCTTCAAATTTTAACATAATTTCATTAGGCAACTTTAAGAAAAAAAGATAAACATTGAAAATATTGGAAGATATGATACTTGAATTAATTTTGGGGAAAAATGATAAGCTGACTGGTTTTATTTGGAAAACTTTAGTACGAACATGTATTAACATGCTCAATGATCATAGACGTGGTTTGTTGTTTCTATATACATAAAACTTCATCCGACTCGTATAAGACTTGACACGCCATATTTCTGTTTGGTAGTCTTTCTTTTATCAGTTTCTATATACACGTATGCTTTTGACTTCTTTACAGCTCGAGATAATTCGCTGTATAATTTTAACTATGTGGACAAATAGCACATTACACACTTCGCCATTTAATCGGTCGCTATGAAAATATCAAAAGTATGCACCTACATCTCGCCAGAATTAAGTAAAAGCTAATGCACATGTCAATGTAAACAAAATATGAACACAAAACAACAAACTAAGACATTAATAAAACGCAATAGTTTCAAAAAGTTGGCCAAGATTGTTATTTGTTTAATTATGTTTAACGAATACGACATGTAAATATAGACGTACGTGTGCTGATATCAGTACATATAAGTACAGGACAACTTCTAAAGCGTATTGCCATTGACAAGTCAAACTTATTTTGATTTTTTGATATTTGTACAAAGTGTGTTAAAAAATTGAAACCGGAGCAATTTTGCTTGGCAACAAATTGATTATATGTTCAGTCGTTCATATATTTAATAATCGATATTTTTTAAGAACAAGTTTTAATTTTACTTTATGAGGTGTACAAAAAATGAAAATGAAGTTTGAAATTATTAATAAATTCACCATTTTTAGGGCTACAATTTTTAGATGCTGTATTTGAAAGAAAGGATTATCCATGCACACGTGTTTTCTTACAAAATTACAAACATCTGCATTTAGATATACGTCTTCGATTTTATTTCCTTTCCAGAGGTTGAAAAACATTTGAAGGAGGCTAAAGAAGTGCTTTACGGAAGCCCATTTAGGACCTATCAAAAAATATTTTTGAATTTGATATAACGAATTCTTGAATTTAAATCGTTTTAACAAATTGTAGAATCCGTAATAACGAATTAAATTTGTTCGTTATATCAAATTCAAAAATATTTTTTGATAGGTCCTAAATGGGCTTCCGTAGTGCTTCAACTGAATAGGGATAAATAAATGGGTGTGTACACACATGTTTTAATGATATTCAATCATGTCATGATAAAATAAAACTTGTGCTTCTTTGCAGTAAAATTAAGATGTTGATATTTTGATATGAAACTATTAGTATACATTAAAAAAGAAAATGCAACTCATGAAAATTCGTATGTGCCGTAATAATTACTGAAATGAAAAAAAACTAACAAATTAAAAAACCCATTGAGGACTATTTTTGAAAGTTTTATCTCTGTTCTAATTGACAATTTAAACAATAATACTTGTGTATACAATTTCAGTTATAGTCGCCTGTCTCCAACATTTACAAATTGGTCAGAAAAAAATATTTGTTAGATTAAGATTTGTTATGCTATCTTATAAAATAAAAGATTAACAAAATGTCTTACCCCGTTATTATTGATACACATATCGTAATCACGAAAGTGCTATTTAGTTCCTTTGATACACATTTCCAATCAAACAAAGAGCACATACAAGCATCTTTAAGCTGTGTTCATTTTTTAAAAATTTTTATTCACACCCTTTACCAACATTTACCTTCTAAACAGAAATTGACCAATTTTCGGGGGAGTTTGGAATGTAATTCCATATTCAGTATTGTCGCTTTTGCTAACAAGAATCAAGAGGCGACAATGATCTGTTTAAAAATTCTTTAAAGCTTGTCAGACCCCTGGATATTTCTTACATCCGGTTCTTGACTGTATTGGAATTATCATAGGCCCACGAAATGCCGAGCAGTGGGCCACCCGGTGTGCAGAGGATGGTAGGAAACTTATTCTGATAAAATCGGCGTCGGAAAACCAGGATTTGACTAATTTGATACGTAAGCAGTCTGCAGGTATCATTATCATTAAGAAGTTAAATGAAAACCTTGATAATACATCACAGAGTCACTTGAATAGTAACAGTGGGAATAAAAAAAAATCCCAGTTCCATGCAATCCTGTTATTCTGTGGGAAAAATATTTTTCTTAGATTGTAGAAAATAGCCGATAAATAATCCAGAAAACTAAAGGTGTACGCATTTTTACTATCAGGGTTTTTTTTAAAGTTAAACTTTTATGAAAACCAAATGTAGACAAATTTAAAAAAAGCTATAAATATAACACGATTAAAGTGTGCCAAAAAGAAATTGAAAAAAGTCCCATGTTTCCTCCTAATTTTGAATGTTCCTTGCTTTATGCAGTAAATTTCTCAGACCGTATGGTTATACAAGGCAGAAGGAAGGGAGACTATATCCAGCCCCTGGATGACGGAAGACGGACAACCGCTCCCCTACATCTGCCAGTTTGAGAGTGTAGAAAACGATCCAAATACTCTTCATATCGCCATAAAGTCTAATGGAAAATGGTATAAAGAACACGCTAATTTGGCTCTTCGCTTTGCTATTTGTGAAATAGAGACATGATACCGAATAATGGAAGTCTATTCTTTTTTTTAGAATTGCAAAATAAAAATATTTAAAGTGCTTTTGTTTATTTTTATAGCGCATGAAATATTTATTAAATAGTTACGAAGGTTGTTCGGAAATTATTGAGACAACACGAATAATTCCCTTTCTAATTCACAAAATTGGCATAAACATTGAGGAAACCCCAACCAATAATTAAACAAAGAATATTAAAAGAACATTTAATATTTTGTTTATGACGGTAGGTGAACAAGTCGGTAGTTGAGATACCCGGCGCAGGTATAAACACGGAGAATAAAAACTTTAAGATCTATCTTCTAAGTGTCCGTAGACTTACAGTTAATAATAAAAGAAATTAAATTGAATATTTTCATTTTGCTATTTATTGTGACTAACTTTTGATCCAAGTTTCACTAATGTTCGAGATGAAATACAAATATGGTACAAATATATTTACCAAGCAATAGAAATCTGAAAACGGCGTCATATTGAATTTTGACGTCAATGCGGCGCAGCAAATATACATCAAATTGGAGGACATCTCAGAAGAAAACCTTTGAAGACAATGCAATTGCTTAAATAAAAAACATACGGTGGCAAGGAATAAAGAGCTTTAGTTTATCGTCTTTTTGCCCTGTTTCAGTTTTTCAATTTGTTTAACTAGAATTAAAAAAAGGGACTAAATATCAAGTACTTTTTACACACTAACTGATTTCAACAGTTCTTAAATAAGAAAAAAACGACTATAGGAGACATTTCTCAGTAATTTGACTTTCGGGTAATAATTGCTCAATTCCCCCCCCCCCCCCAAGAATTGAGAGAATATGTAAATGTTGACATCTTGAAAGGAAAACATATTTTAATCACACGGCTGGAGGCATATGCAAATGAGATTAATATAATAAGTGAAAGCCAAACTGGTTTCCGAAAAGGCTATTCTACCCAAGATAATGTATTAACTCTACAGTTTTTATCAGAAACCCTTATGAAACAGAAAAAAGAAATTATTTTGTGATTTCATTGATTTTAAGCAAGCATTTGACAGTATATAGAGAAGTAGTTTATGGTACAACATGTCAAAAAATGGTATTACTGGAAATTTGTTTGTTTATATTAAAAATGTGTATCAGGGTATTAAATCTCTTAATAGTATGGATGGTATCACATCAGTCTGATTTTATAAGCTGCAATGTTGGAGTTCGCCAAGGCGAAAATTTATCTCCATTTTTGTTTTCATTATATATCAGTGATTTGGAGAATTTCTTATTAGATAAAAACATCGAAGGTCTTAAGAGTATTTTTGATGCTATAGAAAACGAATTATTTTTGTATATGAAGCTTTTTATCCTTTTTTTATGCTGATGATACTGTAATTATTGCTGAGATTGCCGAGGATCTCCAAAATGCACTAAACGAATTTTATCTATATTGTAGTCAATGGAAGTTACAAGTCAATACTGAAAAAACAAAAATTTTAATGTTTTCAAAAGGCCCTTTGCCAAAACATGTGTTTCATTACAATAAGGTTGCTATAGAAAATGTCAAAGATTTTAAATATCTGGGTATTATTTTTTCAAGAACAGGATCATTTGCTAAAGCTAAAAAACGTTTGTGTGAACAAGCACAGAAAGCAATGTACAGTGTTTTTAGAAAAATAAGACAATTTAATTTACCAGTCGATTGTTAGTTTGACTTTGACAAAATTGTAGTTTCAGTATTATCGTATGGGTGTGAAATTTGGGGTTACGAAAATATAGAAGTTATTGAACGTGTACATTTGAAATTCTTAAAACATGTTTTTAACTTAAAAAGTAGTAAACCATCCTACATGGTTAAGAGGGAGACAGGTCGTTTCCCTTTATGTATCAATGCATATAGTTACCAGAATAATTTCCTACTGGTCAAAATTATTTACAAACTCTGAAAGCAAAATTGTATCTGTTTTTTATAAGTTTTTGGTCTTGCAATATCAAAGGGGAAATATGTCAAACTCCTGGATTGCATGTGTTAAAAATAGTTTAGATATGTGTGTTTTTTCAAATTGCAATGTCAAAGGGGAAATATGTCAAACTCCTGGATTGCATATGTTAAAAATATTTTAGATATGCGTGGTTTTTCATATATTTGGTCTGCACAAAATGCTGTAAATGTAAAGTGGATTTCTGCAGTTATAAAACAAAGGGTACAAGACCAATATATCCAAAAATGGATATATTTATAAACATTTATAAAATGTACTTCTGACTTTTGAACTGTATATACTGATTGACCTCATTCACCATTTCATGGTGTGAGTGAATAAACTGAATTGAATTGAATTGAGCAGCTACAGGGTTCAAAGTGAATGCGTTAAAGAACATAGAGACACGTGTGATTGTAAGTATATGCCCTCTACTGTGAGAAACAGACCACCTCATTATGTGTTCAGCATTGTTTCCACGATAATAGTAATGCAACACTGTTTTTAATGTTGATGTTGCGCTGACCAGTAATCTATTACTATACATTACAACGTTCACATTACAGGTCGCTAAAGCCTGTTGACAGCTTGGTCTATGGTGGAGTAAGGTAGACTTATCTGACAATATTCTTTGTTTTCCCTGAATCAAGACATATGAAACAAAACGTTTTAATGACAGGAATCACTGTTACAAAATAAGAGAGATAAAAGAGACAAAGGGAGAAAGAAAAGAAGATTTTAAACATATTTTATTGAAGACATGATCAATAAACCGAAGTAACCATGGATTTTTTATCTATGAATTTTTGACAGGGCATCAAAAGAAACATATTCGTAGTCCATTGAGTAATTATCTGAATATTTTAGCACTACATGAGCATAAATCGACAACAATGAAAAAGGTTTAACTCGATCCCTACCAATGGTTTGTGGCAATCGATGACAATATTAGAAATTGTCAGGTTTAAATTTGAAGAGTATTAAGTTTTTTCTGTAGAATATCACAAACTTTAGACTGTCCCAAGATGTTTATGCAGCACATTTCGACGATTTTTGATAGAAATAAACATACCTGTGAAAGAATTGCAACTGAAAAGATGAAACGGAAAATATCCAAGATAATTTCATTCACACATTATCATTTTTCACTCGGAAAAATTAACAGGAACGAAAATTGATATCTTATGGAGATTTATAATGGCGAATGTTGACATCTTTTCGCCATTCGGAAGTCACTCGGAATACCTCACACAATTTTTTAACGTTATCATCCGGGTCTTTTGAAACAAAAAATTTCTGTAGACATAACATTTTTTAGCCGTGTATTGAAACCTGATAAGTTAGATGGGGCGTTTTAAAGGAGAAATGTTGGAAATTTTTCATACTTTTGAATGAACATCATTTGAACCCTGAGGTACTTACAAATATCGAGTGATTAGGCAAAATGATCCAGAATGGAAAAAAACGAAGATTTCTGTAGATCAATTTTATTTGACATTTTTTTTAAATCGGGTCTCATGCAATTGCGACTTCATAAACATATTTGGTAGAACAGTCAAAAAAACCGAAAATATACACGATGTTCTAATGTTCTTCCACTTGTACGCATGGCCCGAGGAGATTCGTATGGGTTCTTATGTTTCACAAACAGCTTCACAATAGAATGTACTTGGGAACTCGCTTCTCCATTTGCCTTCAAATGTAAAGGCGAGGCGTAGAGTCCCAGCTGTGTTCGTTGGCCCTTCAAATTCACCAGTGTATGGGAGCAGCTGTCCGTCCTCCGTTAACCATGGACTTGCGGCAGTCTCTCTTCTGCCTTGGATTACCAAACGAGAAACACTATTCTCCGCTAAAAACAAGGTAAACTCGAAATAAAAAAAACCGTGTGCTTAACCTTCTTCAATGTCTTATTTTGATTTTGGTTTGCATCTGCCGTTAATTTTTTTTACCTTAGATTGGCAATATTCCTTTTAATTTTAATAAGGTTTCAGAGTGAAAATGCACACCACGCCATATACATGTATTTACCAATTGTTCGTAAGGTATTTGTTTCTATCTGAGAAATTTACCCCCATCTTTTATTATATAAATGGAGATGACAAGTTGCAATATTAAATATTAGCCAATTGTATTGTATTCTATTTAGTTTTATGTGTATAAAATTTCCCACGTACTGTTTAGTTTTTATTTGTATTGCAATACTTCCCATTTGTACAATAACATTTTTTTTTATAAGATAATTTGATTTTCTGCAAATATATTCTTTTGAACGTGTTTAATATTTGGCGGATACTGACATATCAGCAAGTCACCTTTGATTTGATTTACCGTTTCTCTCTCTCTCTCTCTCTCTCTCTCTCTCTCTCTCTCTCTCTCTCTCTCTATATATATAGTATGATTTCATTTTGGATACTTATTTTTTAAATTTTTTTTTTAAACTGTACCGGTTTTTTTGTTTTATTGAAAAATTAAACATAATTATATAAATGCCATTTACCTATGTACTTGATTTAGCTGAAGACGCTAGCCGCCAAAAAAGCTAACTAGAATACTAAGCAAAATGTAATACGTTTACAGTTTATTGTAAACTTTTCATTTGTTTTGTATGATTTTTTTTTTATTATTTGGTTTGTTTAACTTGGTTTGTAACGATTGATTCCATTGTTTTAGTATATGTTATATTGATGAGGTTCTTGCGAGGTCTATCAGATGGTTTACACTGTTAACGATCTATGCCATTTTTTTTCTCTCACGATATTGTGAAATGGCAGAAAAAGTTTATAAAAGATAATTTGTCTATGAGTAGTAAGAACATTACTAAGATGACTTGTACTCATGGTATCACTGGTGTCTTCACCTCGTTCAACGTTGAAATTTAAGAGGATTGATAGTAAAAATTTAAAGAATACTGATTCAGAGACCTGTAACTAAAAGTTATCAATACAGTTACATGTAGTGGCTGTAAAGATTGATCAAATGAATGTTACCACCAGGAAAATGTCTCGGCAAAGAAGCCTGAGCCGGTTTTTAACAAAGCCATCGCTAAGTTAGAATCGCATAGCCAATAATGTAAGTGAATCGTACTGTAAGGCGGTACAGTTATACTTATTTCGAAACTTAACAAGACGAAATAGTTTCAATTCAACCAAATATTAAAAAAGTAGTTTATTGTGCGTTAATTATGCGACGTCCTGATGGCTCTTTCGTCGTTCTATATCCAATTTAGCCCAGCTACAATTTTAAAAATTACGTGCAAAATATATAGACCGATAACCTAGTGTAATCTATACAAATATCTTACTCATGCTCTGTTCGATAAAAGACAGTATTTAACCGATAGAATACTTCGTACCACCAACAAAAATTACTGAAAAAATACTCAATAAATGAAAGCTTGCACGATACAATGAAAATCAAACAAAGCAAACGAGAAGTTGAGCAATGTTAATGGAAATTGTCCTGAAAAACATAGATATAATCAATGTTATATTTTAACCTAATATTTGCAGACAGCTTACCCATCAAATCAACCAGGGCTTGGTTTTCAGCTGCCGAGTTTATCAGAATAAGTTTCGCGCCGTCTTCAGCGCACTTGTCCACCCATTGCTCGGTACTGAGAGCGAAGAGGGTCGGGTTCAACTTGTACAACCGGATACAGCCAAGAACCGGATGAACAGTATACCAAGGTGTCTTACAGGAAACAGTGTCCTCTAAAATAAGACGAGTTTTAATTTTAGTCACTATCTAAAACAGTCAGCACGTAAATAACGAATATATTGTATCTATTCAAATTCTCCAAAGAATCAGTCAGTCCTTCCTCAGAAGCTTACTCTAAGGATCAATTAAAGATCAAGTGTTAACGATTAAACAAGTCAAGTAATAAGGTTGTGTTCTATGATTATGCAAACAAAACCCGAAAAACGCACGCCTGATTATGGCGTGTGGGATGTGATTTGTCTTTTTATTCTATATGACGGACAAAAGAATAACGGGAACAAACACTTTTAATTGAAAACCCTATCATATTTAAGATGGATGATTATTAAGCAAATATTTAAATGGTACGTATAGTAATGATGATCGTATAGTATTAAAAATATAATAATAATGTTGAGAAATTTTTATCAATGAAGTCAATTTTTAAACTTGTATACATACCACTCAATTCGTCCTTAATCAGTTGAAGCTCTTCCTCAACCGCCTTCAATTTGTTTTCAACTTCTAAAGAAAAGTTCTAACTATTAAGTTATTAAGTTTACAAGTGAAAAAATTAACAGTGTTTCAAAATTTAATAAAACTATGTATGTTCTACTGTACTATGATACGAACATCGCTTTTAATAAAATAGAAAATTAAAAAACCCTCATGGGAATTAGATAGCTCCGATATTGTTAACTTGATAAATGGTACATAAACTACATTTGTAGTACTTTACTTTGATGTAAACTGATTCTTTAATGTAAAAAAAAAATTGTTCTAGAAAAATATTCAGTTGGTATTTGTCATCATATTTTAACCAACAAATGAATCCGTTAAGTCTACAGTTTTACTCTCCGAGATAAATTTTACGTAACAAAATCATACATTTTAATATTTCACAATGTATACAACATTTTGAGTCAATGATGTCATAGCAAAAATAAACAAATTTTGATCTGATGGTCATTTTATATCATCCAAGTAAATTATGTAAATCTTCTGTGGTCCTAACTCAAAAGTAACTGTAACCAGTAACCTGTAAACTGTTTCCAACGGAAGACCTTATAGTTTTCGTACTGTTTCTTATTAGGGTCTTCCGTTTCCAACGGAAAACCCTCTTGTTATTCTATTGTTTCTTTTTATTATTATTAGGGTCTTCCGTTTTCAACGGCCCTAACCTACCCCAGGGGGTCATAATTTTCACAACTGTGAATCTACACTACCTGAGGATGCTGCCACATAAGTTTCAGCTTTCCTGGCCAAATGGTTCTTGAGAAAAAGATTTTAAAAGATTTACTCTATATAGTCCTAAGTAAAAATTCGACCCCCATTGTGGCCCCACCCTATCCCCAGGGGTCATGATTTTCACAACTTTGAAACTACACTACCTGAGGATGCTTCCACATAAGTTTCAGCTTTCATATGGTTCTTGAGAAGAGTTTTGAAAATTTCTCAAAATTTTTCAATAATTTCTAACTATCTCCCCTTGAAAAAGTGCCAAGTTTCGTTGACATTGACCCGATGGTTCTGGAGAAGATGTTGAAAATGTGAAAAGTTTACAGACAGACGGACAGACGGACAAACGGACGACAGACAAAATGTGATCAGAAAAGCTCACTTGAATTTTCAGCTCAGGTGAGCTAAAAAAGCCGTATTGAATGTTTTCAATAAATCAGAAAAATAATAAACATACCTTCTTTCTCCTGTTTTAATATCTCCTTCTTTTTTTCGCATTCAAAATTTTTCAATTCAGCTTTAACCGCAATGCCTGCACTTGCTTTAAGATACAAGACTCACATTTTATTGTATTTAATAAACAAGAGGCTCATGGGACATACCACTCACCGATAGCGTGGTAGTTCTCAAGAAGATCATTAACAGTTTTTCATATATATTCCTACAATAAACTTTGAATCTCTTTTGTATTATAATTGAATATTGTACTTAAGGTAGGTAAATTATCGTTTTGAAAAATAACTCCACCAACTATTTTTTTTATATGATTCAGTGACAAATTATAATAGGCATACCAAATTGAGTGTTGTCAAGCCGGGAAAACTAATCTTTATGTAGTCTGTTAACCTCGGCTTAAAGTAATAGGCGAACACAGTGACATACGTAAACTTACAATGGACGACAAAAATGATTTGACTAATCACAGTAATTGCGAAATTCCCCAACTATTTTTAATCCAAAGAAAAACAAATCAAATTTTATATTTACCTATTAGGTCACGTGCATTTAAATATAACGTTTAATTATTTTTAGATTGTTAGATATCAACCAATCAGAGAGCTAGAAATTAATCAATCATATATAAATAACATCAATTATAGCACTGGAGTTCTTTAGAAAAAGATGACATTTCTCTATTTACCGGTATTCCTTTGAAATGTTTAACCCTATTCTGGTCCCTCCCATCCTACCTCCAGGATAATGATTTTAACAGACTTGAATTTACACTAACTAGCAATGCTTCTGAGCAAGTTTAAGCTTGTCTGGTCAAATGGGTTTTTATAAAAAGATTTATAAAAATTTTCCTCAATTTATTCCTATGAAAAAATTCAACCCCTTTATGACCAAACCCTTCTCCTGTAAACATGTTTTAAACAAATTTCAGGATACAAATTCAGCACAGATAAGCTAAAATCAGATGAAAAATGAAATGTTATTAATGAATGAAAACATCATCTAACCTGCTAGGGCCACAATACCGATAGAACCAGCCGCTACCAGACTCCCAGAGGTCAGGTCGGACTGTGCTGGGTAAAGTGGCGCAACTTGTCCATAGCAACTACCCAACAACAACAACAACACTGTTCCAACTAACAGTCCGTGTTTGTAAATCAGCATCTACGTTTTGTAAAAAATTTATTGACTAGTTAAAAGACTCCACTAAAGATTTTTTTTATGTTCTCAGGAAAACCCTGATTAATGAGCTCATGATATTAAAATGTTTATGAAGATGCACTCTTTAAAAGTGCATGTTTCTAACTGCATTCATAAAAAATCACAATATTCAGGGTTTTTTTTTTTTTTACTAATTCATCCCCGTTGTATCAGTTTTAGAGAAAAATTAAAATAACGTGATGTTCAAATCTTTTAGAAGGGAACCCAGTTTCTCAACATGAGTAATTTCAGATGAATTGGTAACGGATTGTAAGTTTTAAGAAAATAAGATTTAAAATTCTAACATATATTCTATTTTCACTTGTCATAAAAAAAAGTCAAAAAAAAATATTTTAAAACTACTATAAACTATATATTTGTGCTTTCAAAACAGTTTTTACATTTCATATTTTAAATATCTATGCACAATGGTTAATGTGTGATCACTCCTATCAATTTTAAATTACAAGACATACAGTTGTTTTAAATGCTAAATACTAATTCATTACATAATATAAGGTTCCCCTATGATAAAAACAATCTGATCTAGATTTCATTACGGTAGTTACTTTGTTAAAACCTAACAAAAACCCTATCATATGTTAAACTGAAAAAAATTACCTTTCTTTCAAATAATGTTTTCCGATTACTTTCCGTATTCAACGCCGACTTACCCGGAGCTGTTTTCGGAATGAACTTGTATCTAAAGCGGAGCAAATCATTACCACCATCTACATGTACTAGTAGTGCCTTTATATACATCTTATCACACGTAAAACTGGGAAAGGTCGCCACTATGATTGGTTAAACTGTCGGTTTTAGTTTAATTCTGTGTATCTTCTATGTATGAAATGTCATTTATTACTTACATTTTTGAAGTAAATGATAATGGAATGTTATTTTCAGTGTTATATATATTTAAAATATTGAAATATCTAGATCAACTTCTCCTATAAATAATAAAGACGCTTAAGAGAGCGAGTTCGTCGTGATCATTTTACGGCATATTATTTCCTATAGACAATGCAAAGATCCCAGATAAAGATAAAAAAAAATCGTTTTTTTAGTTTAATTTCTCATGTGAAACATGTAATGAGTATGTTGGTAAATGTTTTCTTCGCTATTTGATTAGGTCCCTCTCTTCGCTCAGCATCCAATCTAATGGTGATTGGAAAAAATCTTATCAAAATATTAATAGTTTATTTGGCGATGCAGACGGAAAATCCTCGTCTTTTCATTACAATTGAAGAAATAATAATCAAAGACTATATAAACCGTTGTCACTGTATATGTTATAATAATATTGCATTTAAAATAATGTGAACAGATATTTTTTTTCAAATCGAAACCTAAATGTTAAAGGGTATAGATGCACTGTATAAAACGATTTTGAATTGAACATCTCCAAACTTCTTTTTATAAGCATTGTCAACTAACACAAATATATTTAATCAAACTCCCTGATAAATCTAGTCATTCATGGTGTCAAGATGTGAATTCATAATAGGTACATAGATTGATTATCTTGTACCATTCCCCTCTAATTAGATAGTACAACTACAGGGTTAAAAAAGAATGCGTTAGAGTACATAGAGACACGTGTGATTCAAAACGACTTTTCTTTGGTACTATTTAATGAAAAAGAAATCATTCATGGAGCATTATGAGGTGACAACATATCCAATAACGCTTTTCAGGCCGATCGGTTTCTGAGAAGATGATTTTTAAAGATTTTCCCCTATATATTCATATGTAAATATTTGACCCCCCCCCCCAATTGTGGCCCCTCCCTACCCCCGGGGATCATGATTTGAACAAACTTGAATCTCCCCTACCTAAGGACGCTTTCACTCAAGTTACAGGTTTTCTGTCTGATCTGTTTCTGAAAAGAAGATTTTTAAAGATTTTTCTCTTTATATTCCGATGTGACAAAAACTGTGGCCCCACCCTACCCCTGGGGATCATGAGTTTATCAATCTCAAATCTACCCTAACCGATAATGCTTTCACACTAGTTTCAGCTTTTCTGGCCTAACGGTTTCTGAGAAAAAGATTTTTAAAGATTTTTCTCTATATATTCCTATGAAAAAAATTCGATCCAATCCTACCCCCGGAAATCATGATTTAAAAAAACTTGAATGTACCCTACCCGAGGATGCTCTCATACTAGTAATATCTTTTTTGTCCGATCAGATTTTTCGTTATATATTCCTATGTAAAATTCGACCCCCCTTATTATGGCCCCACCCTACCCCCGGGGATCATGATTTGAACAAACTTGAATCTTCAAGTTTGAGTTTGGGTCACAGCATATCTGACCAATCGGTTTCTGAGAAGATTTAATAAAAAATTTCTCTTTATATTCCGAAGTAAAAGATCGACCCCCACACCCTAACCCTGGGGATCATGATTTGAACAAACTTAAATCTACCCTACCTTAGGATGCTTCCAAACAAGTTACAGCTTTTCTGACTGATCGGTTTCTGGGAAGAAGATTTTTGAAGATTTACTCTAAATCTTCCTATGCAAAAAAAAAAATTGACCCCCCCCCATTGTGGCCCCACCCTATCCTTCGAAATCATGATTTGAACAAACTTGAATCTATCCTACCTGATGATCCACACAAGTAACAAATTTTCTGGCTGACCAGTTTCAGAAAAGAAGATTTTTACAGATTACCTCTTTATATTATTATGTAATATTTGACCCCCCCCCCCATTGTGGTCCCAACCTACCCCCGGGGGTTATTATTTTTAAACTTTGAATCTACACTACCTGGGGATGCTTTCAAATAAGTTTCAGTTTTCCTGGCCAAATGGTTCTTGAGAAGATTTTTGAAAATTTCTCAAAAATTTTCAATAATTCCTAATTATCTCCCCTTGAAAAAGGTCGTGGTCCTTAATTTTCACGACTTTGAATTCCATTTGCCTAAGGGTGCTGATTGAAATTGGCATTTTGGTTCTGGAGAATGTGAAAAGTTTATGGACAGACGGACAGATGGACGGCAGACATCCAGACGGACAGATGGACGACCGACAAAATGTGATCAGAAAAGCTCACTTTAGCTCTCAGCTCATGTGAGCTAAAAAATTTAAAGTACATTAACTGGTTATGTTATTTTTTTTTTATAAAAAGTTAATATAATATGTATGTTTTACCTAATTATTCGATTTCTTTGCACTGATTGGCAGTATATGACGTCAGAAGTGACGCTATTTTGTAATTTATTCAAAATCAGTCAAAAATTGTCATTTTTCTTCTCTTTTTTTGAACAAAGAAACATTTTCCGTCATTCATTAATCTTGAATAGATAAATCTTTGATGAAAATATTTTGTTTGTTAAAGCAATCGCTCAATCTTTTTAGAGCAATATCATATATGTATAAATAGCTCATAGTTTACACATCAGTGCAAAGACCATATTTACATGTGTTCCAGAAAAAAAATACCGCCAATTAATCCAAACCTGGTTTCTTTGCGCTAAGATTGTGTAGGTTGTTTGTTTATTATGCATTTTAAAAATTCAAATTTTGATTTGAGTAAGAACTTTCTAAAAAAATGTCTTTCTTAATAAGATAAGTTGATGATGGGTTTAGAACGGGCTATTTACACTGAACCAAAGTTCTAAGTGTTCACCAGTATAATGTATTTACAATATGAATAAACACATTGATTTGCCCTGTCGTCGGGGTGACTGATTTCCAATTAGCTTTCAAATTGATGCATTGACATTGATATCTGTGTGACCTGAAAATGTTGTGTCTTTTGTAGTTAATTTTGTGTTCTGAAATTGACAATCAAGTCGATACAAATATACGAAGTTTATTCATCAATGATCTAGCATAAAGTTCATATTTAAATACAAGTGATAAAAATAATGACAAATAAAACACTAAAGACTAAACAATAAGTCTTTACAAAATATGTATAGAGATGCAACATAAGAAGGACCACAATCAGAATTGAGTCTTTGCATACTCTAACACAATTGTAACAGAAACACATGTTGAGTGAATATTGACAACATTAAATATGTGTTTTATAAGTACATATACCATATGATTATAAAAAAAAACTAAAATAAATGGGGGGAAATTAAATAAAATGGAGAGATCGGTTTGCTATGATAAGGACCACAATTTCTGAAAAGTCAACAGTATTTTGTAGCAAGCTATAAACCTATTCTTAGCCTGTTAGCATGAGTATACATGTACGCGACTATGTTGACGAGAGCCAAATAAAAATATAACGTGATTTACGCGGGTAGGTTAAGGCAACTTAGAATTTAATGATCGCCGATATTATGGTCATTGTAAAAATTGTTTATTTTTATGAAAACAGTGCTGAATATTAATATCAAGTGAATGTATTCAACAAGATATTATATTTTTGCTTCGGAATCAAGTCGATCTTTGAAGCTGCCGTGCCATGGTATCATGTGACAGTTAAAAATAGATCATTTTTGTACCTTAACAAAAAATCAAAAAGTGTAACACTACCCCGAAGTTTATTTGTATGTATGATACAATAATTCGAACGGCAGTAAGTTCATGTGTCTTAATATTGCTGCTAGAATCCTATTACTAACCGCATAAAATAAATATTGTCATTATTTACCGGAAACCTCCTCAACTCTTTCAATTTCATTGAAAATACTACGTATTTTTCATTTACAACAACAAACCAAAGGATTCTAGCAGCACTTTTCAAGTACTTAAGATCATGTGCTTTTGATATTTGCCAAATTCATCTTTCATAATATTCGGGGTAGTGTTACACTTTTGTTTTTTTTGTAGACACTGACAGAGAAAAGGCCGGTCAAGCCACATAAATGTCTATCTGCTTACCTTATAACACTCGCTGATAAAACAAAATAGCCATGCCTGCATTATCCTGGTTATATCCTAACTGACACTCATCTAAATCGTGGGTATCTGTATTAAATAAGTCTTATTTCGGCATTGTTTACACTGCATTCCGATGATTTGTCTCCCGACATTGATCTCCTCTTTTAAACATGCTTGTGACGTCATCAATGTTAACGATACGTAATACAGAGAAATCGAAGATATATTCTGTTAAAAGAGCTTCTAGTGACATTTTACGTCTGTAATTTTCATAATTTGGACCAGAGATAAAGTTAAAATTGACAGGTTTCTTGAATAAAATATGACATCATGCTGCTTATTGTGACGTCATATCGATCAGAGAAATTTTTACTTGATCGGTCGCTGTTAGTTGCCTTATCATACCCGCGTAAAGTGAAAGGCATTAAAGGCATTCTGGAAATACCACTGTAAAACGTAACTTAGGTCTGATAATGCCAAGTTATTTCTAAAATTATAATAAATAGCGTAACTACCTCCAAGCTCGTAAAACCATCTCGGATGTTTTCCGATCTTGCAGGAAATGTTCTAGAAGATACTATTGCTACAAAACAGCACTATTTCATCCAAAATTGACATTACAGTAAATACATTACAGTAAATACGATAATAAACGCACAGTTAATGAGCTATTATAATGGCGATGTGAAACCCACTCTAGATTCACCAATCTGAATTGAGACCCCCCAACCACCATGAACAACACAATTCCAGTGCACCACTGTACCTTCCTATCAATAATAAATCGATTCATATATTTTATTAAAAATCTACTTCTGTGTTATATGATGGCTACAGCGCTAGCTCACCGATCTTTTTAAAAGATAATCTTGTGTATACAATTTCAGTCATAGTCTGATATGCTTAATACTCTCTTGTCTCCAACATTTACAAGTTGGTCAGAAAAAAATATTTGTTAAATTAAGATTTGTTTTGCTATGTTAAAAAATAAGAGATTAACAAAATGTCTTACCCCGTTATTATTGATACATATATCGTAATCACGAAAGTGCCATTTAGTTCCTTTAATACAAATTTTCAATCGAACCAAGAACACATACAAGCATCTTTAAGCTGTGTTCATTTTTTAAAAGATTTTATTCACACCCTTTACCAAAACATTTATACCTTCTAAACAGATAATGACCAATTTGCGGAGGAGTTTGGAATGTAATTCCATATTGAGTATTGTCGCTTTTGCTAACAAGAATCAAGAGGCGACAATAATTTTAAAAAAAAAATTCTTTAAGATCAAGTTAAAGTTAAAAAGCCTTACACCATTTATTTGTTGCTATGTGGTCCCGTTGCCATGGTAACCCAGGGTAAAGATGTAAAAATGGCATTTTAATGCTTATTTGAGAACATATTGTGAGTAATGTGCACAACTTGGGGTTTCCAGGGTAGAATATATTATTAAAAATAGTTGTCATTTTTCTAAGGAAAGAAAAACATTCATGGAGAAACGCATATTTTTAGAGCGTTTTCATGGTTACTAAACAGAAATTTTAAAATCTGTTTTCTTCATTGAATTTGAATAAAAAGAGCAAATCTTGGATTTTTTGGTAAACATTATTATGATTGTGCAATTAAGAATTTAAATATGAAAATTGAGAACCGTTGCTATGGAAACAAGCTTAAAAATAAGGAAAATTATAACATTTTTAGGCATCTTTGAATGGATATTATTCATATATAATGAATAAATATATAAAATTAATTGGTGAGAAAAAGTAAAGTATGTCCTAAACTTTAATGACACTTGAAAAAAATCTGACATTTTCTAAAAATAACTTCCGTTGCTATTGAGTTTTAAAAAGTAAGAATTTTTGTGTGATTTTTTTACGCAACTTAATTTCCTATAGCAACAACACTTCTCTGTTGCATAACAAAGATCTTTGTGGTATAAAATAAAAATTTAGACATATTTTTACAAGTTCTAACCAAAACAATTGCAAAAAAATACTAAAATCAAGAATTAAAGCATATCACAATCATCTTTAATTTCTAAGTTTTTCCTATTTTTTGGCCTTGTTGCCATAGCAACGGATGTCAATTTTTATAATAATATATATATTGCATGGACATTGATAAGGAGGTCAAAATTTGACAGTTTCCCATTTTGGTTAATTAATAAACTGCAAAAAAAAACTGATTTCAAACATTTGTAACGGTTTCCATGGTAACATTTTAAAAGTATTGGTTTCTCAATCAATTTTCTGATATAATTAAAGAATTCAAAATAGGACAAAGGCTGTTTTATGTCTTTGATAGTTACATAAGTGGGCAAAACCTTCTAATATGGCCTCAAAGTAGGTAAGTTTTGCTATTTTTTCATCTTTAGCCTCGGTTACCATGGCAACGGTTACCCCCAGCAATCAACATTTAATGGTTTTTTGCGTTTTACACCTAGGTTTGTCCATGTGTGAAATATAAGGAAAATTGGTGACTATGCGTGGCCAGACCCTTTTATAAATCTTTGATTCTTACATATAATTGATCTTAAAGCTTGTCAGACCCCTGGATATTTTTTACATTCGGTTCTTGGCTGTATTGGGATTATCATAGGACCACGAAATGCCGAGCAGTGGGCCACCCGGTGTGCAGAGAATGGTGGGAAACTTATTCTGATAAACTCGGCGTCGAAAAACCAGGCATTGGCTAATTTGATATGTAAGCGGTCTGTAAGTATCATTATTATTAAGAAGTCAAATGAAAACCTTGATAATACATCACAGAGTCACTTGAATATTAACCAGTGGGAATAAAGAAAAATCCCAGTTCCATGCAATCCTGCTATTTTATGGAAGAAATATTTTTCTTAGATAGTAGAAAATAACCGCGATAAATAATCCAGAAAACTAAAGCTGTACGCATTTTCACTATCATTTTTTTTAAAAGTCAAACTTTTCTGAAAACCAAATGTAGACAAATTTAAAAGAGCTTTAAATATAACACAATTAAAGTGGGCCAATAAAAAAATTGAAAAAAAGGTTACACAAGGCAAAAGGGAGATTTATCCAGGCCTGGATTACGGAAGACGGACAACCGCTCCCCTACATCGGCCAGTTTGAGAGTGTAGAAAACGATCCAAATACTCTACATATCGCCTTTAAGTCTAATAGAAAATGGGATAAAGAACGCGCTAATTTGGTTCTTTGCTTTGCTGTTTGTGAAATAGAAACCTTATACCGAAAAATGGAAGTCTATTCTTTTTTTTTTAAATTGCAAAATAAAAATGTTAAAAGTGTTTTTGTTTATTTTTATGGCGCGTGAAATACTTATTAAATATTTACGGAGGTTTTTCGGAAATTATTGAGACAACACGAATATTTCCCTTTCTAAGTCACGAATTTTGGTGAAAATTAGCATAAACATTGAAGAAACCCCAACCAATAATTAAACAGAGTATATTAAAAGAACATTTAATATTTTGTTTACGACGGTACACCTAACGACAGAAAACTGTGTATCTTATATGTCCATCTCTACTTATCTAATCAAAATAAAATAATTTGAAATCGATATATATCAACCAATGGGTCTCAATTTAACTGTAAGATGCATACGCAGCAGAAAAAGGGGAATAGGTCTCTTTTAAGATTACATGGATGCTAGACCGGAAAACGTATCCGTAACCCTTTATATATGTAGGTCAGGATCATGCAGCATGGTGCTAGACTGCTATCCGTGACCCTTTGTATATCTAGATCTGGCCTCAGGATCATGAAGAATTTTAAACTTACAATGAAGCGCATTGAAGTGGTAAAAGTTTTCGTTCGAATGGAATGTTCTAAACTTTGTATCGAACGTCAATTGTTACATAAGACACGCCCATTTCTTTAAAAACGAGGACAACAGTAATCGTCACAATGCCTTCGAACCGCCCTTTTTCTAAACAGCACAAGCAGGAATTTCACACACGTGCATCATACACAAAAACACACATACACACACTTTATTTCTTTCTTTCCAACGATGTTCAGAAATAGTGCTATTGTTCAAAATAAAAAGTCAAGAATATTTTTAGTAACAAATTTATATGTGCTTAGAACTTCCTGTTACATGTACGTTGCAAATAAAGAAAAGTTTTTTCACAACATATATACACATGTTTCAGTTTTTTGTTTTAGAGTTTCCTTTTTAAGGGTTAAGCTACGTTCTTCATCTTCTTCTGCATTTGTTGCTGTGTTCGCAGTATGTTGAGGGGACTGAGGATATGGGCGGGGCATGGAAAACATATACGGAGAGAATATCTGGATTCAGCTTGTGTCCACATTTCCAGGGTCCGCAGTCCTGCTTGTGTTGTTTAGAAGAGCGGTTTCGAAAGCATTGTTACGAATACTGTT
The DNA here is from genome assembly GCA_020458035.1 of Magallana ariakensis. Classification (NCBI taxonomy): domain Eukaryota; kingdom Metazoa; phylum Mollusca; class Bivalvia; order Ostreida; family Ostreidae; genus Magallana; species Magallana ariakensis. Next base: position 64,083,928 of record CM035811.1, read on the forward strand.
TTCCTCGTTATAAAAGAAATGGGTGTGTCTCGTGTAACAATTGACGTTCGATACAAAGTTTAAGACATTCCATTCAAACGAAAACTTTTACCACTTCAATGCGCTTCATTGTAAGTCCAAAGTTCAATCATTCATAGAATTATAATATATCATAAAATTATGCTTGAAATGTGTAACTATCAATATAATGTAGAAACACATTTTAAAATCATTCATTTTTTTCAACGTATAAATTCACAAGACAATAAGACAGTGTTCTGTTTTGACATAAGTCTAAGACCGCTTCATGATCCTGGAGCTTCGGTGGTCAATATTCACGGTCCAATACATTTACCTACTAACATTCTTGAAGGAGTAACCACTGCTAAGAAGACGTGGGTTTATTGCATCATACAATCGGGCATTCCGTTCTAAAAAAAGCGTTCGATATAATATAAGAATTAAATTTGGATTAAAAGCAAAACAATAGGTCAATGTTCTCAAATAATTAAGACTACATTACACCACTGCAATTATATATGGGAAAAAGAACAAATTATTCTGATCTAAATAAAGGTGGCTCTATACACCACTTTTTGTTGACGCAGTACGCAAAAAAGTACACGCTGATTTAAACTGGGGCGAATTGTTGGGGAACCGCTCTTTTGAAAAAGGAGGACCGAAAAGGTATTATTTGATCTGAATCTTAAAAACGTTTTTTAAAGGCGCGATTTTTAAAAAAATACAAGAACGAATAAACATTGAAAAAAAAACCCCAGAAGCGGTGACCCCGCTATATTCAATTTCAATATTCTACATAGATTAATTGAATGACTTAGCGGAAGATGCAAATGGACAGTGACTTTGAAAATATCAATAATGAACACTGTTATAGTAAAGGTATGACAAACATTTCATTAGTTTTGGTGTTATTGTATTTAAAATAAATTATTTGTATTTTTAAAAATCATAGTACACGTACCAATACGATGCATTAGCACACCATATAAAGCGAATTTATTTACTTATATAGACCTTTAATGAACCTAAATATGTACGCATTTATCATTCAAAAACAATATTTAGGAAATTTTCTTCAACTCCGAAATTGATACGTCCCCAAGGTGTTTGGGCTTTGAGACTTAGGAAGGATAACTCTTTTCTGATGAACTTTTATACTAAATAAAATTTTATTTTTTTTGTGTTTATTTGTAATGATTTTCATTCAATGTTTTATGTCATATATATTAAAATACATTTTCTTTTAACATCAAGCAGCTTTTTCAGATGATTTGTCAACAGAGTAAGAAGATATGACAATTATATGTTTTGGGGAAATACTAAAAAATTTGCAATAAAAATATTTTTGAATGTTATGAAGTATTATTTTTTTTATGTGTCTGAAGGAAATATCTATCATTTGGCAAACAATTTTCTTTCAATTTGTTAATAGTTAACCTTTTGAAAATTATTTTACAAAAACAGGAAAAAACTTAAACATTATTAAAAAATTATTAAAAATTATTTTTAAAATACCTAATGTATCAATATCATCATTTTAATATTTGATAAGAATATGTTGTGTGGTCTTCTATTGAAAAATGGAATAAAATGTGGGTGTATAGAGCCACCTTAATTACAAAATATGAAAATTGCATTCATTTATATATCATTATAAAATGCTTATTTTATTCAACTGATTGATTACAAAAAGCAATCAGAAAGTGTAACCTTAGGCCCGGATTAAATATGCACAAATATATTATACCAAACGTTTGAAACTAAGGCAAACATGAAGATCGTGAACATACATTAACAGCTCTTATAAAATTTACAAACAATTTTGTCACAAAATAGTCTAAAAAGGAAAATGCAATGATGTCATAAAGTCTGCAATGATTTTATGAGGCTTAAATATTTGATTATTTTATACTTCCGGGTAAAAAACAAATGTACGTTGTATTGTCTAATGTAAATGACTTCAGAACGAATATCCCCATCATATTGGTTTATTTCATGATTTGTTAGCACAGAAACATTAGAGAGGTTAAGCATTTGAACGTGTACGTCTACGGGTACGTGTGGGGGTACAAGTATGTTTACACGTACACGTACCAAAATTTGGGTTATGTTTAATAAACTGTAAGTGTAGGTGAACGTGTAAGATAATTATATTTAACATATTCAACATGTTCAGTTTACTCTCATCCTTCATATAATAATTCTATGAATTTGATGAAACCAAAAGCACAGTCGTCCTCAATTTATCGTCTGTTTACATAAAACAACGTTTAATATACACAAAGTCTGTATTTCTATTTAAAAATGCTACAAGTATTCACCTCCGTGTACTTTTGATTTTACACGTTTTGTACAACTTGTAGAATGCCGCGGTATGCAGAAACTATGACGTAATACATATAGAATTAGGGTATTTCCCTAGTTACACGTACTCGTACACCTACACGTTCAAATGCTTAACATCTCTATTAATTCATTTTTCTCTTAATTTTATTAGTGTAAAATCTAGTTTCATAATAGTTTTGAAAGATATCTTCAGGGTTTCATCGATGAATAAAAAGTGGTGTCAGGAGTACAAGTAAATTCAACATCTGACCAACTACATGTAACTTGTATTTAAACATCACAACTTCTTTTACTTGTACATATGTTTCTTGTTGATGTTATGTAACAGGATCATGACATTTAATTTCGCTGAAAGGTTAAACTTATTTACTGAAAATACCCACACATGTGGTCTACTTTGAATTCAGGTTTGCATAATTTATGTATGATTTGGTACACTCTGGTGATTTTGTGCTAATAGAGAGGTTTAGCAGAAGGACGCATACGCGTACTTGTACATGTAGGTTACAAGTTAGAACTACGCGTACCAGTTCATATTACTTTTCTTGTTCATAACGTGTACCTGTACGTGTAAATGTTTTAAATGTAATTTTAGATATTTTCTCATACTAATCTAAAAATTTTTAGTCACAATCAAAAATTGAGAATTGCATGTGTTAATTTTATTCCAATTAAATAAAATAACAGAACCATATCACATGTTTTGGAGGAAGAGATACGTGTATCATACTCCAATTACATATTAAATTTCAATGAAATTTTACGTTTGTAGGTATCAGTATTCGCATTAAATACTCAAAAGAATTACACATACTTGTTAAAATAAATAGCCAACAGGGAAACATAAGCTACAAGCTCGATCTTATGGGTACTTTGCAATTTACACGTATGTTTATTGGGGTACATGCGTGTAGAGATTCGTTATTACACAAACTGATGACGTAATGCACATATTTTCCTTTCTATACGTACAAGTTGGTTTGCTAAACCTCTCTAATATCATCATTTTAATTTAAATTGCATATTTATGTATTATCTGTAATAAAAGTATTTAAGGAGGCTCGGTAGTGAACAAGTTAACCGTCAGAAAATTACCTAAAATTTTAAGATATGATTTGTTTAGCTATAAATTATTATTTAGTGAAGAAAAAATACATAGGATTTACCTTTTAGATTTCGGTATTTTACTATATTTTTATATAGAACTCTTCTTATAAAAGAGATCAATACACTCTAAAAATGGCCTCGATCATCGAGTCCTCTTAAGCAAATAAATTTGATGCGCTGAAACCGGATTTTCTTGTGTTTCCTTTTGCTGAATTTCGTGCAAAAGTATCTTTTCGGATTGCTTCCGGTGACATGACCGACCCAGGAAATGTAGACGCTTACCATCCGTTTCATTTTGGATCTACGTTTAAAAATTGTTATATGTAGGGTGGGGTTACCTATTGATAAAATTATTAATTCATTTAAGAATGAAGAAATTGACAGTCGATAACACTGATGTAGGGTGGTGTACATAGGGTTGGAAGATTATGTACCTATTTTTTTTAGTTTAGATTCCACAATCACAAATTGAAAAGTAACACAAATGTGAATGTAGTTAACGGGTTTATTGTTTAACTCAAATCCAAATCTTATCACAGATGTTAGACAAAAAACTTAACGATATATTCCTGGCACGTATTGTCGAACTGGAGGATTCATGGTTGATACCGAAAACTTCATTTACCTTACTATCCGTTAGCGTTGTTTGTTAGTTTACTGAAATAATCCAAATGAAACCACCCAGCGATACTAAAAGCAGAATTAATAAAGAGGAATAACTCGGTATAACCAATCAAACTGAACTTAGTCAATTGTAGTTCCATATATATAGAGACAATTTCTTTTCTTCCTTCCTTTTTCGTCCCCTTATTTTAGGCCTACAGTATTGAATTTGGACTCATTTGCCAGGACAATTATTACTTGAGTAGAATTGTCACATTGAATTAAATGGAACTATTTTTTAGATGCGTATTATGCAACTTCCTGGATGGTGCTGAGTCTGTTTGTCAACATGTGAAACCCACGTGTATTTGGGGGGTAGGTATGTTTACAATCAATTATCTCTCTTAGAAGCCGCATAAGGCGTTATTTTTTTTTATCTCAATTTTTTGTTGAAACACGAAACAATAATTTCTCTTTCATTTATAATATGCTGAGAGTATAGTTAATTAATTAACCTAATTAAAGCTATATAGTAACATATAGTGAAATTAATTCCTTGTGTGAGACCTTAAGTTATCGGATGTACAATTAAACAAAAAAATGATGCCTGGAAAGGTATACATTCTATATACTCATTTGATAGGTATGGGTATGTAGTTTCTAAAAATATATTTTTTTTCCCGCCAAATTACCATGGGGAAAGTAACTCCTGCACTGCAAATCGCACATAGATAACGGCAGGGATATATCAGTACAAAATATGATCATTTTCAAGACGCAGTTATTCATTGTAAAAAACATTCAATTTGTATCATGACTACACACATCTATTGCATTTGCTAGCCTATGTAAATATGAATTATAATAAAATTTCAATCAAATAATTCAGAAAAAATATTGCAAGATACATATGAAATAACAGCAAAAAACATCATATATGGCAATAGAGTGAGATACAAGAAATTACATGTACAAGTACTACATATATTGGGAGAAAATCTTGCACAACTTGGGTTCTATTCTGTCTAAAACTTTACAGCTATTTGTTACCCGTGATCCACAATGAACATTTTTTGCACAAAAACATTTCGCAGACCATCTTCACCTGCGCGTCTATGAACAATTTTTAAATGATGCAGGCCAAGTCCAAACCCTGCAACATTCTCTGCCATGCTCATGTTCAATACACCATTCCCACTAAAACATTCAAAGATGGGAAATACAAAGACTTTGCAGAATAAAACTTCTCTTGAATAAAATGAGTTTCAGAATCATATATATTATGCAGCTTTGCATAAATCAGAATTTGAAACAGAATTTGATAATATTTTAGAAAGCATTTTCACATCTTCCAGTGCATCATGTGCAGAATAAGATTCATTACAGAAGTGCTTAGCAAGATAAATCTGTGTATACTTCTCCAGTTTTTTTATTTTTTGATCTTATCAAAGACAATGAGACTGTAAATCTAGACACCTTATCAAGAAACTGCCTCTGTAAGACAGTGCGAGCAACCGCATTTGAAAGGACACGAAAATCGAATACTCGACCATTGTGAGCAACAAGGATCACTTCACAGTTCCTTAATGTAATCAGTCACTGCAGGAAATTTCACAATGCCTCACGTATGGGAACTGCAGCAACTTTTGATCCATGGGCAAATACAGAGGTTCCATCGCAAACTATCCCTGTTGCCTGCTTAGCCCCTGGCTCGATCTATAGGTATCTTTGGTAGAACATAGACAGAGAATGCTTCTCCAGACTCCATCTCCACAGCACCGATCTGTGTAATGTAAGGCATGGCTCCTTGTCTGACTACCAAAACAAGTTTGAGAAGTATTTATTGTGACAGTGATAGTATATGTTGTAAAAGATATATCACAGAATAGATTTAAAAATTCATGATGAACAACTTACTAAGTCCAGTATAGTTTCAAGATCAAATGTAATGAAAAATGGCCTTCTGTTCTTCAGTTTCTGAACAGCACCAAATATCGGTTTAGAAACTGGATCTGGTATTGATGTCAGCCTCTACCCCAAGACCAATTTCTAAAATTATGCAATATGCTGGATGCTGCTTCTGTGATGTAGATGCCTTTTCATCATGTGCAAGTCCCATCTTTCTGGAACTACAAAAGATATAAAAAAGAGGTTACCTTGTACATTATATATACATCTATATGTATATTATTTTGAAAAGTGAAAACACAAAATACTAAAAACAATTTTCAATATCTATCATTTAATTCATATTATTTATTTCAATTATAATATGCATTTGTAGTTGCATGAACATGTATATAGAAATATATTATACCCGGTACTTACCAATGGTCTCGGTCAAGGGGATCAAATGATGCATCAATGCCATTTTCATTTTTGTGACAAATTGATTCTGCTAATCTGGACACTTTTCTGCAAAATCAGTTAAAAAATATAAAACCTGAAAATTAGATATTAGCTGCTAGCTATAATTATTCTGTCAATATGATACAAATACATATAAACATGTAAAAATCAAATTTACCACAAAAATTCATCAGGAATGACAGCTACTACCAAGTCTGCAAACTCCTCCTTAAAAAATTTTCTTCTTCTCTCTGTGAAATAGCTCTACAAAAAACAAAGGTTACAGTTATAGGTATATGTTTTTTTTAAAGGTGAAAGCTATTCATAAATATATATGTAGTTCACAACATATGTGGAGTCAATTGAACTAATTAATTATACCATTTTGCATGGTTTTGTCTGAGTCATGCTCTTAAAATTTACATTTTGCAAAAATATTTCTCTGTTTATATATGTGTGTGTATATGTATATTCATGTATACATGTGTAACACATAGTATTGCTTACAACTTTTCTTTTTCATAGGCCTTTCTTCTTCTTCCCGTTGTAGAGCAAATCAGTTTTGAGTGTCGTGACTCCAGTGCTCGAGATTCCATGGTGAGCAGATGAAAGCAAGTTATACACAGATAAAAGGTAAAAGGTAAAAGCGAGCTGTCTAATGGTGCAGGATAGTAGACACGCTAATGGTGTTGATGGCGTGTTTAAAAGGTGTCCACAGATGGAGAATTCCTGATTGTGGCTGGGATGTTGTTCCATGCCACAATCGTTGCTGGAAGAAAGGAATACTTGTAGACATCTATCCTGGTGCTGATCTGCCGGATGGTGTTGGCGGTGGAACCACGTGTTCTGCTGGTGTTGGTATGCAGTAGATTGAGAACCGGGACCTCTACAATGTGGTGTAGTATTTTGTATAGCATGATGGTGCAGTTCCTGGCTCTCCGGTGCTCCAGTGGTTCCCATCCTGGTGTAACATGCTAGACATACTGCCTGGGTCCCTGGACGTGTAGTCCCTGGTGGCAAATCTGGCTGCTTGGCGCTGAACGTTCTCTAGCCGACCGATCAGTTGTTGTTGGTACGGATCCCACACAACCGATGCATATTCCAGTACTGGACGCACAAGAGTTGTAAATGCCTGGTTTCAGATGCTCTTCGGACAATTTCTACTGAGAAATCCAACTGATCGTGTGGCTTTGGCCGAGGTTGCGTTGATGTGTTCACGCCAAGATAGGTCCTCGCTGATGGTGACTCCGAGGTATTTACAACTTGGGACATCTTTCAGGGTGTGGCCATGTAGATGGTATGAAGCCTTGATGGGATGGCGTTTCCTTGAAATGTGGATGGTGGTACATTTCTGGGGGTTGAAAGCCATCTGCCAATTCCTCTCCCACTTCTCGAGTGCTGATAAGTTCTGCTGGAGTTGGACTGTATCGCTGGTTGAACAAATCGTTCTGTAGACGAGGCAGTCATCAGCAAAAAGCTTTACGTTGAACTGGAAAACTTCAGGGAAATCGTTGATGTAGGCCAGGAATAATAGGGGTCCCATTACTATGCCTTGGGGAACTCCTGAGTTGACGTCTACGATGTTTTAATAGAGAATCCTTCAACAGCCAGCACTTTCTGTTTTCTGTCAGTAAGGAAGCTCTCAATCCATTGTAGAGTGCAAACCTCGGATTCCATAGAAGTTTAGCTTGGGAAGCAGGCGCCGATGTGGTACCTTGTCGAAGGCTTTGGCAAAGCCAAGCAGTATGACGTCAATCTGGTTGCCGTTCGACAGGTTACTGGTCAGGTCTTGAACTGGGCCATAAACTGGGTTTCACATGATCGCTTACTACTACGGAATCCGTGCTGGGCTGGTGTGAGGATGGAGTTCCTTTGAATGTGGTCCATGTTTTTGGAATGGAGGATATGTTCCAACATTTTGGAACAGATCGACGTAAGAGATACGTGGCGATAGTTGGCTGCCGCACTCTTGTCGCCTTTCTTGAAAATTGGGACGACGTGGGCTATCCCCCAGTCGTCTGGTACTTGGCCACCTTCTAATGACATCTGAAAGAAGAAGGTCAAAGCTGGTGTGATCTGTTCGGCTGGTTCCTTCAGGAAACGTGCCGATATGGCATCTGGTCCTGTTGCCTTGTGTGCATTGAGGTTGCTCAATAGCTTGTGGATGCCATGTAGACTGATGACTATGTTGTCCATTGTTGAGAATGGGCTGGGACCCTTGTCTGGAGTTTGGCTAGTGTCCTCTGAAGTAACAAGAGGCCCAGAGGCCACATCGCTCACCTGAAGAACAAAAGGTATAATAAAATCAGCTTAATGGAGCCATAATGCAAACTATCTGGACAATGTACAATAAAACATGTAGATCCTGTATAAATAAATTCATTTCCCACCTGGATATTCTTATGTTTATAATCATTAGTCCCTTTTCTAGCAGGATGATTTTATAGTCATATCACATGTTGAGTATTTCAGTTCTCAAAAAGATCCTTAACAATTGTTTATATATGGGATATAATTACCTACATCAAACTCTGAACCTTATTGTGATGCCGAAGAATTGTCCTGGTGCCAAAGTCTTAACAATTCTAAAGAATCATCTGGCTTAATAGTTTCTGAGGAGATTTTTAAAGATTTACTCTAAATATTCCTATGTAAAAATTCCACCCCCATTGTGGCTCCACCCTACCCCCGAAGGTCATGATTTTTACAACTTTGAATTTACACTGAGGATGCTTCCAAACAAGTTTCAGTTTTCCTGGCTTATAAATTTCTGAGAAGACGATTTTTAAAGATTTACTCTATATATTCCTATGTAGAAATTCGATCCCCAATTGTGGTCCCCCTTTACCACTGGGTGTAATTATTTTCACAGCCTGAAATAAACACTACCTGAGAATGCTTCCACACAAGTTTTTTAAAGATTTACTCTATATATTCCTATGTAAAAAGTCGACCCCGCATTGTGGCCCCACCCTTCTCCCGGGGGTCATGATTTTCACAACTTTGAATCTACACCACCTGAGGATGCTTCCACACAAGTTTCAGCTTTCCTGGATAAATGGTTCTTGAGAAGATTTTTGAAAATTTCCCGAAAATTTTTATTAATTCCTAATTATCTTCCCTTGTAAGAGGGTTTGGTCCTTAATTTTCACCACTTTGAAGCCCCTTAGACTAAGGATGCTTTGTGCCAAGTTTGGTTGAAATTGGCCCAGTGATAATGAGATGTTGAAGTGTGAAAACTTTACAGATGGACGGACGGACGGACAGACAGACGGACAGACGGAGGACAGACAAAATGTGATCGGAATTGCTCACTTGAGCTTTCAGCTCAGGTGATCTTAAAACGGATTTAAACTGTTTGTTTAGGATGTTAGCCTTGGGTTGTGGGTCGCTGGTTACATGTATAAGTCCATCTGAGTTCCGTAATGGTTCCACGCCAGAGGCTTCTTTCTTCTTACTCTTTATAAATGACCAGAACTTCTTAGGGTTCTCTGAGGCACTAGGAGTTATGATGTCATCGATGTTTTGTTGGTAGGCATGACGGATGGTTCGCTGGCATTCTGACTTAAGAGACAAGTATCTACGTTGATCTCGCTTGTTCTTTGTTGCCTTGGCTTTCTGGAATGCACGGTGTTTTCTGCGCGTCAGTCGGCTGCTGGCTGTGTCAATCCAAGGGTTTGTTGTTCTGGATCAGGTACTCTTGTGGGGGACAGGCTTGTTGATTATGTCTAGTACAGTGTCTGAAGAGCTCCCAGTGGGTGTTGACAGATGTAAAAGGTCTGGTGACGAAGTCTTGAACAGAGTTGGACACTTCTTGGCGCAACAATGTCATGTCTGCCTTGTCCCATGAGTATATTTCCCTACGGACTGGTTTGCTTGTAAGTGGTTGTATTTATGAGTCTATTAGCACTGCCTCGTGGTCGCCATCTCCTGGGATTACTTTGTATCGTTGTACAAGAAAGGGTTGTTTGTGAAAAACAGGTCCAGTATCTTGTCTCTCCTTGTGGGTGTGTTCACAAGCTGTTGCACTCCACAGTCACCAGGTATGTTGTTGTACTCTGCTGATATTTTGCTTGGGTAGAGATGAAATTTGATTGACAGGCTGGGCCAGTCTATATCGGGGAGGTTGAAGTCGCCAGTCGACCAAAAGTCAGATTTTGGATTATCTCATCGGACCTTGCTCATCTCTGCTACAGCCATGCGTGCTTTGTCTTCGCAGGTGATGTTTGGCGGTCGGTAGTATGCTCCAATGATAATGGATTTCTGTCTGGTTTCCTGGAGTCTAACACATAGGAGCTCATGGTCTTTGCTGCTGAATATTGGCGTGCACATCAAGTCGTTCTTGACTGCTATGAGTAACTCATCTTAAGAGTCCGCTCTATCCCGTCGGAATATGTTGTATGTTGGGGGTAACGGCTCAGCTGAAAAGATGTTGTTGTTCAGCCAAGTCTCTGTACCAACTATGATGTCTGGTTCTGAGTTCTCAACAAGTACCTCGGTCTCCAGGTCTTTGTTCTTGATGCTCTGAAAATTAAGGGATATCAATCTCAAAGTCTTCCGCTTTTGTGCCTTTGGAAGCGCTGGGTCCTTAATTTTAGATGATGTGGCGCACGGGCTTCCTATAGAGGAGCTCAGGCTGCATGGGGCCTCTGGGTGGGTAGTTGAGAGGCTACTGTATGAGCTGTCTTCTACTGAGATGGAGTTGTAGATCTTGCTGCTGTTAGGGGTGTTACAAGCACTGCAGATCCACACTGTAGATGTATACGCAAGATGGATATTCTCAGGGGTGGTCATGAACATGCATGAAGTGTGATACCATATGTCGCACTTGTCGCAAGCAACACCACGCTGACCGGTTTTAACTGCCTTGGTGTATATAATGCAAGGATATTTTACATGGCCAGGGTTGACTTCCACCTGTCCACCAATGAGGGGTAATAATTTAATAACGCTCTTTGGTTTTATGTATAGGTGAATAATACATTGCGAGGTAAGAGGGAAGGAAGGCTCTTTAGAGCCACACATATATACTGATGTAAGGCTTTATGTTGTTATTTGCTGTCTTCCTCATAGGATCATGACTCGTTGAATGAAATATGGCAGGTATGAAAAGTATGAAAAAAGAGACCAGCAAAGATTTTTGAAGGTTCATAGTTACGAAATTAAATTCTACACACGCAGTTCGAATTTCGTCTGTCCAAATTGAAAGTCGACAAACAGTGCTGTATGGATGGATACGCCAGCAAATCCGTTTTGGTCATTAATCCATATGATGGCCTGCTTACTCTTCTTGATTACTAGTGATGTTTAAAGTTGTTATGGGTAGGTTTACACTAGAAATTAACCAAAAGATCGTATCACAAAAAAATTTGTGAGTTCACCATGGAATCCCGATCCCGATAGGCCATTATGCTTTCTTGTTTCATATTTTCTTCTTCATACTGCTCAATTAAATTTCCAGCTTTCCTCTCCATTGTTTTTAAACTCTTGTTGTTTATTATTGGCAAATCTAGAGTGGAAAGGAGGTTATTCATCCTCTGGGTGCCCCAAACACTGTCTATCATGGCTACAATCAATTAATGTTTTCTTAAAATTATGCTATCACCCTTTCACCATACATGCCGGATTAAACATCATTTATTTTTTTTGGAAAACTCACAATTCCGTTTATTAATGAATAATGCTACATACCTACACCAACTTTTGTGTTTTAATGTAAATTTCATACTTAATATTGTATCAGATAATACAATACTGGACATTTCAAACAGTACAATATCAAAGGAATTATGATAAATCATTTGACAACAAACACATCTATCAAACAAGTTTGAGTGAGGTAGGGCAAGGATTTGTTTAGCATCCTTGATAATGGATATCAGACTCTGTATCTGAAGCAAGCTTTTTGTTTCAAATCCAAAGATATATAATTCTTGAAAGTTAGTAAAGACAGCTTTTTTACCAACGGTCAAATTACCTTAAAAAAACTTAAATCTGCTCCAAGATCAAGATAATCAAAATCAAAATCTGTATCTGAAGCTACCTCTATTTACACATTCATAGTTATATTAATTGTTTAAGTCTGACGAAATATGAGCAGAATTTTCTTAATTTTATAACGAGTCCCAAAAGCCTAACACATTTTGAGTTGTTCTCTAACCAGCTCCAAAACCTTAATCCATCCAGCATCCGAAACCTATGGCTCAGATTCATCATTCAAGCCTGTCAGGTGCATGAGTATCATTAGACGTACCATCCTTGAATGTTTAGTGAAGTTAGGACCAATAGTAAGTAAGATATAGTTATCAAAGGGCACCTGCTCCAAAAACTTTAACCTGCTCTAAAAACCTTAACCTCCTCCATCATCAGAAATTTATGGCCCAGATTTAGTATCTAAGTCTTTTAAGTCCATAAGTATGTCCAGATGCACCATCCATGCAAGTTTAGTGAAGATAGGACATGTAATAACTATTAAAGTACAGGACCCCAAAAACTATAACCAAGTCCGGACGCCGACGCTGGGGGTATAGCATAAGCTTACCCCGACTTCGTCTCGGTGAGCTAAAAAATCATTTCATGAATTTTAGGAACACTTAATAGCGTTCAAGTACAGTTATTCTCAACTTTACAATAATATTGACGTGTACTTTGTCCGGGAACTTTATCCGACACTTTCCTTAGTCCTCGTAATTTTTTTTTATTTTGTATAAATGATCAACAATCAATTTACGGAGAGAGAGAGAGAGAGAGAGAGAGAGAGAGAGAGAGAGAGAGAGAGAGAGAGAGAGAGAGAGAGAGAGGTTTATGAAACTGTAGTCTAAGAAGAAACCTAATCCGTAAGAATATTGAAATCAACTGAAAAAATAAAAATGATTTATAATTTTTAATTTTAAGTGCATTTTAACATATAGTACATGTATATTTTATAAGCATCGCTAAATTGATTAAAGCAAACTTCTGAGTAATCCGGTGATTCCCCTTACTTATACGAGGAATAATACGAGGGTTTTTCGGAAGTTATTGAGACAGCACAAATATTTTCCTTTTTAAGTGACAAATATTGGTAAAAATTGGCATAAACATTGAAGAAATCTAAACAAATAATTAATCAAAGTAATATTAAAAAATCTTTAATATATTGTTTACGACGGTACATAAACAAGTCGGTGGTCGGGGTACCCGGCACAGTCATGAACTCGGAGATCAATTACTTACTAAGTCTCGATGGACCAACAATTAATAGGAAAGTAAATCAAATTATGTATGTTCATTTTGCTATTTATTGTGACTAACTTGTGATCAAGTTTAAGTAGTGTTGAAATACGGAGATAGTAACAAGCAATAGAAATCTGACCACGACAGTTTATATATATGTAGCATACACCATTACCCCGGCATCAAGAAAATTAGACCTGCGGGTTACAATGTGAATTTATTATTGATACACAGATTGATATAATGTACCAGTATCTTGTATATTAGGTATGGGTTACAAGGTGAATATGTAATTAGTACATATAAAAGGATATACTTGGAATGATCTAAATCAACTTCTCCTTAATGATAAACATACGTAACAGGGTTGAATAATTGTGACCATTTTAAAGCTATATTGATCTCTTTTTGATGGAGAGCCCTGACCATGTCCTAACTGTATTGTTATATTTTTGATCATCGCCATTGGAATTGGTCCCTCCCGTTTGCTCAGCATCCAATCTCACGGTACTTTCCAACATATTCTTAGTTTATTTGGCGATGCATACGGAGAATCATTCTCTATTCATTACAACAGAAGAAAGAATTATCAAAGACTATACAATATATGTCAGCGTATATGTATATTAAAATGAAGCTAAAACTGTTCACGTATACTTTTTTTCGAAACGAAATCTAAATGTTTAAATGCGTGTTTAAAAACAATTTTGAATTGATTATCTCCAAACTTCTTTTAATAAGCATTGTCAACAAAGATTTAATCGATTTCTCTGATAAACGTACATGTAGTCATTCACGGTGTTACAATGTGAATTTATAATAAGTACATAGATTAATCATCTTGTATCTTTTCCTTTTTATAAGGTAGTACATATACATAGTTTTATGTATAAGTACATACACCATCAAGTGTAAAATACTTATTCTTAGTTTTGTATGTACGGAACAAGCAGCACATTATGTATTCTGCATTGCTTCCACAGTTATAGTCATACGATTTTTTTAAATGTTGAAATTGAGCTGACCAGTAATCTATTACATAATATATATACACATTACAGGACGCTAAAGCCTGTTTTAAAAGATCTTAATCTTAAACTACAAAAAACCCTCCCTACAACCACAGCCCAAAATACAACAACAAAATAATAAAAATATATGCATTCAATTAAATAATCATTCGACTCTTTATCTATAATTTAAAAAAGTAAAAAAAATCGAACATACTATGGCGTTGTAAATTTTCACAGAGAGAGAGAGAGAGAGAGAGAGAGAGAGAGAGAGAGAGAGAGAGAGAGAGAGAGATTTCAATAAATATAAACAATAAAATGTTTGGTTAAATTGTCAACGTAATTAGAAGATATGTTTTAGTCATAATATGCACCAATGTATTTTTTTTCTAAACTTTGAAACGCGCTGTTGCTTTTTCAATATTGAAATGTTATAATTATAGAGTAAGTTGATGTCTGAGGTTAACAAAGTACGAATGAAATATATAACAATAGCATTTATATGTATAATTTAGCACGTTTTTGAAATTTTTTTTTTCAAAATATTTTTTATTCAAATAGTCACTATAAAAAACAGAAGAATATTTGAAAAATGATTTAAATGCGCAAAGAAAACAGGGGTTGACCTTGAACACTTTGCTTTGTTTTTTAAACTATGGCGCAAGCACTAAATTGTATGCAAAACATAAGAACCGATTTGGATATATCAAAACAGTTTAATGCACCTTTACCAACTTTATTATGTAGACATGGCGCCTGTTGGGTGCGTAGAAACGTATTTTTTAAAAGACCTAAATCAAATTCCCCTATAGGTACGCAATGAGAACTGGTTAATCGTGGCCATTTTCATCCCATATTAATTTCCATTGAAAAAGATAAAGCCAAATAATCCTGATTAAGACTAATTTCTCGTGTGAAACATGTACTTAGTATGTTGTTCATCTTTTTTCTCGCCATTCGATTTGTTCTCTCGGTTCTCTTTGCACCAATCTCACGGTATTTGGAAATAATATCAACACATACATAAAAAAATGACAAAAACAAACTGTCAACTATCTCAAAAATCCATTAAACGAAATACAATTTCAGAGCAGAGCAACACGGACCTCTAAAATGAAATAGGTGTGATCAGGTGCTTAGGAGGAGAAAGCAGCCCCTGCCAACCGGTCGCACCTGCCGTGTGCTCATTGTCAAGATCATGAAAAACGGAAGAAACCGTAGTCAGTCCGGTGTATAAGTAATGTTCTAGCAAGTATGAAAAACGTCAGTAAGCATGAGTCTTAATGATACATTGTACTTGCTGACAAAGTCATCGTATCATTGCTCTTGAATAACAAAGAAGCTGAGAGACATAAACCCCATTAGCAGGTGATGATGGCTCCACATAAGAAAGGAAGTTGACGATGTAAAAATTAAATTATCACGTTTATCATATAGTTTTGTTGTTAGATTACCATTAACTTATTTTTTTGTAGTAAAATATCCAAATTTGAAACATGTTTCAGAATCTGTGGTATCTTTTATGTCAAGCTCACTTGGAAATACTAAGTTAACATAAGAGTGAAAGTAACAGTTGTTAATGGATAAAACAACATCGATATATCTAAAGGTCGAGTTGAAGCACACAGCAAGAGCGTTGTTTTTTTTTACCAGCTTTTAAATGAATTCTGCGTCAAAAGAACATAAAAATAAGTCAGCCAATAGAGGAGCACAATTTGTGCCCATGGAATTCCGACTGATTGTTTGAAGACCTGGTCTCCCAAAACTACATAGATGTTGTCTATCAGAAATTAAAGCATCTTTATTATGTCAAGTTCAGAGTACGTTTTTGCACAATTAAAATGGTTTTCAACAAAATAATGTTTAGATTTCCAATGGTAAGGTAAGAAAATTTACGAGTTCCATTGTTATTGAAGAAAAAACATAGTTCGTGCACATGTTGTGCTCCAAGTAGAGCAAAACATCGAAAAACAGCCCTGGGTTATTTGGCGATGCATACCTAAAATCATCTTCGTTTTATTACAATTCAAGACAAAATCAAAGAATATACGAACATTTCTCGGTGTATGTGTAATATTAATAATGAAATAAAAAAACGTTAACATATATTTTTCTTTCAAATCAAAATCTAAATTTTTATATACACTGTTAAAAACGATTTTAATTTCCAAACATGCCTACTTTATATAAAAATTGTCAGTAAGATAAAAAAAAGTTTCTTAAACTCCCTGTAAAACCTAGTCTTTCACGGTGTTGCGATGTGAATTTGTAATAAGTACATACATTGATTATCCTGTACCATTCCCATCTAATAACGTAGTACACCTACAGGGTTTAAAGGGAATATATCATAGGTACATGTACATTCAGACATGTGATGATACCTTGTTATATGTATTCAGCATTTGTCCACAATTATAGTCATGCAACAGTTTTTTTATTGTTGATGTTTAGCTTGGCATTAATCTATTACTGAACATGTCAATATTCAGGTCGCTAAAGCCTGTTTATATTTCGGTTTATGTTGAATACATTTTTATTTAATTCAATAAGAATTGGAAAACAAGCACAACCAATATATATCCTCTCCTTGTATAAGCAAGTCAACATAGATTGTTCTTTGTAAGTATCTATATTTCCCTTTAATTGGTAGTACAACATCAGGGTTCAATGTGAATGTGTTAAAATACATATATAAAGTATAAAGTACTCGTGTGATTTAAAACGACTTTTCTTTACCATTATTAATGAAAAGGGGAATCATTCTTTGAGCATTATGAGATGACAAAATATGGTTGGGGGTAATTAAATCCAAATACGTCCGAAGGGATTAATAATAGATTTGATCACGCAAGCTTATATAATTAAAGAAGGTTTCCTCATTGCTTATATTCATAAAATCCTCACAAATTGTTCAATTATATATTGAAATATTAACACTTTGACAGTACTTTTATTTCATAAAGTTGAAGCTGTTCAGTCCGATTTTACATCAAATGCTATATACTCTTTAAAACAATCGTTTTGTTTAATATGTACATAATAATAGGCATTTTGGTAGGTTGTTCGGTCAATTGAGCCATATTTCAATGGGTAAATGATATAAAAAAAACTGTTTACAAATTTAAACAAACTTTACAAAAAGAGTAACGCGTTGTTACGCTACAAGTTGATAAAGCCTAAATACATCTTGATCATTTTGGTAATGCACACTGCCATTAGGGTTATTGTTTCAATATAATATCTAAACGGGTTCTCATCAAAGCAAACTTTTTTTTCTTCTCGCTAAAAAAGCGACTTCATAAATAGAAAACATATCTATTTTTTTATTTTTATTTTTTATTTCAATTTTGTTTTGTTAATTTTGTATTTTCGTGTAAACCTTTGGGATCATATTTGATTTAGTAATTTGAACTAACCACGGAATTGCGGCTTGTTTTTTTAGTTTCTCTGGTTATCAAGTTTGCACATAATCCAAACATTCTTACATGTATATGTGGTATTCATGACAAATTGATTTTTTTGATGCAATAAATTAGTTAATCAGTCCGAACGAGTTTGAGTCAAACGATTGGCAAGGTAATTCTGCAATCGGTTGCCATCCATATTTATGAATATTTGTACTTCCTTGTATAGACATATTTCACAGCAATTGGTGGAAATGGTGTACGCCATGTCGTTTATTATTCACCGCGAAAACAGCCCTTGGTTAGTCTGTGCTGCATACGGAAAGTCATCTGAAGATGTTTCTCGAAATGAAGGTAAGTTTTAACTTAATGTTCAAAGATTGATTATAACATTGTGTACTATACGCTTTTCATATTTAGATATATTATTCCTTAACCTTACTATAGCTATCTGATGTCTACTTAGCAAAAGCATTATAATCGGTACACTGCTTATCATTGGCTTTCATATCAACGTTTTGTGCAAACAAGTTTTACTAAATGTCGTAGTAATTCAACTTTTCTATTTCCAAAAGACTGTCGAAGAAAAGCACTTAATCAATACAAAACAAAGTAAGCAATTTTGTAAATTTGTAACTTAAGCTCACCTGAACCGAAAGTTCAAGTGAGCTTTTCTGATCACCCTATTTTCGTCTGTTCGTCTGTCTGTCCATCCGTCTGTCTGTAAACTTCTTTCATTTATACTTCTCCAAAACTACTGGGACAAATTTAACCAACTTGGTACAAGGCATCCTCATAGAGAGTGAATACTAAATTGTTGAAATAAAGGACGAAACCCGATATAATTAAAATTAAACCTTTAATCTCGCTCTCTGCTATGTATGGTTATCACGCAGCCCCGTTCAGGTCACGTGACCCCCATGTCCTGACCTTTCCTAATTAAAAAAACAACCAATAAAGATGCTTGTTTCTCTATCTAGTTGATATTCCATATCAATCTAAAATGGCGTCGTACGAGAAATTGGTTAAGTTCTTCTTCTTTCGGAATGGAGTTGACCTCGATTAACTGAGTGATGATAACTCCGGCGTGGTTAAAAACAGGAGGCTTTTTCTTTAATGAGTTGTTTAATAAAGTAGAATTGAACGATATGCAGAAAGAGATATTAGACTCGATTCTTGGTAAACGACACAATTTAACTGTCCTTCCTGTTGGATCTGGGATGTCTCTACCATACCAGATGTTCATTCCTGCGATGAGAGAGAGACTTGATAAACATCAAGAGACGCCGAAGGTTGTAGTTTGTTGTCCTCTTGTGGCTTTGATGGAGGATCAAGTCAACCGTCTGAACGGTGAATAACAGAGTTTTTGCCATAGATCCTTTCACGAGCGAAAACCATACATAACAGAGAGCGAGATGAAAGGTCTAATTTTAATTAGATTGGGCGAAACCCTTTTTAAAAGGGAAAATTTTATGAAACAGTGAAATAGGGTGTGTGCCTTAAAAAATGTTCTCAATAACCACTGCACCCGAAATGCCAAAATGTTCACCATAGATTGCATTTATAGTTAAGATTCTAATGTGTCATGCTCTATAAACATTATAAACACAACAGGGAATTTAATTATTGTATAAACACAAACCTATGCCAAACAAGTATACAAACTGTCCATCATTATAAGCCACCTTTTTCAACTTTCAACTTGAAAAAAAAATAATCGAAAGGAAATTGAAAATGAATCGAAAATACATGATATTTTTTGGAATGCATTTGAATACATTAAATGACTTGTAAAAAGAAGGCAGACTTTATAACAAATTACTAATAATTACTTTGATAAATGACATATATTACGCTTAATTACAAATACTTTTTTAAACCACGCCACCCTGTTACAGTTGACTTCCGTAAGATTAACTTGGTATAGTTCTGTAGTTTACTTTGAAATTCCGTAGTTTATTTGAAATTCAAGCAGTTTGACTCTTTCTCATGATTAATATCGTATTTATCACAATATTCGTCCATTTGACTTAATATATAAACTGCTTGGAAACGAGTGCCTTTAAAGTTAATGACTAGACAAATGGGATTAGGTTTTGATTCTATGAATATTGAATTGTG
Organism: Magallana ariakensis; assembly: GCA_020458035.1. Taxonomy (NCBI): domain Eukaryota; kingdom Metazoa; phylum Mollusca; class Bivalvia; order Ostreida; family Ostreidae; genus Magallana; species Magallana ariakensis. The sequence continues at coordinate 64,104,086 of CM035811.1, forward strand.
ATATGAAATTGATGCCTTGATAGGAGTTTTTTTGTCTGTACGTTTGTCCATGTCTAATTAGATTTGGTTTTGATGCTGATGATCAAACGAAATTGCCTCGACAACATCAACTGAAATTCGTTTTTCTTTCTAAGTATTAATATTTTGTCTAACGTAGATGCTGATATACAAACAAGTACTGTTTGTCTGTGTAGTGCTGTTGTTTGGTGGTTACTATGGACAAGTTGCGCCCCTTTACCCAGCACAGTCCGACGTGACCTCTGGGAGTCTGGTAGCGGCTGGTTCTATTGGTATAGTTGCCCTCGCAGGTTAGACAAATAAAGATATATCTTAATGTTATTTTTTCATTAATAACATACAAATGTTTGTGATTTATTATTTTAGCAAGTGCTGCAATGGCAGTTAAAGCTGAACAGAAAAAAATAAAGTGCGAAAAAAAAACTTCAAACACAGGAACAGTCTTTTGATGATCTTTTAGAGGGCAAAGAAGGTAGGTATATTTTTTTCTTGGATGATTTCGAATAAAAAAAAGTAATTGTTATTAATCGATCTGTCTTAAAAGGATCATAGAATGATAATATAATTTAATAAGGCAACTTTAGAAAGGTACGCTGCAATTACAATTTTGATTTTCTTACATCTCGAAAATTGCTGGTACATTATCAAATTTAATCAATTATACCGATCCAAAATAAAGTAACAACAAATGCATTTGTGAATGTATACAATATTTACACATAAAACAACAGAATAAATCGCAAGCATGAATAAAACGTAAAAACTTCAATATGTTGGCCAAGATAGTTATTTGTTTACGTACAGTACCGATCAGACCCAACCTAACACCAGAGTAAACCCCAACTAAACCCTGGGTTTACTTCGGGTTTACTTTTTCAAAATTTGGGTCCACTAGGGGATTACTTTGGGTTTACTCTGGGTTTACTTTGGGTTAACTTTGAAATTGCTTTTGAGGCTAACTGTACGCACTGAAGTGTGAAGCAGACCCTTCTTTTATCTTACCATCCTACAGCCTGTAATTCCTGCCCCTTATATATTCCGAATACACAGTTAGCGTCTGCTTTCAGGGGTATACTTCTGACCGGATTTACTCTCTGTGTCCACTCTGGGTTTACTTCGGGATTACTCTGGGTCCACTCTAGTAAACCCGGAGTAAACCCAGAGTAAACCCAGAAAGTAAACCCGGGGTTTAGTTGGAGTTTACTTGCTCTTAGGTTCGGTCTGATCAGGACTGTAGGTTTAACGCACTACAACGGTAAATATACACATGTGCTAACAGGTAAAGGAAAACTTCCATAGCGTATTGCCATTGACGAGCTATGTTCATCTTAAATTATCTGATATTTATGCAAAGTTTGCTAAAGAAACTTGAAAACAAAACCTAGTCTTGTTTCATTCATACTTTCATAAACCTAATATATAAATAATAAAAATAATTCGATTTTTTCAAAACAAATTTTAATCTTAGTGTATGAGAAAATAAAGGAAAATAAAGGATTGAATTTAAATTCTTTATAAATTCCATATTTTTTTGGTGTTCCCTTTTCCACAGGAAACATTTTTAATGGGCTGTGCATGCACAAGTGCTTCATTAAAAAAGTAGAAGCTCTGGCATTCAGCTATATTTCTATGCTAAACGTTGCATTTCTTCTTCAGAGGTCGAATTAAAAAAAAAAAAAAATTGTGACGTCAACAGTAGAGACTTTGCTAACGTTATTATGACGTCACAATAACGTTGTTACATTGGTTAGTTGTAAAACATTTGAAGATGAAAATTAAAGCGCTTGTTTTACTCTTACTTTGTGTTTTTATCCATTTAAGTTATATATATATATATATATATATATATATATATATATATATATATATATATATATATATTGAGTTGACTAATCGGAATTGAGAAAAAAGTGAGTTTATGAAATTTTGACCTTAAGGGCCCTTTTCTCGTGACGGCAGTCAAATTTCATATTCTAAAGTTATAAAAGCGTATCTATCGAATAACAACGTTAAAAAAATGACTGTTTTTGTTCCCTTCCGGTGACGACCGGAAATGACGGCGGACGTTCGGATATGCAAAGGGCACTGTGGCAGATTTTTACCACCCCTGAAAATTTGAAAGTTCTATCTTTAATACTTTTAGAGAAAAATTGTGAACAAGCAAAAACATAAAATCTTTAATATCTCGGGACCGGAAGTGACGACCAAAAAAATCTCGTATTATTTTCTTACAAATTTTGTAATGAGTAGGACCTGAAAATTTCATTAAAATCGGCTGAAGCACATTTGAGAAAACGTGGGAGAAAAAAATAATAATATTAGAGGAAAAGAAACAAAGCAATAACAATAAGGTCTTCCGTTGGAAACGGAATACCATAATAATAAGAAATCGTACAAAAACTAAAAGGTCTTCCTTCGGAAACGGAAGACCTTAAAAAATAAGTGCATCGTTGACATTTAATGATACATATTCTATTGCATTAGATGATGAACTTCAACCGTTAATGATACAATTATGTAAGGTATAGTTCTATTTTAAATTTTGCATTATCCATGTATCTCTTCATACATGGAATTGTATCATTAGTGATTGAAATCCGTCCAATAGGCAACACCATCCACTAGGACTAATGCAATACTTGTATTAAGATATATCATCAATAATAACGTTAATGTTATAATCATTTAAATTGTTCAATTTTCATATAAACTATCCAATACTTTTTGTAGCTAACAGAGCGAGAAGTAGAGTGGCACGCATAAGTGCATGACCTGTTTAGTGGATAGCCTAGACACGACTATCCACTAGGCCTAATGCAAAATAATGATTCATTTTTGGTTAACAATGTACTTATGTTTAATTGTCTACTTTGTTGATAATTCATCTAATATACTATTCTCAGTCAAAAGATATAGACAGAGAGGCCAAAAGGGAGACTATATCCAGCCCCTGGGTGACAGAAGACGGACAACCGCTCCCCTACATCGGCCAGTTTGAGAGTGTAGAAAACAATCCAAATACTCTACATATTGCCGTAAAGCCTGATGGAAAATGGGTTAAAGAACGCCCTGATTGGGTTTTTGTCTTTGCTGTTTGTGAAATAGAAACATGACACCTAACAATGGAAGTCAATTCTATTTTTCATAAATTGCAAAATAAAAATGTTCGAAGTGTTTTTGTTTATTTTTATAGCGCATGAAATAGCAATTATTTATTATTTATTAAACAGCTATAAGATATATTTACTTGTTTACTTTAACTCTCCTTTTGATCCTTTAAAACAACATGTATTGCAGCCAGTCTTTTTAAAATCTCACCTGGTTGTCCGCTGCCCTATACGATCGCTTGATGACAGTAAACTATGTTTCTTAAATGTCCACCATCTCCTTATCTAATCAAAATTAAATGATTAGAAATTTATATATATCAACCGATTGGTCGCAATTTAACTGTAAGATGCATAAGCAACAGAAAAAGGAGAATGGATCACTTTTAAGAATACATGGATGCTAGAGCGAAAAACGTATCCTTGACCCTTTGTATATCTAGATCTGGCCTCAGGACCATGAAGCATTTTAAACTTTAGTCCAAATTTCAATCATTCATAGAATTATATAAGATTATGCTTGAAATGTGTAACTATCAACATAATGTAGAAACATATTTTAAAAATCATTTCATTTTTTTCAGTGTATTCATTCACAAGGCAATAGAGAAATGTACAAGTTTTGACATAAGTCTAAGACTGCTCCTGGAGCCTCGGTGGTCAATATTCACGGTCCAATACATTTACCTACTAGCATTCCTGTAGAAGTATCCACTGCTAAGAAGACGTGGGTTTATTGCATCATACATTCGGGTATTCCGTTTAAAAAAAACCGTATGATATGAGATAGGATAGTATTTTTCGTTACCTTTGCTATTGGATAAAAAGCAAAACAATAGGTCAATTTACAAAAATAATTTCATTATTTCAAAAAGACGGCATTACACGACTACAAATTACCTAATGGAAAAAGAACAAACGATTCTTGATCTAAATTAATTACAAAATAGTTTACTTGTTTTTATATATCATTAAGAAATGCTTATTTTATTCAACTGATTGATTATAAAACGCAATCAGAAAGTGGAACTAGGCCCGGATTATGCACAAGTACTGAGTGTATTATACAAAGGTTCGAAACTACAAACACAAAAATTGTGAATATACATTGACAACTCTAATAAAATTTGCAAACAATTTTGTCACAAAAAAAACCTGACAAAAACGAAAATGCAATGATGTCATTAAGTCTGCAATGAATTTATAAGACTTAACTATTAGATTAAACAAGAAGAAGTAGAGTGAGTTTTGATTTATATGCTATTTCAGTATGACAGCCTGTGCTTTACAGGGAAAATAACTCTTTTGTAAAAATATCTTGGTTGATGACAAAGAGTGAATGCGCCTGGCGAAACATATCCAAAAGGTAGCGAAACGTATGGTACTTCCTGCGTAGTTCCGGTGCACACATTGCGAATTTACCAATTCCGATAATAATTTTTTTCGTAATTATTATTATTATTGTTGACAGTATCTGCCTGTAGATGACGGTACTGATTTGTTGAACAACTTGACCGTGCCCATGGATCGTTAAATTATGCGTACATAACTTATTAACCGACATTTTTCGTGTAATTTTTGGCAAACACACATTCAGAATTAAATATAAGTAAACTTGAGAGGCCTTTGTATGATTTACAAAAGCATTAGGATTTTACTATTTAGTTAAACAATAATGTTAAAAATGTTCATTACATAATTAATAAAGTGCATGATTAAGATTAAACTTTGTGTTACTTAAAGGAAAAAAATACTGAAATTTAGTGTTTCATATGTGAGAAGCAGAAGCATACTTTGTATTCAGGTAATGCTGGTGATTTAAAAAAAAAAAATAGCCAGTATGTTTTTGATGCTTAGAATCGTAACAAAGATATCTCATCAGAAAAATTCAAATGTCAACGCACTGCTAAATAGTATTTTTAACCTGGACTGAACCCACATTTCTGTAAGATGGTCGATTAAAACTAATTAGTTAATGTTTATATTCATTGGTGGCTTGTCAATTCTTATATCAACTGGTAGCAAGTCAGGAGTTGTAAATCCTCTGTCAGCTGAAATGTTGTTATTACTTTGAAGACATGGTAAAAGCATGTTGCTATCTTTTTGCATAGTTTATCAATCTAAAGAATGAACAGTCCATACTCTTAAAACAAATGTAACTAGGTCACTGGATCCAACACATATTAATAAGTTGATGTGTCGTGATGTTTGTAGCATCTCCATGGTAGAGATTGTGCTTTTAAATTGCCCGTTTCTTTTACAAAAAACATGTTGAATCATTGGCGATTCTCGTGTTGTTTTCAACTAATGCCCCTATTACATGTATTAGAATTTGCTCCCTTGATTGACAATGTGTGATCCCCTTGTAATGGTTAAGCATAATATTAATCCAAGTAGTTTAAATTCGTACGACAGTTATGTCTGATACAAATTACAAAAAACATTCCAAATGACCAGCATACTGTCTTGTAGCATGCCTATTATTAATCTTTGATAAATGGTATATAATGTTTAGATGGCTGTCAGTTTTTTTTTATCCTTCTGGGTAGACAAAATGGACATTCCACTGTCTATTATCAATGGCTTTAGAACGCATACCCCCATTATTTTGATTTATCTCATGATTTGTTCGCACAGCAAACATTAATTCAAATTTCTCTTAATATTACCAGTGTAAAATCTGGTTTTGTAATAGTTTTGAAAGATATCTTCAGGGTTTCATCAATGAATAAAAAGTGGTGTCAGTAGTACAATGACATGTGGTGATAACGAACAGTGCCAAAAATCAAAAGTCCAAAGAAAAAATACAAAACAGGAGCAGAGCAAACACGGACCTCTAAAACATTAGAGGTAGGATCAGGTGCCAGGGAGAAGTGAGCATCCTCTGCTGATCGGTTAGATCAAGTTAATTCAAGTTAATTCGACATCTGACGAACTAACTTGTAATTACGCATAACAACGTATTCTACTTGTACATATATGTCTTGTTGATGTTGTGTAACAGGATCATGACATTTAATTTTGTTGATAGGTTACAACTTATTTACTGAAAATATCCACACAGTCATGTGGAATACTTTGAGTTTCTAGGTTTGCATAATTTATGTATAATTTAGTACACTTTAGGGATTCTGTGCTGATATCATAATTAAAATGTAAATTGCATATTTATGTATTATCTGTAATAAAAGTATTTTAGCAAATAAATTTGATGCAGGCTTTCCCTTCGTATCCTATCATTTGACTCGAATTTGCTGAATTCCGTGCTAGATGATCTTTTCGGATTGCTTCCGGTGACATGACCCAGGAAGTGTAGACGCTAACCACCAGTTTCATTTTGGATCTATGTTTAAAAGTTGTAATATGTAAGATGGGGTTACCTATTGATAAAATTATTAATTCTTTTAATTCGAGAATAACGAATTTGACAGTCGATAACACTGATATAGGGTGGTGTACATAGGGTTAGATGATTACTGCGTGGTGGCTTAATTTTCGTGGTATTCGTGGGTAACCTTCGCCCACGAATTTACATTCTCAACGAAAACTAATAATAAAAGGTTTGGTTTACCTACTGAAACTGAAAACTGACTCATCCACGAAATTACATCCCCACGAACAAGCAAAAAACCCACAATCCACGAAAATTGGCCCCCACGAAATTAAATGATTTCACAGTATGTGCCGATTTTTTTTTTTGAATTTTGGATTCCACAAACACCAATTGAAAACGATCACAAATGTTAAAGCTGTTAACGTGTTTATTTTTTTCAAATTCAAATCTTATCACAGATGTTTAAAAATACCTTTTATTTCTTATATTTCTTTCATTTAATGTCTAACAGGAGCATTAACGGTTTATGCCAGAAACTTTCTTAACCTTACTATTAGCATTGTTTGTTAGTTTACTGAACTGATCCAAATAAAACCACCTAGCGATACTAAAAGCGGAATAAATGAAGAAGAATAACTCGGTATATCAAAAGCAAACCATTACTAGGAGAATTAGACGGTCGTTGCCATATTTAAGGTTTTCCGCTCTCAGCGGAAAACCTTACTATTATTCTGAAAAATTTTCAAATTTCTTATTATTTTTTTTTTTCTTCTAGACGCCAACTTTGATCCTTAATATTTCGCTCGTTAGTTCACCGATTGTTTTGAAATTTTCAGGACTGATAACATGCCGCGTGATGTTGTCGTTGCATATTTTAGTTGAGGAAAATTCCTATCCGGTTTTGAGTTATTCCCCTTTTAGTAAAATTTAACGACTTCTTTTGTCCAGGGGGTTTAGCTTTAACGATGACTGGCAGAGTCTCAAAGATGGGCTGGTTTGGAAGCTAATACATTGAATTTGTGCGAGATATATTTTATTTATTATTTAAATGCAAATAAAAGGGGTGGTATAGATGTTGAAACAAAGGTAAGAAAAAAAATCAAAAAAATTCGCGTATTTTCCGTGTTAGTTTTCTACCTGATAAAAATTTGTTATAACATGTATTTTAAAAGTTCTTGGTCTTACCCAGACCTTTCATTCGGTATACCAAAAAAGGGGCTGGCCCTTATAATTAGGGAGTTAGAGGCGTCCAAAGTTTCTTGTCAATAACTTAAAATGGAATAAATATTTCTAATGCATTATTGAAGCAAAGTTGTAAAGAAATTAATTTTGAATCCTTCTATAGTATTCAATTTAATGTTTTCGTAATTTATAGTCAGTATTTGCAGAAACAATTGTTGTCAGTTCGGTCCATTTTTGTGGGGGTGCGCACGTTTATGAGGTTATGAAAGGGCTTCTTGTAATGCACTAACTGATACATGTAGCGCGCAAAAATAATTCCACATAAAATTCCCAAATGTTTTTATACAAATGTACATTTTCATTTCATATAGATAAACCTCTTTGACCTTATTTTTGTTGTTTGTTTCATAACTGTGCCCCTGTCTATATTTAGATGCATTACGAGACTCAGGTAACCGATCGATAGGAGAGTCGCTAGCTGTATTCAGGCCGTCGCCTAGACGACAGTGCATGTGCTTGTAGAGCTGGACGTACACGATTAACACCCCACTGTGTTACTGTAACAGAGACATTTTGAACTGTTTCAGTACTGGGAGATGTGTTAATAAAATGGTTCCAATGCATGGTAATTAAACTCAACTTTTCTACAATACGTATACACCGCCGTCATATAAAGCACAATGTGTATTACTGACATGACAATTTAAACGAACGCGGGATTGCTCCCGATAGAACAATTCTTTTAAAGCAAAAAAAAAAAAATACTGATTTGCAATGGATATAATATAATTATCATCGTGGAGATGATTTTAAAAAGTGAACTTAATATTCGTATACGATAATATTTGAATCCAAAGCCGCTAGTTTTAAGTTACGGTTATTAGGGATATTAATTATGACTTGCCCTGCGTTTCAGGTTTTTTACTTGCAAAGCATCTACAAACGAAAATACCAAACAACCTTCAGCAGCAACTTATAAATTATTTATTCCATACACAATTCTAAAGAGGTAATTAAATAAATTTTATAAATGCTTTATACTTGTATTCGCTATCTTCGATGGAAAAAAGTGGCATGGAAAAAATGTTGTTCATTGTTCATCAAATACGCTGTAGCCTTAGCAATAGAAAATAATTAACAAACTGTATATTGATAGATTGACATATCAACAAACATTCAGACCCGCATTGTGTTTTCTTACAAGTTCTATAAAACGTAGACTCAATGACTGAATTCTTTACCGTTTTCCGTCTGGGTTATTTTGAATCACGTGTGTACGTTATGTGTAGCCATATAGATGAACACTTTAAGTGTTTAAATTTTAAAAGAAATTGTGTACATGCAGAGCATTGCAATGCTAGGACAATAAAATTCCAACAATGTATATGATGAGGCCGGTCAGACTGATACTGGTTCTGCTTGTTCTACAAATAGCGAATGTAAGACGAAGTATTTGGGTGTTATATTTTAAACAAATGTAAGTATTGCTTTCTTAAAAGCTTGCATTACTCAACAAAGTATTTTATTGGGATCATTCTTAGTTACCTTAGCTGCATATATGTACCGCTCTGTCTGTATCCCGGAAAAATTGACTACCATCCGAAATTTTTCATACAAGGTCTACAGACTTGCAGCTAACATTACCTTTAAAAATACATTTTAGAATTTGCCGTTGTTTATAAATTCATTAAAAAGACGCGCAGAATCAAGTGGTTATATGGCGTTTGATATGGGATTTATGACGTCTATTTATATTGTTTTCATTAAAATTATTTCATTATTTCCAGCTTGTGGGTGGAATGAAATCAGTTTCACATGTTATATGACATAAAGATGTCCTCTCCCCACTTTTTCTCGAAGCAACTATTTTTATAAAATTTACATTAAAAAATTGAATTATCATGGAGTTGCCCCCCCCCCCCCCCAACCCCGTTTTGGTAGCATGTAAAAAAATGGTATGAAAATCATGAAATTATGAGTGAATTTTTGAAAATTTTGGAAAATTCAATTTTTTTTCTTTTTTTGCTTGTCAAGATTTGTTGGATGAGTTTGCCCCCCCCCCCACTTTCAAAAACGATGCTACGTGCTTGGAAATTACTCATTTCTTTATTCCCCTCTTTAATAATCAAAACAAACTAACAAACATAACCGATCCAGATAAATATTATTACATGTATCAAAAATAAACTTAAACAACCAACTACACATTCATCCTTTACCCACAATATTGCCTTTTCGATATTTGTCATCGTTGTAGACCCGTGTAACAATCTGTTATGTAGGTGCTTGCACGAAAACGAACCCCTTGCTGATCTACATTTTCATTAACGCATACAAAGAAAAAATATATATTTTGATTTATTTTTGAATTTCTTTTGATGTAAAAAAAAAAGAGAAGGAATTGGTTCTCAGTCTCTCTTTATGCCTGTTTGTTAGCGGTTAATCCAAGTTCATTTTGAATATCCTTTTGTAATTTAAAAAATGCGATGTAAATTTTTTTCATGCAATATTTCGGATAAAGCAATGAAGAGTTGTTTCTTGAAATTTTATTAGACCATAAAATTGTAAAATGCTAACATTGAAAATTGTGCCCGATTTCTTTCTTTTTTTTAAGGTAAAACTTTATTGATTCTTTGAGACAAACAAATTGACATAATCAATAAGAGTTTGAAAATCTTTAACTGCAGGTCTGTAGCTTTTAGTCAGAAAAAGAATCGGATGGACGACCTAGGACACAGATCGTCCATCCGAATTTCTTGAAAATTGCCATTATTTTCGTACGCGGACGCAATACTCACCGAGACTAAATGGTTCGTATCTTAAGTTTTAAGTTTTAACTGCTTTGAAAGGTAATATTGGTTTTCTGATAATTATGAACATGAATAATTAAATAAAAATGGTTAAAATAACAGTAAAATTACCGGCATCGGTCTTCTCCGTGCGCGGATCTAGAAATGGAAGGGTTCCAGACCCCCCCCCCCCCCCCCCAGCGAAATTTCTTTCAATTACGTGTACATTATAAACTTACCAAATATGCCTCGGACATCCCTTGGCAAACTCAAATAACCGTCTGACTTTTCAACCCCCACCCCGGAAAAATTTTCTGATCCGCGCATGTTCCCCCTCCTCGAAATACAAAATTATTCTTCAAAACCCCTTGTAAAATTTCCAGGATCTCCGCATATATACTGATAGATTCATTGGCGCTTGCGTTCGATAAAAATGCGTGTAAAACGTTTGCCAGTGGTCTTTTTACCATCGTACCGGGCATAACCACAGTCCTACTCTGTGAATAAAATGCGGCGAATCAAACTAGAGACAACGTGTTAAGATCTGTATTTGCTTATAAACATGTAGTATCATCGTGCAAAATGCACTGTTCAATTATAATTTTTTTTTTTACTTTACTTGTAAAATTCAACATCTGTTTCGTAATTTTTTCTCACAGTTTATTTCTTACATAGTTACTTTTGTTTATTTAGTGATTGACACTTATTAGACTTTATAGAGACAGAGTGTCATGTCTCAAGGACTGTTAATCTCTTAAAACAACATTGTGCAATTATCAGATTTTCATTTCTTGGACATCAAAGACTCATTGAGTTTATTTAATTATTTTATATCTGTGAACCTTTCACTCAGCTTACTTATATCATTACCTGTTAATTGCAATTTATTCTCATTGTTAAAATTCTTATAAATAGTTATGTACAATTGTCAATGCGCAGTCTGGAATACGGCGGCCAGCCCCGCCACGTCCGACTCTCCCAGAGTCTTGAGTCCAGAGGCCACTTCTGGCCATATCCGACTTGTTTGTAACATGTCTGTCTGTTAAATTGTTATAATGTTGCCATCGTTGAGTCTCGTCCAATAATGTGGAATCCTGCATCAATTGCCTGTTTATTTCTCTGGAACTGTATACTGGTGGACCTTCGGGAATACGGCAAACCCACCCTTCGTTTTAGCTTACGGCCCACAGCGCGCCACAACCTTATACCTTATACACTTTACGCCAACATTCCCTCACCCGGTTCGTACTGCACACGACCGATGCAGATCCAGACGAATTCTCTATCACCGTAAAATCTACACGGTCACAGAAATATAATACTTTGTTTTTCAGTGTTAACACATCTAATATTGTACGATGGTCAGCTATCAATTTTTTGTAATGCGTCACAAGTATGACGCAGCTACGAGGGAAAACCTAATCGTTGCTTGCAACGAGCTCGTCTCTAGTTGAAATATATTATTCTCTTTAAAATGAAGACCACTGTATGAAGATAAAAGAAAAAATGTAGAATTTTAAAACTGAAATATTTGGATTTTTTTGTTTACCAATTATTGTTATAGCCCAAACAAAATCATGTTTGAAATTTTAACAATTTAATGTTATTTAAACAATACTTATTATGTAAAATATTACATAATAAGGATTGGGCAGCAATCAATCTGCCAATTTGACCCCTCTACTTAAACAATCAATTAGACAAACGGTAATGGTAACAACAAAATAAAAACAACAGAAAAACAAATAGATTCAAAAGTTTGATACCGGATATTAATTATAATTATAAACAAAAGGATAAATTGGTGTAGTAAAACAGTTTAGCTATTTGAGTGACACTGTGTAGAGTGTATCAAAACTTAAATCTTTTGGTAGCTAATATGTAATCATGTACAATTTTAAATATAGCAACATTTTTTTGGTAATCTGTTGACCATTCCACATCCTAATTGAATGGTTGTATATGAAAAATTTATTATAAGACAAAACAATATTGTAAGTCAAGCAATTGCACCAACGCAGTAAATTCATAATTTCTAAATAAAAACAACACACACCCTTATAACAACCAATCAAATCATTTACATTCACCAAGTATGATTCCCTCTATATCTTTCGGAAATTGATTGATAATTCATAGCTCTATAGAAACTGACAATACTAAAATTTACACACACCGCTTATCGATTGGTCAAATTCTTCATCGACCTATCGAACTAAGAATAATCCCGGACTGCACGAGGTAATCACGATGATGTAAAAAAAAATCGTCTCAAATTCCCATAGGAGACGATTTGGTTGTTTCTTTTATCTAACGTACTGATGTACATTAACAATAATTTAGTAATTTTTTCTTACTTTTTACGATCTATTTATTAAATCGTTAAAAGAAAAATGTAAATATAAGCAATAAAATGCCTTCTTTGATGAAGGTATGCTATGAAGTTAGCGATCATTGCAGAAAAAATTACATAACCTGCGCAATCATTTTATTGTTTAAGTAATTTGTTTATTCCATGATGCCAAATTGTCGCATGGACCACAAAAGAAAAAAAGTACTGATTTGCTTAACACTTTTTATTACGCACTCTGTAATAATTAATGTATTCATCCCCAACCCTAATCCATGCATTGTGTGTATTTGTATTCTATGAATAATAACACACTGCATCGATAAAGGCGTTGATTAAAGTTCAATAGGGTCTACAAAACCATCGACATCTCTTTTTATACTTGTTGTTTAACGTAAAATCCGCAGATATTTCTCAGGTACCACCACTATTCCCTCATACATATACATTTGACATGTGCAGGTCACGTGCGACACCTTTTTTTTTGACCTTGCAGGGTCTATTCTAGTCGCACAATGTCTCCTTTTTGCTCCCGATGCCCGTGCGTAAATATACTGCTTACAAGCTATATTTTTCAAGTTTGATGAAAATATAACGGTTGAATAGAATGGATCAAATGGCATGAAATTGTCTTAAGAGACACAGTAGAGGTTATATAGAAAAAACAGTTCCTAGGTTGCCGATATCGTGTAGTATTACGTATACGTATTGAAAATGTTTATTTACATCAAGAGTGATCTTTCCTAAGATACTCTTACAACGAGTCATCCAATTGTAAATAGACTAGTAAATACATTTATAGGATATAATTTTTGTATGAAACTGGAAATTATATACCTATTTACTAGCTATGGGGACGATAGCAAGTTTATTGTTCCCCGAGACAGCAACTTTTTCCCGAGGCGAACCGAGGGGAATAGTTGCTGGCTCGGGGGACAATGCTATCGTCCGAATAGTCAGTAAATAGGTATTTTATTACTATTATTTATTAGAACTTCATTTGTCGGCGATGCAGAATTTTTTGATGTTAAATAAATTAGAGTTATCAAACTTTGATTTTAACGTAGCGACTCGGATTACACCTGGAGTGTTCTGAATTTAAAATCGAGGGAAATCGAATGCCGCAGGTGAAGAGTTTCGATGACTATTCACCATGGGCGGATAGCACGGAAACTTTTTCACGGTTAGATAAAATAGCATATATATTCGCTGTAATTTTATAAAGAAAATTTTTACAGAGGAATAATAAAAACAAATATTTTAATCAAAACCCACAACAAAACTTCAAATTATTTATTATTTATTTTTGCACTTCAAGGAAAATGGAATATACTTTTCACTTTTGGGGAGAATGGAATATACTTTCCATTTTGGTCTCATACCGGTATTTTACATACAGCATTGGAAAATACATTTGTAGGGTTAACATTGGCCCATTTCCCAGTGGAAGTGAAAATGATGCGTAGTGTCCCAGCAAGGTTAGATATACCTTGGAACTCGCCGACGAAGGGGAGCGGCTGTCCGTCGTCCGTCATCCACGGGCTGCTAACAGTCACCCTGCTGCCTTGGATAACTACATCCTTGGGGTCACTCTCTACAAACGGCGAAACATAATTCAAGGAGGATGATTGAAAAGTTGTAAAGAAACAAGTCATTCGATATACCTTAGAATTATAAATATGATTTTTTGATGCTAAAGAAATTAGAATTTAGGAAAAAAATGTTTCTTGTATTTAAGCTTTCAAATATTTTCCTGTATCTTAATAAAAAGTAGTCTACTTCTCAAGGAAACCAATTGAGTCTAAATATGGTTAAAATCATCATGCCCTCGAAAAGCTTAAGAGGTCTTTATGGTCAGGGTCCGTCATTTTTAAGACTAGTCAAACCTCCTGGAAGGAGAGTTCTTAATTAAACATAACTCTTTTCGTATGTAGTTTGTAGATATAATAAAAATATCTTCTTTGTGGTCGATTGCGATCCATTATAAGAATTATCTGTAAGAATACTCAATTCCAAAACAGTTATCACCCGAAGTCAGTCGTAACTAAGTCATTACCCGTGTCAAAAATAACACGTAATAGTACTTACCTGTAAGAAATATTGCCAAAATTATTGTAATGATCCGCAATCTACTTACTAAGAAAATCAACCAAGGCCTGATTTTCCGTCGCCGAGTTAATCAGAATGAGTTTACCGCCATCTTCAGCACACTTGGCCACCCACTGTTCTGGGCTGAGAGCTGGAGTCGATGTGGACAACTTGATGCATCCCAGAACCGGATGTAGACTATATCCAGGGGCTGTGCAGGAGGGGGAATCCGCTGTAAAAGCAATTTCTTTATATTGCAGATAATTCTCACACTAGCAAATACAAAATTAGCAGTTAGCGCATAACAAACACGATTTTCTGGCATCCAATCAACTAAAATGTGAGTGAAAGGAAGTGGAGGAGTGACTGAATGAAATTTATTTTCCATTCAGTCACTTTTCCGGACCTTTCAGTTAACATTTAGTTGACATAATGACACAAGTTCGTCTTGTAAAACTCCTTGTCAAATTCACAGTAAGTTTATCTTTTTTTCATGCAAAATTGCTTAATAGGATGATCCAAATTACGTGTATGTAATATATTGGCTTTTTAACAAAAACTCTTTAATACTGTACATTGGGTAATAGGTAATTGGGTATTATACTAAAGAGAAACGAATCATACAAATTAATTTGATTAACAAACATTTAAATACAATCAGAAGTTAGTAGGGTCGTTTGCAATGGCCAAGGTGTGCACATTGATGTGGTAACTATTAAGCTAATGCCTTTGACCATCTATGATAATATTCAACCAGTGTATTCATTTAGGTACGAAGCTTCTCCACACTTTATGGAGAGCTATCAGTTCTGAACATATAAAAATTTTGTGTAATCGGAATGTGATGTCCTACACTGTAAAATTAGATAAACTGCAATCAAAGTGTAATCGACTAATGTATTCTTAACATTTTGTGATTGCAAGAATCAAATATTTTCCTAAACGTATATTTTTCATTTAAATAATGAAAAAAAAAATATTATCGTTTCTTAACTGTTTATTGTCTTTTTTAAAATTTCGGTTTTGTCCGAAACGGTACCGGCATTTATAGTGAAATTGATTAACTTCATTTAATTAAACTTTTCTAAGGAAACTAACGCTCCTCATTTTTAAGGGAAAAAAAATCCTTTTTAAAAAGTTCTTTTGAATAAAAATATTAAAAAATTTAATATTTTTTGTCAAAACTCAATTGTTAATTTAACACTACAAAAAATATTTTGTCTTAAATAATTTAGCATGTCATGTTTTATTCTCATTTATTCTAAATAGTCTCAACAATAATTATGAAGTTTTAATTGTACTCACTATTAGTACTTGCTAATCGGCCAGAGTTTGCTTGCGCAGTTGGAACCAACGATGATTGAAATGCAATGTCTACAATTTATATACATGTACCTAAGTATAGGAGTAGGGCTAATATTCATCAGGTTATTTTGACTTTTTGACTCGGTATTGAAACTTGCCATTCAGTCACTTGGCTTTGATAATCTATGCCATTAAATATTAGATCAGAGTGTTATTATACTATTGTAATTCTGAAAATTTATTTAATACTTTAAACAAAACTACTTAACATTTTGAACCAAATTAGTCATTCCTGCTTCAGACCACCTCGATATACTCATAAAATTATAGTAAAAAGGTATACATGAGTTTTGCATATCTAAGGATAAAATAGGATTCGTACCACTTAACAACGATGTGTAAATCTCTAATAAAACAATCAAAAGTAAAAAATGCTTAACAAAACATCGCATCTTTATAATATAATTTACTATTAAAAAGCCATTTGTCTGCTTTATTTTTCTTAAAACATGTAAAAAAAAATGCCCGAAGTTTTAACCAATGAAACCCGTTCTGTTTTTGATCCCATATTATTCTACACTCTTAGCAAATTAAAGAAGATTCTTTTCTAAATATATTTACACATTTTTTGAGTATCGTATTAATATTTTAAGCGATAACTTTATATTTGCGAAACTGGCGGTTAAAATCAACGTCTTGATAAGACCCGTAAAATATGAATTGTCTTTTGCATACCTTTGTTGTTTGCGGTTGGCAGCAAGGTTACGAGGATAATGGCGGTTAGCACAGCAAGGGTATTTGGCGACCAATCATAGTTCCCATCTAAAAAAGAAAACAATGCTTATTTTGAACCGACTGCATGACTGAGTTAAATTTAAAAAAAGGCATGGAACACGCGGTATCAAAATATTGCTTTTTTAGCTCACCTGAGCTGAAAGCTCAAGTAAGTTTTTCTGATCACATTTTGTCCGTCGTCCGTCTGTCCGTCCGTCTGTCTGTCTGTCTATCCGTTCTTCTGTAAACTTTTCACATTTTGAACTTCTTCTCTAAAACCACTTGGCCAATTTCAACCAAATTTGGCACAAAGCATCCTTATTGTATGATGAATATAAATTGCAAAAATGAAAGTCTAATCTTTATTCAAAGCGGAGAAAGCTTCAAAACTGTAGAAAAGGGTAGTGCATTTTTAAAAATCTTCTTCGCAAGAACTACTGAGTCAAATTCAACGTAATTTAGCATAGATAATCCTTATCGGAAGGAAAATATAAATTGAAAAAACTATGGGCTTATTCTGTTTCAAATTTGAGTAATTTACGAAAATAATAAGTAAGACAGAGAGAATGGGGGTCCATCAGTTTAACTTCGGGCTCGATATTTCATATATCGAAAACGAAATTTCTGTTTGAAGCAGCCATGTTTGACGCATAATAAACGAGTCAAACTGACAAAGATGAATTTGCTTGTTGCGCAACAGTTTACGTTCGAAGGGAATATTTGAAACATCATATCCAATATATATTTGTGCCGTTTTTGTGAAATAAATTGAGGTTAAATATTTCAATGCATTGACATTAAAACTTGTGACGGTATTTTTAGCTTGTTTTGATTTTAGTTTCAGTTTCGTTAATTATGCTTTTTAACTTGAGGGAAACTATCGCCTGTATTTTGGAATTTTTACGTTTCGAATCAAATATAGATTTCGGTAAATCAGACAGCTGATTGTTTATCCGCCTAAAATGAGCAAAATCTGATGCACTAACAACATATTATAAAATACTACACATTGTATTGGTAATCCGGTACGATTTCTACGTAATGGTTGACTAATGCAACGTGTTTTGTTCAAATGCTCGGCGTTTTCAGTGTAAACGGAGATTGTTTTCGATGCTAGAAATATATATATATATATATATATATATATATATATATATATATATATATATATATATATATAAAATGAAAAATAAATTGTGCCCTTTCTTTGTTTAAGTGCATGCTTCTTTTATTTTCATTGTTTACAATTTTCTCCTTACTAACCACATTTGAATGTCAAGTTTCGATTTAAAAGCAAGATACAGAGCTGAGGACATGCTTTTGTTCATTTACATTTTAAATGCTGAATAGGAAATACCAAGTTTAAAAATCTTAAGTTGAATGTAATAAACCCTTGTGAACAAAAAAGTTCATCAAACCTATCAGAATTGAGAGCTCTGTATCTTGCTTATAATTCTTCGATTGACGCTGAAATTTTGATTAATCACTAGAAATGTCACGCTAAACGTAAAGTACTTGTATAGAAAAATTAAAAAGATGATATGCTGTTACTTCGTTCTTGTGCCCCTTCCTTATACGATGAATTATATGAAATCTACACCAACTTTGATGGTTTTTCAGACACAATTAAATAAAAACGACCTCTTTAAAACAGTTTAAAACATTACTGTTACGGGGATAAATGTATTTTCGCTTTTGAATAAAGATGAAAATAAAGGGTGGGCCTTAGTAAAATAGAGTGATATGCCTGTCAATACATTGCAGTGGCGTCGGAAGCTAATTAAAAGTGGTAGAGGGGGAGGGGGCTAGACCTTATCAGAAATCTGGACAAGCAAAAAAAAAAAAAAAAAAAAAGATTTTGAGTACGGCTATGTCTAACTTTGCAAAAAAGTGGGGGGGGGGGGGGGGGCTTAGCCCCACCCCTGGTTCCGAAGCCTATGCATTGATTATAATAGCTCTTTAACATATCACATGACAACACTTTTCATTCGAGTGTATTCATCGATCAAGTGAGTATTAGGTTATAAAACGTCTCACGAATTCACGCCAGGTAAACAACAATCGTTTATAATGCGGAAGACCAATTAAATTTTTGAATGTTTTTAATTTGAGCGCATTGAGATACAATTTTCTTCTTTCACATATAGGATTTTTAAAAAATAAAATACAATAACTAGTTAGTAGTTGAAGAAGAAAATTTACCTATATGCATGCTCTCATATATTTTGATCACTTTATAAAGTGCCGAGGGGGGGGGGGGGCAGAACTTAAATAAAGGGAATTGGAAGTTAACAGTGTACCCCTACCAAACATTAAGTTCTATATATTGCATAGGATCTTGTTTTTGGTAAAAAAGTAATTCATAAAGGTACAATGTCAAAGATTAAGTGTATGAAAATAAGTGTTAAATTTGGATACTCTATGGTATTCTTTTTTTGTTATTCTACCGAGAGGCCATATGGCACAATATCCTTTGAACACCCAAATGGGCCCCATGGGCCTCTTGTTTATAAAACATCCGCGAAATACGTATTTGTCAAAATCTGATATTAACCAGTACAGAAGGAGTTTATAATATGTTTATATTTGTTAATAATTAACAGTATAACAATGCACAGGATTTTCAAAACTGAGTCTAAACCAATTCATTTAATTTGTATAATACACTACTTTTACAAAACTAGTAAGATGCAAAGTATATGAATAAATACGGGGTTTCTTTTGCAACAAGTAATGAAAGACAAAAGGTCAAATCACGTGAACTTAAGAGAAAAATAGTTTTTTCTCGGTTAATCATAAAAGGACATACTTTTGTAATAAATAAAAGAAAAACATGCGGCTTACAATAAGACGACAATACTGCACCCGTAGCTAGCCCGACAGCCAGTAGTAGTCTGTTATTAGTCACCACCGCTGACGTCATAATAAGCTGGTGGGAGAGAAGTAGGAACAGTACCACGTATTTCAGCCGTACTCTTCCCATCTAAACCTTAAATGAGATACATGAAATATAGAGTACCATTAAATTAAAACTTGAGGAGAAAAAAAAAAAATAAGAGAGAGGTTTGATAAAATCACTCAAGGTATAAATTATATATTTTGATATATTGTAGAGTTAAAACTGATATTTTATGCGCAGGCGTAGCTTAAACATACATAAAACATATGCAAGAACAAAATATGACGAAACATTGCATAATTGTGCAAAATGAAAATGATTTTATCATTTTATCAAAACCTTTAAAGGTGTATTTAGCCATCTATCATGAATTTTTTTTTCAATACAGGAAAATACAATAACACGGTGGGTCCTGGCAAAAGTTAACCAATAAGGTTTCATATATAATATTAAGGTACAAGTTATTCTATGGAGTAAATACAAGTAACAATTCAATATGAAAAAAAAAATAAAAAAAAATATCATTTTATAGAAAAGGAAACAACGAAGTCTAAACGATTATAATTTTCAAAAACTAAGGTCAGAAGATCAAAGAATTATTTATTAATTTGACTATGCAGTTATAAGCTTAGTTTTTGATATCTTAAAAACGTATGTGTTTTACTCACCAATGGGTTTAAACCTCCTCTACACAGTCAAACAATCCACAAAGCAGCCATCCCGACTCATCACATTGTTAACTAATACATTGACGGCGGGGCCACGTTACTTAACTCCCAATAAGAGTCTCCCAGGGAGGCCCGATATTTGACCATCAATCAATAGATATATACATACCTTCTTAGTTAAACGACTAATGCATATAAAAATATATTTTTGTTTCCCACCTTGTATGGATACCGTTACTTCATACAGCCAACTAAATGTTTAGATTTTTTAAGGACAGTTCAATCAATATAAATGTATATGTTATGTAGTAAAATGTCCAATGTATATATTATTAATTTTTTTTGGTATATGACAGCAAACAGGTAACGTAAAATTATTTTTTGTAAATACACGTATTAAGTGTAAAGGCAGAGAAGCGTGTTTTACTTTTTTGTTTGATAGGCCGACAAATATGTCCTCGAAGAAATGTGTTAGGTGTGCACTTGAAACTGGGGCAAATAATGTATTTTTAAAGGACCAAATATACACTCAACAAAACTTCTAAGTGTTCACCCAGTATAATGTATTTCCTATATGTAATAAGCACATGTATTTGTCTTGCCGTCAGCTGGGTGACTGATTTCCACTTAACTTTCAAATTGTTAAGAACGATGCATTGACATTGACCTCGGGTTACGACCCGAGATCTTAACCTTTGCTTAATATCACAAACACTTCCGGTTTGGTTGAGTTTTGCGCACAGCATTTGGATTGTTTTAAGTTGCCGATGAAAATGATATTACGTTAACGAAATAGAAAAAAAATATATCAAAATAACGTTTTCTTCGGATTGCTTTTTTAAAAATATTTAAAACAATGTCCAGGTCAAAACAAACAGCAAATTTAAAGTGCATATGATTTGTTGTGGAAACAATGCAAACACCAAATTTCAACGGCTCTGGCTGTGTTTGCAGTGATCATTTTGGCCATGTTAAGTGGTTTTCTCTTTAAACTATTACCAAAGACTAAAACCAATCCCAAAATAATGACGATCATATTAAACATGCGCAGAAATCATATTTTGTGTTTTGACGTTTCATTACGGGTAAATGATTTCAATCGGTGTTGTTTTATTTTTTCTGTGCTATTGATGAGAAGACATATCAGTTACGAAATGTTAAAAATGTCCCATCATTTTATTTCGTATTTTAAAAATAAATCTATTTATTACGGTGAACACTTAGAAGTTTTGTTGAGTGTATACCTGAAAACTATACACATCAGCAGAATATTATGAATTACTGAACTGTTAAAACTGTGAAAAAATGTAGATACATTTTGTACCTTTTTACTATATAAAAAATTTAAAACGTAATTCTTTTTATAAATTCTATTTTTTTATCATTCTTAAATAATTAATTAATTTAAATGATTTATTTTTTATAAACATCGTTTAATACCTACTTCTTTTCAAATTAGCCATACTTAATCTAATTTTTATGCATATTTCGTAAATATAAAAAAATTATATCCGTGATAACCCATACGTTCGAATTCAATCATTTTTGTTTCATTACATTGATTGCGCATTTTCATACCGTATATATACAACTACAGTAGCCATTGGTTACCCTTATGGATAATAACTGATGTTTGTCTCTTAATAGCCACACTGTACTTTCAGCTCTCGAAATTTCTGCTAAAAATGCACCTAAAGTTGGCTATCAACAAAAATAGATGAGTTTTACATACAGTCGACGACCAGACGATTCAAGTCATTCGATACATCCCCATTACAGTCCATTAGATCAGATAATGGTGATCAGGTTGCGCCATTTTATTTAACCATTTCCTTCTTTATCTTTACCTAACGCCATTCATCACAACTGGTATCGCCGACTGTCGATACAAATTGCTTACGTTAAGTCATCAAATCACCGTATTGGTGGAGGAATGATGCAAATAAATTATCTCAGTGCGTGTAGTTTTGTATTCATTGTGAGTTTGAATATTCAAAATCTCATATATTCCTCCTCATTGGTTAATATACCTCTAATGGCATAAGTCGTGAGTGTTTGGTACTTATCATTACCACTATTAAACAGCAGATTTATCAGGCACTTTTTTGTCAAACGGTTAGACGTTTAAACACGTTACTATAAAATTGAAATAGTAATATTGAAACTACTTAACAAACAAAAGGGATCAATGCACTAAATAGCAGTGACCACAACTTTCTACATGTGTATATATGTAAACAATAACATAATTTGATAAACGTAAATTTATATAGTAATATAACTATTTTGCAAGTCTATGTGTTTGACAGGCCATATACCTCTTTTTGTCATTATATGTTATATTTTGTTTTAATTTGTTTTATGCAAAACATTTGCGTGTAATGTGTGTAATAAAGAAAAGCCGAATGAAGTTTTACTTTATATTTTTATCAAGCATATAATAAGTTACAGCTGCTACTCAATAAAACTAAATACATGTGATGCTTAGATCAAACAACAACATACATGTATATTGATAACTTTTTAAGCTTTTTTGGAATAAACTTGCTTTCAAATTGTTATTATTTTTTTTTAAATTTCTATTCATACTTTCTCCAACATTAATTTGTACACAATGATGTATAATGCAGGGAAAAAATATTTAAAATTTTATTATGTAGATGTATATAAACATTTGTTTGAAATTAACAAGTATCATTTCGTATTTGTTCTGGTTGGCTGAAACCTTGATCGATTTAATTATTTTATAAATAAGCTAACGAAATTGCTTCGATGTCACACACATTAACAAATAAATATTGAACTTACTTAAAGGGACTTGGACACGTTTTGAGGTCAAAAATTATTTTTTTTTCTTCAATTTTTAATGTTAGAATGGTTAACATGGGAATTTTTAATGCTTTGTCAAAATTTGAATGTCAAATATTGGGTTATAAGCAACATACAAAGATTGAGAATATTTGTTTTGTAAACAAAGCTTGAGCCTTGTTATAGTTTACATATGTGTTGTATTGGTATAAGCTTCAATCAAATGCTGCTTTCTTCTGTTGAAAATATTATTTATGAACACATTTAATCAGTTTATCTTATTTGCCACTAGTCATTTTGTCAAAAAATGGTAATTCCATTCTAAACATTATTTGTAAACAAATATAATACTCGAGCTTTGTTTACATAACAATGATTTCTTACCTCTGTATCTCTCTTTTTACTTGACATCTAACATTCAAATTTTTGTCAATCATTCAAAATGCGCAAGTAAACGATTTTATACACAAAAAATACAAAATAAAAAATTAATATAAAATCGTGTCTAAGTCCCCTTAAGTAAACTTTCTCCTCCCTAACACGACTAATATAAAACATGAGTATAAAAATTAACAAACCGAGCAAGTTGTCAAGCAAATAGCTACAGGTGAGTCTGCAAACAAAGAACAGTCGTATTTGTTAAGACATACATCATCATATTTGTACATGTATTATTAGAAAAAAACAACAACATTGCTGTGGTATAAACTCATACCTAAATACTTCCTCATGATATACCAATAGAGTTCAAACAATCAAACATCCACAACTTGTTTTTCTTTGTTACATGTATAATGTGTTCAATCAAATTTAAAATTCTAATTTCTTGGGATAGCCAAAACAAATGGGCTTTCATTTAATTTTACATGTGATAATCAAACCATATTTCACAAAGACATATTAATTCATTAAACCCTATCAAATGTGTCATGATATGTTTTTCTAAATTGTTATATAGTTTACTAGAGAAGATGCATCAACGATTTGTCAAATTATGATAAATTAGACAATGGGAAAACTGAAACAATTCGTTCATCATGTGAATCAGACACTCCATAACATCTGGAACAAGGACAACAGTAGAAAAGAGAGAGTAGTCGGTGAATGATGAATGGTTAAAACATTAACTTTGCATGGGAACATTAGGTGTTACGAAAGCAAAACCATGAACTTCAGTTTTATGTGCACATTGGAGATTTGATGAGAGCAGGAGGACATACTCTGTGTAGTATCATCTGAGCTTTATTGTTTGTTGAGGACCGAAAGTTGCATAACAGACAAAAGGCAGGACGTTTGTGATTCATAAAGAGCCTGATCCACAGCATTTCGTATTTGGAGGCGGTGAAATTATAAAGTTTTATTTTCAACTGCGTAGAAAAATAACAACAGATGCAATTTTCGTTTGCGATAATTTTGAATGAAATGTCGGGAGAGTAGAAGAGGAAGAAAGAAAATAGATGATCGGAGAACAGAAATAGAAGACAAGACCTTACATTTGAAAGACATAAGAGACGAGAAAACAAGAATTTACTGACAATTGTTATTTTTTTTTCATCTAAATTCTAAAGGAATTAACAATTTTTTGACTATGGTTTCTACATTTTCATCGGAAATTGGGGTTTTACTTTTGGCTGCTAGCTTTTCAGTTGTTCGAGGTAAGGTTTCTTTACACGATCATAATAATATCAGATTTAAATAATGATATGCACAATTTAATGCATTTAATACAAATGGATTACATGTTTAGAAAAATGTAACGTTGGAAGTTAGATAATGTATATAAATCTATAAAATATCAAACATTTTGAAAATCAAAATCTGTAAAATAAAGATTGGTGGTAATTTCTTACTATATTTATTAAATAAAAGTTTCGAACAAAAACTCATACATTTTTACCCATTAAAAATGCAATCAGTACAGACGTTTTTTATTCAAATTTTAAACCATGCACAAATTACCATTCTACATGTAATTATGCACACATTTTTTAAATGTTAGAATTTATTACCAACCTTTTTAAAATATTCACAAAATACAGACCCTAAAACGTACTACTACACCATACGCTCGCTACACGCTCGCTAAACGGTTTACACGAAACGCTGAACGGTTTACACGAAAAGCTACACGCTTTCCCCGAAACGCTAAACGGTTTGCACGAAACGCTGAACGGTTTACACGAAACGTTTCTCACACGAAACGGTTTGCTCGCTTTTCACATGCTTTGGACACGCTTCGATTTTCGTTTCGATCGGGTCCTCTCGGATTTTTCCTCTGATGGTAAGAGTTGTTTTAAAATGGCACGATATAATAGAAATACTGATATTTGACGAGTAAATTTTTTTAAAAATCAACAATATCGACATTTAATGAAAAATAGTTTAATCAGTGAAATAATAAAAAAAAATGCTACAGAACATGCACTTACATGTATGCATCACTCTAAAGAAAAATTAATCACTCGTTTTAATGTCGTAGGAAAATGAAATTGTTCCGTAAAATTAAAAAAAAAATACAGAAAATGTAATTGGTTTATTAATTTTAAAACATTGAAATTGAAATCCGTATCATTACAAACGTAAATCGATTTTTCAATATTCGGCGGTTTTATTTTCCAACATTAGGAATTGTTTTAAAATGGTTTGAGAGAATAAAAAACGTATAATTTAATAAATATTTATTCAAATACATTGATAATTGACAATTATTTACAAGTAAATTAGTCACTAAATTAAAAAGAAGGCTATGAAATCAAACGATTTTTTTCTTATATTGTTTCAACTGCATATTAAAATATGTTCCGCACATAAAACCAGAGAGAAAATAAGACGATTGGCATAAATAAAATATACACAGAGTTTGATTGACAGGTTTAGTCAGCTGCAAGTACGTGTTACCCGATGTCCGAGTGCTAATTTACTCTATCGAAAAGTTTCAGTTATCGATGTAGAAAAACAACCCCAAATACTACATGTTAATTACGACTTGACAGTATCACAATCAGTTGATTTAATTTTGTACAAAAAAGTCATTAGTATACATACAGAAGTGTTTTGTTAATCACAAACTAATCCGGTAAGTCTTAAACTCGGGTGCCATTTTAAAATAATTAATGAATGAGATAAGTTCCGAATGAAATCTGATTAAACGTTTCACACGATTCTCGCACTCTTTGCTCGAAACGCTTTACACGCTTTGCCCGAAACGCTGCACGCTTTGCCCGAAACGCTAAACGATTTACACGAAACGCTTCACGGTTCACACGAAACGCTAAACGGTTTACACGAAACGCTAAACGGTTTACACGAAACGATTCTCGCACGAAACTCGCACGCTTTTTTGGTGTAGTAGTACGTTTCATGGTCTGTACATGTATTTAACATGTAATACCGTTTGTGATAATATAGACTGTCGGTAATCAACTTACTAAGAAATTGTACTATTCTTTGTTTCAGCTGTTCTTATTTTTGAGAAGTGCACGCGCCAATCCCAATGTCCGGCAAATTCCGGGTGTCGCCCAAGCGGATGTGACGGCTACACTTGTCGTTGTGACGTCAATTTTGTGTACAGTGACGACAGAAGCCATTGTATACCAGGTATGACGTACATTATTTATATTTATCTATAATCATCTGTGTAATCTCCTCCTTTTTGTTTTTTTTGTTCAACCTGCGATGTCAGAGTGCTGTCTATAGGGTTTGTAGTTTGTTTAAATCCTGATGTAGAAATCTGCAAAAAATGTATAAAGTGTACAAGCTAAAGTACAAAGGCGTTCACTTGAGAATATTTGAAAACATTACTTTTACTTCAGAAGTCGCGACTTGGGAATCATTTATTTACAAATGAAGATCAATTGATTGTATTTACATATGTAACATAATCTCATGATTAAAGGAAAACAGATACTTATTATCTAAATTATAAGTTAAGATGCGTGAATTTGACTTCAGGTATTCTAAATATTTTAGCTAATAATTTGAAACAAAATGAATGACGTAGTGAGATGTATTTGATAATTCCTGCTCGTACCATGTCCTTTAAGGTTTCATTTCAATGCTTCATAATGCATGCACATGTAGATCAGAGGTCGGGACGATTACAAGATGCATTGCAATTTTTTTTTAAGAACAACTCTAGTGTAACTGTTTTATCTAAAGATCTGTTAAATGATTTCTTTTTCTTCTGAAGGTGCACAGGCTGTTAAAGTCATATCGATGTTATTGTATTTGTGGGAATAAAGAATTTGAAAAGAAAAACATTTAACTTAAAGCTAACTTTTATAAAGTCTAAGTCTTAATAGTTAGATGAAAATATGAAAAAAGGGATTTTGACTATTTTCTTATTGCCAGTCTGTTTATCATATTTTTGTAATGAAAAACGAGAAGCTGTTCCAAAATACAAGATTGTATATGACATATGAGTGACATAAATAATGCTAGAATATATATGTTACTAAATAACAGATGTTTTCTTTGGTGATCCATGCGGGATATGAAGGTGGCGACATTGCAGAAAAAATACAAAACCCGCGTTAGCGGGTAATGTAAATTTTTTTCTTAAATAATTTGTATTAAATTAGTAATAGTTTAATAAAGTCTTCAATAATTTTTAATTTGAATTTCAGCTAATTTTAATAATCATTTTTCTAATCTAAAATATCAGCCAACTGCCAGTTTGATTCTTCCATAAAAAATTTAAAAAATATCGAACATTTTTCTTTCCAAAAATAATTTCAACAAGCATACATTATTGTTGTTCCAAAAGGATTTTAAACCAGTATAATTGTTTGCTTTTCTCTTCGCCCCAAAAAGAAACCAACATAAATTAATTCATTTTCAACAAGAATATCAACCTACTTAATTGCTTGTTATTTTGTTATTACAGGAAAACTAGTGGGGCAAACATGTGACGCTAACCTGAACAAATGTCTTTCTCCATTCGCTCTCTGTACGGACGAAGTATGTCAATGTAATGAATTAATGGAACCAACGTCAGATGGTCTATGCAAGGCCCCGTATGAGGCTGAAATACACCAGTCCTGTGAGGAAAAATTCTGCGTCCTTTCTACAACGTGCATCAATGACGTTTGCAATTGCCCGGAAGATAAAAGGGAGATAAGTCCCAACGAATACTGGCTGGATCCATTCAAGGCTCGAAGATGTGTCGATAAAAATTACTCTGTTGGTATGTGTAGAGAGAAAAATAGAGACGTTAAAGAAATGTTTCCGGTAAAAAGCGTTATTTTTATTTAAAGGGCTTAACATTAAAAGATTTAAGCGGTCTCTTATCCAGAATTTGGATCTTCTAGGGTGTGTTTTTGTGTATTTTGTGTGTGCCTCAATACAATGAGATTTCTCATTCTCAATTTAAACATATAGTTTCCATGTTCAATATTTTCAAAACATGTACTATAGTCAGCAGTTTCTTCTATACCAAACTACATCGTCTTTTATCATTTTCAGATTCTTGTAAAGGTGTTAAGCTACCTTTACTTTCTGACCTACCTGACGAAGACGAGGATCCCGTCATAGATGATAATCAGCCAGAATATATTGACAAAACACACGAAGAAATGTCCCAGGACAAACAGAATCCTCATAGCAATCCTGATATTGGGACGTTAGGAAGTAGAGCCCCTCAAACGGAGTCTGGTATTAGCAAGGTGAAGATTACAGGGAGATCGTTCACTTTGGACGCACTAAACACAAAACCGACAACGGCAGAATATAAAGAACAGGGTCCAATTGCTGTTAGAATTAAGCCTCAGGGATTCAAAAATTCGCAGGATAATGAACTTTTTGAAACAGCAGATAAAAAGGGCAAAAAGTATGATGATGATACTATAAAAGACTTAGGAAAAGATTATGTAGGCTCGCCAATCAATAAGGCTGACCAGAACACTGTAACAGATTCTGTCATGTCTAATGCAGCCAATGCTCGCTCAACATCACCTATACTTGAGTCATCATCTGGTCTTGTAAAGGATTATGTCGTTACACCACAAACAATGGAATTCACTTCACAAACCGAGGACGATAAGCAGGCTGCCAACTTACAAACTCCAGGTAATCTAGATTCGGATGAGATGGAGAAATATGTTCCAGACGACAGCTTCCTGACTCCAGATAATCTTGATTCGAGTAAGATATCGAAGGATAACGATGTTATAGTTAAAGCCGAAACAAAAAGTCAGTCGCAAGTTACAACGGCCTTTGATACTGGCATTCAAAATCAAAACGGTTCTTCAATGTTTGGAGCTGACACTGGACGGCTGCAAGATCTACTGAAATCATTCCTTGGCAACATGTTGCAGAGCAAGAAAAAAGTCAACATCTATCATGGCTGCAGCGCGGATCTCCAGTGTCCTGCGCATGCGTATTGCACCAGTCGAGGTTGTACTCAGCTTAAACAATGCTTGTGTTCAGAAGGGTTCATGGTGAATAGAAATGGAACTAAATGTATACCAGGTAAATAGCAGTTGTGTCCTTTATCCATATAATGGATTTTTATCATTAAGTGACTTTTTAAAAAAAATTATTGAATAACTTATATATTTTAAATTAGCTGATTCTTTTTGGGTTTTTTATTTCATTTCTTTAATGCAAACTTGTCCACATTGTCAATGTATGCATTTGAAACAGGAGCTTGACAAGATAATCATCTTTATGATATCCCCGAACATAATCATTCTGACGACGAACCAGCAGCATCATGCCGAAACCTTGAGCATTGATAACAAAAGGGGTGATAACATAGGGCGAATCAATCTTGTAATTATTCTGTGATTTTTTTTTTTTTGGCAGACGCCTCCCGTTCTTGTCTGGTCAGTGAGTTCCACTGTGACACTGGTCGCTGTATCCCACTGTCCTGGGTCTGTGACGGAGTGAGGGACTGTCGAAACAATGAGGACGAAGGAACACAATGTAACTAGGACAATAAGAGGACTGGATGATCGTGTTGATTTTTAGACTATAATAATTTTCTAAAACTGAAACTGAAGAGCTGGATGGTCTTGGCTATTTTTAGAATATAAATATAGAATACTGTAAAAATATAAATCGGAAATACGACCATTTTTAGAATTAAGTAAACTGTAAAAATATAAATCGGAAATATTTGAATTTGTATTGACTGAATTATTATTTATGACCACAAATCATATAAAAAATGTTTATTATAACTTGATATAAAATATAGGGTTTTTGCACCCCTGATATTAACAGTCACGCGCCTTTATCACATCCCCCGTATCATCACCCTTTATTTCACCCTTTATCACACCCTTTATTACACCTTTCCGGAACACCTTTGTATTTTTATTACCTCGGATCTTATTCTCATTTCTGTGCAAATCTGAAGTCATGATTTGAACATTTCAGTATAGATGACGTCACAGTACACTGAATGTCGAAAATACACGGTTTTGAGATAGGAAGAAAAATCTTGTACATTTTTACCACATGGAAATATCAAACATATTTTTTTTAATTCAATCATATAATTAAAACAACAATACATGTCAAAATCTGTATCACATCCCATATCAACCGTCGACCAATATCAGCCCTCTGGCCATCAGCCCTCGGGCTGATATTGGAGTCTTGGGTTGATATGGGATGTGATACAGATTTTGCCATGTATTATTCTCTATTTAAAGTAGATCTGATGGTTAATTTGTTGACCCTCCATCCTCCTAAATTATATACATTTAATGTCCGATATAAATACATATAATCGTGTCCACTTTCTTAAATCACTTGAAATCGTCGACAAATATCATAAGATATTTTTAGTTTTAGATTAAAAGTATTAGAATTAGGGTGCTTGGTATACTAATTGCATTTACTTATTACATAAATAACGACGCTCATATGGAACAAAAATATAATAGATTAAAATGTAAATGATGTAAATAACTGATTTTTATTTTATTTAAGGCTTGGGTGTTGATTCTACGATTCAAAAAGCCCATTCTAGAGTGACTGACAGACTTGAGGATAAAATAAACCACGAGGCGGTCATGAGGATACACCTAGAGAAGGGGATCCAGGACCTACGACAGGAGATATCCCGACTCAGGGAGGAGTATACCGAAAAGTAGGTCATCTGCTTCTCAAGCAATGAGCATACATGATCATGGAGCAATGTAGTGGTTAATAAATAATTAGTATCCAGAATGCATACACAAATCTATTTACATGTATCTTTCTTTCTATCTATCTATCTATCTATCTATCTATCTATCTATCTATCTATCTATCTATCTATCTATCTATCTATCATCAGAATGACACATGGTCCCCGAAACCAGGTCCTTCCAACGGTTTTTGCACCTGATCACTTTTCAATGATGGCTGAAAAGCACACCCCATGGCCAAAACAGGAAGACGACGTTTTTTATGAAGGTTATACAGAAACTATTCAAAACTTGCTGAAAAAGTATGGTAAGCAACATAATGCATTCATATCTAGAACTGAACTGTGAATGTTTATAAGCAACAACAGAATAAAATAAAAAAAATAAAGGAAAATTATGTACAAACACTCTACACATTCTGGTACATGTACGTTTTGGTACCATTAATAAACTTATTTTTGTTTTAATGTCTTCTTTAGGCATTCATTGTTGGGCATTTGTAGAGCATCGTATTGAAACGAAAAGACAGGTTTGAAATATTCAAGAAAAAATGTGTTGGTTTCATTTTTTTTCGTTTTTGTTTTTTAGAAGTTTATACATTATGGGGAGGCAAGCTTTGTCCACGAGATAAAAACACAAAAACAATCTATACAGGTAATTGTGACCTACTAGCCATTTACAAGCTAATCTTTACTTTGAAGATACCCCCTTAAACTAAGTTGATTGAATTACAAGAAGAGAACTAATAGCACAAATGTCAAATTATTTTAATAAAAATAGAATTTACTCCCAGATATAGGAATTTGGGTTTTTAAACTATTTTCAGTATTTACCTTTGTTTTAAATGTTTAACATATATATTTTCAATTGTGTTATTTTTTTGTTCAAGGTATGATGTCCTCTAATCTTCCCAGCGGAAAACATAAAGGATCCGGGGACATTCTTTGTCTCCCAGAAGTTCCGGAATTCGACAGTTTGACCGCGTCAGGTTCTACCAAACAAAAATCAAACTACAAAATCCTTATTTCCGGTTTTAGTAGACATTTGACTTGTGCTGTCTGCCAGGTCCAACTTACATCCTCAGTTTTGATGATTCCCGCCAAAACGAGCTGCCCAAAAGATTGGAAAATGAACTACGCAGGTGTGATGGTTTCTGCCGGAAGTAAAGACACTGCGCAATCTCGCTACATTTGTGTAGAGAAGGGCGCTGTCTATAATGGCGGGTCAGAGGACAGCAGAGGTCACGGGCCATTCTTGACCCCTGTTACTGTGGAGTGTGGGAGGATACCTTGCCCTCCATACTCACAAGACCAGTATCTTCCCTGTGTCGTGTGTTCGGTTTGAAAATATCCCATTATTTTATTTTTTTCTAGAAGCTATTAAAGGGGCATGGTCACGATTTTGGTCAAATTCTTTTTTTCTGTTTTGATTATTTATAATGCTTTAGGAATGCATTTCCAATGACCAAATAAAATTTGAGAGTCAGTAGTAAAGTTATAAGCAAGATACAGGGCTCACAATTCTTTGCCATGTAAACAAGGCTCGTGCCCTGTTTTTGTTTACATAAGTTCAATTTACCAGTAAAAGTTGTGTTACGAGCTGATTTTTCCATCTTCTTATTCATTTTAAGCATAAATAAACAGATCCTAACATTTACTACAATCATTTTAGGTTTCAAACTGGAGTTTTCACTTCAACATTCAAAATGTAAACAAACGCTTTGTTTACATTGCAAAGAATTGTAAGCTTTGTAACTCGCTTATAACTCAACGAATTACACTCAAATTTTGATTGCCTTTTAAAAATGCCTTACTGAAGCATTGAAAACATTCAAATCGGAAAACTAATTTTTGACCAAAATCGTGACCATGCCCCTTTAAGTTATGAGAATTTATAAATATGTTTATGTGTCGCTTTCCCTCTTAACATTTGACGTAAAGACTGGTCTACGTCCGATTAGACATTCGTGATAAAAAAGTGATTTAACTTTTTTATATACACTAGTAATTAATGATATGCAAAATTTTTCCTTTTTAGGATTAGTGTTTACTTACATGTATTTGTTTGTACTGTCTCCCTTTTCTACTGTTGACAATTAAGGCCGACAAAATCAAATGTTAAAAATTTCTGTTTACATTTGTTTTTTATCTTTTATGGTTTTGTTTGTATTTTGTTTTCCAAATCTACCTGTAAGAGATGTTTGAATTTCAATCAAACGTTGAACAAAAAACTATTTTATTTTATATTATTTACTGCCAGTTAGGTGTTACATTACTTTGATTATTAGACTTCCTAGTTATCAATCGCAACTTCTTTTGCCTTTCCGGAAAGCTCGGAAAACGCCTCGAATGTATTAACATCACCGGATGTTAGAATGCTATACAAAATGGAGTCGCTTTCAACTACAATAAGTATCGGCTATACAGCCTTGTATGTCGCTTCTTTGGTATATTTTAGGGTATATCATTGACTTTCATGAAGTCTGACTAACATTTCAACAGAACGTAAAGTGTGTTGAATTTATATCAAGTTTAAAAAGGGGGTTGTAATGGACGCCTAGGTAATATAAGGTAATAAGGCCCGAGAAGTTGCGATTGCCTAGTTATCTAACGATGCAATAAAATTAACTTGATCTGACATAGTTTACTTCTTTTATGTTCTAAACGACACACAAACATTTGCTATCACAAGTTTTCAAAGACACATTTTACTCATTCAGATTTTTTTTTCATTTCAGTATAAGACATAATTTATAAACATGTATGTGAAACCGGCCTAAAAACTTGAGTCGTTCTTTTCCACTCCATTTTTTGTAAAAGTGAGACTAAGATCTAAAGTGGTTCGTCAATGCCATTAAATACTTCATGTATATTCAATAAAATAGGTTCAAATCAATTATTTTAAAATATGTTAAAAGAGATTCCAAATCATTAGGCTAAATTCAGTACTTCCAACGATACTTGATATTTAGTCTAAAGAAAGAGAGATTAACTCTGCATTTTGGCTAAAATCAACGAAAAAAATCAATTCCCATGAATTAAAAAATATATATCTAGACAGGTGTTTGAGTTTGTTATTTATATAATGTGAATGGAGGATTCAAGTTATTTTTCATTGTCTTTATAGAAAAAATCATCAGCATTCTTAAAAAATATATATTTATGAATTAAAATTATTTTTGCATGTAACAATTAATTGTAAAGTGTATGTGGGAATCAAATCATTATTTAATGAAAAGTAGAAAAAATGTGGGAAGTTTTTCGCATGTTTTAAATATTCATGCAGCTTTTCAATCTTGTTCAAAACAAAATGCGCAGATCACTAGGTTGTTCAAAAGTAATGAGAATTCGTCTTGTTTTCAATCATACAATCCTAGTGTTCTAATTTTCAATCATGTTTTATGAGTATGGGAGTAATAAAGTGGTTTTTCTTGTCTTTATGTGCAAGTCTGGCGCGAAAATTTTCTTGCTTGTATGCGCAACTGCGATTTTGAAATTTACAACATTAATTCTTCCTTTATGGACAAACGGGGACGTGTTTGCAATAAATATCACTCCATCACGCTTTAATCTAATAGAAGTTTTAATTAATATATTCATATGTTTAAAAAAAGTGAATGTTAGAATCTAACCAAAATTATTAGTTTACAAATACATGTATCCCATCAACACCCCCACCACCGAAAAAAATTTTTTTTTTTAAATGGAGGGGGGGGGGGGTGGCAAAATTGAATGATGAATGAATGAATAAACTAGATTGTCCAGGTATCAAATTTCCTTTTCTGAAAAGAAGATTTTTTAAAAATATTTTCTTTGTTGAGTTTTAATCATAATTTTTATACACTGCTAGCCAGCTAGTTAATAATCAAAATAGATGTCAAAAGTAAAAAAAATGTTTTCTGGAGTTATCTTTCTTGAACTGATCTTCAATTCATAAATATACATTTGGCGTCTTATATGAACACCATTAAACCCCGCTTTAATATTCAATGACGGGAAAGTTTCGCGAGGTTTGTGAAAACCATATCGTCGCGAAAACTTCTCTTCGCTAATCGATGCATTTGATTCAGCTTATTAAAATAGGCTTGGTCGTGAAAACTAGTCACAAAATAGATTTTCACGAATCAGTCGCAAAATAAAATCGTTGCAAATAATTATTGGTTTACAGTATATTTCAACAGATTTCCTTACTATCTAGGAATATCTAGGAATATTGTATCCTACATTTTGCATGTAAAGCAACGAGAAAGGGCTACAGTATATAAATAGTGCCTGTTTAGGAGAGTAACATTTAAAATTTACACCCCGAAAAAACCATTGTCAACCGACGCGAAGCGGAGGTTGACAATGGTTTTCGAGGGGATTCATTTAACTGTTACCCTCCCAAGCAGGCGCTATTTATTTTATTATACTGAATGTATTTATTTTAGAGAAAATTTTACAACTTTTATATAGAAAAGACGTGAATTCTACGGCGAACCGTACGCGCATAATTTACGCGCATGTAACAATTGTTGTGTTACCCGTTGCATGCCAAGTGTGTTGCTAACGCTGAGGGTAATAGTATATAAATAGTGCCTGTTTGGGAGGGTACCAGTTGAAATTGACACCCCGAGAAAACCATTGTCAACCGACGCGAAGCGGAGGTTGACAATGGTTTTCGAGGGGTGTCAATTTCAACTGGTACCCTCCCAAACAGGCACTATTTATTTTATTATACTGAATGTCGTAATTTTTATAGCAAATTTTACTGCTTTTATATAGAAAAGACGTGAATTCTACGGCGAAGCGTACGCGCATAATTAACGCGCATGTAACAATTCGTTCTATCGGCCCGTTGCTAAGCGTGCGAGGGAGAGAGAACGGATTGTCAACTGCGTCTAAACCAATCAGATTTCAGTATTTAACATGAAAGTATAATAAAACGGATTATCAATTTTTACTGCTTCTAAACCAATCAGATTTCAGTATTTTACATGAAAGTAGTATTATATTTTTTTTTTGTTTGAGGGTTCTCGGCACCCCGTTATTTTTTTCTTAATATATGTGAGAGTACGTCACAATGTAAACGTTAAAC
The DNA here is from genome assembly GCA_020458035.1 of Magallana ariakensis. Classification (NCBI taxonomy): domain Eukaryota; kingdom Metazoa; phylum Mollusca; class Bivalvia; order Ostreida; family Ostreidae; genus Magallana; species Magallana ariakensis. Next base: position 64,140,622 of record CM035811.1, read on the forward strand.
GGCAATGATCTATTATTTATATCTGATTGAATGTCTGTTCAACTTTATAGCACATAGTGGATTTGGATATAAGAAATAACTTAAAGGATAATAATATAGGATATAATATAAGATGTAGGATATATATATATACATGTAGCTAGGATATACGATCAGTCTACCGACCCAGTGATCATGAATAAATGAACTTTATTCATTTTACAACGATTGATAAACAAGTTCTACAACTAATATTAATATCTCTCGTTGGCACGGATGTTAGCGCGAGGGGGTCATTGATGTAGAAAGAAGCCGAGGTATCCGGAGAGAACCCACGTGTCCAAGCGGGCGACTACCATGCCCTATCACATACAGCCACTGCACAGGCACCTGACGTTATAAATTTTTCTCATAATAAAAATAAATACCCTATATCTAATAATAAACAAGGTACCCATCCCCGCCATCTTGGATTTATTTCAAATTGTCACATCAGCTGGAAGTTTTGCTTGAATCTCATCGGTAAAATTATTTTTGCGATCCTCTCCATGTCCCGATCGGTCATTCAGCATCTAAGCTTATAACCAATTCAACCAAAACGGTGCATTACAACTGTCATTAATAAAAATCACCCCTCGATCTGCATCTACTGCCTAAAATATGTGACAAAAGGCTAAAGGGTGGACGGAAGTTGTCACCTATATGTAAATGAGATTTCCATGCACCGTGTGTTTGTTTCAATATTTCAAAAGATATGCATTTATAAACATGTTTATATAAACTTTGTGTAACAAAAGTTATAATTGACTGTTTATAGTATCCCTTTTCTGAGTTTTAACTTGTATATTGATCGAATTCAAAATAGACGCCTTTTAAATATTCGTATCAGTGCTATATTTGGAAGGGATTACCCAAAGTATGATGCAATTTATGTCAACTTCCGTCCACCCTTCTTCTAAATGATCAAAAAACATCCCTGCTAAGACAGTAAGCGTAAAACATTTTCATTTTATTACATCTATCATAATGGATTTCAAATTATATGTTGTGTTATCCCTGGATTTAAGTTGGAATAACACACCTGAAAAAAGTCACTCAAATTAACAGTAAATTATTTCAGCATTGAAACATTATTTATTTAAAGATGTGGTATCATAACTGCAACGGTGTGTGCATACAAATTGAATATGATAAAATTTGTTTGCACACACCGTTGCGGTTATGAAACCACATCTTTCAAAAAATAATGATTCAATGATTTTATTTACGTTATTTAATATTTATTCCCTTTCCCCTTTTTTTAAAATTGTGCTTTATTCCACGAGTAATGCGCAATTAACGGAAGAGCCATTGGAACAGCCGAATTATGCTGACAAAAATAGCGCACAGCGATTCAAATTCTAAAAACACAATTTTATTTTTCGTATTTAATTTTATGAATTTACTCTTGGTATACTAAGCCATTAATCAATTGAATTCATTTAACTGTTAAAATATATTTACATCAATGAAATATTAATCAGCGTAAGTATAATATCAGGTCGTTATCCGGTTTGAGGTCGCGAGGAGAGTCAGTCATGTTCTTCGAGAAATACTGAAGGAAGATTATATTCATACGCACCAGATTGGGTGATTGGGTCTTCTGTGTTATGCGTAAATATCACTCAATCAATGAATTCAATTTAATAGGGGAAAGAAAGTGAATGTAAATATTTGAGTATGAAAGATATAATGATAAATAAACTGTACATATGTCAAATAAGCAAAACAAAAAAAACCCAAAAACCAAAAACTCGCAGTTTGGGGGATAACAATGAATAGCCTATCTAAAAAAATCAATTCAGTAAGTAACAAGTACAGAAAATTACAATACAACAATTACAAAAGGATAATGATAAATTAACAACAAAATCAGTTCGACATGCAGAAACGTGGAATGTGAAAAACATAGCATCAACGGAGAACTGTACTTTTATTTTATAACGTCATAAACCCACAGCATATTAACAGTACAAACATCTAAAAATTATACTAGCTGTAGTTAATTAATAGATTAATTAGATACAAAATGCAGGTGTGGAAAAGTTTTGGTAATATAAATTCTATTACACACCTTATATGCAAATAAAGAAATAGTTACATTACCTGCTTTTTGGCATAAATTAACAAAAAACTCTCTCTCTCTCTCTCTCTCTCTCTCTCTCTCTCTCTCTCTCTCTCCAGTTTAGTTTTAAACCGCAAAACGAAATATCCTGAAGTTAAGCAAGAATGTTTTATTTTAGTACTGCTTCTTATATCAACATGTAAAGGTACTTATAAATAGGATGTTCACATAATTTGCGTGTTTTTCACTTAGTGAAAGTCCGTTTTAAACCCATCATTAACTTATTTTGTTCATTCATTCATTCATTCGTTCGTCTTTTATTTCCTCCATTATAGAGATTAAAATTATACAAACAACGATTAAATCACAATAAACAAATCAAAACTATATAAGATGAAGATATATGTACATATATGTAATGAGAAGGAATGAATTACATGAAGGGTTGAGATTTTTTACAAATATTTTGAATTTAAAAAAAAAGTTTTAAATAAATTGATGGGAGTTGTGAAATTAAGCTACCCAAGGAGTCTGTTATAGACTACGCAAGAAGTCACAACATGTCTTGAATTCAATTTCCTTAACTCTATTTCTTCCGTTTGAGTAAGGACTGTCAGTGTTTGTTTTCCTAGGAGTATTAGGAAAAGGTCGTCCTCCGGAAGGCCGCTGAGGTCCGCTTCCAAGTGTATGGTAAAAGACCTGGACAGCGAGTTCCACCGATTGGATGTCTGGGTTGTTAGTGCCGGATATGATATGGTAGCCTACACAAACTTAGCGATCTGAAACCAGGTTTGGGATCATTGGTGGTATTTTTTCTGGAACACATGCAAATATGGTATTTGCAGTGATTTATAAAATTATCAGTTCATGAAACCTCAAAATATATTTGACTTTTTTTGTGTTTTTTTTTATAATAATGCCATGTTGTAAATTTTGAATTTACCGGGTGACAGTAAATACAAAATTTACAACATGACAACTTTTATTCTGTTTTGCAAAACAGATCAGCTTAGAAAGGTACAGTGTACATGCTATTTTATTAAACTATTTGATATTTTGTTTTAATCGGTTGTATACAAAGTCGAGTAAAGTATAACTCCTCCTAAAATGTTTTTTTTTTAAATTGTAACAGCGTATTCCAACGCCGTCCTAATCGAAGGCAATTTGGGAGCTGAGACAACCCCCCCCCCCCCCCCCCACACACACACACGCACCGCACACACTAAATGGAGACCTGAAACTCTGCATGTCATCATTTGACTAAATTGTCATAAAGACTGAATGTCAAGTTAATCTCTATGTTGTTAATTAACTTATCCTATAATTAATTAGAGAGAAAGAACTTAAAACACCCACGTTAATACCTTAAACCGACCTTTGACCTTTTGGTCTCTCTCTCGGTGTGACCTCCAGCTGTCGTCAACCGATCGATTTGACAGGTCGATTGACAGCTCGCTGTTTTACAGGTGTGATTTACATCTTTTACTTACCTGCCTATTGTGTATTGTCTACAGGCCCCGTTACATGGAATAGAAGACGTTTCGTTTGTTAGCTTTACTCGGGCTAAGAAATATTTTTCAACAAGAGCTGCATTTATTCGCGAGTATTTTTGAGATGAAATATGTTTTTCACAAGTGAAATTTAGAATTTTGTTGTATATTTTTTTTAACAGAGCATTTTCTGACAGTATGTAGATTAAAGGGAAATATTTCTCTCTGTGGATAAATGAACTGTGGGATGATTCGAGACTAACTTTACGGATAAAGTGATGTAGAATAAAGAGAAAAACAACATTTTCTACTGTGATATTTGAAAAAGAGCGATCCAAAATGAAGGTAAATGACTGTGTAATTGAACAATTATTCTTATTTACAACAATATATCAATTTAAACAGTTTAATGTCGCTTTCTTTAATTTCATTTTTATGATTAAAAGTAGGCTTTGTAAAGTATTATAATACAGTGTACGTATATATACTATTCGTATGAAATTTAAGATATCCTTATTAATATTATATCAATGTTTAAAAGATGTTGTAATAATCTTAGACTAATATTCGAGTTTTTAGCGGTTATAAAAATATAATGTTATAATAGTATGTAGATAATTTGGTTAAAGATTTTCGTTTTATTTTTAAAAGTGTCAATAAAATCTAACACATATTTCATAATTTTAGGTTTACAGGTGTTTTTGTACTAAGATTAAAGATTAAACGTGACAGACTACATGCCCCCCCCCCCCCAAAAAAAAATAATAGAATTCTGATTTCTGATATAGAAGGTTCCGACATACACAGGTCAATAAACATAAAAAGCACCTGGGTTATAAATGTTACCTGAGTTAATACTTACATTGTATCAATGTTCTTTATTACCTGTTCTTAGAGCCCTCAGTCTAATTAATGGCCAGGTAATAATGTTCTGGTCATGAAACATACACTTGTCTGTCCCTTTTACAGAATGCATATGCTATTATAACGTTTAATTCATACCTTTGCATAGCAACCAAAAAAAATACATTTTTGCAGTGTTTATAATATTAAGAAGTTATTTATAGTCTAAAAAAAGAAATATTGATATAAATGCAGATAACAAAATATCTTTTTTCTATTTTTCTTATATTTTAATTTTAGGATTTTTATTTATTATTGAACATAAACAAATGCATCGGATAATTTTACGATATGAATTAGAGATAGCTCCTATACAAAACAATTCCTCTCTCTCTGTATCGTATGTTGCAATGTCAAAAGGAGTGTTTTGATTTCTCTCGGTGTTTCCATTGATTTGCATAACTTAAACAAGATTTCTAATGCACATTTATGCAAATACAAAAATAATTGCATATATAATTGATTTTTTTTCTAATTAATACGAAAATAATTAGTAAACCATACCAAGGTTGAAGGTAAAGTATTACTGTATAGAAGGTAAAGTATTACTATATAGAAGGTAAAGTATTACTATATAGAAGGTAAAGTATTACTATATAGAAGGTAAAGTATTACTGTATAGAAGGTAAAGTATTACTATATAGAAGGTAAAGTATTACTATATAGAAGGTAAAGTATTACTGTATAGATCAATGTTTACATTTAAAAATATCATATTTAAGGCTGGCCTGTATTTGATTTCCTAAAAAACAAATGTTTCATATTGTATCCAAATAAAATGAATTTTTTTTGGAAGTTATAAACAATCACAGTTACGAAAGAATTCATGTGTTTCGAAAAAAAAATATAAAAGAAATTCATTTCTATTATATAAAGAGAAAGAAAGAAATTAAAAAAAAATGAAATACTGGTATTTCGATATTAATTTCTAACTTACGTATCTTAACACATTCTCTCTCTCTCTCTCTCTCTCGTTCTCTCTCTCTCTCTCTCTCTCTCTCTCTCTCTCTCTCTCTCTCTCTCTCTCTCTCTCATCCCTTTTCCCCACCTGACATATCCAAACACAACACTCAGATGCTGGATATGAACAGAAAAAGGTGGTAACAAATTTCCTATCTGATCGATCGATCTTAATTTTACGGTCATTTTGATCAATAATGCATTTATTTCAATCATCGAACTGATAACTTTGTGCACATCCTTGATATATAATGCCTGTCAATTCCCTGTCAATAGAACAGACGCCCTTGTGACTCCCAGACCACAAAGACGTTTATTTTCAAATATCGGAGAGCAAAAAAACTGTACATCTATGAAAAGGTCGGGTTTGACAATATAACAGAAGAATAAAAGAATGTGTTTCGTAAAATTATGGACAAAAAAAATTGAGAATGAATAGTTGCATTTTGCGTACATTCAAATACGCAGTGAATTGCTTATTTTTTTCTTCGCAGAATGGAATACAAATAAACAATTTTTTACAATTTTCTAGGAGTAATGACCGAAAGGAAGTATTGAACTTAACAAAAAGTATATTTATACTACATATATACATGTTCTTTATATTAAAAAAAATCAAAGTACTGAACTACTGACTGGAGTTGATTTTATCGATTATTATTTATTTTAAAATCAACAATTTTTAATTTAGCATAGCAAGTAGGTTCTTATTTGTATTGAATAACGCAATTTTTTTTTCATATGTGTTCTCGGACTTTACCGACAAGAATTCCGAGAAAACCCCATATGAATCATGTTGTGTAATATTTAAAGACAGAATTAATTCCATTAAACTATGCATCAGTAATCAAAATATTTCTAAAAAATCTATGGATCCAAGCAATAATGACCTCTTGTCTTGTTAAACGTATGTTTTCCGCAATAAAGAAATTGAAATTGAAAAAAAAATGAAACCAGACGCTCGGCTGTCTCTGTAACCTCCGACAAGCAAGAAAGAATCTCTTCTTGTCAGAGAGACAGCCGAGCGTCTGGTTGAACGTTTTGGCGTAGTAATACAACTTTCAAAAAGATCTAAATTGTTCTTAAAATTTAAAATCTAACTATTCTCATGGTATTTATAAGCTTAAGAAGTTTCCTTGAAAAACAATGCTTCAGAATACATAACATCGATGTAATCGATTATTTTCAAGAACTAAGTCTTGTCAGCGGTGATAATTTGTGCTTAGGTCCAAACACTGTTTCACTTCCGGTTTGCCAGAGTAATTGCTTAAGAGAGTTGATTAAACTCAACCCCCAAAAATTAAGAAAAGTAAAAATTCCAAAAAAAAGGTATGCAAGTTAAACTCTTTTTGTATATGACAAAGATAACGAGTTTTTGTTGTTGCTTTTTTTAATTTGTTTTGTTTGTTTCTCTAAGTTTGATGTTTTAGAATTGATTTGTATAAGAATGAAATACATGTAGATATACATGTAGGTACATTATTCAAATTCTGATAAACAGTTTACGGCTTCCCGCTTCATATAGAAATAACGTTGTACTGCCCAGTTTATGCTCGTATAAATTCTATATCAATTGAACTTAATCCTATGATATTACACACGATTGCAACTCAAAGCTTGTGAAATAAAAACAATTTTTAACCGTGCTTATAGGTCTGGATGCGACCTCCTGTAATGAAAGAACCTGTCAATTAACCCTATTAACTATCCCAATTTTACCAGTTCTTCTGACAAACATTTTGCAAATGTTGTGGTTTGTGAAGAGATGCTGAAATCTTACCAGAAATCAAATTATAAAAATTGTTGAATTTTTTTTCTGCATGTTTCACATGTTTCTTGCTTATTAGCCCCCACCCCACCCCCACCCCACACCACCCAACCCCCATTTACTATCACTAGCACACGCAAACTAGAAAACATCGATGTATTTTCATCAACATTACCGTATATTCGTTTTATGTTTTTTCATTTCTTACAATTTCCTCTTCCCACCCTATTTTTGTTTTTAGTTATTTTTCTCCTTACATCTAAAAGGTCACAACTAACAGCCATGCCATGCATCACGCATGAGCGCACGCGCCTTTGTGCATGTAATGAATTTGGCCCTGTCCGTCCGAGACCTCATTATAGCGGTCATCTGATCCACGCCCTGTCATAAACATCCTGACCGGTCTTTGCTGTCAAATCTCCGTGCCCTACTCCTATTGCACTTATCTTGAGACGGGAAACGGATTTTTTATGCATCGGGTTTGTAAAACCGCACCTATTTTAAATTCGAATTTGGCGGGATTTTCAAACTCAAATAAATAAAATCTTTCACATTAAATTTATGATTTTAAATTGCTAATTTTGTTTAAATAGCGTTGAGATAATAACTAAAGACTCGTTGTACTAAATTAAGTTTAAAAGTGACACATAGCTAATTTTTCAAAACAGAAAATTAATTATATTGTATCATAGTCATAATTATATTGTATACAATATTGACTTAAAATTTATTTTCTTTTGTTTCTGTTTATTTAAATTTTGAAAAATGTGACCCATTTTGACAGATTTCTTAACACGCCATGTTTCGTTTGCATTTATAGCGAAATAAATACATTTACGTGTTAACAATAGATTGATTGGCGCCAAAAATAGCTGAAACGTTGTTTTGTTTTCAAAACGAAATTGTTTTATCAGAATCATGAAAAGGACGACACACCTTTTCTACCTTGAGACAAACATCGTTAGGTCATAAATGGACGGCCATTTCTCATGATTCACAGCTGAACAGCGGACATAAAATGGCCGTCAAAATGTCGGAGCCTAGTTTGGATCATGGTCTGAACGAATTGGCGGTAATTAACGCTAGCGCCGCCATTTTGCTTTAATTACTTTCCCTATCGGTGACCATTTTACAACCAAGCAGTTTATTTAAAGAAAAATAATATGCAACGTTAAACCCTTTCTTATGGTTAAAAAAACCTGATTCGTGTAGAACATACTGAGCAACAAATTATGAGTTCAACGATCAATGTTTAAAAAAAAAGTAAACCGGGGGCCTTATAGCAATTTAAGTAATTACTTTAATAAGAGTCGATATATTGAAATACACGATTTATGTCTGTTACTAGAAAATGATTTGGGATTGAATACAATATGAAAAGAATAACGGTTGTAAAGATTCATCTTCGCTAGCCAAGGGTTTACGATCCACTTTACTCCACAAAAAGAGCAGAGTGGGTCGTTAACCCTTGGCTAGCGAAAATGGTAAAGATTATGAGTACAAATGCAACATAAACAGTTAAGAAGACTAATTCATCAGGTTCTAAAGTCGATATAAGCTTACAAAAAATGGTCATATTGTAAGTATATTGTAAGTGTATTGTAAGTAAAATTTTGAATGTCAATACGAATTAAGCATTTTTAGAAATGTCATCAAGCAGTATCCTCAAAATGCTTGTATTCATTATCTACAACTGCAAGTGTCTGTCGTCTGTACATCTGATCATTATCTGTCTTTCTAACAATCTCTCTCTCTCTCTCTCTCTCTCTCTCTCTCTCTCTCTCTCTCTCTCTCTCTCTCTCTCTCTCTCTCTCTCTCTCTCCCATCCTAGTGCAGACAAGCTTATCTTTTAAAAAAGATTGGTGAGCTAGCTCTGTAGTCATAATAAAACACAGAAGCAGATTTCTAAAACACTGGTTTAAATTTCTGAATCGATTAATTATCTTTAGGAAGGCACAGTGGAGTACTGGAATTGTGCTGGAGTGGGGTCTCAATTTAGAATTGTGAATCTAGAGTGGGCTTCACATCGGCAATGGTATAGCTCATTGAATGTGCCTTAATCATTATGTATCCACTGTAAAGGTGAAAATTTTCAAGAACCATTGACCAGTACTGTTTTGTAGCAATCGTATCTTCTCGGGCCTTTCCGGCAAGCTCGGAAAACATATCCGAGGTCGTTTTCCGAACTTGATGGTAGTTAAGATAAAGCTAGCTATTTATAATTAATATTTTAAATAACTTTAAATTATAAGACCTAAGCTACTGTTACTTTTTGACATTTACAATAAAACTCAAAACTTCATGTGAAGATGATAAAACGAAATTCACCTGGTACAGTTTATCTACAGTAATACAGAATTCCCAGAATCCCCTACTACGGAGTCGAGCATGCGTATTCCAGTGAAATTGCTCGAGAGCGCTAGCAATAAATGGATACAAGCTTATCTTTTAAAAAGATTGGTGAGCTAGCGCTGTAGCCATCATAAAACACAGAAGCATCGGCAATGGCATAGCTCATTGACTGTGCCTTAATCATTATGTATCTACTGTAATTTCAACTTCGAGGTGAAAATTTTCAAGAACCATTGGTACCGTTTTGTAGCAATCGTATCTTCTCGGGCCTTTCCGTCAAGCTCGGAAAACATATCAGAGGTTGTTTTCCGAGCTTGAAGGTAGTTAAAATAAAGCTAGCTATTTATTATAATATTTAAAATAACTTTGCATAATAAGACCTAAGCGACTGTTACTATTTTGACATTTACAATATAACACAAAACTTCGTGTGAAGATGATAAAACGAAATTCACATGGTACAGTTTATCTACAGTAGTACAGTATTCCCAGAATCCCCTACTATGGAGTCGAGCATGCGTATTCAAGTGAAAAAGACTAACGTAGTTGCTAGCGCTCGATAGCGCTAGCAAAAATGAAAGTAAAAGTACACATTCCATGCCTGTGATGTTTTATTGAGTCACACAGACCCCCCTTCTTATTTCTACTGATGCATGAGTTGTCATTCATCACACTAAAGGACGACTCTGTCTGACCATAGGTCACAGGATGAAAGTAAGATCCGCGATGTTTGTCGACTAAAACACGTGTAACTTCTTGTTCACTGTCATTAAAGTGATTCCGAGAAGATTGATTCCTTGGCCATATGTCATTCACATTGCTCCAACTCAATCCAGGTACAAACTACTTTATCGCGAATCGAGATCTGAAGGACGTTTATTTCTTTGATTTTTTAATTATAGGGACAAACTATTTGCAGAATGTGCATAATTTAAGGCTTTGGTCATTTGGTCTAAACAATTCTATATTACGAGATTAACAAAGAAATGTTTTTTTTTCTTTTTATTTTTTTGCGGGGGGGGGGGGGGGTCCATAGTGCAAAAAACATCTAGCCTAATCATTTTTGTAATACCTCAAACTTTGAATCATGATAATATTGAACTTTTTCAGAATATAGATTTCAATAATTACATTGTTTACATTGTAATTCAAATCGCTATAATTACTTCTTTAAAAGTGCGAACAAGGGTTATGAACGATTCGAAATAATCAAAGGTCGTTTGTCATAATTAGTCTTGCCTTAAAATAAAGTGATTCGTATACCTTACAAAACAAATGTTGACCTTGCGTTAATTGTTAAATGTTTTTGAAGCTCTACTTAACTTTCTTCTTTATGCATTAAGTACTTTAAATGTTCAGCATGAAGATAATTGAATGATCACAAAATACAAGACAATCAATTGTTTGTCCACACACGCACACACACACACACACAGAGAGAGAGAGAGAGAGAGAGAGAGAGAGAGAGAGAGAGAGATAGAGAGATAGAGAGAGAGTGTGTGTGTGTGTTTGTGTTACAATAAGCAATGCCTGTCACTACATGTAAATCAAATATTACTCAGTGTACGGTTGAACTAGTGGAACTTCACATGATAGTGCCCTCCATTGTTGACAAATGATATATAACTAATTTGTTATAGATCATATCTACAACGGGGTTCAATGCAACAATATATATTAAGTAGAACAATGAAAAATTGTTTGTCCCAAACCTAAAAAAAAAATGTAATTGTGAAAGTTGCTGAAACAATGTAATTTGGAGTCCTTCTCTTCAAAGAAAAAACTTCCTAGGTTAATAAATCATGTTTCATGTGTAGATCCAATTGTTTTTATTTTCCAGGCGGTTTAAACTTCCCCCACCTTCCTTATAGATCCGCGCATGCAAAATCGTTGAGCACACTGACCCATTTTATACTTAAAAGAAGCTCCACGAAGAAAAATACCTGTTTTTGTTATAGGATAATATTCAAATAAATGCGAAAAAGTGGTACAAATGAAACCTTTTGCCTATCAAAGTTATAAAGTAGAAATATAAATTTTATGGTTTTAGTATATTATGTTTACAAATACACTTTTAAACATGAAAAAAGCAGTTGTGCAAGAAGTGAATTTGTAATTTAGAATAAGACCCATAAATCAATTAATAGAACAGAAAAAATAAAGCTACGTAAGAGAGAAAAAAACTCTAATTATCCATTCAGACCTTCAAGCCATCACCAAACAGAACGCTTTCTATACATTGCAGACTGGTTTTAAGATTTCTGCATAGAGCTGTCAATCAAACAACCACAGATTGTTTTCCTGAGAGGCATCGCTCTCATGTATATAATATTAATAACAACCACGTCAATGCCATGATAGCAGTTATAAAATTCCGACATGAGTTCGAAAGGCAGGTCTTACAAAAGCATGTATGTGCGTAAGCACTATACACAAAGTACACCCCCCCCCTCCAAAAAAAGCGCGATTTTTTTGCCTCTCTACGTCAATGGTTCCATTACCAAGGTTGCAAATGGTTGTTTATACGAATATTTTTATTTAAAAAATGCATTCCGTGCATATGTGTATTATACGGGCCGTCATTTTGAGGATACCAAACTTAAAAAATAAATGCTAGAATCCAAATAAGATTTGTTCGTTGATATATTCTGAAATCACAGGACGCTTTTGGTTGATGTCTTTAGTGCGAAGTGTGTTGATCATACATCGTTTCATACGCTGTTAGAGACGTTAAAAGGGCTATATGATCGTAGTAAAATTGTTTGACCATATGAATCCCCTTAAGACAAATAGCTTACAGGAAAAAATTAAATGTCCACTGCTAAAATATTTCGTAAACATTTTTCACCTAAGAAAAAAATTTGGTTGGGAGGCTGGCCTCTCTGGAATATTCAAACCTATCAAATTTACATTGCAAATTTACATGCCTTGCAATTTTATCCTTCGGAAGCCCCCCCCCCCCTCCTTATACTTACCGGATCCGCGCATGACATTGCCTCGAATTATACACCCGGTGTTGTCTATTTAGCTACCAAGACAAAAATTGAATCATTAACACGAGCATACCAAACGAAGAATTCAGAATTTGTGGAATTACTGATTTTTTACCAAAATGTTTGTGGATCATTTTGGAGGCACTTTTTGACCACGAATTAACATTCCCAATGAATTATGAAACAATCTTTATCAATTATTTAAGAAATTAACTCCACAAAATAATATTTTAACTAACCTTCTAAAGAGTTACAATTCACGAATGCTGACCTCAAATGAAATTTCTGTTCACAATTTCATACCTGTTAAACTGATTGGGAACAATTTTATCCACTAGAATGTAAATCTTCACATACATAAGAGCTAAAGGTTAAGCAAGCTGTTGTTTTTGATTTTGCAGAAGATGACACAAATCTACAGAGCTGCCATGATCTTAGGCTGTTACTTTGCCATATCTCATGGTAAGTTCAGATTGAATGACTTATTGTTTGCGTTTACACATAACAGCAATATGAGCTGCAATTCTCATGTCGGAAATTTTAGTTGAGACCATTTTAGTATCATTAATTTCTGTCTTTGTGGGAAAGAAAAGATTGTCTTACAAATGACAATTTACAAATTTTTAAAAACAATTTTCGAAGATTCAATAACAGAGTAACAATTAACATATCTCCATTTGCAATAAACGAATAACACATTTATAGCAAACACAAATACATAATTACATAGATAAAATATTGAACCCATTGGCTTTCCATATGATTGATGCAAATTACATTATCACCATTCGGTACAAAAAATGTACATGCATATTTCTTATAGAAAACATCTTCCTTTCGATAAAATTTGTTGGTGTTTTTTTTTTAATCTTCTTTGTATTAAGGTTGAAGTTTCATACAGAATTATCATTATAATAGCAAGTTTGCAGCAAGATAAAGTTATGAAAAAATCCTCATAATACTTTAAAGTAATATTTGAACACAATGACATGCTTAAAGAACAGGTACCCCTTTTTCAAATGGGTTTAAAAAGAAATATCAATTTAAAATCAGATAGAAACAACAATACATTGTTCAAACATAATTTTAGTTACAAAACTGTAAATTCTATTATATATATATAAAGAAAGGCTTTGGTTAGTATCTTGAGTCTCTCTGTTTTTGGTTTACATTTGATTTAAAATGTTAGGTAAAATGTAAGTCATTGTTACAATGTTTTTTTTTTATTTGAACTTGTTTTTACCTTTCAACAACATTTGATCTGCAACAATCGAAACACTACAATGAAAACTATACACATATTCTATGTGATAAGTGATTATAATCAATTGATTTGAAATCAATTTTATATCTTTCCATGTTAAACAGCTCTTGTCTTTGACAAATGTACAAGCCACGACCAGTGTCCTCAAAATTCAAAATGTCGGCCAACCGGATGTGCCGGCTACACGTGTCGTTGTGACGTCAATTATGTCTACAGTCACGACAAAGCTAGCTGCCTACCAGGTAAACGGGTTTATTTTTGTTCTCTATTAAATTAAGCATTTTAAGATGCAGAGGATAATGGAATACCATTTATCCCGGGTTTTTCCGCGTGTCACAAACTTTGAAAAAATGAGCAAAAGTCTTAAACTTTTTTAAATTGCTGTAGTCATTTTTTGCGATTTAAAAAGTTTCTAATATCAATATCGGATATAATTTATGCGCATTGAATATTTTGCAATGTAATAGTGATCACGAAAAAGCGTAAATAAGATCATCGCAACAAGTACTGTTTGTGCGATACAGTGTGTTTCTTGTTACTTGACCACACCCTATCATATTTGCAAACGCTAAAATTTAATGAAAGTAAAGTTTTGCGGTAACATCTTGAAAGCAATTCTGTTTCAAAGTATATAATAAAACCTCAATTGAATCAATACTGCTTACAGAATAATTATAAAAATGAAAATGAAACGATTTAGAAAACCATCAATAGATATTACTTCTGATATTTCAAATCAAATAGTATGTAATTAATCTAAAACGTATAAACAATCATGACAAAACTCATGAATCATTAATGATCACGATAAAGCTGACAACTTTTCAGTTAAAAAAACCCTGTTTTTTTCATTTTTTAAGCCAGAAAAATAGGATATTCTTGCAACTCCAAAACCAGCAAATGTCTATCGAACTTTGCCATTTGTGAGGATAACGTTTGCCGCTGTAACGACTTGATGGAACCCACCCCAGAGGGCCGCTGTAAGGACCCAGAGTTTAGCGTGCTGGAGGAGTCATGTCTGACCAAGCTCTGTAGTGGGGGGACTCAATGTGAGGCGGGAACCTGCGTGTGCCCCCAGGATATGAGACGATTGACTCAGGAGGAATTCTGGATCGATGCGATGAATACTGATTACTGTATTGACAGAGATTTCTCAGTCGGTGAGTCGGCAAAGGCCTTTTTAAATCGATAACAAAATCACCCCAAACCGAGTTAGCTTTTATCATTGTACCGAAAAACATTTTTTTTCGCGATTTTACCGGAGATAAACCAGTTCGCGGCAACTAATTTTCGCTATCAAGATGTACATTACATAATGCATAATTATGATATACCAAAGACATTTAAGGAATAGTTCGCAGCAAGATATATTTGCGACGCGACGTATAGAAAATAGTCGGTCCCTCTTTGAGATGAAAACTTGAGTTAGTTTCTCATTTTATTACCATTCATGTATATGAAAATATTGTTCTCTCATAAAATGTTATAGTTTTTATTCTCGATCGTGTGTTATCCACGGAGTTTAATTTAAAAAAAAACCTTCTCATGATAAACATAATATGACGTTGACTTAAAACTAGTTTAATCATTATATTTTCATGAAAGAAATTTAATACAATTGAATGAGTCATATTGCATTCAATTATAAATAATCAAAATGAGATTTACCATATACGATACTCAAATGTTCAGATAAAATTAATCTGATTGTGTTCTTAAATTATTTCAGATTTTTGTAACGGGACACGGTTACCTATCCCAGAAGGCCTACTCACCACGCCACCCCCTTCCACAAACCCACCCGGTGGGTCCCTCTCAGATACAACCCCATCCCTCCCCAGATCGTTTACAAAGATTGTGTCCCTTATTGAAAAAGACGCCGACATTTATGATCTCTGTTCCCGCCACGAGCAATGTCCTGCTCATGCGCAGTGTCGTCCGCAAGGCTGCAAGGGTTATAGTTGTTTGTGTGACGAGGGATACATGCCGACGATGGACCGGAAGTCGTGTGTGAAAGGTGAGAGGTCCCTCTCAAGGTATCTTGTGTATAACATGTGTTGTACATGACGTACAGGTAGATACAGTAACACGTATTTCTGAGGTTGTATTAAATATTATAATTTATTGGGCATCAATTTTCGTGGATTTAAAGAAACCACTGTTTTCACGATTTGAGGACAATGATTCTAATCTAATCTTAATTTGCACTTTGTTGAATAATTAATTTTGGGTATCAGAAGAAATCCATGAACATTGTACTTAACAACGTTGAAACCACAGTAGAAAAACTAATCTAAGTTCACTAATGACGAGGACTAGCATTTACAGTCAAGCTGTGTTATCAATTTTGACGCCTGCCTTTCTTTGTACATTTATATTATTTACCTTTTTCCGTTTTTTCAATTCACTCTTATACTAATTTATGTTTACTTAGTAGGAAGGGTGGTAAAAAAGTAAATCTAAATAAAAAATGACAACAGCAAACTGTCAACCATCTTACGATTTAAAAGCGATGCTTAATGATTATATTGCCACATAACTTACGTCTTTTTCAAGGCATTACAGAATTGGATGTTCACACAGTATGAAGTTTTAAATAACCAGTTAACATATTTTCAAATTTTCGTAGCCACGTTTACATGGCTAACTTTGATTTCAGTTTATTTAGTTAACAATGTTTACATTTACAACCACAGCTGTACATTTATATTCAGTAACGTTACCTTTTCCGTTGTTTTAATTCACTATTATATACTAACTTATGTTTACTCAGAAAGAATGATAGTAAAAAAGTGAATCTAAATGTAACATTTTTTTCTTCAATTTTCGTATCCAAGTTTACATGGCTAACTTTGATTACAGTTTACTTAGTTTACAATGTTTACATTTACAACCTTTACAGCTGCGAGAGTTAATGACGCTTGTAACAGCAACACCAGCTGTATCTCCCCATTCGCTTTATGTGACGGAGTTTGCCGCTGCCTCGACATCTTCGTGCCGACCAAAGACGGACGATGCAAACTCCCCGATATCAGTTTTGTTGGGGAGGCGTGTAGTCTAGACGAGTGTGAATACCCGGCAACCTGTGTGGGCGGGGTTTGTCTATGTGTAGGAGAGTACAGAGCGATAACATCCGAGGAGTTCTGGATAGATCCAACTAATATTTGGCAATGTGCCAAAAACAATACGTCACTATGTAAGATGATTTTTAAGTATAGATATAGTTTTTTTCTAGTTACAGTTTAAGTTCTAAAGACATTTAGAAACAATTTATGCATTTGGTGTAAGCCTACATTTTTAAAAGGCTCATATTAAGTATTAAGTATATTGTTTCTTACTATACTCTAGCAACGTGCAATGGATTGAGTGTTACTTTGCCAACAGCCATGACACCACCACTTCCAAAATTCAACAAAGAAACAACGCCAACCAACATCTTATTAACAACGACAACAACTGAAACAACTGAAACACCGGTTATAGTTGATACAACAACCAGAAACATTGCTGAATTATCATCACCATCAACAACAACAAATAAACAAATTACAACATCAAATGTGCTGAACAAAGGTGAAAACGCATCAGTAACTGAGTCAACTGGACAAAAAACAACAGCATCAAGTTTGTCTGTATCAACTAAACCTTCAATTGTTGAGTCCAGTACTAGTAGCACAACAATGCCAGCCAGGGTTTCAGAAAATGTGCAGACGACAACAACGACGTCAGTTTCTGGGACAGAAACAACAGCAAATAAAACTGAGATGTCAGCAGCGACAACGACAACAACAACCGATGAGATTTCAACAAAATCAACAACAACAACAACAACAACAATAAGTGATAGCATACAAACAACATCGATAACTACACCCACAGAGAAAAAGGTGACATTTTCTCCAAAAATTAATTCTTCTCCTATTAATGAAATATCACACACTAGTACATTCCCTACCAATGATAATTCAGTGGTTTTAACAAAAATCAAACTCACACCAACGATCAACACAAATGTAGGTCCGTCAGTGGGAGATTATTCTACGACACAGCGATCAGATTACTTGCAAGGGGCTTCGGATATAACAACAACTACGGTGAATAAAGAAATTGGTGTTGAATCCTCTGTACCAGCATCTACTGGGTCTTCACTTGCAACGGAGATAGGAAATAGCCTCGATAGCAAAGACAATGCGATAAATAGAAGCAATTCTTATTTAGAAACATCGCCCTCTACAGAATTCACAACTGAGGCTTTATCTTCGACAAAGTCGGGAACAGATTTTGGATTAGACGAAAACAAAATAACATCTACTAAGAAAACAACAACGACAACAACAGAAAAAGTAACATACTCGTCGACATCATCGTACACAGCTTCTAAGACAGGAAATGTTGTTGCTCAATCTACAACATCAACTGTATCGGTTCATCCCAATTCTGATTCCGCACACTCAGTAGATGGGAGCTTCTCAAAATCTCCATCAGCAGACGATAGGAACCTTAGCAAAGACAGCCAAACTGGTTCAACAACCACGAAACAACCGCAAATTTCGACACAATCTCTTTCAGCAGACGATAGGAACCTTAGCAAAGACAGCCAAACTGGTTCAACAACCGCGAAACAACCGCCAACTTCGACACAATCTCTCTCAGCAGACGATAGGAATCTTAGCAGAGACAACCAAACTGGTTCTACCACGAAACATCCAAAAACGTCCATTAATTTTCCTTTTGGACCAGTCATTCACCAACATGATCGTAAGACTGATTAAAACATTTTTTTTCATTATGGTTATCTTGATATATTTAGATTAATTTCCGCTAGTAATAACTTTCTTTATACTGTTCGATAAAGATTTGTTTTTTTTTAACAAACGAAGATCTACTCCACAACAAAATTCACGGAATTTTATGTTTTCTACAAAACATAGAGAAAACGAGGGTATATAAAATTCTGAAAACTTGAACCAAAGATATTCGTTGCCTAATCATTGTATGGAAAAATTGTAAAATCATGTTTAAAAAAAGAACGCCACGGAATATTGCTTAGCAATACACAATTGTAATGTATATTCGACTAATTATGTGAGTTTCAGGAAGGTATGTGATTTGTATAACTGATGTTTGTACCACTCATCTTTTATGTATATGATTTATATTAACATAGACTACCTGTGTGAGTCGCACTCCTTTTATTGCTCGGAGATACTGTGTATCCCATCCAGCTGGGTGTGTGACGGAGAGAGGAACTGTCCGGACGGCCAGGACGAGTCTCCATCCATCTGTAGTAAGTATCCGCCTGGTTCTTCGTATTTTTTAAGTCAGTCATAAAGTACTTACGACTAAGTCGTAAATAAGTAACGATTAGGTCGTTAGTAACTAACGACTTAGTCGTGAAAAACTTCTGACTAAAACGCCAGTCTTTTCCGTGACGTGGGAAATTCTTATTGCACAAACTGTATTCAAACCATTTTGATGCAACCGATTGTTTAATCACCACGTTTAGTTAGTATTCACCTTGCGACCGTTTCTCTGGCGTTTCGTAGACGCTTACGCAGCACGAACCTAAAAGTCTATGAGGAATTAGGTGCAATTCCAAATGACTTGCACGTACAAATTGGCCGCTATATTTCCTTTTCGTTCTAAGATGCAATATTGCGATATAAAGTAACAAATCTACAACTAAGTCTTGAACAACTTGCGAAAATGTATCTTTAACCATTCTTTTCTGTTTAGTAGAATGTTGTATACGCGCAAATTATGTTAGAAACTATTTACTATCAACTATTTAGAAACCTGATTATGATGAAGAGCTGTTTGTCCAGTTATTTAGCTAAAACATCGCCGTCAAAAACCGTTTTGATGCTCAAACGAGAGCAACATAATAAAAACCGTTTTGATGCTCAAACTAGAGCAACATAATAAAAACCGTTTTGATGCTCAAACGAGAGCAACATAATAAGTTTATGTTTTTGTTTATGTTTTTGTTTAGCAGTCTAGATAACCATGTTCAAATCTTAAAATAAGGAGTAAGAGAGGAACGACATTGTAATATCAGTTGGAGGAGTCAACTTTATTTTACGAAGAAGGATTTAATCAGAGATGCTTTGTTTGCAGATAAGGACCGTGTCTGTCCGCCAGATGAGTACAGGTGCTCTAACTTCCGGTGTATTCCCGGATCATGGCTTTGTGACACACAAGACGATTGTCCCAATAAAGAAGACGAGTCAAAAGCGGCCGGATGTTGTAAGTATTCATCATCATCATCATCATCATCATCATCAATTAAATGTTGCATCAAATACATTATAATCATAATGATCATTGCTGTCTTTTTTTAATCGCCTGCAGTATTTAAATAACTCTTGGTAACGTTGCAAAGTTACAAAGTATAACCTTAATTAATTTCATTCATTGAATACTCTGGAAAACATAAAATGGAGAATTTTTTTAGTTACCGTACATAGTCAAGGCATTTATATCAACTGGTATGTATAAAGATGATAAAAAACATTTTCAAGTCACAAGAGTCGCAAAAATGTCAGATATGTGGACTCGAAAATTACAGAAGATTTAATCGCTGAAATCATAGAATATACGGACTGGTCATAGTGATAGGTATTTGATTTAAATCTTCCACAGTTGTACCCGACCTTGACCTCGGTACGGAGACCGTGACCTTTGAGACCATGATCTCCAGTATGTTTAACTCGTCCACAATGATTCTGTTTAGAGCAATCAACGATATTCGTGTACACATTCCAAATGCACTCATGCCACCTGGTAATTTTCGCGTCTTTAGTGGTAGTTAGTAGAACCTGTGTCCGTGTGTTAATATTCCAAATTTCAAGTCTGGCACTTACTGTTGCGTTGTTAGTACTCGTGTGCTGAAATACATCTAAATTCCAAATACTCTATAGTGTCGTAACTTTTGCGTCTTTAGCGTAGTAACACCTGTATCCAAGTGCTCTCTTTTCGCGTTTTTAGCGGTAGATAGTAAAACCCTTGTATTCGTGTGTACACGTTTTCGTAGTATTCTCATACCTTGTTTATGACGTCATTTACCTTAGTCAGTAGATCCTACAGTTAGTAGTCTTTGTCGGTGAGTCCTGAATGTCCTCTCTGATAGATCAAGGACCCTTATAGTGGTAGATTATTAATCAAGATTTTCTGATTTGTTTTTTTTTTAAAACAGGCTGTAACTTGGACTAAATTTTTTGTAAAACAGATGTTATTGACGAAATGTGTTTCTGACGTCATTAACGACAGAACTGTTAGGTTTAACAATATAATTTATACTCAAAGTGTTGTAAATTAAAAATAACATTATATTCTGCTAACTCTGTTAAGGTGGTATGGGACATCTGTTGATATTAATGTGGATTAAAGTACATTATAATTGAAATACTTTCACCGGTTTAGAATTTTCAAATTTTACAATATTGAACCAAAACATAGGTTTTAAAAATATTGGAAAGGGTAAAAATTATAAAAACCCCAGCGGGATTCGAACTCAAGACTTACAGCTTCGTAGGAACCCTCTAACCCACTGCACCACGCTGTAAGGTGACAATATTTGGAAAGAAACTACTTATATAATTACACTTTATTTTTTTAGTTTATTTCGAAAAACAATACATCACAACATGGAAGTGTCCCATGCTACCTTAATTAGAAGTCAAGCTGAGAGATTTAAACACGTTTCGCTAAAAAAAAATCTCGTTTGGCTCTTTTGTGTTGTAAGCTACTTTTGTTCATCAATAAAAACTAATACATTAAAAAATGTGGACGTTGATTGTAGTTGACCAAAGAAGTCGTTTTATTCCTGAGTGTGTGTTTCACGCATGCGTATTAGTATGGTCATGATGGTCAAACTATTGATTTTGTTTAAATTGGCAATGAAATTAAGTAAAATAACTCTGTAAATTAAAGGCAATCTGTTCGATTTTACCCATCGATAAGTTTCCTCTTTTTGTTTATTAATTTCGAAAAAAAAAACAAATTGCCAAGAATTTAATAAAATATTTGCATGTTTAACAATAAACTTTAGAACCGCCATTTGTCATATTATATTTATCTTTACACAAAACTATCTGTCTTAGTTTCTCCAAATACCACTGCAACCAGCGTTAACACGACTGCGCATGTTCCGGAAGTTCCGGAAGTGAAGGACAGAGAACCAACCGAGAAAAGTTACACAGGGACAGCTGGGCTAGGAAGTCTAGGTCGGTAAAAATATATATTACTCATTCGTCATTCAACGATCTGTTTTAGTATTATGCTGAGCATCACGGTATAATATGTGTCGTAAGTCAGATAGTTTTAATATAATACATCTACATCTTTTTAACATACGTTTAACTCACAGAAAAAATATTTTGTTTTAATTTTAAAATTAGGTTGAAACTCATTGTTTGAATAATAAAAATCAGTCACTCTTACTTTTTATACCTTCTTTTGTAGAGAGTATCGCAATAGCCGCGGCTGCAGGCCTTGTTTTTCTGATCAACGTCATAGGTATCATTCTGGCTCTAACCCGACGGAATAGACGTCGGTGAGTAAAACGCAACTGGAGCAAGAAAGATAACTCTTTTTCAGTTAATTGATTCAGTGCTCTTACAATCTATTTTCACATACTCACCTGATAGATATATAAATATTATCTACTGAACGTCTATCCAATAGGGTCAGTTGTAAGCTAGTTCCGTAAAGCAGCTTTTAAGTCTTGTATTAATTAAGGGGGTTGGGTTGTCGTATCCAATATTAGTCTATTGTAATCTCTTTGAAAATAAGAGCTCGATACAGAGATAAAGGTAACATTCAAACTTTAAGGTTTTCCGATCCTCACCCTCAAAGTATTTCTTTCATCATAAGAATGATTTTTTTTCTTTCAACCTTTATAAATGAACTCATATAAAATGAAATTTTTAGAGGGTATCCATGCATTTTAGAAAGCAAAACAAAAACTACGGTGCATCGATGGCTCGAACTCTATACCAAATGTATATAAGTGAGAAAGATCCATGGATCCACTACGCCAAGCATGTAGTTGTGTGAATGATGTTTATACTAGCAGTAGAATACTAAATTAAAATTGTCTGTATAAAAGTCAGATTTATTGTACGAATAAAAGAAATCCGAATAATTTAGAGTTATCGAACTTTGCTGAGGATCGGAGATCGTAAAAGCTAAGATAAATTTCATGTCTAATAGATTTAAGATATACTTATGGATAATTTGCTGAACATTTAGCCTCCTTTATAATTTATGTCCTTAATACGTGGAGTCCTTGAAATAAATATTTTTACTTAAGTGTTTAAAAAAGAGCAGGGGGGGGGGGATATTATATTCTCTTTGTAGTATTAAAAAGTCCGATATAAAGTGATTCTTCATAAACGGGTAACATTGTTTCTATTTTTGTACATCGACAGCCCGCGCAGGAATATCCCAATGCCAACAAAAGATATGCTCTCCTATTTTTAGGTAAACAGTAGGCAATATACATAGTAGGTAAAAGGCATTGGTAGAAATAGGCTAAGGAAATGTACATGTATTAGAGTAAAGTAGTAAAATATGTATCATGAACTTTAGTGTAGCATATTGAATATATGAGTTACTTGTTCTATTTGTATCTCATTATTTTTAAGAACATGTCAATCACAATAATAATTTTGATTTTTTACCAAAGAAATTCCTTTTCTAGATTATCTTTGCATGCTCGTTGTTAAAAAATGCACACCCCTTAAAAAATAATTATAACGTGCAATAGGATATTTAATAAATTTCAATTTTTGTTTTAAATCTTACTAAAAGATTAAACACAAATTTATAATGAAACGAGCTTCCTTCATTGAGAAGTGAAAGAAAACAATAGTTATTTCGCACATTTTTAACGAAATGCAATCATCGTTCAAAATGAACCTTAACAGTGAGAAGACCGATTTTAGCGATATGTTTTGATATATCGTCATCATTGGAAATTTTATTTTTCACCAGAAAATTGGACAAGAAACCACCAAGCACAATGAATACGTCTATGACGTCATCAGACGACACGGAGAGCGGGAACTTTAAAATTCCTCGCCCGAATGTCCTCTATCCTCCTTATTACGTGAAAGAGGATTGGAATACGTGGAACAGTACGCACTTCACGCAGTACGCTGAACAGATGTACGCCATGGATGAACACAGTGACTTCTATCCGGGGTCGCTCAAAACACTCTAACATGCGTTATTCCATATCATCGCTTCCATTCGAATACAACCTAGTTTGATTTCGAGTATGACGAACCCCATGTGTTTTGTCATTTAGGAAAAGATGAAAACGATTAGGATTCAGTGTTTTGTTTGTCTTTTTGGGCCACAATTTATTATAGTTTTATGAAAACTGTGATGAAAATCGTAGAAATGTTGCAAAACAAAATTATTTAAACACAGGACAAACTACTGTGTGATGATGGATAAGGTTCAATAATTAGCGATGCAAGAAAGGTCGTGAGAGGGATGATCTTGACTTAATTGTAAAAACAGGATTTGGATGTTGAAGAGTAATTTTTGTTGATGGAATAAAAAGGGTCTGGACTGATCTCGTGGAAAATTGTTGACTTTCTAACTGTGATCCAGTTTTTGTACCTCGAGTCCATCGACAGAATGACATTTGTTAACAGTTTGGTTTGTATCGTTGACAATTGCAATTTAGATCGCATCAGTATATGCATATTTCGCTTGCTTTGTTAGTATATATGCACAAAGTGAAAATATATATTTTTTTTATTTTTTAAACATCTGTGTACAGTTTGTGTCAACGTACACAAATAGAAAAAATAGCAAAATTCGAATTCCTGCTTTTGTTTTTCTATTTTACAGAAATAGTATTTACTTGTGCTCTATAACATCAGTAACAGTTGTCCTTTTTTCTCCCTAGAGTGAAAGAAACTTAGACATGATTTGAGCTGAACATTTTCAAGTTTTATTTTTTTAATTTTTGATGGTAGGTGTTAAAAGTCAATTACGCGATTAATAAAACATACAAAATCTTTTATTCATGGATTTTTATGTGCAAAATATTGTGTTATCTTGATATTTGATATATATTAAAATTATTATTTAAAAAAACCCAGAAAAACAGCGAATTTTAAAAAAAGATGTTTTCTTCCTAGAATTATTGTGTACATCGCTCTTGATAAATGGCCTAGCTGAACAACATATTTATATATTTATCAGGAGAAGTTCAGAGTTTATTGTATGTTCTAAGAATTCCATACTTGTATGTCTCAAAGTAGTCACATGTAAGTTAGATGGGTTTTTTGTGGATCAAAGATCAGCATTGTTTACTTTTTTCATGTCTTGTTCATGTGAAATTTACCATTGTACTAATTTCATATTTGTTTTAAAATGTATTCTATTTATATTCAATAAAAAGTAAAAAGAAATTGTATTGTGTAATATAGCATGTTTCCTCTTGTAGTCTCATTCTTATGAGATACAAACCTAAGTTTCATACTTTATCAGCCTTGAATATAATAAAAGTTCACCCAAACTGAAATTTTATGAAACTTTTCTCTGCGTCAAAAGCTTGTAACAACGGAAGTAAAGATATACATACCCGGCTGCTAGATTCTGATCATATAAATAAGTTTATCATTTAGAAGTTTTATCACAAACACATGTTTATTTCATACTGACTTCTGTATACAAGGTCATATATGCCCCGTTTTATTTTCGCCCTCGTTGTCAGAAGGCTAATTTAAAACATTTTTAAAATTATGTGTTAATTAGAATAACTATCTATCTTTTAATAGTTTTTTGGCGAATTGAAGACTGAATAAAACCGTTTTTAAGTGTAGAAAAGCGAAAAAAAAGAAAACAACACGGGTAAAAATAACTCTCTATACTCAGTATAAAGATGACGGTCATTACAGAAAAGAGGCAACGTTCGCTACCTTTCTTACTTGGAATATTATCTTAATCCCATTAGGCGATGTCATACAGCGAAAAAAGGTGGATGAAATAACATGACTGAAATGAAAACTAGAATATCAAATCATTTAATTATTATCATTAGTGAATAAAACATTTAAATGAAAACCAACCATAAACTACTAAAAGTATTATAATAACTTAAAACCAATGATAAATTAAGCATCGTTAATTCTAAACATAACATTCAATAATCTATAACTTTGTGCTCCATGAATTAGTTTCGTTCAATATATATGTAGAGCACAAATAATTATGTTTGAATAACCATTACTGCAGCTAATTTTAAAAAAAATAAATAAATGAAGAGCACAAAACATAAATAAAAACGCACGTGGTAAGTAAGGCAATAACACACAAGTCACCGATTCCAATAAAAAGCATATACATGCGCAAACAAACATTAAACATGGACGTGCAACTGAAGGGACGGCAATGTATATTATTGGCACAGAGACAAATATATTGAAGAACACTGGGTGGGTTACATCACATCAGATCAACAGTACATGGTTGTTATCAAGTAAACATCGGTATAGTACTAAACTACGTAGAAGATTTTGATAGGCGTTAACGAGAGAGAGAGAGAGAGAGAGAGAGAGAGAGATGGAGTAAATCATAGGTGATGCAGATGACCAAAGTATCATTTAGTTATAAACTGGTAAATGAACAAATAAAATCTTCTTAAATCCCAATAATTTAGTTAGAACAATAATTGAATATTATTTTGTTTTTTTTATAAAATCTTGTTAGAAAAGAAAAAGACATCGGACTCGTTATACAACCCCCCCCCCCAAAAAAAACCCCCCAAAACTGAACACATACAAAATAACGTCCTTCAGTTCTAAGGATCGTAATGGTGTTGTTCATATAGAAGAACAAATGATAAATATGAACACATGAAACTCAAGACAACATTCATTGCGGGGATTGGAGTTTTGAGCAAGAAATACATATTAATCGATTTAAACAATACAAATAAAAAGAAAATATAACGGATCTTAAACCAGAATTATAAATGCTGTAATAATTGGATACTTCTGCGATTTCGCGCGTGTTATGTGACAATTTGTTGTTTGTTCGTTCCTTTGGTGTGTTGCTGTGTTTTATGCTTAATCAAAGGATTCACAAATTGTGCTAGACACAAAGTAATAAATTGCTTCTTCACAAAAACATGGAATTATATATTTTTAGAATCAACAGCCATTGCAAAAAAAATTCTCAAAATTTACATTGTCTGGTAATTAACAGTAAAATTTGTCGCACGTAATTAAGTTGCTCACATGTTCAAAACAAGTAAATACTATCATAATTATGCAAGCATATACCCGGTATAACATTAAAAATATCAGACAATAAACAATCTACATTGTAGTTATTAGGTTTGAACAAAAAAAATATAATTAAGCCCTTTTTTTTTATTTCAAGAACTGCAGCACAAATATTTTTTGTCGAAATTGTGCACGTATTTCGAATCCATCTTGACTGCATAAAGAAAAACTGCTTCATGAAAGTAATGCTATCTAATTGAATGTGTAAAAAAGCAAGCAAAAATACGAAAACAAATGATTTTATACTAAAAACAGGAGATATCGAAACCGTCAAATAAACAGTAAATAATATCTACAATCAAACAGTACAATACTCTAACGCATAAGAACAAAAACAATTTTTTTCTCAAGAAAAGTTTTTGAAACCAAGTTGAAACCAAGTCCAAAGTCCTGAACACATGCAGCAGAATAATATGTCAATCCTTGAACATATGTCTCAATATCAATAAGGATAGTGCGACACATGTGATTCAAAATCATTAAAGTTTTTCAGACACAGGCCAATGTGTGGTTAAAACCTGAAGTACGTGTTGTTTCCGTAATTAAAACGTTTAGGAGACGTCAGTGTATCAGCCTCGTTCTCGGTATCGTTCTCCCAAGGTGGGGGTTCGGCAAAACTTTTGCGTTTTGGTGACGTTGATGAGGGCGTCAAGGTCAGATCGAAGTTGAAAACACGGCGTAGTGTAGGGGATGACGGGAATTGCCTTTCAAGGAATATAATTAATGCAATAAAACATTTTTTTTAAATCAATAGTTTAAATATGTTCATTGCTTAATGTTTCAAGTAGACGATGTTATTTAAGATAATAACAAAACATAAAATTTAAAATCTGTGCTCTTACAATTCTTGGAATGCCCTACGTGGTGACTGTTCCCCGGAAACCGGATAAGAAAACTTCCGGTCACGTGGGGAAAATGGTGAGCAGGCGTAACTAGGGCTATTGGATGGGGAGTGTGTGTGGTGAGTAGGTTCCGAGCTACTGCGCATGTGAACAACGGTCAAATTCTTGATGGTTTTTCTTCTGTATGGAGAGGAGACGTTTTCTTTGGAGCAGCTGCCGATAGACATAATCTCTGTGTCGCTCTTTGAGAAAGAGGACTCTAGGACGGTTGACTCCGCTAAAGACGGAAAGATGAATGCATTAAGAAATACAATTCTTAATATCTGTATCGTGAAGAAGAAACCCTTGATATATAATTTCTAAATTATGTGATAATATACTATAGTACTCTGTACACATAATATTATAATTAATATTTTCCCGATTTAAAAAAAATTATTTAATTTTTATAGTTTTAATGAAGTAATTGTAAAATCCAACAAAAGTTACCTAATCGTTTCCTACAACGTATATACTGTTCCTTAGAGATTTCAACTCTCAATCTGACGTCATAAGCTTGGTGTTTCATCCGAATACTATCCGTTAGAAACCCATCATTCACGAGCCGAGACAAATCTCCCGTAACGTACATCCTCCATAACTCATCCAGTGACGTCACTGACGGACAGGAAATGACGAAAACTATACTTCCGGGATAAATATCGTCGATCGTTCTGCCGTGCTTACATATAGCTTTAATGGCGCTAAGAATTTTCATTGCATCAAGAATTCTGTTGTTTGTTTGACATAATTCTCCCTGAAATCTATTAAAGGATTTCGGGCTGTCATCTGCGCGACGTATTTTTGCATAAGCATCAACAGCCATCTGTAGAATTTCTTGTTCAACGGAAGCGCATTTACACGTTCTTCCTGGCGCATGCTCCAATGACCGTAACGTCTCTGTCACGTGATCGGATTCCTCGGCAATTGATTCACAGGCTATCCTCATCTCCACTTGTTCTGTTCAAAGACAAGAATATATTGAAAATATTGCTACAACCAACTTGCTTTATTCTCATACATCTTGTTTGCATATATTTAAGCATTGAATCATTATTTTTTGAAAGATATAGTCTCATATCTGCAGCAGTGTGTGCATACAAATTTAGCAACGCGCGTTAGCGCGTTATGAAAATTGGTATGCACACATCGCTGCAGTTATGAGACTATATCTTTAAAGAAATAATGATTTAATGCTTATATTTACATTTTTTTTACTTCTTGCCTTGTCTGCAATGTGATTTATACGTCTACATTTCTGTTTTATCCAAAGGGTAAGTTTAAATTAATAGAAGAGCCAATGTAACAGCCACAAGCGTGAACTTTGATTCTCGCTTGTGACGTTGCATTTTACAGCGCTCAACGTTTGTAACGTCATAATAAAACTCGTCATTTTAACCTTTGAGTACCCTGTGTGTGTTACGGTCCTATAACTGCAGTATCTTTCCACACACTTGTAAATGTACTGTCATATCAACACCTAAAATTGGTCTATAGTAATATATATATGTTCATTTATATAATACTGTGGAATCATTTTTATAAGTGAGGGTCAATATTCGTGGGCAGCCAAAATTTTCCTAGTTCGTGGGGACGTACATGTACAGTCATGTAATTTTGTTGGTAGCAAGTTAGAAATAACATCAATAAGTATAGTAATCAAAGACTACTTGCACTATATCAAAGTAAAACAATTTTACGGAAAATCAAAATGTAAAATACATGTAAATGTTTGTACCTCGTTTCCGTTTTCTTGGTGTTGTCGGTGTCCATGGCGACGACCCCTGACCCGGTCCACTAGAAGCACACGGGGATGGTGATGGCGCCGATATCCTAGCAGACGGCGAGGGTTGGCGTTGCCGCGGCGACGCTGGTGGCGGCGGCGGCAGGAACTGTTGTACCGGGCTCTTCTCTTGTCGGTGTTTACAGTAGGCCGAGGTACACGCCGTGGCGGCACAACCGTCCACTCTGTCCCCATACTGACCCCGCCCCCTTTCGGCGGCCCCTGGGTTTTCGTATATGGGCGGACGTTGAGCGGACATTGTTCGAAGTTCTTCTACAATCCAACGAGCAAACTCTTCCGGGTTGTCTTGCTGTTGATACGCGTTGCTGCAACGGGAACCTAAATGTAAAATAGACAAAATTCATTATATGCAATGAGAAAATAAAGGGATATTATATAAAATATACATTTTATTGGTTAAATTGGTGAAAACATGTTTATACTATTTAGAAATAGTTGATAAAAGAATTCAAAATATAATAGAATGTTTCCATAAAAAATTATAATGTGTAAGCATTGGGGTTTTCCTTCCGTAAAAATAATAACTAAATCTACTATACAGAAAAATCATCGCTATTTTTAGGACGATCTAATGGATAGTTTATTGATCGCTAAGGGTAATAAAAAACTATCACCAACGTTTAACTTAGTACGTAAGGTCTTTCTAAATCTAGAATAGATTATACATCTTGAATGTGTGCTCTGAATATTAGGCACTTGCGCCATCTTTACTCTATGATACAAGTTTGTTCATTCCCTACCTTCGCTGGAGGAAGACACGCGAAACGGGGGTGAAAAGAGCTTTCGCTTAGCATGCTGCTTTTTCATGGTCTCCAACTGACTCTTCATGATCGAATTCATCCGCCAAAGCTCAGCGTTGATTCGAGCAGGATCCTGCAAGGGTTCGAATGCGTCAGGCGGTGACTCCTCCTCCGATAAATCGTTTGGCGGGAAATGGACGAGTCGCTCCTCGCGAAGCATCGCTTTCTGACTGGGCGAGGTAAAGGTGGGATCAGATATACATCGTTTAAGTTCGCGCAAGATAGCCTGAATTTCCTCTTTCTCGGATTTGGACGGCGAGCGTTCGATGTCGCTAAAGCTTCTGAGGGCCTTGTGTCTCAACAGTCCTATGTAGCTTTGTCTGTATTCTGGCGGTGATGCGCTGCTGCCAAAAACACTGTCGCTACTGACGTCATCAAGGCTAGGGGGTTTCTCCAACTCAGATTTAATGTATTCCAATACGTTGCTAGTAGGAGGATTTCTATTTTTGAACTGAGGAGGGTTTCCGACAATCCGTGGACTAAATGGTATGGGGTCGGATACATTGGGAACCTTGGGAAAGACAAAGCCTCGTTCGGTGACCATAGGGTTATTAGATTTTGTGGTTGTACCAGTAGTGGTAGGATCTCTACCTCTTCCATGGAAGCCCCCTATCATTTCCTGGTGAAAGTCTTTTGACGAAAACGAGTCATTTCTCTCACGGATCTGATCTTCAGTATTGGGCGTACTAGTCATCATAACTGTCTTTTCGGGCTGTTGATTCTGCATTATTTTCGAAGCCGGAATAAAATCTTCCTCCGTGCTTGGGTTCGGATCTTCCTGTTTTAGTACCCACTGAATAGTGGCGGTGTAAGGTGGAGGGGATATCCGCGTTTTGGCGGGACTGCACAGTTTAAGCGGGTCTAGTTTCTGTAATAGTTTGTTATCGTTTTCTTCTGGTTTGACATATTCTCGTTTTGGTGAGGTGGTTAGTCGTTTCGTAGGACCTTTACTGGAACACTTAATGTCCGCGGAGTCGGAACTTTCAGTAGATATTTGTCTTTTAAACCGGAAGTTCGCAGGATCTTGCAAGGGAAAGGGTTGAGGACTGGAGACGACAGTCTCTGTTGCCAATGGCTGTGTTGAATTCTCTATAATAAAAATGAAAAGAAAGAACATAAATAACATAGCAAGAATATGAGAAATATGTCTGAGAAAAGAACATTGCTTACTACCGGCGGGAATGGAGAGAGAGAGAGAGAGAGAGAGAGAGAGAGAGAGAGAGAGTTCTTACCGGTACTAAGTCGATGAACAATATCCCGGATGTATCCCTTTTGTTGGTCAGTGAGCCATGTAGTAGTGGGAATAAAAAACCCAGGGGAGGGAGGTGGTTCTGATGGCTGACCCTCGGTGAATGTCTCACTTCTAATCGGTATCGGGGTGGGTGTGTTACCATAGCTTGTGTCGATCTGTAAGGGTGACATGCGTTTTGGTGGAAAGAAAGGGGGTATAAGGTGGCTCTGGTATCTGCTTTGTAACTCCTAGAAAAAAATCTGTGTGTTAGATTAGGTATACAAGTACGATGATTGTATTTGAATATGCATGAGTAAGTTAAACATCATATGAAACTGAAATACAGTAATATGTATATGGCACATAAGCAACACTCGAAAAATACGATAAATGCAACTTAAATGGAATTTTCAATAACTATGCATCTTCGTAATGGTGCGAGAGTGATTCACTCCCGCAACGATTTTGGCTCAAATCGTATATAAATGACAATAACATTTGAATTTCTTACCATAACTCAAACATTGTAGTTGTGTATGGCATAAATTATTTCAAAATTATCATGTATAGTCCATATATCGGTTATTTTTCGTGTATGTCAACAACGCAAGTTAAATTTGTCCGCATGTTTACTGACCTTGATCGGTTTTATTTTGCGACAGCCAATGAAAATTTAGGAGCGGATCTTAACCTGAATTTAAGAATTCCCCAATTTTAAACATAATTTACGCGGTAAATATGAATTTTCCATTATATATCCTTTCCTTAAATGATGTTTTAGTGATATCGCTTATTTACACTGACATTCACGTTATCAAGCCCATCAAAACTCCAAGCGTAAAATTCCTATAAAATCACGGAAGAACTGTCATGGCTGCTGAAGAAGACGACTAGTAAACATGCTGGTGTGTTTTATCTGGTTTTGATTAATATACGATTAGTTTCTTCAACCTGAATTAATAAATCATTTTATCTAAAGGAGGTCAAATATAAAAACGATCTTTTCAGACCGAAGTCAGACGCATTAAAAAAATAATTTTGCACCATTACGGAGATCCTATGGAATTGTAGCCCTCTCCAGTAAACATCAGATATAAAAATCGGAGAGGGATACATTATTGCAGCTAACTATTTCTGAAATGACGACATGCATATTAAACGAGGAAAATGTGATGTTTTAGTATACATAACGACACATTTACCTACTTTATAGCATGTAGGTGGCCGCTGAAATAGATTATTTGTGCAAGGCAAAACAATAGGATATTTTGTGTGGACTCAATTTTCAACAAACCGTAAATGTTATTCATGAACACGGCTTATGCATGATCCGTGTCATAGTATCGCGCGCGATAATTTAATCATTTAGTGATACATATGCAGCTTGGAGATCCGGACCTTATACCAACATACAATATACCTGTTTGTATGTATAATTGAGTTAATAATAATAATTTAAAGATGAATAATTAATTTGTATAGTTTAGACCATGTACCTGTTTATCTACGAGAGACGAATGTTTCCGGTCCTTGTGCGGAGTTCCGGGCGGAGTGGGCGGGGAATACGGCTCACTCTTACTTCCGGTCTTTCTATACATAACTAGAATGAAAGAGAAATGAAATTATTTTAAAAGTTAAAATAGTATTTATTTTAGTACTTCATTTACGTATAACGACTGGCATAAGAGATTTTCCCTTTGACACCCCCTCCCCTTCCAACAAAAATTCTGGATCTGTTCTTGTCAAATCTACAGTTAATAATAATTATCAATTATAAATATCTTTTTTTCTAAGGGGCTATTAGCTTTAAAATTTTCTTCGATTACATTCTAGTCTAGCTACATGTACAAATCTAGTGTTAATTTCACATCCTGTTAAATAGAATAAAAGTTTTGTATGGTTTGACAGTTTTATCAGCGAGCTCTCAAGATAACGGGGTAATCCGAGATTTCTTCTGTTGACACATCCCAAACCTTATCTCTGATTGCCATACAATGATTGAATTGTAGCAAATGCAAATTGAAGAAACAGATAACAGGGATATCGAGATAACCTTTAACAAAAGACGATTCTAAACGTTTTCATCTACTGAGTATTTCAATGCATGATCTATTGCTACACTTTGAACCTGTAGTGCTTTAAAGCATTGCATATTTTTCATGCGCGGATCTAGAGGGGGAGGGGTCAGGGGGGTCCGGACCCTCCCCCACCCTGCAAAATTCAAATTTCTTTAAATTACATTAAAAAAATAACCAGAAATACGTCCCCCGGCAAACTTAAATAACCGTCAACCCTCCCCCCTCTGAAATATTGTCTGGATCCGCGCCTGCTTTTACTCCTTTTTTCCCCCTTTACCACCTCGTACCTGCGATATATTTCATAATGTTTTAGGTTTTAGGTTATATAAGGTAAAAAAAAAACCTGAACTGCACAACAAAATAGCAGCATTCGAATTGTTTGAAGCTAACACAAAGAAAGGCACTGACGAGGGCGGGGGTGGAGGTCAGGGGTGTGTCGGATATGGTAGACCACAATGCACCGTACGTGAATTAGATGTACACGTGGGTAAAGTCAGTATGAGAGGATCAGTATAGTTGTAGATATAAGCTTTAAAAAGGCAACTACCCAGGGTATCCCCCCCCTCATACACAAAAAAAAAAGAAAAAAAAGAAAAAAAAAGAAAAAAAGAAAAGAAACAAATTCCGATTTTAGGTCATTTTTAAAAAAAAAATATTTAAACCCGCTAGCTTTTACTAGTGTAGTTTCACTTTCGAGCGTTTAAATTCATTACATATCTTTATCTTTTCTTTTTGACGCTCATAAACTACATTACATTTCATCCTTATGTTGACAAGAGCATTGCCCAATTTCCGGTTATTATTTGAGAACACACCTGTCGCATGTCTGTTACCATAGTGATTCATGGCGATATAAAAAGGCAAAGGTGCAAATTGTAAGTGTTTTTTTCCTAAAAAAAAAAAAAACCTTTCGCTGGTTTATTAAAGGTCCGTTTAAAACCAAATAACTGCATAATGATTATTGCTGCGACGGAACATGCATATGGATGTGCAAAAGACTAACCCAAAAGTGTGCAGATAATCCAGATTATTGGATGAACGTCTTCAGGATACGGTTTGTGAGACCATTTCTTTTCTCTTGCATAATATACATGTACGACGTGCTTTTCATATGAACCAAACAACCGTAAAATTCAGATGTAAAATTTATGTTAATTTATGCTTCATGTTGCATAATGATATGATTTTTGCATTAAAAAAAACAAAACAAGAATTTTCACTTATTCTACAGGAGAAGTTCACTACAGGTAGGGGAGAGTTTGAAAGTCAATTAAATTAAGGCTTTTCAAATTACACTTAAACGATGACAACGGCCGTACATTGCTATGTTAATTTTACAACGTGTAATGATTATTTTATATGTATCCGTAGATGGTATCATTTTTATGATCTTTTTAATGACGTACTTTTTCAAGTTAGTAAAAAAGACGCATACAAGATAGAAACATTTTTATGTTAATCTAGAAAACCTCTCTTCATAAGTCCTTTTATCAAACGTTAATAAACTACATCAGTGAATTTTGCACCTTGCGATATCCATGCCAAATTGTTGCATCTGAAAATAATATTCGGTAAAGTAGGTACCCCGGGCCAAAATCGTATAAAAATCGGTCGTGCGGAAAACCACCTCTAATTACAAGGGCAATTGATTTTATCAGCAAGTCGTAGTTAATCGGGGAAGCAATGTTATCCGGATGACTCTGCATTACCAGTTCGAATCTATATGATTATTGCACTTATACAATCTATGTAGTAATAACCTCAAGCCACGAAACTGTGACATGCACGGATCCAGAAATATTTTTCAGGATGGGGGTGGGGGGGCATCTTCGCTAGCCAAGGGTTTTCGGTCCACTCCGTTCCCAATAAACCCTTGGCAGATCTCATTACGAAAACTCGGTGACAAGCTCCGTTTTATGATTGGCTGCAGCTGCGAGTAGCTGATCCAATCGCAGCGTTGTAAACAAGCGCTTGTAAATAGACTTTGAAAGAAACACACTTGTGATCTTTGGTAAAACATTCGGTGTTTTTCACAAGTTGAGGCACAAGTGCTCGAGTACAGTACCTCCACAAGGATGGTCTAACCAGATCACTTTAAAAAAACGATATATCTTACTGGATTGAACAGTCTGAGAGATTTACAAACTTGTCAAGGCTAGTGTGGCCGTAGTGTGGGGAGTAAACATGGCGAATGAAGAAGTCGCCTATCCCATTAGTATATACGTCCCTGCTTATGGTTATTGCTTTTAAAGGTTCAATGAGCTGTACCTTATTTAATTACTTTTGATCACAATAATTACGACAACGATACCTGGTTTTATGGCTTGAATGCATTCATATATAGCTACTTTTTCACTCCCGTTACAGGTTATACTAACACTATACATAAAACATTCCTTGCTTTCACTAAGTTATATCTTCATTCCTATTCAATAGGATCGTTAATTATTTTCCTATTCTCGCTAGTCAACATAATTCTAAGTTGTATTTATGCCGTAGCGTGTATATTACCCGTTGGTTCATTCGATTAAAATGTAAATATACAAGGGGCGCAACTCCAGTTGCTCGCTAGATAGCGCCACCGCATCACCGAGTTTTCGAAATGCAATCGCAACTTCTCGGGCCTTTCCGGCAGGATCGGAAAAACACCTCGAATGTATTACATAGGCGTCCATGACAACCCCCCTTTTTATTAAACTTGATATGAATACAACACATTTTACGATCTGTTGAGATGTGAGCTAAAAATCATTATAGTCAATGATATACCCTAAAATGTACCACAGAAGCGACATACACTGCTGTATAGCCGATGCTTATTTTAATGGGAAGCGACTCCATTTTGTATAAAATTCTAACATCCGATAATGTTAATACATTCGAGGTGTTTTTCCGAGCCTACCGGAAAGGCCCGAAGGCCCGAGAAGTTGCGATCATTCGAAATGAGATATGCCAAGGGTTTATGGGGAGCGAAGTGGGTCCGAGGCATATTTTTGGTAATTTTATAATGTAATTGAAAGAAATTTGAATTTCGTAGGGAGGGGGGGGGGGTCCGGACCCCCCTGACCCCCTCTAGATCCGCGCATGTGTGAGCATGTATTTTAGTCTACTATGTTGTGACTATTTTTTACTTGCATGAGATGTTGCCTATTGTAGGTTTCTGGTAATTAAATGGTATACATCATTGAATTTAGCTTAAAACAAATGAAGTATACACTGTATTTAAAAAAAAACGTTTACCATAATGAAAAAATGGGGAAAAAATCAAAGGTAAACAATCGGTTATTAGATTCGGTAGCTTTATAATTTAGTGATTTGAAAAATGGTTTACATTGCGCGATGAGGTAAAAACTGTTACACTTATTTCCTCTTTTTATGAATTACATGTATATGGTTACAAAATTAAGACCTTGAAGGAGTGGATCCATTTTTTTCCTCTTAATTGAGGGGGGGGGGGGTTGGATGGGATAAGGATGGGAGGCGAGGAGGGGGCGTTGTTCACTGAGGGATCTTTTGTTATTTTGCTTTTTGAATTTTGTAACTTCGATGAAATTCAGTAAGGGGTTCGGGTTTGGGGTCATATGGAGGAGGGTATAGGAGTGGGGGTCTAAGCCCCATCGGAACCCCCACCCCTTTATATTCGCGTAAATCTCATTAGAATAATGCACATGCATAGGCGTCGGAACCGGGGGGCTATGGGAGGGGGGGGCTTAGCCCCCACACTTTTTTTGCAAAGTTAGACATAACCCCCGTTTTTTTTACCTTGTCAAGATTTCTGACAAGTCTAGCCCCCCCCCCCCCCACTTTCAATTTGCTTCCAACGCGGCTGATAAGACAAGTCTAACTATAACAAGCCTTAGTTTGTTGATCTGTTAAACTCTATGTCCCTCTTTATCGTCATGACGAAACTGCAATCTGATTCAATCTCTTTGTAAAACTTGTAACTTTTTTTACACAGTCATAATATTAACGATTTTTTAAGAAAAATGTAACGGTATTAAGTTTAAAAAAAGTAAGACGATATTTAATACTAATTTACATATTTCATCAAGAATCCTATGAATTTTGATCCATGACAATCATTATCTCAGCTGAGTAATTTAGCCGAGGCCTCAACTATGTTTGTGACCACTGTGAAATAGAGATGCGGCACGCGAATATCGTTTCGTGTTACATGAAACGGCACGTGCCCGCACAGGCGCGTACGCATACAGGTGAATGTTACATTGTAGATACACCTGTTTCATTGATGGGGTTTTTCGAAATAAGATACATCGTAATTGAATCAGTTAAGCGTTTGATGAACGTAATATAAATGCTAATGAATCAATTGTGTGGACACGAATAGGAGATTGTGGTATATCTGAAAGAAAAACGGGGTTGCTGATCGACTTCATATGATTAAAGGGGTATATAGATATAAAACATCATTTATTTTCATATTTAGTTTTTTGAGAAGGAAAGAGAAAGATAGTACTAGTAATTTTTTCTTCTTCTACTTAACCATGTAAATATTATGCGATAGAAATAGAGATAAAAAGAGAGAAATAGTTAATTTTCGTTATTTCGTTATAATTGAACCCAATCTATTTTTGGGGTACCTTGTTTAATGATTTAATAGAAGGGAGACAAAGCCTACATGTATTTTTGATGAATAATTTTGACATGGACCTAAAATTCTTTTTAAGCTATAAAAGCTTCAGAGAGAGAGAGAGAGAGAGAGAGAGAGAGAGAGAGAGAGAGAGAGAGAGAGAGAGAGAGAGAGAGAATATGATTTCCTTCGTTGTTTAGAAAGGCGTGCGTAGAACCCATTGAGATGTTTGTACTTAGAAGGGAGAAATGAATCCGAAGAAACCATTCAAAACAGTTTAGAACACTTGATCAGCCCCCGACCATCAAATAAATCCGAATCCTAAACAAACTCCAGTTCTTGAGTGGGTTGACTTGGGGGGAGACTGCAATGTTTGTTTATCGGGGCCTGCCCCCGTTTTACCTGTTGTACTTCTAATTTATAGCGTTTCCCAGGTGTTTAAGTATTTGTCAAAATATGATAAACGAGCTAGTGCACTTGTAGAATCAAACGCAAGGCTAAATACAAGCTGCATATAAGTGTAGATGACCGCTTGGGTCTACAGTAGAATATCTGCTGCAGTGTGGCCAGGGAGAATATAGTCTGCTTGTTTTAGGGTGTTAATGCCCAGAAGACAGCGTTGCTTGCGTTGCATAGGTTTATCGAGACTTGTGTTATGCAGAACTTCTCTATCATTCAAAAGGGGTTTTATTTGGGTCATTTAATTCATGTGCTTGCGTCACGTTTGAATGGAGAATTAATCTGTTCATTTAAAATGCTTTAACCGAAAAAGTCAGACTGAATATTTGAAAGCTATTCCATCGATTTGCGAGAAGCAAATTAAAATAAAAAAAATTAAAAAAAAAAAAACCCAAAAAACTATATAAAGTGAAAATTCTAAAATGGGTATATTAATAACTTCATCTCTCTCTCTCTCTCTCCCAGAAAATTTTAATTTTTACAAATTCACCAGTTTTATTGAGAGTTTTTTTTTTAATTTCAACGGTGCAATTCTCATTAAAATGCATTATATGTATCTTCAGATGATTTATTAGATAGGACACTTTCTAACGACGAAGTATAGTCTTCTAATCTCATAGGAATTTTTCATATTCGTGTACATTGAATTTGGACAAATTTATATGATTATTTACACAACATTAAAATATAGTGGAGACATTGTTATTAAAAATAAGGAAAACCCCTCTCTCTCTCTCTCTCTCTCTCTCTCTCTCTCTCTCTCTCTCTCTCTCTCTCTCTCTCTCCTCACATGAGAACTTCCTGATCATATCATGCTCAATTAAATTTTCACGACAAGAAAAAATTCAAATGAAGTGTTTGTACTTCAGACTGTCATGACGTCACTCGGTGCATAAAATATGGAAATTATTGATTTTAGACTCAATACATTCCATCTTCTGGGGTCCGCCTTGAGGGAAAATGCGTCCGTCAAATTCTTTTTTACACGAGTAATTTTTTTTCTATAAAGCTGTCTTTATTTTTTTTTTTATATTTCAAATTGGATGAATGGTAAAAATGGTCTTTAATATATTGAAACGTCTAGTGAGGCAATTGGCAAGAGTCGTATAACTATGCAATGCTTGCACCCCTTTCAAAGCACACATAACTTTACTCTACCGTTATGCTTGAACTTTGGGGCCATGCGCAAAATGATAAATTATGGTCTTGTCTCGGTTTCAATATCGACGCGCCGATTTTAAAATTGAATCAACTATTGCGTAACCCATATGAAGTTAAAATCGAAAAATAGTTTTTTTTTCTACTGGTAAATCACCTTGATATTTTCACTGTGTTTACAATGTTATCAACTTAATGTTAAAGATTTACAAAAATACAGATAACAGATCTCATAAAGATGCAAGCATGAATTGTTGAATCGCTTTAAATTCAACGTAAGTATACAGTTACTTACATCCTGTTACATGTGTATATACACAAAGGTAAAACATCAAAAAGGTGAGTTTACTTACCTGAGTTGCACACCTGAATAAGATTCCTTCCTTGATGTTTATTACACCTCAGAAACGGAACGGTATTATTTATGAAAATCAGATTGCCTCAAAACAGGTGCTTTTTGGATCCCCATTACACAAAAACTAACGGTAAATACAGGTAACAGTATATCGGGGGTTTGACAGTCGAAACA
Source organism: Magallana ariakensis (assembly GCA_020458035.1). Lineage (NCBI taxonomy): Eukaryota > Metazoa > Mollusca > Bivalvia > Ostreida > Ostreidae > Magallana > Magallana ariakensis. The sequence continues at coordinate 64,181,276 of CM035811.1, forward strand.
CCTGTGCACGGGCGAAGCTATGGTGTATGTTAATATAGCGCAACGAGAAAATAGACTCATTCGAGTTGAAGTCTACTGACAGCTTTTTAAATTACCCTCCTTTTCGGTCAATAGATAAAAAAAATCCCAATCTTGTAAATATGTTTTTATGCACACAAAATTTAAAAAACTCAGATTATCTCTCGCCGGTCTAACACGTGGAAAAAAGGCGGCCCTTAGATATTAGTTGCGATGCTTCTATATTTAGATCTGTCGATCAGGGCCAGGTAGACAGAAAGATTGAGTGGGCAATTTTCAATACGGTGATAAGACATTTAAACGGTCTACAAGATTCTTCTTAAAAAGAATTCTTTTTAAAAATTGCAATAAAATGGTGAACGAGTATGCGTCTGCGTGCAATTTATCAATTGCTTCCGTGGTCTTATCAGTAAAAAAAAAAAAAAAATAAAAAAAAAAAATAAAGTAATCTTCATATCGACGAAAAAACAGAGCGATTATTAAAAATTAATAATTAATTAATTAAAAAAACGGGGTAAAACAACAAAACAATTGGCCATTGGTTTAAAAAAAGGAGCAACAAAGTTTGATTTATTGTCAAAAAAGAGGTAAATATCAAAAGATAAATAAGTGTGCGGAGATTTTATGCATTATATTCATATATCGATTTTTTATGAAGCGCAGTGACTGCATAACACCCCCCCTACCCAAACAATTTAGTAATTCTTTATTTATTGAATGTATAAATACATTTTGTTTTTCGTAGATTTGTCTTTCTTTCCACTAAATTCCTGTATGGTCCCACCCTACCCCTCTCTAAAACCAATGGCTGGGGGTAAGGAGCATGTACTAATATTGACAAAACGCCTTATGCGGCCTCCAAGATAAAGAAATCTTGAATGGTGAATTAAATATTCGTCTACTCCTTTGCGGTGTCGAGATGAAAGAAGGGGCATTTTGTTTGAGATAAAAAAGTACGGTTAGAATTTAAACGTCTTACGTCATCGGAAATTACAAACCGTGGGAATGATTATTGATTTTCATTTTCCATTCAAAACATAACAAAAGGGGGGATTTAAAAACTGTCTGTGGAGAGAGAGAGAGAGAGAGAGAGAGAGAGAGAGAGAGAGAGAGAGAGAGAGAGAGAGAGAGAGAATATTCTACATGATTTACTTAATGATAGAAATAGTATGCGCATATTAAAAAAACCGCTGTTAGATTTATCATAAATATTACATATACTGCAATTTTTGGGGGAGAGAGAGAGGGGGATAAAAAAAAAACATGCATACAATCTTTCCTTTTTGGGTGTATTATATTTACCTGCATGTACGGCAATCGCAAATGAAAATAGAACATGTTTAAATTTCTTCATTAGAGCGCAAACAACTTTCTTATTTTTTTTTTCATTTAATGCTCGGTGCCAAGACACCAAGTTTTACCTTGGATCTCCAAAAGCCCTTAAAAAGGAAAAACCCAGCGAAAAATGGATTAAATTACATAAATTACAAGAAAATTCCGTGCAAGGGATAGGGAGGTTTTAATCTCTTAGCAATATGAGATCTCTATCTAAATGTTTGTATAACACTGAAATCGAGATATTTTATCAAGGTTTACACCCTGTCTCTCAATGAATAGAGTGCATGCGATTTATGAATGGAAAGACCGCGTAGTTTAAGTCCCCAAACGAGCAACATGCTGATTATTCGATTCAAAATTTTAAATTTCATTGATTATGTTTTACGATACTACGGTTAGGACGAGTGTATGAGTTAAACGTTCAGGTGACTTGCCGCCTTGTCAGATACTGTCATTTATTCGGCCCACTTTAGATCAGCATCATGTCCAGAAACCACTACAATTCTACTACATGTAAAAATCCTCTACAAAACTACCCCTCTCCCCCCCCCCTCAAAGCAAAATGGAGGAAAAAATCCACATGCGCGGATATAGAGGGGGGTCGGAAGGGGAGTCCGGATCCCACCCTGAAAACTTCAAACCTAAGCTTGTTAATCACATAGTAAAGCTGCCGAATATAACTTGTTAAATTCACATAGTAAAGTTGCCGAAAATAACTTGTTAAATTCACATTGTAAAGCTGCCGAATATAACTTGTTAAATTCACATACCAAAAGTTGCCGAAAATACACGGAAGCCTTGGACCCCTCGGGCAAACAAAATTACCCACCTCCGGGAAAAAAAAAAATTCTTGAAGCACTTTAGGAATTGGCAACCTGTCTTGATATTTGAAACTGCTTCCTGTATTTTGAGAATAATAACAGTCGATCCGATGTATCAATGAGCTCTATATCAGTATGGTAGTACAGTACACTAGATTCCAGACTGGGTCAGTACTGATATCCCATGAAGGAAGCTGGATTGTCAACAAATTAAACAGCATTTAATTTTAGATATGATATTTTAGCCTTACACTATTATTTAGTAAAGAACATTGCCTAATATTTTCCCCATTAAGATTTGAATATTTTCAACATATTAACACAGAGCTCTCCTTTTAAAGGAGATTAAAATAGTTTATAAATGGCCACGACCATCCATCCCCTTCTTTCGGACTGTTTCTGGTAAATCAAAAACTCAAGTGCTTGATGAACAAATTAATAACGGTGTTTAGAGTACAATACATGCCTTATGCCCTTCTGTCTGTGTTCAACAAATATACACTACCTGACAAAGTTAAGAGAAGCAAGTCCAACTGTTGACTTTCGACAATGGAAATTGTCGCAAGATCAGTTATTACTTATCTCGTGTGAGTTGATGTCGTCACAAATATAAATAGACATAGTCCCAGTTCATTCGCGCCAGCTTTGGAATCAAAGTGGGTGGTTGCCTTTGAAACGCCCCTTGCGAAACTACGATGCTTTTCATTTACCCATAAATGTGCTATGTGTGCCTAATACGTGTTTGATAGTTCTCGTTATTGTGAGATAATTATCACGTATTTACACTAATATCTTTTTGTAAATATGAGATTGCTCACATACGCCCGCGAAAGTAAGAGTGCAAAACAGATCACCGTCGCAAACCACTGCCAATACTGTGGAAACATTTATATTCGTGGGGGCCAATTTTCGTGGATTGTGTGTGTTTTGCTTATTCGTGGAGATATAATTTTTAAATTAAATTTTAGTAAGAAAGCTTAAGATAACTCTTTCTATTTTTTTTTTCGTTGAGGATGTAAATTTGTGGGAGGGGGCACCCACAAATACAACGAAAATTAAGTCACCATGAATTCTAATGATTCCACATTTGCGGTCTTCTCCCTTCCTTCCGTAGGTATGAGAGAGCTCTGTAACAACCGTTAGTGATACAACGCCGCTTAATGATATAAATAGCATTAATCGTTGCAATTGCAACGCTTAATGCTATAAATTCTTGCATTAACAGTTGACATTTTCAACTGTTAATGATAAATCGCCGCTTAATGATATAATTGTATCATTAAGCGTTACAAATGCACATCAGCCTTAACGCTAAATGAAACAAGCAAATATCGACACCCTCAACCGCTAATGATACAAACTTTATATCATTAAGCGTTGCAGTCGCAACCGTTAATGATACAAAATTGTAAAAATTAATAGAATTAAATCTTTTCATTTTCTTCAATTTGCTCAATAATCATAATTTTAGTTTTTAAGATAAATTCTATCATAAAAGCCATTCCTTGGGGATGTGGAGCTTTATGATATTTAGTTATTTAGATCCTCGAGATCTTATTCCCAACATGCCCACACCTGGCGGGTGCCCTAGCCAAGGTGTTACTCTGGAATGTCCCCTTCTCAACCTGGGGAGTAGCCTATGTCCCAGTCTGTATAAAAGAGGAGGCAAAAAGACAGCTTCCAGATGACTACTCTTTTTATTAGATATAACATTTTAATATGACATTTTAACAATAAATATTAATATTAATTACGATGAAATTTATCAACATTAATATTCATTACAAAAATCTCTGAAAATAAAATATTAGTTGAACCCTCTAAATCTATTAACTTTACTTTTGAGAATGCGCGCAAGTGTTATAATTTATCTTACCTTTATAAAAAGAGGAGGCAGAAAGACAGCTTCCATATGACTACTGGAGAGCTGGGTTTCCCGCACCCCCATTTTATACGCACGGACACTGCGCTACAGCATTCTCCTCCTAATAAGTAAATGCGATCAAGTGCATACTAATGACCTGACGCACCGTGGTCAGTGGTAGCATTTTATTTATATTTCTGACCCGGCGTCGACAGGCTCATCACTGGACTTAATAATACATTTCTCCATGAACATAAATAAACATACGCTATCTATATAACGCATGTACTTTAACCAATTTCTATCGAATTTCCGTTATGATAATTCTATGTAAAAACCAAAATTGTATATAGGAGTTCAGGAACGCATAGTCACTAATTATCTTTATATTGCTTACAATGATACATATTGATGTAATAAGTGGCTAGATAACATAAATTTGTTGCCAAGGACTACCGTTGCCATGGTACCGGAAACCAAAGATACCGAAATTGCAAATATTATCAACTTAAAGCAATATAGAAAGAAATTTCAGCTTATCAAAGTTATAAAATATAAAATTTTGAATTAACTATTGATCAATTTTTAAATTATAGAAAAAAATTGGTGGGCAAATCAACGTCTAAAGAATGTTTTCATTATTTTGAAAATATATTTTCCTTTTTTTTTAAATACCAAAGACGTGATTTTTGAACCAAACGCATAGACGAATAGCTGTAATTAAAATATGCACGTCATATAAAAATTAAAACATGTTACCAACCATTCTTTGTTGCCATTTGTGGGAAACATGTTTACCTATTTATCAAACATATTCGAGCATCATTGAGCATCGTTAAATTGCCATTGCTAAGGAAATATGTATAAAGTAAAAAAAAAAAAGCATAAATTTTTTATTGTCCAAAACGTCATTGTAACGGCAATTAATTTTGCTAAAATGCAGCTTCAACTGATATTACATGAAAGTTGAGAACATGTCTGATCATTCCAATCATTAATGCTATATGTCTCCAAAAAAGCTTAAAACGGTCATTTTTTAATCTTGTGCCTCTGTTACCATGACAAACGGTCTTCATGGCAACAGTTCAAGGTTGTTTTGCATCTTAATATATCAATACTAAGGTATCAAAATACGAAACATGAAGAAAATCGGTTACTATGTGTTACCACCGAATTTTGATATTTATATGCAAAATATCTTAGTTTACTACATGTATTTGTAATGTTTCTGCACGTCAAGCTCTGTAATAATAATATTACTTTCTATAAGAAAAACAAAAAACATGCAAAATTAAGATAGATTTAGAGAATTGAGCATGGCAGCAAAATGTGCCAGATATTGTATAAGTGTCATTCGATATAACATTTACGAGTAGCAATTTATTATTAGAAGGAAAGGAGTTGATTGATCAGAAACCCCCCCCCCCCCCCGCCTTTTCTAACAGCATTGCCAATTTCTAAATTACTTCTCATATTAACAAATAGCTTGTTTGTCCGAACAAATCCTAATTCGTCGAACAAATCTTAATTCTTCCAAATAAATCATTATTCGTCCGAACAAATAAGATTTATTTATGTTTTATTTGGCAATCCACGCTGCCGTACTAATTCATCCGAACAAATAATTATTTTTTTTTCATTTGGCCCTTCCATGCCGCCGTAATATTATATAAATAGTGCCTGCTTGGGAGGGTACCAGTTGAAATTGACACCCCGAGAAAACCATTGTCAACCGACGCGAAGCGGAGGTTGACAATGGTTTTCGAGGGGTGTCAATTTCAACTGGTACCCTCCCAAACAGGCACTTTTTATTTTATTATACTGAATGTCTTAATTTTATAGCAAATTTTACTGCTTTTATATAGAAAAGACGTCAGTTTTACGGCGAACCGTACGCGCATAATTTACGCGCATGAAACAATTCGTTCTATCGGCCCGTTGCCAAGTGTGTTGCTAACGCCGAGGGTATGGGAACGGATTGTCAACTGCGTCTAAACCAATCAGATTTCAGTATTTAACATGAAAGTATAATAAAATCATTTATATAAAAGAGGCATTTTCTTTTTTACTACCTAACACTTTTTTAATGACCAAAATCAAATGAGTTATTTAATTTTTGGTAACAGTTATATGTATTTAAGGTCTAACAAAAGGATATCTCGGTATTCTTTATGATTGACATATCAAATAAGATAACGTAGATGCATGTAAGTGTTAGTTATATTATAACATCGGTAACTTGTTCAAAAGGGCCGGATTACTTGGAGTTCATCAGATCAGAAGTAATGCGTAGCATGGAGTTTGATATAATGATCTTTGCCTTGCAACGTGACGCATTCTGATTCTTTACATCACGATTCTCTATCATAATATAAATATTTTTTTCAACAAGGTAAAAAACAAACAAAACCTTATGTTTGTTGAACACAAATTATTCCAAATAAACACTTCAGTAATAATATTTATTGTGTAACCACATCATTAACTTCAGAGAGTGGTGGTACTACAAGTAACTTTTCTTCGCTTCGCGTCTCGTTTGATAACGGTGATTCAGTCTTTGCGACTCCACGTAATCATGGACGCGGGGACTTTATTTACCGATAAACTGTTTCGTGACGACTAATGTTCGCGACCAAGCCTTATCCAGACCCCTGTTGTTATACATGTAACAACCACACGACAAGGAATCGTTCGTGGCACCAGAAAACGCGGTTATAGCAAAGTATCAGGACCAGTGGATTTACTTCGTTATATTCGCATAACGAATATTCGTAATGATAAGTCAAGTAAATTCGCTATACACGTGTTTTTCTTCAAGATGATTATTATTAGTGATTAATGAGGAATCAAATAAAATATCTACTTTAGAAACCGCAAATACACAATTGATTTTGACCCGCAGTAGTGTACTATTTTCTGGAATACTTGTTGCAATGATCATTAACTCTAAAGCCAGTGTGAACGCCAAAGAAATTATATTCATCTGTTATAATTAAACAATTATTCAAAATAAATGTGTTGAACTATTTCTCCTCTCTAACACCTATTCCCAATAATATATGTCTTGTATATACAGTGTATAACCGTGCATGATCATCATTACATGCAAACAATAATGGAAATATAGTTCACTTTTGTTTTGCGAATACGAACAGCTTTTAAAGACCGATTCATCAGTGACGTGTTTATGTGTGTTTGTGTGTGTGTGTGTGTGTGGGGGGGGGGGGGGGGCAAACGTCTAACATGCTGGACAGAAATCCGAATAAAATCTTAAAGGGGGATCAATTAAGTCTTTTTTAAACTGTTGAGTTCTAAATTACGAAATTCTACCAGAACGCCAAAGATCTAGAACTGACGTCGCTAGCGTGCGGCGACCATTCTTGCCTCACCCTCTGCAAAATATATTTTCTTCAGAAATATTTATTATAATGCATTAAAATTTTCAGATCTGAATTGAAATAGGTAGATATCTCACAGCACGAATTTTTGTCACTTTTCGCGGATTTTGCACGATTTTATCGCATCTGTGACATTACTTTTGGATCAACCCTCGTATCTCGCAAAACAGTACACACTTACATTGGCCTTAATTAGTGCCTGCGTGGATGTAGCCCCCCCCCCCATTAACAATTTGTTAAAAATATGTTTAAAATATGGATTAAATAATAAGGGTACTAGTATTTCAGCTAACATCATAATTAGTTTTTTCATGTAAATCTAAGAGAAATGTTTGTTGAATTAATAGATCATTCTTGTTCAAACCCATTACGTAAAATGATTAGATTAAACTATGTCTACATATATAATTTTCTCATACTAGTATGAATACAGTATGGATACACAACTAAGTCTTTTCTTACTATTCATCATTAATCGCCGATTATCTAGCTTTGTAACAACCGTTTATGATACAACGCCGCTTAATGATATAAATAGCATTAAGCGTTGCAATTGCAACGCTTAATGCAATAAATTCTTGCATTAACAGTTGACATGTTCAACTGTTAATGATAAATCGCCGCTTAATGATAGAATTGTATCATTAAGCGGCACAAATGCACAGCAACCTTAACGCTTAATGAAACAAGCAAATATCGACACCCTCAACCGCTAATGATGCAAACTTTATATCATTAAGCGTTGCAGTCGCAACCGTTAATGATACAAAATTGTAAAAATGAATGGAATTAAATCTTTTTATTTTCTTCAATTTGCTCAATAATCCTAACTTTAGTTTTAAAGATCAATTCTATGTAGAAATCAAAATTGTATATAGGAGTTCCGGCACGCATAGTCACTAATTATCTTTATATTGCATACAATGATACATATTGATGTAATCAGTAGCTAGATAACATAAATTTGTTTTGCAAAGGACTACCGTTGCCATGGTACCGGAAACCAAAGATATAGAAATGGCAAATCTTATCAGCTTATAAACAATATAGAAAGTAATTTCAGCTTATCAAAGTTATGAAATATAAAATTTTGAATTAACTATTGATCAATTTTCAAATTATAGTAAAATATTGGTGGGCAAATCAACTTCTAAAGAATGTTTCCATTATTTTAAAAATATATTTTCCTATGTTTTAAATACCAAAGAAGTGATTTTTGAACCAAACTCATAGATGAATAGCTGTAATTAAAATATGCACGTCATATAAAAATTAAAACATGTTACTAAACATTCTTTGTTGCCATTTGTGGGAAACATGTTTAATTATTTATCAAATATATTCGAGCATCATTGAGCATCGTTAAATTGACCTTGCTAAGGAAATATGTATAAAGTAAAAAAATAATGCAGAAATATTTAATTGTTCAAAACGTCATTGCAACGGCCATTTATTTTGCTAAAATGCAGCTTCAACTGATATAACATGAAAGTTGAGAACATGTTTAATCATTCAAATCATCAATGCTATTTGTCTCTAAAAAAGCTTAAAACGGCCATTTTCAATCTTGTGCCTCTGTTACCATGACAACCGGTCTCCATGGCAACAGTTTAAGGTTGTATTGCATCTTTATATAATTATACCAATACTAAGGTATTAAAATAAGAACATAAGGAAAATAGGTGACTATGTATAACCACCGAATTTTGATATTTATAGACAATATATCTTAATTTACTACATGTATCTGTAATGTTTCTGCACGTCAAGCTCTGTAACAATGATATTACTTTCGATAAAAAAAAAATTGCAAAATTATGATAGATTTTGAGAATTGAGCATGGCAGCAAAATTTGCCAGATATTGTATAAATGTAATTCAATATAACATTTACGAGTAGCAATTTATTATTTGAAGAAAAGGAGTTGCTTGACCAGAGACCCCCCCCCCCTTTCTCTTCATCTACATCATTGCCAATGTCTAAATTACTTCTCATATATATAAGCAAATAATTTGTTCGTCCGATCAAATCCTAATTCGTCGAACAAATCTTAATTCTTCCAAACAAATCGTTATTCGTCCGAACAAATAAGATTATATATGCTTTTATTTGGCCATCCACGCCGCCGTACTAATTCATCTGGCCCATCCGAACAAATAATTTTTTTTCATCTGGCTCTTCAATGCCGCCGTATTATAATCATGTATATAAAAGAGGCATTTTCTTTTTTAATACCAAACACTTTTTTAAATGACAAAAATCAAACTAATTATTTATTTTTTAATTTTCGGTAACTTGTTCAAAAGGACCGGATTACTTGGAGTTACCAGGTGCAGATCATCAGATCAGAAGTAATGCGTATCATGGAGTTTGTAATGATCTTTGCCATGCAATGTGACGCATTCTTATACTTTACATCATGATCCTCTATCATAATATATTTATTTTTTTCCACACAAAAAAACCAAACAAAACCATTATATTTATTGAACACAAATTATTCCAAATAAACATTTTAAAAACGCAAGTAATAATATTTATTGTGTACCACGTTATTAGCTTCAGAGAGTGGTGGTAATACAAGTAACTTTGCTTCGCTTCGCGTCTTGTTTCAGTCTTTGCGACTCCACGTGATCATGGACGCGGGGACTTTTTTTAACTATAAACTGTTTCGCGACGACTAATGTTCGCGTCCAACCTTATCCTTACCTCTGTTGTTATACATGTAACAATCACACGACAAGGAATCGTTCGTGGCTTGAAATATTCGCGATTATGAAGCTCTCATGACCTCAAGAAAATATCTCGCACGCGAATAAACGTTGGTTTACAGTTTATGCATCACCGGAAATATAAATCTCTCGCATTTTAAGCGGTTAGCATATACATGTACGCGGAACGCTTTATGTCATTTAACCAAAACAATTACGCAATTGAATGCTTAGTCACAGTGCAACCTACAAATATAATTGAACAAAATATTGAGCGCATTGAAAGCTAGACAAGTTAAAAGTGTGTGTATCACATTTTTCAAACAAGTTTTCAAAACTTCCTATTTAATCTAATATAGTTTTTTTTATAGACCTTAAATACATTTACCGAATTTTGATTTACAGTTGGGAAAACAAAACGACATATCTAATGAAAAGAATAAACAGGATCAGTAGGTGTTGTGAGAGGAAAAATATTTGTTTATTGTGTCATTAAATGACATCGGCCTTAAAAAATTACAGGTGATTTTAAAAATGAAAACATACATGCCGATAATACCTACATAATAATACACCAGAAAAACTCGGTTATAGCAAAGTATCAGGACCAGTGGATTTACTTCGTTACATTCGTATAACGAATATTTGTAATAACTAGACACGATCTCGTTACGAGTAACGAGTAGGTCTTCCGTTCGATTTTTTAAAATGATACGATGATTTATCGATAAAACTAATAAAAATGACTGAATATTTTAGGGGCCACCCCTATAGATTTAAATGGGGACATATATTGGTGTTTTACTTAGTTAAATGCAGACAATTTCTTTTCTACAATGCTTAAAAAAATATGTCTCTTTTAGACATATTGCATCAAAAGTTAAGGACGTTGGCCCCTAATAACGTCATAAATGGGCGTGGCAACGAGTTTTTCAAACAGATATTGTTACGATCAACAACTTTGCTTCTATAATGCATCACAAAATCTTTATCGTTTTTAAGTTATTTGTAATAGACTTTACGTGGTCTTGGCCCCTAATTAAAGGGGCCAGCCCCTTTTTGTTCATTTCATACGAAAGATCTTACAGATACTAACAGTTTTTGTTCTTACACCTTTCTTGAACTGTTGTTCATTTTTGAGATACAAATGATTGAATATTTTAGGGGCCAGCGCTGTAGATCCTTAATGGGAACAGACATTGGCGTTGAAAATAATGGAATCGATTATAGTTATCAATACAAGCATTTTCTCTTCTACAATGCTTAACAAAATATGTCTCGTTCTCTAGATATATTGTGTCTAAATTTGAGAACTTTGGCCCCTAAAAATCCCTAACTACGTCATAAATGGGCGTGGCAATGAGCTTTTCAAATATATATTGTTACGATCAACAACTTTGCTTCTATAATGCATTACAAAATCTTTATTGTTTTTAAGTTATCTGTAATAGTCTTTACGAGTCTATTGGTCCCTAATTAAAGGGGCCAGCCCCTTTTTCTTGATTTCATACAAAAGATCTCTCAAATACTAACAGTTTTTGCTCTTACACCCATCTCAAATTGTTGTTCATTTTTGAAATACAAATGATTGAATATATTAGGGGCCAGCCCTGTAGATCCTTAATGGGGACAGACATTGGTGTTTCAAATATTGGAATCGATTAAAATTATCATTACAAGCATTTTCTCTTCTACAATGCTTAACAAAATATGTCTTGTTCTCTAGATATATTGTGTCAATGTTTGAGAACTTTGGCCCCTAAAAATCCCTAACTACGTCATAAATGGGCGTGGCAATGAGTTTTTCAAATAGATATTGTTACGATCAACAACTTTGCTTCTAAAATGCATTACAAAATCTTTATCGTTTTTAAGTTATTTGTAATAGACATTACGGGTATATTGGCCCCTAATTAAAGGGGCCAGCCCCTTTTTCTTGATTTTGTTGGAAAGAACTTTTGATACTCTACCACTTTTCTTATATATGTCTTAACAAAATATCAACTGATAAAAAGATATAGATCAAAATGTGTGAAAATTTTTATATGAAATTCGTACCCAATTTTCGAGCCCTAGCGAGCTCCAAGAAATGGCGCCACTTGCGTAAAACGAAAACAATAGGCACAACTTCAAACTATGGACTACCTATCCTGAAAGTTTCATATTCATATCTCTGATAGTTTCTGAGATCAACTGCTCACAAAATGGGTCGTAAAAGTTTTCAAAATTAGCAATAAATCGGTACCGGAAGTGACGACGGCAAAAATTTTAAAAACAAAATAAATTCAGACCACTTGTAATCATCTGTGAAAAAATGGTTGAGATCGGTCAAATAGTTCTCGAGAAAATGCTTGCACAAAATTTGTGGAAAAAAAAAATAATAATAATAATAATAAGAAACTGTACGAAAACTATAAGGTCTTCCGTTGGAAACGGAAGACCTTAACAAGTTGCTGTCCTTTAAAAAAAGGACTGCAATACGTGGACCATGTTCATGGGGTTCTAACGGAAAGGTGAAATCCTTAAACTATCATACAGACCACTCTAGCTTCCTGCTTTTATATGAAGACATAGATCTACAGAGGAGACCTCTAATTGCAAAAGTGTTATGGTGCATATTATAGTACCAAGCCTGGATTTAGTGCCTTTAACCACTAAATTTGTACATTGTATCAGGTATAGCACTGACCTTTTACCTCAGAATTAAACATAATAATGAACTATATTAATGAAGATTGCATGTATAGAATCAGGCATTCGTCGAATTGACTACTTGCACACACATTACGCCTCGTACTTTTTTGTAAACTATGCAGCTGCGTGTAAATTGATTTCATATTTTGATGCATTTCTCTTGAAATGTAAACTTTTATACAGTGAAATGATTATGTAACTACGGCATGTATTTTAAAAATTCACATAATTATTTAATCATGCTTAAATGCGTAAAAATTTTAATCGGGAAATACGCTAGCCTCGTCTACTACATCAAAGTATAGGTAAGCGATTTAGGAAAACAACGATTAAAACATCGCGATTTATGCTATTTTATCCACGTTGTAGTTTCGGCATATCATTAACCTATTCCGTGATGCAGACAGTTCATATCACATGCTGATCGTTTCTTTAAAAGGGTTTTATTGTTTCTGTACTGTTCATCGACAATTTTACAATTACAGCGCCTTTGAACTATGCATATGGCGTGGAATCCCAATCTCGATTCAGGCAAACATGTGCTACCCTGGTTCCTTTACCAACCCATTATATCGCGCAGGAACCAGGCTAGCTCATTCGCAAGCTGAATATTCCCAATAGCATCCGGGTTAACCTCGCTTATATAATTTCTGCGTGGACCTCAGAGTCCACGCAATAAGTCTAGTGAATTCGCTATACACGTGTTTTTCTTCAAGATGACTATCATTTATGGTTAATGAGGAATCAAATAAAATATCTAATTTAGAAACCGTAAATACACAAATGATTTTGACCCGCAGTAGTGTACTATTTTCTGGAATACTTGTTGCAATGATCATTAATACTAAAGCCAGTGTAAACGCCGAAAACAATTATATTTATCTGTTACAATTAAACAATTATTCAAAATTATTGTGTTGAAGTATTTCTTCTTTCTAACACATATTCCCAATAATATATGTCTATTGCATGTACAGTGTATAACCGTGCATGATCATCATTACATGCAAACAATAATAAAAATATAGTTCACTTTTGTTTTGCGATTTCGAACAGCGTTGAAAGACCGATTCATTAGTGCCGTGTTGGTGTGTGTGTGTGTGTGGGGGGGAGGGGGGGGGGGGGTTGTGGCAAAAGGTCAATGATTTGATTGCACAGTCTTAATATTTTTGTTTTGTATAATATAACTGTTGCACTAAACTGAATTACTGTTTTATTTTTCTGTAATAGTGTTCACACTTGTAACGTCTAACATGCTGGACAGAAATTCGAATAAAATCTTAAAGGGGGTTCAATTTAGTCTGTTTTAACTGTTGGCGGCATGTATACAGAACTATTCTAACGAAATTTCCAAACATTGTCTACATCGCACACATATATATATGTACATGTACAATACAATTCATCATCGTCATATACAATACATATGCATACACCTATCTTCATCCATAAATTTTATTCATACTTCGAACAAATAAATTGTAATTTTCTAACTAATAAAGCCGCGTAATTATCCCCCCCCCACACAAAATACCTTACTCTTTGTTTGAATTAAATTTGTGTCCAGTTATCATATGATAATTTTCAATTTAAACTCGCCTATAGTAATTTCAAAATTTACAATATGAAACAAAACTTTATAGTTGTTTTAATGATATAGAAATTCATAATAAGTCCGTATAGCATAACGAGTAGAACCCCACCCCCTCCCTCTATCAAACCGCCTGTGGTTGAAAACCCAAAACATAGATCTCGCTCAACAGTACACACTTATATTGGCCTAAGTGCCTGAGTGGATGTAGCCCCCCCCCCCCCAAAAAAAAAAGAAAAGGAAAAAATTAATAACAAAATAAATGAATGAAAAAATAAACAAAGACTAAAAGATAACATTTAGAACTCCTTGATAACACGATCCATAAAAATAGTTCTTTAGTTTATAAATAATAGAATACTAATCAGTCCGTGAGTTCCATGAGGAGGAAAGCCCTGTCTGTAGCACTTTTCATCCCGCTTCCTTTAAGCAGCCGGTCTCCTAGGCAATCATGCAGTTGTTTCAAACAATCTACATATTCAAGTTTTATGTGCTAATATACTTGTGTATAAAGACAATCATGTGAAGTGCGTATGCATTCGCTTTTTTTCATTCAAAATTTAGTTCAATGTACATGGTATAAATTTTATCAAACAATTTGTTAAAAATATGTTTAAAATATGGATTAATTAATAAGGGTACTAGTATTTCAGCTAACATCATAATTAATATTTTCATGTAAATTTAAGAGAAATGTTTTTTAAATCATTAAACCATTCTTGTTTAAATCCATTACGTAAAATGATTAGATTAAACTATGTCTATATACATAATTTTCTTATACCAGTATGAATACAGTATGGATACACAACTAAGTCATTTATTACTATTCATCATTAAGCGGCGATTATCTAGCTACTGAATACAGCAATATTTATCATTGTATGCAATATAAAGATAATTAGTGACTATGCGTGCCGGAACTCCTATATACAATTTTGATTTCTACATAGAATTGATCTTTAAAAATAATTAAAATTAGGATTATTGAGCAAATTGAAGAAAATAAAAAGATTCAATTCCATTCATTTTTACAATTTTGTATCATTAACGGTTGCGACTGCAACGCTTAATGATATAAAGTTTGTATCATTAGCGGTTGAGGGTGTCGATATTTGCTTGTTTCATTAAGCGTTAAGGTTGCTGTGCATTTGTGCCGCATAATGCTATTTCTATCATTAAGCGGCGATTTATCATTAACAGTTGAACATGTCAACTGTTAATGCAAGAATTTATTCCATTAAGCGTTGCAAATGCAACGCTTAATGCTATTTATATCATTAAGCGGCGTTGTATCATTAACGGTTGTTACATAGCTTCTTATTACATCAATATGTTTCATTGTGTGCAATATAAAGATAATTAGTGACTATGCGTGCCGGAACTCCTATATACAATTTTGATTTTTACATAGAATTTATCTTAAAAACTAAAATTATGATTATTGAGCAAACTGAAGAAAAAGAAAAGATTAAATTCCATTAAATTTTACAATTTTGTATCATTAACGGTTGCGACTGCATCATTAGCGGTTGAGGGTGTCGATATTTGCTTGTTTCATTTAGCGTTAAGGCTGATGTGCATTTGTAACGCTTAATGATACAATTCTATCATTAAGCGGCGATTTATCATTAACAGTTGGACATGTCAACTGTTAATGCAAGAATTTATTGCATTAAGCGTTGCAATTGCAACGCTTAATGCTATTTATATCATTAAGAAGCGTTGTATCATTAACGGTTGATACAGAGCTCTGCAGATTCCGGAGCAGAAAATGTACCGAACCCGGTTCAATAACAAACAAAAAATGAGACAAAAAATATGTTTAACTTATAATTTTCAATTAGGTTACACCATCAAAACGAAGTGGCGACTAGTTGGCTTTATACCCCACCCATTTGCAGCCTGTTGAAAAATGGCATCGGGGTATGAATAAACTTAATATTATAAGTACACAAAAGTCCACTTCTTGATAGTATTAGAAGAAAAAATGTTCTATTAAAGGTAAAAATCCGTTTGATATCCGATCCCATAATGTTGATTGCCGTATGTATGTTCATTGTATCTTAATTTGTATTTTAATGTTACTCAGTGCAACACACATTTCAATGAAATCGCTTCAAAAACCAATTTTATAGAAAAGGTCACTGGCACCATATACTTACTTACATTGCAATACCGTGTATTATGGGTTTACAATACTTTCTTAAGGTCATACAGCTGTACCTTGGAGGGTTTTATTATCTCGAATAAATCATAGTTATCTTGATATTTTATTTACATACGGACAAAATCATTATCAGACACTCAATAAACCTTGGCTTAACAAAGCGATGCTGAAGACTGGGAAAAAATAAAGAGTTAAGTAAACACGACCTTCACACAATTTTATTAAAACGATACAATCTGATGTACAAAAACGTTGTCTGATGAAAAGCCAAAAATTTATCGTTATTACTTTAGACTGTTTTTTAACCCTGTAAGTACAGTTTTGTTATTAGTTATCCATTTATTTTAATTTATCAGTGTTTCTGTTTCTTTCTATTCAGCAAAATAAAAATTGAAAAAATTACCCACAACAATACCAACATTTCTTACAATCCTAATAGCTTAATAAACTTTAGATCAGTAAGATGGATTCTGAAATCAAAATGAACAATTCATTGGAAATCGTACTGTATCTTTGGTTGTCCCCTCCCTGTTCCCAAGAATGCTTAACCAAATCAAACACTGTTTACAAAGAAATATACACATTTGATCTGACTAAAACGAAATCAGTGAAGAACCAAGTCCATATTTTGTGATTTATACATTTTTTTTTTCAAAGTGCGTTAAATGTCTTGATGATAAAAATGTTGATGTACACTCATAACGCACTTTGAAATTCTTATTTAAAAGTGCGTTGAATTGGTCCCAAATTAAATGCATATGAAAGGAATTCAAAGTGCTTTGATTATATTCCTATTAAATTAAACGCTCTTTGAAAAAAAAATTAAACACACTTTGAAAAAAAAAATCAAAGGGCATTGATTTTGTGCTAAATTTAACGCACTTTGAAAAGCATTTTCAGTGCGTTGCCGCACTTCCTTCCTAATAAGTACATTGCAGTTAATAATTGGAAAAGCAGACAATTCAATTTCCATCCTATTGGAATTTAGATAACACAAAAAAGTACCTCGCAATAACTTAGTACATTTTATATAAATAGTGCCTGTTTGGGAGGGCACCAGTTGAAATTGACACCCCGAGAAAACCATTGTCAACCGACGCGAAGCGGAGGTTGACAATGGTTTTCGAGGGGTGTCAATTTCAACTGTTACCCTCCCACACAGGCACTATTTATTTTATTATACTGAAAGTCTTAATTTTAGAGAAAATTTTACTGCGTTTATGTAGAAATGACGTGAATTTAACGACGAACTGTACGCGCATAATTTACGCGCATGTAACAATTCGTTCTATCGGCCCGTTGCCAAGCGTGTTGCTAACGCTGAGGGGAAGAGAACGGATTGTCAACTGCGTCTAAACCAATCAGATTTCAGTATTTAACATGAAAGTATAATAAAATTAAATGTTGATCATTCAGAGCAGTGATTTGTTTCTAACGCTCAGCTAATCAAATCTTACTGTTTTATCCTAAATAATTCCAATACACGGCTTTTTATCAATGCTACCAATATATCGATTTGGCGGATCTTTTTTAATTAACTTGTTTATCCTTGTGAACGTGATCTGGTATTAGATAGAAGAAAAATCAAACGTGTAATTAAAGTATAGGTATTTTTTCTGCTTCTTAACTGCTTCAAAGAGGTGACGTTTAATCCGTAGATTAAGCATTCTCTACAATCCAAATTAAAGAAACTTGAAGTACATGAGGTTCATTACATCGATAAAAAAATGTAAAATTACCATTTCAAAGGGAAATAAAATTCTTACTCAGTTTTGCATTTGTTAAAAATAAAGATATATTTTTTTGGCAGCTGATTCAAATATAAGTAAAGATTCATTCTTGATAAATGTTTTACTAAAAGAAAGTTTATTTTTCTTTAATGAAGTATTTTCCCTTGTTTAAACAATCAAGTTCTATACCGTATTGATATACCTAAATGTATTATTCTTTCCAAAAGCCTCTAGATACTGTCGTCTAAATATATATAAAAAGCACTATTTTAGCATTTTTGTTTCTGCCAAAGAAGTTTAAAAGAAACTGGTCTGAAATGTTAGAAATAGTCCAATTTTTCTCCCATTGATTTATTGTTTTACTCAGCTAGTAAACACTTTTTTGATCACGTGTTCAAAATACTACATAATGCAAAATACCATTTAGCCTGGTAAAATTTGTTTTAGAATTATTTAACAGGACGAATTGCACCGAACAATGCAGAGTGAGTGGAACAAATACAAATCCTCGAAAATTGTACAAAGATTTTGTATGACGACAGAACCCCAAAAAAATCCTGATGAATAAAATAAAAGTGTTACTGGGTGGTTTTTAGTTAAAATTGTTACATTGGAAAAAATAAATTTGAAAAATCAAAGAATGATTTTAAAATGATATTAATTGCCGTTCGTTTAATCACAGTATGGTGGGGTTTTTTTTTGTTGGTCATTTGGGGTTTCCATTCTTTCTATCTATATGTATCATATATATGTAAATTTTGGTATTAATTATATTTACGCAAAAATGCTAAAACACCGGACAGATAGTCAGTATAAGATTCAGTGATTTCAATCCATGTCCTGATAACGATATAGCAGTTATAAAAATCACAGCAAGACAGTTTTTTTATGACGATACGATCAAAGAGAAAATGAAAACAATTTTGGTGAAAAACATATATTAACATATAAATGTTTAGACTATAACTAAAATTGTTATCACGTAGAGATTCTAGATCTAATGTACTATTATTTCGTTCCAGAATGGGTCTATTTCGGTTTAATCATCATTCTGACTTCCGCTATGTTGCTGACACTTGTTATGGTCGGGTTCCAGGGGTCGTGCCAATATTCTGGGGGCCACGGTCCGTTCAGGAAGGCGTCGTGACAGTTGTTGAACCACCATCCACCATTATAGTCATTGGCGCAGTGACCACTGTTCCACTGGTCGTTGTCTCGCTCCACGGTACTGAACGACGCACCGTTCAGATTGGCGCCAGAGTAGGTAGTGTTGATCATACTGTCTCCTGGAATTAAAAATAATGTATATACACATGCACTGTACTGACTTTTATTAGCGAATTGACGGATGAGCTGGGTGCGCTTAACTACTAGTAATTTTTAAATCCAAACTTGAGGGATCTGGATGGTCATTGTCATTTTAGACTATATAAAACTATTGATATCCTTTTAATAAAAGGAGAGCTTTTGGACATAGATATAGGTGAAAGTTCATTTTTTAAGGTAAGATGCTATGCTTTTTTTTTTTTTTTTTTACATTATATCAGTAATTCTTAAGTAAATCAGATTAGTCATTTATTGGCAATCTAGTCTCTTTAAGTAGATATTCTCTAACTAGCGTTTTAACTATTATTAACTGATTCATTAAGAAATATTATCATTGACATGAATTTTGGTTTATTTTGTTTTAGGCATTTAAGACTGAAAAGTGTTATTATTAAAATAAGTATTGCGAAACATATTGCGTGTGAACAGAAATCCGATGCACGCGTTGTGGGAACTCTTAAGTAACAATCTCAAGTAATAGCAAAAAATATATTTTGAATAGAATTTGAACCAGAAAAAGGAAATTGAATGAACAATTTTGAATACGTGCCTAGATTTCCTGTGGTTGGCCCCACCAGGTGGAGCTGGTAGTTTGTAGACTCGTCACCAATGGAAAAGCCTTCGTATTTCTGGTGAAATATGCCTCCATTGTTTAATTTGAATATAACATACATGGAATGCGGCTGTTGATTTGTTAGATGATGAATGACGTCGTTTCCTATTTTTAAAATGAAAAAAAGTATTTTCATTTCTAACATAATTATTATGAAAAAAAAAATAATCTACTGACTTATTGTGACCGTTGTTTGTCTACATTATGTTCATTTTTTCATATAAAAAAAATCAAAATCATTGATTCATACTGTTAATCTAAAAATAGAAATGATGTGTGACGAAGTTGCTTATCACTGTTATATACATTTTAAAGATCTATTTGATATTTGAGATTTGAAAGTGCAGCGTTTACTTGATAAAAAACAGTGCACGCTACTTTGAATTGTCTTAACGTGATTGATCATTAGATATGGCGCCATCTATTTACAATTACAAATATTTTAAATCCACGTCCAGTGTCGCCTACTGACCGTGGGGGTGGCTTTCCAACTGTTCCAATGATTATACCACGCAGAATCAAGTTGAAGTTTCCACAATTTCGTGAATAAAATCTTTTTCACATTTACATTAACGCAGTATCTTATTCTTTTCTGAGTGTTTCTATTTTTTGGTTGGGAATTAAGAATATTGAATGTTCATGGAGATGGTAAAAGTCCGTTATGTTTGACCGTAAGGTTAACGTAGTGTACATGTCCTTATGTATAATCAATAATTAACTTTTTGGCATATCAACCCGAGGTCCAAGCAGTAATAAAGTGGTTGATGATTTTTTATTCATTTAAGCATTGAATCATTATTATTTGAAAGGTGTGGTCTCATAACTGCAACGGTGTGTGCATACAAATTGAATAACAGGCGCTAGCGCGTTATGAAAATTTGTATGCACACACCGTTGCAGTTATGAGACCACATCTTTAAAAAAATAATGATTTAATGTTTATATTTACGTTTTTTAACATTTATTCCCTTTCCGCAAATATGATTTATTTTTTTAAATATATGCCTTATTCAACGAGTAATACGCAATTAACGGAAGAGCCATTAGAACAGACAATTATGCTGACAAAAATAGTGCACAGCGATTTAGATTATATATAATAACACAATTTTACTTGTTATGCTGTAATTTGATGAATTTACTTTTTGTATACTAAAATATTAACCAATTGAATTCATTTAATTGTTAAAATAGTAATCACATCAATGAAATATTAATCAGCGTAAGTATAATATAAGGTCGTGATCAGGTTTAAAGTCGCGAGGAGAGTCAGTCATGTTCTTCGAGAAATACTGAATGAAGATTGAATTTATACGCAACAGATTTGGTGATTGGGTCTTCTATGTTATGCGTAAATATCACTCAAATCAATCAATGCAATTTAATAGGGAAAATGAAAGTGAATGTAAATATTGAGAAGTAAAAAGATGATAATATCACTGACCAATCCAGTATGCGTTCTGGGGAACCCCAAACCCGTTCTTGAAATCCGTCCAAGTTTTGTCAAAGTTCATAGTACCACTCAAGCGTCGCTGAATGGACTGTAGAAAATCAAACTGAATATCAATTATTTAGATCAAATTAAGAATATTTAAAAAATAACTATTCTAAGTCAGTAATAAACAGTATAAACAATAATTTTATCGGCTTTCTATTCAAGGTATCAGCAAATGATTACAGATTTAAAAATGATAAAAAGAAACATGACAGTGATTGAGCGAAACATATAAACTTTAAAGTTAATGTATTGACAAACACAAAGAAAGAAAGAAAACTGTTTGGCGGACGGATGGATAAAGAGAAAGAAAGAGGGAGAGAAAAAATAGAAAAAGAGAGAGAGATTGATAGATAATACAATTTTTTACCGTCCAGCCTCCGCCCTCTGTTTCCATATCACAATAGACAGTGATCAGCCGCTGTCGATCCCCAAAAGGATCAATGACATATACTCCCGATGTGCTTTCTCCGGAATCCATGACATCCGTACAGTCTTGGGGTGCTTAACGTTTTAAATGATAGAAATAAATTCAATGTGTATAAAAATATTATATGCCATATAGCTTTAAATAATAGAAATGATTTCAATGTATTTATACGCCATAATGATTAATATAACTCTGTACAGTTCAAGCTTTACAAACCGCGATTCGGTGTATAAAAGATGGTAAAATGTCATTAATTTAAATTTCAAAATACTCGAACAACATTGGTAACATAATTCTTTCTTTAAAATTAGTTTTAAAAAACATGGTAGATTATTAAATAGCATTTAATATCATTTAACATTATATTTTATATTATATAATATAATGTTACTATACTGAATACTCAAAACAAAGTTTGAGATAAAAAAATAATAAATCATGAAATTAAAAATAATGAATATCTTGTTGAATTTCAACAATGTACATTTTCTTGCTATTTTAGTCATAATTTTCTATCATTTAAATTGGTCCTTATCTAAGTTTTACAATATTTAAATTGATTGCAAACTATGTGATATACTTTATATTTCATTTTTTTTGTTTCAGTCTTTCTGACAGAGTACTGTTAACACACAAAATACCCAAATATCAGTATGAAATGAAAAAGGACACGTTGTTCAAAATTCAAAGGTAACCTAAGACGAATTTATACATTTGGTATCCTCACCTCGTACAATTTAAAAGCTCTTTAACTTAAACTCTTTAAGACTTTGTATCCACCTACATACTGATCTTTTCATTGAAATTAAAATCTAAAACCATCAGCCTACAGATCCAAGATTGTTAAAAATTTGGTTCATATTTAATAAAATTATTACGGTCAATCAGGTAATATCTCCAGCCATCTTCTGTCAAGGTCATATTAACAAGGTGACACGAATGATGGATCCGACACTTCTTCACAAATGAGTTAAACCCAAAACATCCACAGTTAATGCCACACATAGCAGCGCATGAACGGCGCGATCGAGCCTGGTGTTCCGCTACTAATTCAATGCTAGAGATTCTATCGTCACAGCTCCGTGTCGCTAAAAAAGATCGCATCTTAACCGATTGAGGTGTAACTGGCATGAAAAGAACGACGAAAACGACAAAGTAGAGAAACATTCGTCCAGTACGGGTTGAAGTTAATCAACATTAGGAAATGGGTAACAGTCACAACATTTTATGCTTTTGTAGTCCATATTCAATACGAAAATACATGTTTGTGGTTAACAATTGCCGTCTTCTTTTTTCACAAAGGATTTTCTCTTAGTACTTAAATATACGTTACAACAATCATTGTTCAAAAAATGAAACCTTAACCCTCGTCTAAACCTTTTGATTCTCGTAAACGATAAAGGAGTTTAAAAAGATTAATAGATAAGTATTGATTTACAGCGGATGCTTATGTAAAGACAATAATTAACAGTTTTCACTGACTGTTTATCTTTCAAAAATATATAATTACTTAATTTGGTCATTCATGCGATGTAACATTTGCGTTTAGTTGTCAAATGTTGATACAACCTAGCAATGTTTGCTATTTCCCCCAGAGCAATCATAAAAATGCGACTTTGTTTATGCGTTATCGATAACACAAAAATAAGAATCGGACATATCGACATTTACGGACTGATTTTTTGTTAAAATCAATTTTTTAACCAAAATTAGGCAGGCAGATTTGAAAATATATGTAGAGCAGAAATAACAAAACTTGATTAACAATTATTCCTTTTTGAAAAGACTATCCATAGGCTAGAACAATTAATAATTCTATTCACAAAACAAAATATTCTGCAAAGAAAATGAAAACATCAATGCATAATGTAAATATCATCTGATTTAAAAAATCTGAAATTAAAAGACTGTTTATAGAAAAATGCTTGCATCTGAAAAACTGTAATTATCATTTGTTTGATACGTAATGGAAAGTAATATTTCAACGTTTGAAACATTCATCACCATCTGTGTTCTCTCCCTTATGTCCCTGTCTCTTATTGTTGCTCTGTATCTTTTTTTTTCTCCATCCAAAAAATATTTTCACATAAACATGTTCCACCACTTGTTTTAATTACATTGTAACTCCTCTAGGGAGAAATATGTATATGAACATCAACATTATATTTAAATATCAATCAAACAAATATTATAAATAAATATTTGTACATTGCAACTTTATACTTATGTTTATGCACTATGTTTATACTCTGATATTCAAATATGTGAAAGTTCAATGTACAAATAAAAATTGAGCAAAATAACCACTTAAGTGGTTCGAACCATACGTTAAGATTTCATGAACAATGATTTTACTTTAAAAATATTCGCTTAGATATGCGTCATGACAGTTGTTGAACCACCACCCAGTGTACTTAGATTCTTTTTATAAGGTCTATTTTTTAAAATTTATTAACCTATCATTAAGGTTTTTTTCCAACAATGTTGAAATATGATATTCGACAGAATAATTATTCCTCACTTGATCATATTCATTGTCTATAAATGCTGTTATTCGAAAACGAAAAGCCAAATTGAAAATACATGCTTATATGGATTCTCTCTTCTTGCAAAAAAAAAAATCAACATTTATGATTTATTTCACGAACAAATTGTTTGACTTACGCGAATAACTGTGATATCATGTGGGAATGCTTAGATTGTGTAGATTAATCTCGTTTTTTGAATATCGAATCTTGAATGAGCCTTCCGGGCTTTCGTACAGATTTATGTGTTTCTCTTAAATTTGATTGAATGATATTACTGACCAATTCAATAGGCCTCCTGAGTAATGCCAAACCCGTTCTTGAAATCCGTCCAGGTTTTGTTAAAGGTCACGCTTCCGTCCAGGCATCGCTGAAAAGCCTAGTCCAAAAAACCCCTTAAAATTCGGACGTAATTCTAATTTTCTCGTAGAAATTAAATTGCCAACGAGAGAAAAACAATCTCTGTTGTTTAACTTAAGTTGACATTAACTTGTTTTCAATTTATTTGTTTAAACATATGATATTGTATTGGCAAACATTTAATTAAACAGACAGAAGATAAGACGAAATAACATAGAGATAGATCAAATAAATGGAAACAATGATAAAAAGCAACAAAGGATACATGTATATGTTAAATGAATATAAAGTAGATAGATAGACGATTGGATAGACAGATGAAAACTAGATAGATAGATACAGGTAGATAGATAGATAGATAGATACTTTTTTAACCGTCCAGTCCCTACTTTCTGTTTCCATATCACAATATAGAGTAATCAGCTGCTGTCGACCTCCATAAGGATCAATGACGTATAATCCAGATTTATTCTTTCCGGATTCAAGAACACCTTTGCAATCTTGAGGACCTTACAGTTAGAAAATGATGAACACGTAACATTAAGATATAAAGAAATTATTGAAAGGTTGTACTATGTAGTGGGCTAAGATAGAGTAAGAACCTGATTTTATAAAAAAAAAAAACCCACAAAAAACATTACCACAACACTGGTTTCTTTTTTTTACTTTCCTAATTAAAGAGTCAATACCTTTTCATTAAATTCTATCATAACCCTTTTTCCTTTCAAGAGAAATAAACCCAAACGTTTTACTCTAAGAAATTGCAATTGCGATATAACTTTTTGTTTTTGATCGGGCGCCCCTTTTGCACATTCGTGATCTTTCAAATCAATGTTATTGTTCTAAACATTAACAGATATTTATCCACTGACCTATAAAACTTTGATTTGTGCAGACAAAAAAAAAATAAAAGCAAAAAAAAAAAATGGCCTGAGAGTGTTTAATTTCATTATGTCCTATTTTTATATAAGCACTTATATTAAAATGAAAATTATGGAATGACTTTACATGTATAGTAATAATATGTAAACTAACACAAAATATAATATTCATGTTTGGGGCCATTTTAAGCACATATCATATATAGTTCAGTTTTAAAGTCTGTTTATGTAACCAAGATTGTTACATTTTTGGTCGCAAAATCAAAAGAATACTTACGGTCTATTCGTTAATAACTCCAGCCATCTTCAGTTGAGGTCATATTAACCAAGTCACATGACCAGTGGATTCGACACTTGTTCACTTGTGGATGAAACCAAAACATCCACATTTATCATGACACAAAGCGAATCATGAACAAAGCGTGGCAGCTGGATGTTCCGCTACAAGTTCTATACTGGATATATTATCGCCACAGCCGGTTTAGCTCAAAAAGATCGAGCCATGACTGGTGGTACACGTACGGTCAATGGTGGCAGACGAAGTATGGCGAAGTTAAGAATCATTTCTCTGGCCCAGGATCAGAATTTGAAAAATCAGACAAATAAGTTACAATGAAAACGGTTTAAGTGTTTCAAAGATTGTAGTCTTGTAAAGCTTCCAATTTGTTACCAAGAAATGATGCTGAAAATATCCTTGTGTTTGCCTTTTTAGAGAATGTACAGGAATGAAAAAAATGACAGAATAATTTATAACTATACTCGTTGAGAGCAAAACAGGACGAAACACAGTAGAAATACAACAAAGCTGTTGAAATCTGTGCACGTTTCTGTATTAATTATTAATGACTTCCTTATACGTAAAAGGGAAGTTACATTTCGAAACCATAAATAATCAAATCTTGTCCCATGTCGATAGCTATTTTCAAGGAACTTTTATAGGACTATAATTATTATTACAAGTATGTATACTGATTTACCAAAAAAGGAATAGCCAACTTATCGACAATTTGTAAAGCGATATTATCTACAGTGCTTGTAGGTTCGTAGCCTTTTTATCTATTAGATAGATATTGCTATAGATAGATCAATCCACACTTTTTAAAAGTGTGTCCCTTTGCTTCCATTTTTGGGTAAAACACATAAACTTCTCCCAGTAGCCTTTGCAGTTTAGAGGTTGGTAACTTTGTCATTTGACATTAAGAACCCGTTTCCGCTGTGCATTGTGATTGCCCCACGATGGGTAATCCAAATATCGAAGGAATAAATTAAATTCCAAAAGACCTTTGGGTTGACCCCGCAAAGGGAAACAACTTTTGCAGAATGTGTATTAGACTCTATCGTTTAACTTATAGCGGTGATTTATAATTGGATTATATTTTATGTAATGTAATTTCTTTCTTAGATAAATGTTATTGATTATAATAATAACGAACAAGTTCAAAGCGCATCATTCATATACAAGTTTTGATGCAATAGAAAATCTAGAATTTTTATTGTTCTACCTCACATATTGTCGTAATGATTATTGATTTTCATTGTCCATTCAGAACACAACAAAAGGGGGATATTTAATAAACTGTCTGAAGAGAGAGAGAGAGAGAGAGAGAGAGAGAGAGAGAGAGAGAGAGAGGAGGGATAAAACATGCATTCTTCTTTTTTGGTGTATTTTATTTTATTTTAGAATGTACCCCAATCGCACATAGAAATGGAACATATTCTGATTTCTTGCAAAATAGCGAAAAACTTTCCTTTTTTCATTTAATGATTGGCGCCAAGACAACAAGTTTTACCTTGTTTTCCCTAAAGTTGTGAAAAAGAAGAATCCAGCTCGGCGGAAAAAAATCAAACTTCATAAATTACAAGAACATTTTGTGTAAGGGATAGGGAGGTTTTAATCTTTTAGCAATATGAGATCTCTATCTAAATGTTTGTTTAACATATACTGAAATCGAGATATTTTACCAAGGTTTACCTCCTGTCTCTCAGTGAAGAGAGTGCATGCAGTTTATGAATGGAAAGACCGTCTAGTGTAAGTCACCACACGATAAACATACGGGTTATTCGATTCAAAATGTTAATTAAAATGATTATGTTTTACGATACTACTGAAAGGAAGAGTGCATGCATGTACATATGAATTTTTCATTGACATTCCTGCCATTTATGTGGTCCACTTTTGATCAACTTGTACAAAATTTACGTCAATTCTACTAATTCATGTAATCTTCTACAAAACTACGAACCTTCTTCCTCCTTCTCCCCCCCCCCAAAAAAAAGAAAATAAATCTCTACGCACAGATCTAGAGGGGGTCGGCAGAGCAGTCAATATATCAATACAGAGCTCTCCTCCTTAACGAGATTAAAATAGTCTAAAAATGGCCACGGCCATCCATCCCTCTTAAATCGGACTGTTTCTGGTCAATCAAAAACTCAAATGCTTGATGAACACATTAAAGACGGTGTTTAAAGTACAATACATGCCTTATGCCCTTCTGTCTGTGTTCGGCAAATATACACTACCTGACAAAGTTAAGAGAAGCAAGTCCAACTGCTGACTTTTGAGAATGGATATTGTCGCAAGATCTGTTATTACTTATCCCGTGTGAGTTGATGTTGTCACAAATATAAATATACATACTCTCAGTTCTGCTTTGGAATCAAAGTGGGTGGCTGCCTTTGAAACGTCCCTTGCCAAACTACGATACTTTTCATTTACCCATTACTGTGCTATGTGTGCCTAATACGTGTTTGATTTCTATTGTTATTGAGATACAACTATTATGTATTTTCTGAACATTTTTTGTAATTATGAGATCGCTCTCAGAAGGCCGCGGAAGGAAGAGTGCAAAATTGATCATCGTCGCAAACCACTGCCAATACTGTGAAATCATTTGAATTCGTAGGGGCCAATTTTCGTGAATTGTGGGTGTTTTTGCTTATTCGTGGGGATGTATCTTTTTTAATAAGAAAGTCTAAGATAACTCTTTTAATTTTATTTTTCGTCGAGGATGTAAATTCGTGGGGGGGGGGGGCACCCACAATACAACGAATATTAAAGCTGAACACCGCTCGTAAATAGACACCATCACACAGGTACCTGGTGTATAAACCCTTCGATTTCGTTACACCCGATTGCACACTTGAAACTCGTGGCCGACATGTAGTATTCTTTTCGTGGTCTTTGGGTTTTATGCATTTATTTCTTATTCTATGTGCATATTCTGTTTGTAAATAATACATTGACCAATTTATTTGATGTTAGTATTCTCCTGGCTTGAAAATAGTGCGTAAAATTTGATAATTTCATCGCGACCGAGTAACACGGCGAGGCAAGATGTACGTCCACACAGGTGAAACCTCTACAGCGAAGTACTTTGAACTGTTTAGAGGTCTGTCCCTTAAATAAGAGTTGTAGGGACAGCAGTGATGAAAGAGAAATATGGCGGACAGTGCCTATTTACGAGCGGTGTTCAGCTTTAAGTCCCCAGGAATGTTAATGATTCCACAATTACGGTCATCTCTCCTCCTGCCGTAGGTATGAGAAAGTTCAGCAGATTCCGGAGCGGAAAATTGACAGAACCCCGTTTAATAACACCTTTATAAGGAATGATCGGCATGTAATGTCACTTCCAAGCTTTGTTAATGTAATACGAAAGCATTACGCTACATGGAATAAACTATAACTTTTAGTAGGCGAATTATACTTGCGTTAAATATTCTTACGCATAATTATGTGAAGAAAAAAGTGATTTGAATCATAATGTAACTGTTTTGTTTTCAAGACAAACTGAAAATTTAATTCAATTCTATTTAATTCAATTTCTTTATTTACCAATTAAGGACCCTCAAGGGGCAACATGAAGATTGTACATACAACATCCAATGTACATAAAACATTCAATGAACATATACAAGAGGGAAAGAGTTGGATGATTGAAAGAGCTAGTTCAGACATAAACATTTAATTAGTATATATATGTATGTATCTATACTCAGTACAATGTCATATGTGTATTTATGTTAAAAAGAGTAACGTTTTTAGTAATCTACTTGTAATTAAAATATTAATTGAGGTTGTCATAGTAAATGAAGTAGTGCGAGGCGCAATGCGTGCGCAAACAGTAAATGTGCCGGATGCCTCATATGGACACAACTGTCGAAGCAGATCACAAAAATGAGGTCAAAAATTTGTTTAACTGATAATTTTCAATTAGTTTACACCATCAAAACGAAGTGGTGACTAGTTGACTTTACCTCCCACTCATTTGCAGCCTGTAGAAAAATGGCATCGGGGTATGAATAAACTAAATAATATCATAATTACACAAAATTCATCTTCTTGATAGTATTAGAATAGAAAAAAATGTTCTAATAAAGGTAAAAATCCGTTTGATATCCGATCCCGTTAAGTTGATTGCCGTATGTATGTTCATTGTATCTTAATTGTATTTTATGTTATTCAGTGCAACACATATTTCAATGAAAACGCTTCAAAGACCAATTTCATAGATAAGGTCACTGGCACCATACACTTACTTACATTGCAATACCATGTATTATAGGTTGACAATACTTGCTTAAGGTCATACAGCTGTACCTTGGAGGGTTTTATTATCTCGAATAAATCATAATTATCTTGATATTTTATTTACACACGGACAAAATCATTATCAGACACTCAATAAACCTTGGCTTAACAAATCGATGCTGAGAACTGGGGAAAAAAAGAGTTAAGTAAACACGTACTTCACACTATTTTGATAAAACGATACAATCTGATGTACAAAAAAGTTTTCAGATGAAAAGTTAAAAATTGATCGTTGTTATTTTAGACTTGTTTAAAATCTTGTTAGTACAATTGTGAATTAGATATCAATGTTTTAAAAAAATTATCACTGTTTCTGTTTCTTTCTATCCACCAAAAAAGAAAAAAAAACACACAAAAAAAAAAACCCCAACAAAATTAACCCCCCTCCATAAAAATACCAACATTTCTCCATATGTTATTAGCTTAATAAACTTTCGATTGGTAAGATGGATTCTGAAATAGAAAAAAAAAAAACATTGCCCGAGCCCGTACTTTTTTAAAACCTAAAATATGTACATATCTGACGACAAACACAAACATAAATAAGTAATCAAGTAATTAAGTAAGTAAGTAAATCAGTTATTATAGTGACTTGTGTATCGTTTACAATAAAGAATAAACATTATATATACATATATAATTAATAAAGTTATAGCAATTAACACTAGGAGCGTTACTCGTCAACACTGTATGTCAAAAAACTTCAATTTTAGAAAGGCATTTAAATAAAATATACAAAGAAATAGGAGAACGTTAAGTTATTTTAAAGTTATTAGGTATAACAAAGGTATAAATCATTGCGGTTGTGTATTATACTATAAACATGAAGAAGAAGAAGAAGAATAAGAAGAAGAAAACTGTTAATGTTCGCCAGGATGAAGATAAAAAAATTCAGAGTTCTGACTAAGTGGGAATTAACCTATAGCTTATAACTAATGTGGGCACCTAAACTGCAATTGTCACATTTCATCTAACATTACATTACCAAATTGTGTGTTACGATATATATTTTAAAAATGCGGGCGTGATAGTTTCGTTATAAAGTAAGACCACAACTACATAACATTAATTAATTCATTTTATTCTCTATCTTTATTGTTATTACGCAACACAACTCTTAGTTTGAAAAAATACACACTTGAATTGTTTTTTAAAGTGCCTTAAATTTGGGACCAAGTCAACGCACTTTGATATAGTCGATATTAACGCACTTTGAAAAACACCATCACTGTACAGGGTCCAGTCGAAATTGTTAAGACCTTCAAATATGACAGATAATTGTTTTAACCTAGTTAAGCTTGATGTGACATTGAAAAGAGAAACAATTAGATGTTTTAGTTATCCTGGATAGCAATTTCGCAAAGAATACACTTGTCAGTAAGATCATTAATTTAATAATTAATACTTAAGAACAACAGTTGAAGAGTTTATATATGATTATTGAAATTTGTATATCAAAATATCTCATCAACTGCACCAGTTGGCCATCAGCCGTCCTTCCAATATTTTAATCTTTTTACTTTGTGAATATTACTCTTTAAAGAAAGTAGAAAACGATAATGACAAAGAATACCAAACACAATACCACTTTGATATTTGTTGAAAATTAAAGCAGAAAGTGCATACTTAAATGTCTATTATTGAGTTGATATTGCTTTGTAACGGCTGTACATGTAACTATGTTACTTTATATATCGAAATAATTAATTTGCCTTGAATTTAGGAAGTAGAATTATACTTAGAAACCTGAATGCAGATATATGTTAATAAAATTAATATGATGTATAGGAAGGAGAGACGCGGGTTCACTCTTAAAGAAATCAAAGTGAACAATTCATTGGAAATCGTACTGTATCTTTGGTTGTCCTCTCCCTGTTCCCAAGAATGCTTGACCAAATCAAACACTGTTTACAAAGAAATATACACATTTGATCTGACTGAAACGAAATCAATGAAGAACCAAGTCCATACTTTGTGATTTATACATTTTTTTTTCAAAGTGCGTTAAGTGTCTTGATGATAAAAATGTTGATGTACACTCATAACGCACTTTGAAATTCTTATTTAAAAGTGCGTTGAATTGGTCCCAAATTAAATGCATTTGAAAGAAATTCAAAGTGCTTTGATTATGTCCCTATTAAATTAAACGCTCTTTGAAAAAAAAAATGTATACGCACTTTGAAAAAAAATCAAAGGGCATTGATTTTGTCCTAAATTTAACGCAATTTGAAAAGCATTTTCAAAGTGCGCAATGCTTTCAAAGTGCGTTGCCGCACTTCCTTCCTAATAAGTACATTGCAGTTAATAATTGCGAAAGCAGACAATTTCACTTCCATCCTATTGGAATTTAGATAGCACAAAAAAAGTACCTCGCAATAACTCAGTACATATAATTAAGTATGTTGATCATTCAGAGCAGTGATTTGTTTCTAACGGTCAGCTAATCAAATCTTACTGTTTTATCCTAAATAATTCCAATACACGGCTTTTTATCAATGCTACCAGTATATCGATTTGGCGGATCTTTTTTTAATTAACTTGTTTATTCTTGTGAACGTGATCTGTTATTAGATAGAAGAAAAAATCAAACGTGTAATTAAAGAATAGGTATTTTTTCTGCTTCTTAAATGCTTCAAAGAGATGACGTTTAATCCGTAGATTAAGAATTCCCTACAATCCAAATTAAAGAAGCTTGAAGTATATGAGGTTCATTACATTAAAAAATGTAAGATTACCAAAAATTTCTCAAAAGGAAATAAAATTCTTACTCAGTTTTGCATTTGTTAAAAATTAAAAAAAAAGATATTTTTTTGCTGCTGATTCAAATTTATTATGTAAAGATTCATTCTTGATAAGACTTTTACTAAAAGAAAGTTTATTTTTCTTTAATGAAGTATTTTCCCTTGTTTAAACTATCAAGTTCTATGCCGTATTGATATACCTAAATGTATTATTGTTTCCAAAAGCCTCTAGATACTGTCGTCTAAATATATATAAAAAGTATTATTTTAGCATTTTTGTTTCTGCCAAAGAAGTTTAAAAGAAACTGCTATGAAATGTTAGAAATGGTCAAATTTTTCTCCCATTGATTTATTGTTTTACTCAGCTATTAAACAATTTTTTTAATCACGGGTTCAAAATACTACATAATGGAAAATACCATTTAGCTTGGTAAAATTTGTTTTAGAAGTTATTTAACAGGACGAATTGCACCGAACAATGCAGAGTGAGTGGTACAAATAAAAATCCTCGAAAATTGTACAAAGATTTTGTATGCAGAACTAGCAAAAATCCTGATGAATAAAATAAAAGTGTTACTTGGTGGTGTTTAGTGAAAATTGTTACATTGGAGAAAATTTATTTGAAAAATCAAAGAATGATTTTAAAATGATATTAATTGCCGTTCGTTTAATCACAGTATGGTGGGTTTTTTTGTTGGTCATTTGGGGTTTCCATTCTTTCTATCTATATGTATCATATATATGTAAATTTTATTATTTATTATATTTAGGCAAAAATTCTAAAACAACGGGCAGATAGTCAGTATAAGATTCAGTGATTCAATCCATGTCCTGATAACGATATAGCGATTATAAAAAAATTACAGCAAGACAGGTTATTTTTTATTACGATGCGATCAAAGAGAAAATGAAAACAATTTTGGTGAGAAGCATAAAATATAAATGTTTAGACTATAACTAAAATTGTTATCGCGTAGAGATTCTATATCTAATGTACTATTATTTCGTTCCAGAATGGATTTATTTCGGTTTAATCATCATTCTGACTTCCGTTATGTTGCTGACACTTGTTATGGTCGGGTACCAGGGGTCGTGCCAATATTCTGGGGGCCACGGTCCGTTAAGGAAGGCGTCATGACAGTCGTTGAACCACCATCCTCCGTTATAGTCAAAGGCGCAGTGACCACTGTTCCACTGATCGTTGTCTCGCTCCACGGTACTGAACGACGCGCCGTTCAGATTGGCGCCAGAGTAGCCAGTGTTGATCATACTGTCTCCTGGAATTAAAAATAATGTATGTATACATGTACTGTAATCCAACTTTTATTGGCAAATTGCAATCAAAAGGCGATGAACTGGGTACGCTTAACCAATTTTTTTTTCATTTAAACTTAAGGGATATGGATAATCATGGTCATTTTAGAAGATATCGAATTATTGGCCTGAATTTCGCTTTGGTAATTCAGACTTAAGAGTATGCTAAGAATATACATGGATTAAAATATTGCGTCTGAAGAGAATCCAATGTACGCGATGGCAAACATTTTGGGGACTCTTAAGGAGGCCGGGTGGTCAACAAATTAACCATCAGATCTGTCTCAAACTTTGATATAGGATATATTTGGCCATTATCTAACATTTAGTAAAGAAGAAATCCAAATATTTAAGCTTTAAAACTTGTGCATTTTCCTGTATCTTTATACAAAGCTCTTCTTCATAAAGAGGTAAATGTAGCCTGAAAATGGCCAAGACGATCATGCCCTCTTAAGGTATCTAGTAATAGCAAAAAGTATACATTTTTCACTAGAATTTGTTGCGAAATAAGGAGTTTGAATAAGCAAGTTTGATTGCGTACCTAGATTTCCGGTAGTCGGCCCCGCCAGGTGGAGCTGGTAGTTTGTAGACTCGTCACCAATGGAAAAGTCTTCGTATTTCTGGTGAAATATGCCTCCATTGTTCAATTTGAAAATAACATACATGGAATGCGGCTGTTGATTTGTTATATGATGAATGACGTCGTTTCCTTTTTGTAAAATGAAAAAAAACCAAATAATTTCTGGCATAGCCATAATGAAATAAAATAATTAATTAACGAACTTATCGTTAACATTGTTTGTTTAATTTTTCTTTCATAACTAATACATGTTGATGTTTTTTTTATAAAAAATTAAGAAGAAATTATTAGATAAAATCACTTACCAATCCAGTAGGCTTTCTGAGGATCGCCAAACCCGTTCTTGAACTCTGTCCAAGTTTTGTCAAAGTTCATAGTACCGCTCAAGCGTCGCTGAATGGACTGTAGAAAATGTAACTGAATATCAGTTCTTCAGATCGAATAAAGATTAAAATTAAAACCAAAACGCCCTCGATAGAAATCAATTTTAAACATAAATTTGATTAGGTTTTATTAAACTCGTTATAACATTTCAAATAATGTAAATAAATGTGATTTGCCATTTTTTTAGGTGACATATTAACATAACAATAATATTATGTACATAATTATATATACATATAGTAATATTTACACAAAAAGTAAAATATAATATTTATTTAGAAACTTTTGGATTCTTTATGTAGAAGAAACCGCTTGGTATAATCACAATATAATGAAGGTAAGGGAGTAATCAACGTTTAAATTATTAATGCTTGCTACATTACTGAAAGGTCCATTTGGTCATAATTATGCTATAAAATTATAATTGTCTTTTGGAAAACATGTTTTCTATAACACCAAGTAAATTATTTGTTAAATGTATTCTAAATTTTGTTTTAAGTGGCATGGTGACGATTTTGGTCAAATTCTGTTTTTCTGATTTTATTATTTACAATACTTAAGGAATGCATTTCTAAAGATCAAATGAAATTTGAGAGTCAGTCGTAGAGTTATAAGCAAGAAACAGGGCTCACAATTCTTTGTCATGTAAACAAGGCTCGTGCCATGTTTTTGTATACATAGGTTCAATATTCCAGTAACAAATCTTTTTCAACATGAGTTGTCTATCTTCTTATTCATTTTAAGCGTAAATAGACAGTTCCTAACGTTTAACACATTCATTTTAGGTCTAAAAACTGGAATTTTCACTTAAACATTCCAAATGTAAACAAACGCTTTGTTTACAGAGCAAAGAATTGTAAGTTCTGTAACTCGCTTATAACTTAACGAATGGCACTTAAATTTTGGCTGCCTATTTATAATATCTTACTGAAGCATTGTAAACATTAAAATCGGAAAATAGTTTTTGGCCAAAATCGAGACCATGCCACGTGAACGACAATACTCAAATGAATCAATAGTTTGTTTACTGTGTTTGGATATCATTTATTCATTGAATTTAAAATTTTTAAATAATAACTCTTTATGGTCTGCAATAAGCAGTTCAAACACAATTTTTTATATGTTTTCTATTCAAGATAATTGTCATATACTTTTTCTTTTTATCGTTTTTAAACCTGTAATCACTTGCTTATATTATAAGCAAGTGATTACAGGTTTAAAAACGATACAAAGAAAAAGGATATGACAATGATTAAGACAAACATTTAGAATTAAAAGCTTAAACATTGGTTAACACAAAGAAAGAAAGACAGAAAGGAACTTTAAGAAAAACAGAAAGACGGGATAGGGAACAGACGGACGGACGGATATAGACAGACATACAGACAGATATATAGATAGATATATATATAGATAGATAGATAGATAGATAGATAGATAGATAGATAGATAGATCTTTTACCGTCCAGCCTCCGCCCCCTGTTTCCATATCACAATAGACATTGATCAGCCGCTGTCGACCTCCAAATGGATCAATGACGTATACTCCCGATCTGCTTTCTCCGGAATCCATGATACCCTTACAGTCTGGGGGTGCTTAATTTTTTTTATAATAGAAATAAATTAAAAGTCTTCATAAGTCAATCTAATTAAATAACTGTACAGATGAAGTTTCAAAAACTCCAAACGGTGTATAAAAAAATCGTAAAATTAAAAAAATACAAACTAAAAAACCAACAACATTGGTAAACAATTATTTTTCTTTATGAATAATAGTTTTTCTTTTAAATTAAATGATACTCAATTTATGAAAATATAACTTGTTTAGGAAATAATGTTTGAGAAAATAACACCACACCATAAAATAAATGAGTCTATATTGTTCATTTTCATCATAATGAATATGTACAGGCATTTTAGCCGAACCATCTTAAAGATAATGAATAGTGGTAAATAAACAATTATTAATGATGTTACATATCTATAGAATAAATTTGCGTGCATGCAACAATTTATTCGATCACTTGCCTTTGTACATTTATAAGTTTAACAATATATCTAAATTTATTGCAATTTAAGCTAAAATATATGCTGTACAAGACATTTGTCTGTTTTATTCATGACGACATATGACGTGTGCCTCACAAAGTACCCCGACGTCAGTATGCAGTGAAAAAGGTTACTTTGTTAGTTCCAAATTCAAATGTAACGTCAGGCAGGTTTATACATTTTCTTTCTCAATTACCTAATACGAATTAAAAGCCTTAATTTGTGTCAAGACTTTTTACGATATTGCATCCTATCTACATACTTTCAGGCCGCAAAATAGTTAAGATATCGGATGCAAGTGTTAAATTTTTAATATATCTAAGTTAGGCTAGAAACTATAACCCTTTATTCGTATAAACTTGCAATCAATTAAATTAAATTAAAATCTAAAACGATATCAGCCTACGTCTCCAAGATCATTACAAGTTTGGTCTATAATTGATTAAATACTAACGGTCAATTAGGAAATATCTCCAGCCATCTTCAGTTGAGGTCATATCTACAGAGTCACATGACCGATGGATCCGACACTTTTTCGCCAGTGAGTGAAATCCAAAACATCCACAGTCAACATCACACATAGCAGCGCATGAACGGCGCGATCGAGCCTGATGTTCCGCTACTAACTCTTTGCTGGAGATTCTATCGTCACAGCATCGTGTCGCTAAAAAAGATCGCGTCCTAACCGATGGCGATTGTAGTGTTACTGGCAAGCACACAATTGCGATAACGACTAAATACAGAAACATTCCTTCAGCACGGATTAATTTTTATTAAAATAGGGTAAATGGGTTATGGTCACACTGTCTTATGCTTTGAGGAACCGCAGACTATTTGCAGTATAAAACGATACGTTAAAACCAATTGCTGTCTTAGTTTTTCTTAAAGGAACACTGCTTCTTGGTAGCAAATCAGTACGAAATAATTCTCACGAATATATTCTCAATGGAGGTAACAATCAAACGATCTTCTAAAATGAAACCTTAACCCACATCTGAATCTGTTGATCCAAGGAAACGTTTATGAAAGACGAAACGATTAACAGATAAGTATTGATTTACTACGGGTGCTTACTTAAAACTAATTCTTTATAGATATTATTGACAGGTTTTATAGTTTGCTTATCTATAATTTTTTTATTATTTACTTATCCAGGTCATTTATGCGGTAAAACATTTAAAGCGATGTAAATTCAAAAGAAAAAAAATTGATTGAAATTTGAATGCAAACATGCAATTTGATGACTTTACAGTGTATATTTATCCAGGTGTTAATAAAAATCTGAAGGATTTGAATCGTTGCCCATTACTTTTCAATCAATCATAAAAAAATGTTACATTGTACTTTTGATAGCACAAAAATAATAATCAAACATATCTATATATAAAGACAGATTTTGTTTTGTTGAATTGAATATTTTTAAAGTTAATCATTAGACAATAAACATTGCTGGGCATTGAAGATGTTTATGAAATTTATATAATTGCGTGTAACTAATTTATTTGCAACCTTAATAAAACATTCTTAATTTTTAACCTTCCATAATATAATTTATTTTATGGTAAAACAACCTTACTGTTTACATAATCTTTCCATTGATATTAAGATTCCTTAAAAGAAAATGAATAACCTTGATAACATTCAGTTGTATCATTATTTTCTTTGATGATCTAAAAGCAGTGCTCTGTTCAAACGCACCAATTGAATCTTAAGTTTCATACCCAATCATTCTAATACAACATATTTTACGATATGTTGAGATGTGAGTTAGACTTCATTAAAGTCGATGATATACTAGTACCCTAAAATATACCACAGAAGCGACATACAAGGCTGTATAGCAGATACAAATTCTAATGGAAAGCGATCTATTTTGTATAAAATTCTAACACCCGGTTACGTTATTACATTCGAGGTGTTTTTCCGAGCCTGTCGGAAAGGCCCGAGAAGCTGAGATTGTGTTCCATCCTGAATATTCATTTGTTAAGCATAACCTAAATAGTCGATGAAGAAGCTCAAACTCTAAAGTTTAATGCTTTCACAAGTCAAAAATCAGTCAAAAGAGATTTTTTTCTAAATTAAAATTTTAATAATCAACATACAAATAAACACATACAGTTGAAGTAAATCAAAGTTTTGCATAAGCTTTAAATAAAAATGATACAGTTCGATACAGATAAAAACTAAAGTAAAAGTACATTAAAATTAAATATTATCAAACGAGCGGTATTGCCTATCTATTGCAACATATAAGACTCCGTTAAAACAATCAATCTATATACTCTGACAACATCAAAATGTTATTTTGTTCAACAAAGCTTTTGATGCTGTCTCCTACATAAATAAAATAGTTACCGTTGTATTGACATACCTGTTTCTTTCAATGACGTTTCACTTATTGTAATTTTGTATAAAAAGAAAACTCTTAAAATTGCTTGAATTATTTCAATCCTTTCTCAATTTATCTTAATTTTCACCAATGTTTTATTTTGGAAGAGTTGATATATAAACTATATTTTTCACCAATTCTTTTTTTTTATTTGCACACACTGAAAGTGTATGACGTCAGAAGTGACGCCGCTTTTTATAATTCAATCAAAATCAGTCAAAAATTAACATTTTCTTATCTTTTTTTCGAAAGGGAAATATAAAACGATATTTTAAACAAGGATTTTTTAAACCCTTGATAGTCTTGGATAGATATACCTCAGATTAAAAGTTTTGTTCAGAAATGCGCTCAATGTTAACTGAAAGAAAAAAACTTTAAAACAAGCCGGTTTATGCTAGAAATGGGAAAAAGTTAAGAAAAAGTTAACTGATTTCATGTTTCTTATTTGTTGACATTTGAATCAAAATGAAAATTATGAAATAACTTTAGTATACCTGTACAAGGAAAACAATGATTTACAGTAAAATAATGATGTTCATTTTTAGGTGCCAGTTTAGGCCCATATTATATTTAGTCCTTTCTTCTTTTTACCACGGGCACTACAAAACTATAAAAGCCAAAAACAATATAGCCAAGTAAAACCTGTTCTAGAAGTTGTTGTATTTAAAAACGACTCATTTATTCAAATATTTTCCCTTGCTCAATGGAGACAAATTACGTGGGAAAAATAATGCTCTGTATTCCTTTTAGATGACCATAGGGTGAAAACGATAAAAATATTCTAGATAAATGATATGAAACCATTATTTATTCGTGTTTATTGAAAAAAATAACAATGCAGTTGATATACATGTATTAAAAGAGAATAAAGATAGGCTGAACTTGATATAAATTGCCTTAAATTTAAACATCGTTAATTTAAACACATTTTTATGAAATTTTGTCTTGCCGCTGTGGATTTACATTCTGATTGTTGACAAACTAAAAAACCGCTCTAAAATGATACATTATATAACACCCAAACAACTTTATGTACCACCCTTTCATTTCCCTTGGGAAGAAGTCCTAACAAAAGTGTTGACGGAAGGTTATTTTGGTAACTATGGGCCGCATCGTAAAAATGATGATTATTTAACTGCATAATTGACAACTTTTAATTTGTCTGCACATTGTTTTCAGTGTGCCTCCTTGTCAGTTTAACTATCCATTTTACTTCTGCTTTGTTCATGCAGTCTGCAAAAGTGGTAAAATTGGGGTTAAAACTTGTAGTTCATTTTGTTTTATTGCAGAATATTAGATAAATTTAAAATGTGTACAATGTACAAGTTTTCTCGATACATTCATTTCAGCATGCATCTATGTCGGTTTGATCATCAGTCTGACTTCCACTATGTTGCTACCGTCTGCTATAATGGGGTACCAAGGCTCGTGCCAGTAGTCAGGGGGCCACGGTCCGTTAAGATAGGCGTCATGACAGTTGTTGAACCACCATCCCCCACTGTACTTAGTGGCACAGTCACCACTGTACCGGTCATTATCTCGGTCCAGGGTACTGAATGACATACCATTCAGCTCTGAGTTTGTGTGGCCAGTGTTGAC
This sequence comes from Magallana ariakensis, assembly GCA_020458035.1. Classification (NCBI taxonomy): domain Eukaryota; kingdom Metazoa; phylum Mollusca; class Bivalvia; order Ostreida; family Ostreidae; genus Magallana; species Magallana ariakensis. The sequence continues at coordinate 64,222,886 of CM035811.1, forward strand.
CATGCGGTCACCTGAAATGGCAAACACTCATTTAAATATGGGTATGGGGTTTTTTTTTGTGTGTGAATCGTTGAAGGTTCGTTGAATGCAACCACACCGTGGATGCGCTTGCACATATGATACATCTGAATGAAGACTGTGCCCAATAATTCATTATAAAAGAAAATAAGTGGGTGAGAAGTACACGTGGAATCCACGAAGTTGAAACCCCGCAAATAGTATAACGGTATTCTACAGTGTGTGTATTGATTCCAAAGACATTTCTGTATTTCTGACACTGTGGATGTGTACACATATACAAGATAAAAAAACCCGAATTATATGGTGTTTAAAAATACAACCATAGTTACAGCCCAATTCTATACAACTAAAAGCACAGAACACTAGCAAGTTGCCATTTGTTGGTAAAGTAATCGGATATTGGAATTATATATACATAAAACATATATCGCATTTACCTTGTTTTGTTTGGTCTCTCAATATAAAATATAATTCGCAGAAAAATGTTACTTTTTAATAAAAAACATCACTTCTATTGACGTACCTAAACTTCCGGTGGTCGACCCCGCCAACTGGAGCTGGTAGTTGGTAGATTCGTCGCCAATGGAAAAGTCTTCGTATTTCTGGTAAAATGTGCTAGCGTTGTTAAATTTGAAAAACACATACAGCGAACTCAACTGTAGATTCGTCAATTTGTGAATAACATTGTTTCCTGTAATATTAAATTTAAAAAAAAGAGAAATCATATTACATTATATTTTATAGCAACTCTATTTTTTTAAAATACATAATAAATACGAAATAAAATGTTTATCAACAAACACTTATCTTGTCAAACTTGTTTCTTTTTGTAAAGTCTATTTTTTACCTTTTAATAGTAAAATGAAAGAAGATGGGTGAATACGGCATGTAAACTGCCTATAGGAGGATAAATAAGATACTATTGAATTAAAACATCAACAAATCTCATAATTTATTTATAAATTATTGAAAACAATGTATATTTACCATAACATCGATTTATAGCCCTTAAATATATTAAATATTTGGAATAGGTTGAAAATCAACTGGTGTATGCGTGTCAAAACCTCAAAATAGTGTCATTATTAGAACTTCAAGGCGTTTTCTTTTCTAGAGTGGGTCTGAGATCCATATTTTTGTCATAGTCTATATAAGGTTTAAAGGGAATCAACGAAAACGTGGAGAGATGACCCACTATAGGTTTAAAATGTCATTTTGTATAGCAACAATTGAACGTTTTAGAAAAATAATACCAGTTCTTAAATTCGTAGTTGAAGTCGCATCTTGCATTTGTTTTAGATTGTGTGTTCGATACCACCAAAACTTTTTGAATTATTTCTTATTCTTATCGTATGTTAAAATACATGGATTCAAAACTGAATATAGTTAGGAGTTGTGCTATTATAAACTTGTATTATAACATTATTAATTAATATTTAGAAGGAAAAAATTAAATTTGAAATAGTATTTTACGACTCAGACAAATGGGCATTTGCGCTATATTGTCCCCCCCATCTTCTGTATCAACCTATCATTAAGTTTTCATCAAACAACGTAAAAATATTTTATTCGATAGAGTAACTTTTCCTCAGTTTATTATATTCATTTTCAATCAATGCTGTGATTCGAAAACGGAAAGCTAAATTGAAAACACATGCTTATAATTATGTATTCTCTCTTCTTGCAGAAAAAATTAAGATTTATTTCACAAACTTTGTTGACTAGCCTAAGTTATAGTGATATCATTAGTGAATGCTTATTTTAATATTTTGTGCAGATTAATCTTGTATTTTGATTATCGAATCTTGAATGAGCCTTCTGGTCTTTTGTACAGATTTATGTGTTTTTCTTAAAATTTGATTGGATAATATTACTGACCAATCCAGTAAGTGTCCTGAGGAATGCCAAACCCGTTCTTGTAATCCGTCCAAGTTTTGTTAAAGGTTACGCCACCGCCTAGGCGTCGCTGAATGGCCTAGTCCAAATAAAACCTTAAAATTCAGACTGATTTTCTAATTTTCTCGTAGAAATCAAATTGCCAACGTGAGAAAATAACCATCTAGTGTTTAACGTTAGATTACATTTATTTGTTTTTAATTTGTTTGTTTGGCAAACATAAAATTAAACAAACAGAAAATCAGATGAACTTCTTAAAGATATATGATTTGAAGTAAGAAAAAAAATGGAAGCAATGATAAACACCATTAATATATATGCATCAGTTATTATGTATATGAATAAAAAGGTTAATTGATGGGCGATTTGATAGATAGACAGACAGACAGACAGACAGATAGATAGATAGATAGATAGATAGATAGATAGATAGATAGATAGATATTTTTTACCGTCCAGCCTCCGCCCTCTGTTTCCATATCACAATAGACAGTGATCAGCCGCTGTCGATCCCCAAAAGGATCAATGACGTATAATCCCGATGTATTTTTTCCGGATTCAAGAACACTTTTGCAATCTTGGGGAGCTTTCAGTTAAAGAATGATGAACAAAGAAGCAGTGAAATAAAAAGAAAATACTTAAAGGTTGTGCTATACAATGGGCAAAGGTAGAGTAAAAACCTTATTTTATTTTAGAAAAAAAAATACCGTAACACAGGGCTTTATTTGTATTCTTCTAATCAAAGAGTCAATACATTTTTATTAAATCATACCATACCCCTTTTCACTCCACGAGAGATAAACCCAACAGTTTTAGGCAAAGAAATTGCATTTGCGATATATCATTATGCTTTTTCTTCGGCGTCCCTGTTTAACTTTCATAAAAACAGTCAAATCAAGGTTTTTGTTTAAAAAAAATATTTTAAAAAATAAAAAAAAATGTATCCAATGAATGGTTCAACTTTGATTTATGCAGAAAAATAAGAAAAAAAAATAAGAGAAAAAAAACCCCGTTGGTAGTGTGTTTTATATTATGATATCCTATTTTTATAAGGGCACTTATATCAAAATGAAAATTATGAAATGACTTTAAATTTATATTTGTACAATAAAATATAAAAATAATATGTAAACTAACACAAAATATCAATTTCATTTTTTGAGCCATTTTAGACCCATATTATAAATAGTTCAATTAAAACTTTGGTTCATATAACCAAGATTCTAGCATTTTTGGTTGCAAATTCAAAAGAATACTTACGGTCAATTTGGTAATATCTCCAGCCATCTTCAGTTGAGGTCATATTAACTAAGTCACATGACCAGTGTGTCCGGCACTTGTTTAATATTGGATGAAACCCAAAACATTCACATTTTTCATGACACAAAGCGGAACATGAACAAAGCGAGGAAGCTTGATGCTCCGATACAAGTTCTATGTTGGAGATTTTATCGTCACAGTCCGGTTTGGCTGAAAAAGACCGAGCCATGACTGGTGGTAAATGAACGGTCAATGGTGGCAGACGAAAGATGGCAAAGTAGACAAAGTTAAAAATCATTTCTCTGGCTCAGGATCAGAATTTGGAAAATCGGACAAAAAAGTCAGAGCGTTTAAGTGTTTGAGAGATTTTACTATTGTAAAGCTTCCAACTTGTTGCTACAAAATGATGCCGAAAATAATCCTTCCATTTGCCTTTTCAGAGGCTGTACGAGACTGAAATAAATCAAACATAGAATAAAATCCAAACTCTAACATTGTTAAGAACAAAAACAGGACGAAACTTGTCAGACATACAACAAGGCAGTTGAAGTCCTTGCATGCTTTTGTATTATTTGTTAATGACTTACATATACCTGAAAGGGAGGTTACATTTCGAAGCCATAAAAAAAATCAAAGCGCGTCCCACGTCGATCGCTATTCTCAACAAGGCTTTGATGGGACTGTAATAACTATCGCAGTCAGCATATACGTATTGATTTACCGTGCTTACTTTCTGACAAATATTAAATTTATGCAATATTATCTACAGAGCAATTAGTTCGAAGCCTTTTTATTTTTTAGAATATCATTTTACTAATGGCGACCATTTATAATGTGATTATATTATATGTTATGTATTTGTTCTTATATAATTGTGATTGATAATAATAGTTATTAACAAATTTACAGCGTATTAATCATATACAAGACTTAGTGTTGATAAAAAAGAATTGAGGATTTTTTTATTGATTAACCTCACGTAAGAGAAATGTTTGACAGTGTGCAAGTAATATTTTATATAATTAAATAATAAAAAATGATCCAATAGGCGTAAATAGATTTCTTACGAAAACCTAAAAAGAAAGACTGCAAACGTTGATTAAAAAATTCATGATGATTCCGAAATACTGGTTAAGACAAGCATACTACCGATGTTTAGAATGACATGTGATGATAACGAACAATGTTTCAGATTTTAAAGTCCAAAGGAAAATTACAAAACAGGAGCAGAGCGAACACGGACCTTTGAAAAAAAAATAGGTACCATGGAGGAGTGAGCATCCTCTGCTTACCGGTCACAGCCGTCGTGTGCTCTTTGTCGTAATCGGAAAAACAAAAAGTCAGAACACAATTAGTTGATTAATTATGGGCTAACAATTAGTATGAAAATCGTCAGTCAGCATCTGACTAAGTGAAGTGGAAGATTGAATTTGCTGACAAGGTCGTTGTATCGACCATAGAACTTACGAAAAGATGACTTCAAACGAGACTCTTGCTAGTCCTGTTTTATCAACGTGTTTGTCAGTAGCTTGCCTCGCTTTAGAAACTGTTGAAAAAAAAAGAATGCCCATGCATGCCGAATTAACTGAGAGACAAAAAACACCATATGCAGGTGATGAAGGTATATTGCTACATAAGTAAGGAAAGTCGTCTAAAGAATAATTGAAGTCATCAGGTTTATCATAAAGTTTCGTTGTTAGGATGCCATCAATGTCAATTCCAGTAAAATATCCAAATATGGAACAGATTTCGCAGAACTCAATGAGATGAAATACGTAATGCGGTATGCAAGTCAGACACATAAAAAAATTAATACATTTTTTTATGTTTTCATGATATTCATTAAAAAATTAAACTTTTATTTATAAATTTAAAAACACTGTATTTTACTGAAGCAAGATAATTATCGATGATTTCCTGAAAAACAAAAGAAATGTTTAAATTTAGCCGAGCTCATTGCGTATGTAATGGTAATGCTGCAGCTATGGTGCATTGTTTATCGGGATGTTAACTGATCAACCGTTGAAATCGTTCTACACACAGAAATGTAATTTTAGCTCAAACTAAAACCTAGAATGTAAAGCATGCCATTTAATCAGTGTAAGTTTCCATCTGATATAAATAATATAATTAGTCATTTATAACTACTCAATGTGTCCATTTAGTAGGTACTAATGGTATTTCATGAAAGCATTTTCAGTACATATCAAATGAGCCCGGATATGTGTTCTTAAAGTTAGTTGATTACTAGTATTCTATACTGTACGAAAAAGTAAAACAAAATATTTCAATGTTAATTTGTTGAAACTTGAAATAAGATGTTATTCTTACGGAATAAATTCAATATAAAATGTGTATGTCATAAATTCCTCTGCAACCTGCATTAGTATTCTAAATCTTTATTTCTGTTTAATTAAAGTTAATAAATAAAACCCTCAATGACAACACTTTCATATAATTTGGTCAAACTTAAAATGAAGTGTTATGCTGACGAAATAAGTTCAATATGAAATATTAATTCCATAAACCCTTCATAAAATATTCCATATCTGCATTTCTGTTTAATTGAAGTAAAAAAAACTCTACAATAACATCACTTCCACCTTCAAATACAGAATATATATAACAAAAAACAAAACAAAAACGAGATAGTTCAATATGCTGTATTTCGATGTTTTTGAGTTTGGTGATTAGTATGAAGCTAATCCCTCCTGGTCTGACGACTCATTATTTTCAGAACACAACACCTTGATCTTATATCGCAAATTAAGGCTTTGACAGATCAATATTAATTAATTTGTTGATCTTTAAAATATTTTTAATACCTTCATGAAAGTCTAACGTCTGATTTTCGCATTGATTACATTTTTCTGTTTGTTCGGAGGGACGCCAAAGTTTTGATTTAATATCCTTCAGTTTGAATTCAAATATATTTACAAACATAGCGTTTTAGTTAAACACAAGAAACATCTTTGGAATATGTTGGAACTTTAAGCAATTCTTAATAGTATTTACTAAGCTGCCTGCATTATTTACATGCTATTAATATTCGTGTTTGCTTTTAGTTTGATAAAAAAAAGAGAATTTTTTTGGCTACTGATACGCTGTTTTCAGTTTTGTGCACACAAAAACTTCGTGATAATCCAAATAAATATCAAAAGTAAACAAGGTACAAAATTGCTCGAAATAGAATACCTTCATTAATACTGCACATAAATACAAATATGTGTTTTATACAACTTTCTGGAATTGAATAGCTATTACGGTAATACCAATCCAATATGGTCCATAAAGCAAGACAAACCCGTTTTTAACTTTTGAAATGAAATTCACCAAATATGTCACGTTAGACATTAAATAATAAAAAAAGAAAAGAAACAGTTCGATGACTGACTTTTTTTTATACTTATTGTTAGACCATAATTATCACCTAATTGTGTACAAACTTTTCCGTTTTCCCCAATTACGACAAAGAGCACACGGCTGCTGACCGGTCAGCAGAAGATGCTCACTCCTTCATGGCACCTGATCCTACCTCTATTTTTTAAACAGGCCCGTGTTCACTTTGCTCCTGTTTTGTAATTTTCCTTTGGACCTTTGAATTTAAACACTGTTCGTTATCACCGCAGGTCATTTCGAATAGTCATAGTGTCTACGAAATTAAAGTGTCAGTTTACTTTGTTTTAATTTAAAAAAAAGAGTCACATTGAAATATGTATCCTTTTTCAAGGATTATGTTCAAATTTACCGACAGAAGAAGTATGTTAAGCAATGTATTGTGATAGATACGTATAGATTTAGGTGAATAGAATACTAGTACTACATTGCTAACACTCGAGCTAGTTAGCTAGACAGATTTAATGCGATTGATATGCATTGTATAATACAGTAAAACACGGTTATAGCTAGCACGTGTATAATGAAATGACACTTACAGTGAAGTGATTTTCATTCCCTGGGACTTTATTTCTTGTTGTAAACTTGATGGATATAACAAATTGCGCTTATAACGAAGCGAAATCGCCCGTCCCTGGCATTTTGTTATAAGCGTGTTTTACTGTATATAAAAAAATGCTCAAAGGTTACCGCGCTTGCTATTTACTTAAAAGACAGAATGATAGCTAAATATAACAAGCTACATGTAACTATACCAATCAATATATCGATCGATCCATTTCTAAATGTAGATAGATAGATACATTTATAGATAGATTACCGTTAGCCCCTTTAGTCGTTTTCATATCAGAGTCGACTGTTACCAAACCAATCAATGGCTTTAAAAAGCAAAATCTGTTATCCAAAGATCTATATACCTTTGACTTCTGAAGGAACATTAAATACCAAAAACAAAAAAAATCTGTGTGAACTTGTTAATGATGTCACAATGATTACTACTATGCTTATCGTTTGACGGTACATAAACACTCTGTGTTGTTAATAATTCTGAAAATATGCCTTTCTCAAACGTAAACATCAGTTATCAACAAAAATGTAAAAAAAAAGTTCACAAAGATATGAACTTGGTAGTTACGTGATCAAATCTTCTGAGAAGCCCTTCGAGTTTCACAGGATTAGATCACATGACCAACCAAATTCATATCCAGGTTAACTTTTTACATGCATTATTATCAAATGTTCTATTTATGAGTTTAAGATTCAATTTTTAAACTAATGTTTCAGCTGCATTTATAGATTTATGTGATTTATACCTGTCGTTGTAAGATATAGAGTCAGAATACAGCAGATATACGGTCATTTGTGAATAAATTTGTAGTAATACAACTTATTATATATATATTCTATTTATAACAAACACAGCAGCAATATTTTTTTTCAACTGAAATTTAACTGAAATTTTTGATCGTGATTTGTTTGGAAAACAATTCGTTAAAATTGTTATATTTAATGTGAGCGAAGAACTTACATTAAAATCATTAAAACAAGCTAAGCAACAAATCATACCATTTATGTCCCTTTACCAAGTAGAGAAACATTAATCTATATATGAAAAAATGACAATAACAAACCGTCAACCATCTCAAAAATCCAGAAAACGAAATACAAATTTAAAGCAGAGCAACACGGACCTCCAAAAAGATAGAGGTACATGTAGGATCAGGTGCCATGGAGGAGTAAGCATCCTCTGTTGACCGGTCTCACCCGCCGTGCGCCCTATATAAAAAATATAAAAGTCTTAATGAGTAGGTTGTTATCATGTGGTTATGTTTCAAACAATACAAAAAACAAACTAATACGGGATGAAAAAACTTACTTCGTACATGTTTAAAATTGTTTCAAAAGACGACTTTAAAACTACATTTTAACTCTTTTTCATGTCGTTTACGTTTTATATTAAAGTAATATAAATACCTAATGTTTAAATTGATAATTTAGAAGGAAAAAAGGTTGAAGGAAACACAAGTATTTGAACTCACAAAGGAGTGGTCTTTTTTAAATCAACAACCTTCAACATATGAAAAAGAGATCTTTTGCTGGCATAACGTTTTCTCATACTATAATCTTTAAACTTTTAATGTGATTGAGTATATTCTATTTGTTGCTTAAAAGCCACTCATTTATTTCAATTCATTGTTAAAAAAAGCGCACTGATGACCAGGAAATTGTCCTCACATTCTCGATTGAAGTCATCATTTCGTAAGTTCTATGGTCGATACAACAGCCTTGTCAGCAAATACAGTCTTCGGCTAGGTCGAATGCTGACTGACGTTTTTTAATACTTATTGTTAGGCCATTATTAATCACCGAATTGTCTACGAATTTTTCCGTTTTCCCGATTACGACAAAGAGTTGACGGCGGGTGTGACCGGTCAGCAGAGGATGCTCAGTTCTCCATGGCACCTGATCCTACCTCTAATTTTTATAGAGGTCCGTGTTTGATCTGCTCCTGTTTTGTATTTTTCGTTTGAACTTATGATTTTGAACACTGTTCGTTATCGCCACATTTCATTCAATACAAATCATACGTATTCAGATTTTTTCAGCCTATGTTATTTTGAAAGGGTTTGTTTTGAAATAAAATATGTTTTTCCAAAACAAAAAAAATTAATAGACTTTTATGTGTGTTGAAATGTGCTTCATTCTCTTTATTTGATTTATTCGTTAAAACTAATTAATGGATGGAAATATCATTATATTGATTGTTCTCTAATGATTGTTTCTTTTTGCACTGATGTAAGGTCAATAATTATCTTGGACCAGGAATTGATGAAGGTTCGTTAATTTCAAGGAATTGAGCTGCAGGACACTACCCATATTGTACTGAATGGCTTTTTACTGACTTAAAAAAGGTCAGGAAAAATTGTCGATGAAACGTAAAGGATGTTTGAATGTAGAACTTTACCCCGAAGGTGAGGATTCTGAGATAACAGCACAACTTTCACAGGATGAAATTCTATGATTTCGTCAATTGAAAGGCGATTGAATGTTCCCTACAGGGAACTGAATATATGCCATTGCCTTTAATATGTGATCACCGTTCTAGTAACAATAAGTCGAATGAGTTCATCATGTGTTTTTAAAAATTATTAAGATTTATTTTGGAGAAATCGATCTAATTTGGAATGTGATTTTGTTACAAAAGGGAGAAAACACATACACAACCACAACACGTTCAAAATTAGGTTCTAATATAGTACTGATATAAAGTTTCTTATATTAGATAAACGATAAACAACAACAGTTTCTTTGCCTTCCCAATATTTCATATATCTATTTCAAATGCCTAAATCTATATAAATACTAAGAACGTGTGTTAGTTTACCTTCATGTCAAACCAAACGGTGAACCTCACTACTGCTATTCCGTATAATTTAAAACCTTTTGAAAATATTCAGGAATATTTTCTTATAAAGATACCTCGAGATAAGAAATGAAGAAAGAGTTACATTTTTCCGCTGTAATTCAAATAAATCCAGTCAATCATACAATTATATTTTAAGCTTTAAGTTTTATTAAAAGTGTTATGAAACAAAAAAAAGCAAAAAAAAAAAAAAAAAAAAAAGATATATAAATTTAACAAATCAGACGGAAGAATGGAGCTCCCGACACGCACCCATTGCATTCGCCTTTGCTGTAGAAATGATCCCTAATTTGCCTTCTTATATTTGACTTGAACTGTTATCAATTAACGTGAGATTGATAACTTATGGATCCAAAATTATCAATAGCCAAACCTATCCTTTGTCTGTGGTTATGTTTTAAGGTTTCGCTTTATCTTAAAGAATTTACCTATCTTTTGAACTAACGAAACTTTACGTTTGACATATTTTATTGATACAGCCCTTATATTCCAAATGCGGTCAGAGTTATATGGAATGGGTATCTCTCATAATAAAAAAAATCCCACGCACAAATCACTTTCTACACTGTTAAAATGAAAATAGATGTCATTATCAATCTTAAAAAAAACAATTCAAATTCTCACCATTTTTCGTGATCTTCATTATTTTTTTACCAAGACAGAAACGAATACTCTGATTTATATGGAAAAAAATGACAATTACAAACCGTCAACCATCTCAAAAATCCATAAAACGAAATACAAATTCAAAGCAGAGCAACAAAACCTCAAAAATGATAGAGGTAGGATCAGGTGCCATGGAGGAGTGAGCATCCTCTGCTAACCGGTCACATCCGCCGTGTGCTCTTTGTCGTAATCGGAAAAAAAACGGAAAAGTCCGTAGACAATTAGGTGATTAATTATGGTTTAACAATTAGTATTATAAACGTCGGTCAGCATGCGACCCAGTGGAAGATTGTATTTGCTGACAAGGTCGTTGTTTTATATACAGTTTAATCTATTGCACTAGGAAAGTTTCAAATAAAGCCCAATGTATTTATTTTTAGCAGAATCACGGAACAGGTCATCCCAATTAGACTCAAAAGTAGTGGATCCGATATATTCATTGATTAAGAAATATAGTGATATGTTAATTTTCCTTAACAAATAATCAAATTAAAATTTTGAGAAAATAAAAGAACTATAATTCATGCGTTTTAATGTTTATCAAGTCCCCATCATGTTTTTAATTATGTTTTTTCTTCTTCTTTTTCGCCTTATAAGAAACTATGCAAGATGGGAGTTTCATCAACAATTTACATCAACGAGGTAATTTGTACATGCATAAGCACAGCTACACAAGAATTTAGTGTTTAAAAGTAATAAAAACATTTTGAACATACATCTTTAACAGTAGGGTTGTACATTGTGGTTTCATCTGTCATTACTCACCTTTTTCAGCTTTCTTAATGTTATATATGCAAATATATTAATATCCCATTTGCACTGTTCATGTTTTTCCTAGTTAAATACGAGTAGTTCATCTTACCTTTGACTATCCCACTTTTGGGGAAGCTCTTCATCCCAATAATTTTTTTACCGTTGGATCCCGTTAATTCACGTTTGCAACTACTCAGCTATATTAATGACTTCTATAGAAAAAATCTTAAACGCATGGATTATATTTATTTTATTTTCTCAAAAGTAAGTTAAACAGTCGTATGTTTGTTTGGACCAAAATTATAGTGTTAAAGTATAAATGTATATCTTAACTGCTATTGGAGTGAATAGAAACTGATTGCATATTTAGAACACACCCCCCCCCCCCAAATAAAAAAAAAAACAAAAACAACCAAAATGCTTTTTATGTACTTTTATGGCACTATATTAAGGTAAAATATTAATTAAATTTCGTTCTAAAAATGTATATTTTGTTCAAAGCACATTTTAAACAGTATAAATCCCTGCTGTTGCGTTAACTAAAAGTCGACTGAATGTTCAGTAAAAGGTGAATGTATGACACTGACATTCTGTTCTGTTTCCTGACTTCTCAGTTGTACATTTAATGAAAACAGTCATTAATTTAGTTTATTTCTACATTTTATTGACCTTTTACACTGATGCTGGCAGAATAGAAACATAAACGTGTATACATGTACATTTTTATCGACCAAAAGTTTTTAAAACTATTGAAGTCATAAATATAATGCAATGCTCATATTTTTCTTCAGTTCCAAGAAAAACAATGAATAAGTTCGTCAATAATGGTAACGCCCGTCGTCGTTTAAATGATCGGAAACCACCACTTGACGCTCCTGTCAACACTATACAAAGGCCTTACTCGAACCTCTAAATAGAGACCCTTTACAGTAATACTATCACGCCTTAGGTTTTGCGTATTTAAAATGATGTCGTACGAGCCAGTTGCTATATAATTTGCAAAATCGACATAGTCCATAGGGTTGCTAAGAATACCGCCATTTTGTTCCATTTGAATCTTGTAAACATAAATGATGTATCGTCGGTCGTTGCCTGAAGTTTCGTCGCGAGTTGCCGTACATGAGTATGTTGTGAATTGACCGTCGACGTTCCTGGTGATGCCAATCTGCCAGTCTGTCTCTCCGTAAACATAACTCTCTGATGGGTAGTCTTCTAAACTGTCCCCCAACATGAACATCATTTGTTCTGAAGCGTTGTTTGATTTGTACAGTATTGCCCTCTCGGTAACGGGGACTGTTGTATCAAACTCGGATTCACCACTAAAATCGGATACTGCAGAAAAAAAAAGGTTGTTATTTATAAAAAGTGCTAAAAACATTAATCATCATTGCCGTAGAGTTTTTTCAAAGATGTAGAAACATACGACGAATTAAGGTTTCTGTTGACTAAATAATAAATAATATACACATATAATGAATTTTCGTGTCGAGTATTGCATGGTAACGATGATTTTCACTTGGATCATATATTTATTGGAGGCTTCTCATGATATCTATAAATATCAAGGACGGCAATTTCTAACTGTTTATCATTTACTTCGTCAGAACGATGGTACGAGGATGGTTACAAAATCAGTGGTCGGTTTTATAATAGACAACGATTAACAAGTAAATATGTTAACTATATTTTCTATTGAACATTTAGTTGATTTTTAAATTTAAAAAAAACTATGCTGGTGTGTGGAGCCAATCTATCGTAAGGAAATTGTATAATCGACAAATAACCTGTTTAATTGCTCTTTATTAAGATGATTTTGATTACCTATAAACTATTACTAAACTAAAAAAAAATCCATAAATTTTAGCTCTTAAATTTGAGTACTTTCCAATATCTTAATACAAAATTCTTCTGCTCTAAGAGATCAATACAGTCTATAAAATGTTGCAAAGACGCAGGGGAACCAGTTCCTACATATATGTTTGAGTATTTAATTTATAAACGATTTATTTTCGTTTGAGCTGGTGAATAAGAACATAAAACAAGTTATAAATAACTGTGTTAATTAGAGAGTATCTACTATATTATTTCTAACTGTGTCTCTGGTCGAATTCAAGATGGGCCGAAACCTGTTTCAAGTATAGATAGGGGGAACAGGGAGTAAATATAACTCTGTAGACAGTATCTCATATCGTTTACACCAGAGTAAAAAAAAATACTCTAATAAGTTAAAGGTCTTCAATGAATGGGTCATAAATTCGCTAGTTGCTGTCATATTGTCATGCTAAAAATCATGTATTTACATACGCGTCTTTTTATTCCAATTTTTGTTGTTGACAAATTGATAAAATATATACGTCCAATTTATGAGTGCTCTTTTCTGAAATTCATAAGAATATTAATGGGTATTAAAATGTTTAAGTAAAACAAACATTCAAAGAATGCACCCCGTTGAGTGTTTACATTAATTTTATGGTTACAAAAATCTATATAATCGTTGATCAATTTATAATCGCGGTATTTGACGTCATGGGTTAAATATAGTTTTTTTTTAATTATTAGTTTTTCTGCCAGCAATTTAAAAAAATACGAATTTTGATTTCTTGTTTTCTGTAAACTTTAGCTCTTAAATTTAAGTATTTCCAAAAAAATTAATGCAATAATCTTCTTCTATAAAAGATCAATACAATCTAAAAATTGGCCAAGACTACCCAGCCCTCCTAATGACATATGTCTGTTTATTGCAGAACTGTAGTAAAACTAAACATCAACACTGTAAATAATTCACAAGATGAAACTGTGCCATTCAGTCTATTGAAAGATGACTAAAAGGTAACTGCAAAGTGACTGAATGGCTTATTTGTGCCATTCAGTCACCTTTCCAGACCACTCAGTTAACATTCAGTTGACTGAATGGCAGAGCTTCATCCTATGTAAATCACCTTGGACACGTGTTGTATCTCCTTTTCCCGTAAATTCAATGGTCGTATCCTGGGGACCACGGACTCTCACATGAGTAGTCGAGGTGAACTTGTAAGCATAGATGGGTTGGATAGCCATCTTTTTCATCGGTCGAATTGTGGTGAGTACCTATAAATATAAAGTACCTATAATCATAAATAGTCCAATTTGTTTTTAATCAAAACGCTGAAAAACACTTAACTGTAGGTTCATAACAAAATAAAATGAAACTGTTTAGCATGAATCGGATGAATACTGCGGAATCATTTTTATTCGTATGAGTAATGTTCGTTGGTGACCATTTTTTTTTCTGGTTCGATGGGACGTAATTTCAGCGGTATCAAGTTCTAATTTGTAAATGAACACTAAACAAATGCTTGTATATACGTTCGTGGGGATGTTAATTGGTGCGCAAGGGTTACCAACGAAAGCCACGAACATTGGTCCGTCACGAACTATGATGATTCCACAATAGCCATCGACTTTATCCATCGAATCGTGGTGAGTATCATTAAAAGGTCATGAATTAAATTATCAATCATATCAAAACTTTGAAAACATATACTGTAGTCTAATGACATGATGGAAAGAACCGGGTTGAAAAATCTCTTTTCTTTGTTTAGTGGTGAACTTCGAATTACCTATAAAAGTAGAATCATTAATTATCTAGTCATTAACATCCAAATATGAGATTACACATGCTGTATATTTATTATAGCTAAATAACAAAAAATATGTAAGCATAGGAGAGTTGAAAAACCATCTTCATTGGTCGAAAGATGAAAAAATGACAATAACAAACCTTCAACCATCTCAAAAATCCATAAAACGAAATACAAATTCAAAGCAGAGCAACACGGACCTCCAAGACAGAGGTAGGATCAGGTGTCATAGAGGAGTGAGCATCCTCTGCTGACCGGTCACACCCGCCGTGTGCTCTTTGTCGTAATCGGGAAAATAAAAACCGCAAAAGTCCGTAGACAATCAGGTAAATTATTATGGTCTAACAATTAGTATGAAAAACGTCAGTCAGCATGTGACCCAGTGGAGGATTGTATTTGCTGACAAGGTCGTTGTATCGACCATAGAACTTACGAAAAGATGACTTCAAACGAGACTGTTGATAGTCCAGTTTTATCAACTTGTTTGTCAGTAGCTTGCCTCGTCTTAGAAACTGTTCATACGAAGAGCATGCCCTTGCGTATCGAATTAACGGAGAGACAAAAACACCATATGCAGGTGATGAAGGTATATTGCTACATAAGTAAGGAAAGTTGACTAAAGAAAAATTGAAGTCATCGCGTTTATCATAAAGTTTTGTTGTTATGTTACCATCAATGTCCATTTCCAGTAAAATATCCAAATATGAAACAGATGACGCTAAATCTGTGGTATCTTTTATTTCAAGTTCACTGGGATATATCGAGTCGACGTAAGTATGGAGATAACAATTGTTAATTGATAATACGTCGTCGATATACCTAAATATTGAGTTGAAGGCCACATTTATTTTTTTTCACGTACAAGTTTTTAAATAAATTCTGCTTCATAAGAATACAAAAATAGGTCTGCTAACAATGGGGCACAATTGGTACCCATGGGAATTCCAACAAATTGTTGGAAGACTTGATTTCCAAAAACTACATAGATGTTGTCTATCAGAAACTCAGCATCTTTTTAATTAATGTCAACTTCAGAGTACTTGTGTCAGAATGGTTTTTAACAATATAGTTTTTTAGATTTCCAATGACAAGGTAAGTTTTTTTACGACTTTCTTTTTTATTGAAGAAACAACTGTCGATGATATCAAAAAGTCTAGATTTTAATTTGTCGTGGGGAATGGTTGTATAAAGCGTTGAAAAATCGTACGTTTTGATGCTATTGATTTTGGTAAGATTTTGTCACCTCAAAGTTTCTAATAATTCTTTAGAGTTTTTTAGTATCCACATCTGATTCACACTACTTCTGGAGTATATTGTTGTACAGTACTCTTGAAGTTTCTCCTTAACTTCTGTAAGAAATTTAGTAAGGAGTAAAGAGAGATGTTTGGTAGAACATTTACTGGAACCTGCTATATATCTCTGTTTGTAAGGACTTTTGTGAAGTGGTGAGAACATAAAATACATGAATTGAAAAATCCAGTCCATTAGTATCAATACTTTGAAATCCGTGTAGTGTAAACTTAAAAGAATAAGAAACAAGCATTTAGAAACGAATAATTAGAAATGTTCATTAAGTTTGGCGTTCCCTGATTTTAAGAATATCAATTTTACCCGGTTTATTATTAGTTTATTAATCGGGGGCTTTAGTCGAAAGATAGTCGAGTACTCGTTGATTTGCCGGGATCTTTATAAACCTTTTTAAAACAGATTACGCACATACAAATGTACAACGATAAAAAGCTATTTTAAAACTTATAATTACTTGTATTCATTGGGTTTTTTTTTTGGTTATTTCGGCATTCGTTTTAAGTATCATTTCTATTTGAAAAATATTTGTTATCAAGTTATCAATAAGGTCCGCCATGCACAGTTATCTCCCCCAGGTGGCGCTAGTGTACTATGAGGTATAACCGTCGCCATATTGTTTACCCTTTTCGCTAAGCTTGGATACGCGTAAACGACAAAATGCCGGTCTATTGTTGTGTACCGATGTGTAAAAACAAAAAAGGTGGACACTTGTTTCCATCAAACCCAGAATTAAAGCTGAAATGGCGAATCGCGATTCGAAGGCTAGATGAGAAGTCTAAAAAGCTGTGGGAGCCGGCTGTTCATGACCGCGTATGCGGTGATCACTTTACACCAGATAGTTACGTCTCGTCTACGCTTCTTGGTTAGTTTGTTTGATTAAATAATGATTAAATCTTGGAATTAAGCGCGACTATGGTTATTAACGAAATTGATTCATGAAAATAGACGGGTTCTGTAGAATGTAAATAAAGGTTACCGATCATCCAAACAGAAACTACTGGAAAATACCCAATCTAAAAATAGTTTTAGCCTGTGCTTTATTAATTAAACGTCTCATCAACGTGTAGCCAAATACGACAATAATTGTTTATAAACATTCAAATATCATGATGAACTAAAACACATCGTTTCTTTTTTAAAGTAATAAAATATGAAAGAATAATAAATGATGTATTTCTTTTTAATAAGGGGAAAGAAAGAGATTAAAACCTGACGCTGTTCCATCGGTGTTTCTCTTTGCATGCAAGGGCAAACAAAGTAGCGCAAGGGAAGAAAGATACAATAAAAGAGTAAAGAGTGACAGTGACTGTTTTGAAATTGTATCGTGTGATGATGGCGATTGTGTGCAAAATGAAGTGGTGGTGGAGTCTGTGAAAGAGGAAGTCAGTGTTGATTGTGAAAGTGATGAGATAGATGAAAATGGGCAGTGTGACCAATCTGTACAGTGTGATTTTGATAAATCAACCAGGTCCTCTATTGAAAAAGTACAAAATAATCCTAAAATGGTGAAATATTACACAGGGTTTGAAAATTATGACCATTTCATGATGTTTTTTCAAATTCTTGGTCCTGCGGCACATGATTTGAACTTTAAATGTAACTTGCTTTCTCCTCAAGATCAATTGTTTTTAGTTATGATGAAATTGAGGCAAGCAAAAGATGACATTGAACTTAGTTATATGTTTGAAGTTAGTGAAAGTACTGTATCAAATATTATTGTTACATGGATCAATTTCATGTACTTCCAACTCAAAGAGTTAGATATTTGGCCCTCTAGATCAGTAATTGATGAATACATGCCAAATGACTTCTTTGCTAATTTTAACAAAACAAGGGTAATTCTTGATGCCACAGAGATACCCATAAACAAACCCCAGAATATTAATGCCCAGAGTGCTACATTTTCTAGCTACAAAAACAAAAATACTCTAAAGGTAATGGTTGGTTGTACACCACATGGAGCTGTTAGTTTTATTTCGGATGCTTACTGTGGTTCTGCAAGCGACAGGCAAATAATTGAGAGATCCGACTTGTTAAAAGACAAAGACAAATTCCAAGACCATGACAGCATAATGGCTGACAGGGGTATCATGGTTCAGGATTTGTTTGCCTCACGAAATGTTCAAGTCAATACCCCTACAATGTTAAAAGGGAAAAGTCAACTTGAGGCACAAGATGTTGTTAAAGACCGTAGAATAGCATCAAAGCGAATTCATATTGAAAGAATCATTGGCCTGGCAAAGACATACAAAATTTTAAAGAAAGAGCTTCCGCAGAGCAAAGCAATATTGGGCTCAAGAATTATTTTTATTTGTTTTTCCATACTCAACTTTAGACCATGCATTGTTGACAAATATTCTTAATAAAGGACTAAAACACCAATGAACAGTGGAATAAATTATTTATATAGCAGTACTGTAATCAGTTTTCAATATTATGCATGTACTCTCCATATTTTTAATTTCTGTTTCATCTTTAAGACACTTTTTGCAGAAAATCAACATTTCATCTAGACAATCGTTGCATTTACACTTTTTAATACAGCTGTACCAGTTCAAAACATCATTGATTTCAACAACAACAAAATTTAATAAATAGAATAACTTTGGAAAGCAATCTTATTTCTTGACTTAGAAATATTTCTGTCAATGATCAAATGTTTTCCATTACAAAGTAAACACAACTTACAATACATGTAATTGGTAAGTTATACAATACAATGTACTAGACTTGTCTAACTCTTTACACATGTTCTTGTGCTTGATAGATATTAAATACATCAAGTTATAATTTTTCAGCAAGAAATTTTCTATAATGTTTCTTGTAAAACAACTCTAGTTTTGGTAACATGCAACCATACCAGTAATCTCTATCAACATTGATTTCCTCAACAAATATGTCCAAGAATGTGTAAACAACAAAGAAACACTTCTCTCTCTTACACACATTCAGCTGTCCTTGAACCTGCATGTAATAACTATGATTCTGTTTCACATGTAATACACCATCATCATCCTCTACCAAAAAAGGAAAAAACTTGTCTGCAGCAATTTTACGATCTCTACCGTTAAAGGGACATTTGATTTCAATTAAAGCAGTTTCTCCAACAATACCATCAGGAGAAGCAGCCAAATAATTGTACTCAGAATCTACGAAAAGACCACAAGTCTGAACTTTTAGACCCATTTTTGCCATGAATGTCTGTCTTGCTACAGCTTCATATTGCTGTCCATGTAACACAGCTGGTGTTTTCAGTTTCACTGGCGTAAAGATGCTAGCACAAAGCTTCAGTTTGTTGCGACGATCAGTAGCTCTGCAAATATCCCCAAATCTGGAAGCAGTCAAACGCCACTCTCTCTCTCGATGCCAATTTTTCGAAAGGTTCTGTTTCCTAGTAGTATACTCAATGCGAGCAATATCCCTCCCTGACACCTGCTCAATGCAATAAATTTTTTCAATACATTTGGAAGTTGTACAAGTACTGGTATATTCACTTCTAGAGTTAAAAGATTGTTCATTGCAACCTCTACAAATAGTAATGCTCGATTTTAAAATACACATTTCAACCATTATTTGAAAATAATAGCCTTAACAAATAAACTTATTGTGCCTTTTTTTAATTATCTTACTTTCTGAGCTTCATCAATCCAAAATTCTGTAAATGGCAAGTCTAAGTAGTCATGATCCAGTACCGCAAGATTGATAAATGCCTTGGGTACTTGGTATTTGAAAGACAAATCTAATGATGATGAAGCACAGTAGTTGGTTACAATGTTGCTAGCATGGCTATAAAATCCACCATTGTCTCTGTACTTCTGAGGCCTTGGGTCACTCAGATCTGGGTTGTATCGACAGGGCATATCTTCAGCTTTTATTGGGGAGCCTGTAAAATTAAATTGGCAAAATTGAATATTGATTCTTACACAAAAATTATAATTTCATTGTTTCAGATATAGAGTTCAAAGGTTTTTAATATTAATAATATATACAATATAACTGATATATATATAAATTTCATACCACATAAATTAAACAAATAACTATTTTTATTCAACTTTAGGTCAATATGATATATGCATGTACTTATTTTCTAAATCAGCAATATTTTAACTTTATTCATCAGTTTAAAAATGAAGCATGGGTAAAAGTAACAAAAACTCTGCATGCTGAGCAATATGAAACATTACAAACAACTTTCTAATCTTTAATATTTGTACTTTTTCTTTTTCAGATCATGTGTTATTTTTGAAGAAATCTGACACACAACTTAATGCATGTAATAATATTGATATTCATTAATTGGTCATTGTCAAGAATAATTTGAGATTGCATTAAGCTAAAAAAGTTGTTGGTGATTATAGCATCAAAGAACAACACAGACTATTCTGAAAATAATCTGGCAATCTGTTAAAAGTAAACAGTCATAAGTAACAAATAAACTTTTATCAAACAGACTGCTCAACTTGAAATGACTTCTTTGGCTTATGAAAAGTTTGGAGATTGTCTGTGCATCCCCTTGGAATTGGAATAATGCGCGTTTCTCTAAATTTTACCAAAAGGAGGGCTACTGCTGCAATATGTTTACATGTCCCATTGGGACCCTTTCCAGCAGGGCATTCACAATCTGAATTTTTAATTTCACCTGTTTTTCTGTTAATTCTTACACGATAATTGTAAGACACCTGTTAAATACAGACGAACAGTCATGGGTTTTTGAAATAACCAAATTTGAATTTGATTTTCATAAAATTGTCTAAAAAATTATATTTTCTAATTTTTAATTATGAAATTTCTTTTTGTTGTTATTGTTTTACTGATACACTACCTTCTTCTTCATTGCTGCCCTAACAAATCCAGTCAAAAATAAGCTGCCATGATCATCTTGAGAGTTAATGCTCAATGCTTCCACTCTCTCTGACTCCAGCAGCAGTTTTCCTTTCACAATAGCCTTTGTGTTGCCCATCATTTGTCTGTCGAGAGCTTGTCTGTACTGGAAATAACCTTGGAATAGAATGATAATGGATGCAATAGACCATTGTAGCATCGACTAAACTGCTGACTTTTTCGAACACTTTCTGTCTGAGGGTTTCTCACTTAAGAATAATAATTTCTCATCCTTTCCCCATAGTACTGTATCAGTGTACGACTAATAAGTCTGTATAAAAGTTCACTAATTATAGTGAATTTATATTTCCAACACCTATTATTTTCACATATAATCCACAAATCACATAAAAAATAGTAACAAAATAATCTAAATGCAATTATACATTTAAAAAAATCCCACAATCATGTATTATTGGTAGCAGTAGCAAGTACTGTCTGTATCCGTCTCTGTCTTTTTCGTGGGCAACTTCGCTCACTTATATACTATATAGAGCCTCCACAATGTGAGGAGTGAAAAACTCTACCTTCTCAAAGTGGGGAGGGAATACGTATATAATATTATTTATACAATGGATATGTATCTGTAACTATCACTGTAATTAAGAGGCAATGAAATGATCTTGCTTACAAATTAATAAGATTACACAGCTAATCAGAAATTAAAAACAAGTAGAGGCTAACAAGCCGGAATCTGATATTGACTAAAATAAATTTGCTACACCATTGTAGATTGAGTTTTATTCATATATCATGTATATAAAAGCAACATATATCACGACAGTTTTCAACAGTTCAGAACTGATTGTCTACAAAGAATTTGTTTTAAATTACCTTCTACATGGGCCTCTGTAATATGCGGCAAGACATCGTAGTGATCTGATGTTAATTGTTTATACCCTGTAGCCGGCCATTCTACTTTCGTTCCCGCAGGCAGGTCTATCACTGGTCCGCTAAAGTTAAAATTTCTCTCGTATGCTTCCAACCTTTACAAAAATATTTGACTAATTAAAATTCATATTGATCACTGATTTTATTTTTGTTTTAACTACCAAAGACGTCTCAAATGAAACCATAAATATATATCCTGATCACGTTTACCATGTTTACGATGTACGATAACGATTGCATTTGACTTTTGAATATCAGTTTTAAACAACATATATTATGACTTCTTCAATTAAATAGAACTGCTACTACCAATATTTATAATCTCGTACCTTTCTATAAGGTCCGTTTTTCTTCCAGTCGTAACAGCGCCGCGAATTGTTAATTCTTTTTTCAGTTGCGATACTGTATACGACGCGTACGCCATACCTCATAGTACAGCAGCGCCTCTAGCGGCGTAAGGGGCAGATAATCTACTGGCGGACCCTATTGCTCTAGACTGTCACATAATTGAGTTATTAGCATCACATTAGGCCACCGAAATGTGTCTTTTTTAAGCTTAAACATTGACTTGTGCCAGCCCAACACTTTCAAATTCTAGTGCAAAAAAAGTGCGCAAAACGGGAATTTCTCCAGGTAAGATAATTACTTTTTAATAATTGCCATAGTCTGTATCATAGTTAATGCTTAGATTTCAGTTCAATATATATATTTTTATATAGCTACAAAACAATATAGTAAAGTTTGATATTCAATATTTTTTATAACTATTGTTAACTATTTGTTTTTGTCATTTTTTTGTATCCTGAATTTTGGATTTTTTAATTTTTTGTACAATTGTCACACCCCCGCATTTTTAATGTACAAAAAGAACAAATTTTTAAAGTTCAGTTTATTCTATCAAAACAATAATGATTTGTCTATCAATTAAAATAATTAAGAAAAATGGTAACTGGTAAATATAATTGCAGTACAATTTCGAAGAATCTGATGTTTTATTCTTTGTTTTATTCTTTGTTCAAACAAACAATTTGAAAAGGATTAATATTGTTATTGAACTTTGTACAAACATCTTTACAACAGAGAACTTAATTCATAAATATTATCACAAGCAAATACATTTCTTTACAATTACATTTATCAATAAAATTATACTTTGATTAAGATCAGAAAAAAATTTCGAACTTTAAGTTAGCGCCATACATGGTACACTGCTGTCTGGAACACTTTCTAACGTACGGACCAATAATGTCGAATACAGGCATCCGTTAGTTCAATACGAAAAACTAAATTACTTATCGGCTTTTTTGGTAATCCATTTGCACCGTATGATAGTTGAAAAAAAATGAGATTCATTTACTTTCCAAATGCGTCATCATTGGTGAACTTAAAATTGCAATTTGCGATCATAATGACAGGTTTGTTAGAATTGACGGATAAATGTCCGCAAGCTATTTCAATAATTTTAAGTAATTGAGCATTTCGAAATTCCACATTTGCAAATTATAGTTACATATGGTAACCTCCTCTTGAATGTGATCCGAATGAAAATGCACAAAATCTGCTTACTACCGTTGAAAATTAGATATAAAAAGCAATACCAATATGGTTTTTATCATTATTTTAAGAGAATTTACAGTTAGAAGAGAATATAAAACTATTTGCAAATTTGAAAAAGAAATGTCATTGCTAGAATTATCAAATAAATCAAGAAAAATGTGTATCAGATGTGTATCAGATAATGATACAGTTATGTTCTCTTCCTGCTTGTCTTCAATTTTCAAAAACGATCGATGAAAAATATTATATATGAAATAACCGTTCAACTTGCGTTCTGCAATTATAACACGTAACATTGCAGTTTAAGGGATAAATCATTGGTAAAAATAAATTAGGTTTGTCAAAACATTAACCATTGGATACACGTTAAATTTCTAAATATGGTATTTTAACCTAAAGATTTTTATCAAGTAAAATTAATTCTATAAAGTTTGGCTTCAAAGTTTAAAAAACACTCCTATATCTAAAAAGAAATACCGAGCTCCTCGCCACAAGAAGGTTGTCATAATAAACAAAAATTGCCACAACCATCCATCTTTCTGAATTGAAATCATTTAAAATATCGACGAGAAAAGGTCTAACAAATGTTAGACTCAAATAATACACTTACTGAAATACTGCACTGGAAACACAACCAGAGAGTTAAAAGCAGTAGAGGCTTGCTTGGAAAACCCATTCTCTCACGTTATCATTGACTAAAATGAAAATCACTTGATATAAGCCAGCAAAGTGTATACAGTTATATAGCCAAAAGGGCGACAGCTATGAAAAGGTCAAACAAAATTAAGGATGATTATCCTCCGTCTATTTTAAATTAATTTCAAGTTAATGTCGATTATTTCGAAATCCGGCATAATTTAGTTCAATTGTTAAACAATATGAATGTTTTTCTACTCATTTTCATATAGCTTTGAATGCAAAATATACATTGTACATTGTAAGTAACCAGTAAGAAGAAGGAATGTAATAGATGAAAGTAAGTGTTCTGTTTTCATTCAGGGTAGTTTTCTATGGCTCAATTGCAAGCTATTAGCGTTTGTTTTTATTTGAGCAATCACTTTTCAGACGAATATGGTAGAAATATGTTCGAGAGAAAAAATCCACGCAAAATCAATATTACAAACTACTGGATGCTAAAACAAATGTGCGAGGGTTGATCCAAAAGTAATGTTACAGATGCGATGACATTGTGAAAAATTCGCGTAAAGTGACAACATTTTGTATTGTAAAATTCATATTTTAAAAATTATTTAACAAATTTTAATCAAATTTCTAATCTAAAGTTGAATTTTAATTGGTCAAATTTTGATAAATCATTTTATATTATAAAGCGTCCACGCGAAGCGTGACGCATTGTGCGACATTAGTATTGGATCAACCCTTGTTTTTTCGTCATCGAAAGAGTGAAACATCATGCTGCCAAGTATGAAAAGTTGAAATTTGTAAAAAAAAAAGAGGAAATATAGGCAGTACGATCCAAAAATGGCCGCTAACTGGATGCAACTTCTGCTGAAATTGCCCTCCTGAAATTGTCAATTTTCCCGGTGAGTGCAAAATTTGTTTGCCATGGTGAGTGGGGTGAGCGAGGGGTAATCTTGGGGTAGGTAGGCGAATTTTCGGTGACTTAACTGTGTGAATTTAAGAAGTTTGAATTTTACAGAAGGAAGGAGGTATAGTTCCGGACACACCCATTCCCGTCCTATTAGATCCGATGATGGGATCTGTCATTCAGTTATATTATTCAAAAATGATTGTAATAAATTACATATATATCTTCCATTTAGTTACATTTTCGTTCGTTTTATATATAAATTAACATTAATTTTAATTTGTATCAGTAATAATGATAAGACAAGAGGCCTATGGACCACATTGCTCACCTAAGGAACAATATGTATGATACAATCAGCTTAAAGGAGTCATAATACAAACTAACTGGACAATGTAGTATAATACATGTAGATCCTGTATAAATAAAAAAAATTTCCACTGGATATTCTTATGTTTATAATCATTAATCCTTTTTCTAACAGGATGATTTTATAGTCATATCACATGTTGAGCATTGCAGTTCTCAAAAAGATCCTAAACAATTGTTTATATATGGGATATAAACCTAGATCAAACTTTGAACCCCTTGTGTGGCCCAAGAATCGTCCAGGGGCCAAACTCTAATCAATTTTAAAGAATCAGCAATATGTCACAATGCTTGCATATAAGTAAAACCATATTATTATAACATTTCAGTTTTTGTGATTAATTAAAATGTTTTCCTTTGTAAAATTGGATCCCCAATGTGGCCGCACCCTTTTCCTCAAGATTTTGATTTGAATGAATTTGAATCTAAATTATCTGAGGTTGCTTTCACTGAAGTTTCAGTTTTTCTAGGCAAATGGTTTTTAGAAGATTTTTTAAAGATTTTTCTAATTTTTGCCCCCCCCCCCACCTTGTCACCCCATCCTACCCCGGGGATCATGATTTGAACAAACTTACATCTACCCTACCTGACGATGCTTCCACACAAGTTTCAGCTTTTCTGTCCGATAGGGTTCTGATAAGAAGATTTTAAAGATTTTTCTCTATACATTCGTATGAAAAAATTCGACCCCCATTGTGCCCCCCCCTACCTCCGGGGGATCATGGTTTGACGCTAGAAATAGAAAAAACTTGGTATGGCCTAAGTGTTATAGTTTATTGTAAACCATACATATTTAAAAGTTCAGGGCAGATCTGATGTTTAATTTGTCGTCCACCCAGCCTCCTTAAACAACTTTTTTTTCTATTGCGAAAAAAAGCAAGTACCTATCAAACGTAAGAGTTAAAGCATTTTTTTTTTCTTTTGCAATATTGTTAAAATATTCTGATGCATATTTCTATGCAAAACATATCGCTACAATTATGTTTTCACCTCTATTAAAAATACCGTTTAGTATTTGACAATGTGTTTGGATTCCATTATATATGTAAAAAAAGAAGAAGAAGATACAGTTTCTTTCAATATACTCCCAGCTGTTTAATTGAGATGTACATATTACATCCGGAACCAGTGTGTATAAAAAAAATTCCATTTTCATTCTGTATTTATAAGAAAATAATCACTTCAACAATGTGTCTCATTCTTGATATATAGTGAAAAATGATTACAAAATAGTTTTAAAGAGGGTGTGTCTGCAGCAGTTGTCTAATGTAACTGATATATATTTTGTGAAATTGCATAAAGAAGTAATAATGTAAATATCCTATTTTGCCTCATCCCTCAAAGTCAAGGATCAGAATCTCTTAAACTCTTGACTTGGGAAGATGATTTTTCCAATACAAACACAACTGAAAATTTGGTGTTTAATTTGGAGAAAACAACAGGAAAATGCACATTTTAGATTCTTCCATTGCCCTTGCTAATATACGTATGATGGGGCACATGTAGACTCTTAATTATATTTCAATTTTGATGATATCTTGTAAGATTTGTTGGAAATAGGACGAAACACAACGTGACCATGCCCTTAAACCTTTTTACAAAGTCCAGTTGATACATGTACTTGATTAGAACATGATTTTCAAGTTTTGTATTCGAGTACATACTAGCTCTTTCGTAATAAACATTTTGAGTATTGTTTCATGGACTGTTCTGTTCACCATTGTAATGCTTTAATGTAACACGTATTCATTGAAGTACTTAGGAGGGCTCGATGGTAGTAGCCATTTTCAGACTGTATTGATCTTCTTTAGAAGGAGAGGTCTACATAAAAATATAGGAAAATACCTAAATTTGAAAAGTAAAATGCATGAATTTCTTCTTTACTAAATAACAGTTTAGAGCTAAAAAATCATATCCTATAATTCTACGTAGATGTGATGGTTCATTTGTTGACGATACAGCCTACCAAACAGTGTTTGCAAACTGTTCCTCTTATAATTACATATTGTATACCAACCTTGCATTTATTCACTCTATATATTCAATTAATATTTAATTTCCGATCCCAATTTAAAAATGTGATCCTGAGTCCGACATATGAAAAAGCGATCTGATTTTATGAACAACATGAAAAACCATTGTGTGTTTTATTTATTTTTACATCTCAAAACCAATCCGTCCGCGGACGCTAAACATAGAAAAAACTTGGTATGGCCTAAGTGTTATAGTTTATTGTAAACCATACATATTTAAAAGTTCAGGGCAGATCTGATGTTTAATTTGTCGTCCACCCAGCCTCCTTAAACAACTTTTTTTTTCTATTGCGAAAAAAAGCAAGTACCTATCAAACGTAAGAGTTAAAGCAATTTTTTTTTCTTTTGCAATATTGTTAAAATATTCTGATGCATATTTCTATGCAAAACATATCGCTACAATTATGTTTTCACCTCTATTAAAAATACCGTTTAGTATTTGACAATGTGTTTGGATTCCATTATATATGTAAAAAAAGAAGAAGAAGATACAGTTTCTTTCAATATACTCCCAGGTGTTTAATTGAAAATGTACATATTACATCCGGAACCAGTGTGTATAAAAAAATTGCATTTTCATTCTGTATTTATTAGAAAATAATCACTTCAACAATGTGTCTCATTCTTGATATATAGTGAAAAATGATTAAAAAATATTTTTTAAAGAGGGTGTGTCTGCAGCAGTTGTCTAATGTAACTGATATATATTTTGTGAAATTGCATAATGAAGTAATAATGTAAATATCCTATTTTGCCTCATCCCTCAAGGTCAAGGATCAGAATCTCTTAAACTCTTGACTTGGGAAGATGATTTTTCCAATACAAACACAACTGAAAATTTGGTGTTTAATTTGGAGAAAACAACAGGAAAATGCACATTTTAGACTCTGCCATTGCCCTTGCTAGTATACGTATGATGGGGCACATGTAGACTCTTAATTATATTTCAATTTTGGTGATATCTTGTAAGATTTGTTGGAAATAGGACGAAACACAACGTGACCATGCCCTTAAACCTTTTTACAAAGTCCAGTTGATACATGTACTTGATTAGAACATGATTTTCAAGTTTTGTATTCGAGTACATACTAGCTCTTTCGTAATAAACATTTTGAGTATTGTTTCATGGAATGTTCTGTTCACCATTGTAATGCTTTAATGTAACACGTATTCATTGAAGTACTAAGGAGAACTCGATGGTCGTAGCCATTTTCAGACTGTACTGATCTCCTTTAGAAGGAGAGGTCTACATAAAAATATAGGAAAATACCTAAATTTGAAAAGTAAAATGCATGAATTTCTTCTTCACTAAATAACAGTTTAGAGCTAAAAAAAAATCATATCCTATAATTCTACGTAGATGTGATGGTTAATTTGTTGACGATCCAGCCTACGTAGCAGTGTTTGCAAACTGTTCCTCTCATAATTACGTATTGTATACCAACCTTGCATTTATTCACTAAAAAAAAGAATCATGCTATTGAATACATGTCATTGAATCATGGTTGTTTTCTTTTCATTAGTTTTTCCCATGAAATTTTGATCACATGAAAATCGATACAAAGTACAGTGTCCATCTTAAAACGTTCGGTTTGAGTAAGAAACTGCAATTATTTTGTTAGCTTTCTGGGTTAGACGTTTCTAAATATTTTTCTATATTAATATATAAAATGATTCTTCGACATTCTTATGAGTGACAAAGGAATGCCTGAGTCTCTTACTATTCATTGTAAATATAATCAATTAATCAAATAGAACAAAGGAATGCCACCCCTTTTTTATTTTCTGTGTTAGTGATGATTCATGATAGATTCGGGTGTCATGTATTATGTCTTTTATCCTTTCATTCTTTTGATCCTGCACAAATATGAAATCTTAAATATGGGATCGATGATGATAGCCAGTCACATCAATAGTATTCTCATTATAACTGCATTATATGAAAATGCTATTTTCGCCAGGCTAGCTTTGCCGTTACAGTCCCTAAAACGTTCTACTTTCCCATTTCCCGTACGTTCACCGTGCGCTCACAGTGCGTTCACCGTGCGTTCATATGCGCTCTCCGCTCCGCTCCGTTTGCGCTCACCATTCACAAAGCGCTTACCGTGCGTTCACAAAGCGTTCACCTTGCGCTCACCGTTAGTTTAGCGTTCACTTCTCGTTCAGTCAGATAATATTATATTTAGACTAATAACAATAAACACATGTAGTTTATTTGTTATTTTTTCCTGATTACCGACGAAACACAATGTAAGGATAACTCCCGAGGCACTCCGAATAAATTGTTTTTCTTGCGTTCACATAGCGTTCACATATTGTTAACCTTGCGTTCACCGTTTACTTTGCGCTCGCGTTTGCGCTCTGCGTTCGCTCACCGTTAACCGTTCATATATAAGCGCTCACCAAATTATATTCAGCGTGCGCTCACCGTTTGATCAGAGTGTGCTCACCGTTCACTCACCGTTCAAGTGGGAAAGTAGAGCGTTTCAGGAACTGTAATGGTTGTGTAAACCTAATATCTTTTGACGATCAACTGGTCTTCCTAGGGCTCAATCCTGCAGAAATATGAAGACCTAAATATGTGATCGATGATGTTAGCCAGTCCCTTGAATAGTATTCCCATTAAAACTGTATTATATAAACTTTGGTATTTTCATCATGCTAGCTATGCATGTAAATTGCAGTGTGAACGCAATTTTGTTCGATGGTCAATTGGTATTTTCCAGGGCCCAATGAAATTTGCTTTTTTCACCAGGCTAGCTATGTATGTAGATGATTTTGTAAACCCAATATCTTTTAAAGTTCAACTGGCCTTTACTAGGGCTCCATCCTGACGAAATATGAAAGCTTTAAAAATATTGAATTTGGGATGTTACCCAGTCCATTCAAATAATAATGTCTAGTAGTTCCATTATAACTGTACAATTATATTAAATGCTATTTTACCAGACTAGCTATACCTGTGTATACGCATCTTCCCAAGTCAAGGGTTTCTGATCCGCACCTCTCCAGTTTGTGGGGAGCAGAGTGGACCGAAAACACTTGGCTAGCGAAGATGGTGTATACGATGTACTAAGTATTAATTGCACACTCACCACGCTAGCTAAATAACTATGTCATCGGTCAGGTCATTTTTGCCAGTGACAATTTTTTACTATTTTACTGCGTCTTTCGAAAATATAAGGAAGTTACGTGGTTTTTAATTTACGTTTATAAGAATACTTACGGCAATTTGAATATTGAACAATCAAAAGCTTAAGAGTACTATTCGAACAGTGAATAGCAGATAGAGAATAGAACTCCAACTAATGATTGCACATAGAATTTCCATTAGCGCTCTTTTATATTATTCCATTAAATATGGAAGCATATTGAGGGGAAAAAAAGTTTACTTTATTCACATATGATCATAAATGTATTACACGCGAAATGGGAAATTGAGCAAATTTGTTTGAGCAAATTAAGTGGAATAAAAGTGGAATTCCAGTCAAAAATTATAAGACCACACGCGAAACGGAGCTACCATGCTTGCTTCTTGATAAGGGGAAAGTTCCGAAAAAGACA
Source organism: Magallana ariakensis (assembly GCA_020458035.1). Taxonomy (NCBI): domain Eukaryota; kingdom Metazoa; phylum Mollusca; class Bivalvia; order Ostreida; family Ostreidae; genus Magallana; species Magallana ariakensis. Next base: position 64,254,077 of record CM035811.1, read on the forward strand.
GCATAAACCAAAAATTTACTAGAGTGATGTCATCATCCTTCATGGCGGGAAAATTCAAAACGGCGTAGTGGACATCTTTTTCACTCCCTTTATAGTAAAGTCGGACATACTTATGATAATCGAAAATGTTGTCATCTTTATAATGACCAAACGGATTTCCTGACCACACTAATGCAGCATCTCCGTATCGATCGCGTACTGTTACGTATAAGGATTTCCTGACTTCGAGTTGATCTGTACTGGGACAATTTCTCACTGTTGCAATGAATTCCGTAGCGTTACCATTCGCAAACTTTTCTATCCCAATTTCGCAGCTATTTTCAAGGAATTGGGTTTGAGAGAGTAGATAATACTTATTGTTAAAATTTGTTCCAAGTTCTTCTCGACTGGAGTTGGACTTGAGTTTTAATCCACGCTTACTGTTGAAGTCTTTGCTCCGTATAGTGGCTGTAAAGACATTGTTTCCCTCTGGAAAAAATAAATGAATAAATAAATAAACAAATAGAAAATTATTAAATAAGTAAAAAACTAAGTAAAAAATAAATAAATAAACAAACAAATAAATAAATAAATCATATGTGTACATATTTGCATGCGAGGTTTTTATAGTTCTGTTTTAATTTTACAAATTTAATCCAAATAGCTTTAATGTAAAAAAATCATTGACAACAAGCATTTTTCCTACTCAATTTTCTCCTATTCAGCAAATACAAATACCTATTTTCAAACAGTATACTTTTATATTTTGAGAGAAAGAGAGAGAGAGAGAGAGAGAGAGAGAGAGAGAGAGAGAGAGAGAGAGAGAGAGAGAGAGAGAGAGCGAGAGAGAGATAAAGAGAGAGAGAGAGAGAGAGAGAGAGAGAGAGATAAAGAGAGAGAGAGAGAGAGAGAGAGAGAGAGAGAGAGAGAGAGAGAGAGAGAGAGAGAGAGAAATCCCCATTGTATCCTCAAACATACAAACCTCTCGTAACATCTAATTCATCGCCATTATACTCAAACTCGGTATCAGAGGGGCCCTTAAATACGCCGGTATATGTGAAGTCGCCTCCCTTCTCCATTGGTGAAACGTCCAGCTCCATCATCTGTATTGATGGCGGCCCAAATCTACGTACAGTTTCACCAATCTATATACAAAAAAAACATGTATGTTAATGAAGATATGTAAAGATATTCGAACGGATATAACCCAAAAAATTCTCAGACAATTTACAAGGTATTTCGTCTCTTAAACTGCCTTTAAAATTCGTTTCAACACAATTACATGTACCAGCCCCGTAAAGTTTAGTAAATCACCTTTGTTTGCTTGTTTTTACATGAAAAAAATATATATAAATAAAAATTAGCAACTCTAAATCTCCACGCACATGGCTCTTTCCAAGGTTAAACTACGCATTTTAAGAGAAAATCTGCATGAGACAAATGAAGTCACGATGTCATTAGTAAATTTAAATTTAAATCGTCTGAAGATTTTTTTTTTGAAAATAGTATTGCACATAATGTGTTAGGAAATTAGAGACTCGGAGGTCTTTCGCGATCACTTTCAAATTGCAAAAAACTACCACAAACGCACCATATGTATGTATACCTGGTACTATAGCTATTTACTGTGAGAAACGTTTTAAAGCAAATTCAAACAATTACACATTTTTCTCCTTTTCGTTATTGATTTTTTAAGCTATAAAAATGTTCGTATCGAAATAAGCAAAGAGTTACAAATACAAAATCTATTGCAAAAGTCATGCATATTTTTATTTTTGGCGCGCCGTACTAAATAAATAAAATAAATAAATAAATAAAAAAGAAGAAGAAAAGAAATGCGGAACTTGAATATAAGCATTTCATTTCTTGCTCAAGACTGAAAATTATGTATAGAAATAAACGTACACATGGTTGGCTTCCATACAGTACAGTCACTGTAATCAGGTAAAGATACTTGTACAGCCCGCGACCACCCATCATCTACACCAATACAACAGTATAGCGGAGACGGTATCAAAGCTGTTCTATATATAAGCAGATACATACACCTGTAATGCCATATTGTTAACAAATTAAAACCATCTGTCCCATTATATTACCATAAAGAAAACCATTTAAGGAGTCTCGGGGGAGAATGTTTCAAACATACGATTTTCTTTAATTTTTTTCCAGTGGAAGGTCAACTTGTGAGTAAACTATGTGCAAAATATAAAGTAAATTGACTGGATAGTTTTTCTGTTTACCGCGCTCAAATTTTGGTCGTTTGTCCGAAGTATCCCCGACATTTTATATAGGATTATATAGAAAAAGGGGATTATCATTTTCAATTTCATATTAAATAAATTACAGACATACGATTTTCTTTTAATTTTCAGCGATGGAAGGTTAACGTACAAGTAAACTTTTTGCCAAATTAATACAAAATTGATTGGATGGTTTTTATGCTATCCGCCCTCATAGTTTGGTCCTATAAACGTGTCTCGGTAAACATTTTACATATAGAATTGTATAGAATAAAAGTATGTTTACGAATCAAATTTAATTTCATTTGTAATAGATAAAAAAAATTGCCTATCCACTCACACAGAACATGAAAGGATTGCGCATATGTTTTTTTTTTGCAAATTATACTTTCGATTTTAATTATTGAAGCTGCAATAAAAAATGCACGACGTTCTTTTGGTCAATTGTTACGTGAAAGTCTCAACTGACGTCATCGTAAGACGTTGACTCCGACGTGGATAACGTCGATTTTGAAGAAGCGGCGAAATGATTAAAATTCTTCTGAAGATTATTCTAAGGATTCATTTCAATAAAAATGATTTTTATGAAAAGTAAATTTTTAAAAATAAAAATGTCACATAATAAGCTGTATATTTTAACATTTTACTCTACATTTGCGTTTTACGGCAGTAATGCGCAATACCCTGCGCAGAGGGCGCAAAATTTTAAACCCGCGACCGACCTTAAACCATATGATCATGTTTAATTGTTCGCTAAGTACATGTAGGTCAACGTTTGTCTAAATGACGCAGCTGTTAACCTTTTAAACCAATATTATGTGATGTAAAGTAATTTTGGTGCAGTGTTCTGGAGTAATGAAACTTAGTTAAAATCTAATCATCACATTTGTGAATCCAGTTATTGATTTCAAATTGATGTTAGTCACAAGTCAGCCAACTCTTGCTTCATCGGGGACAAATTCTACTATGATCAAGGATGCCAATTCAATAAATTATATATTCATAAATCTGCCTCAAAATTTGATGTTGAACATGCAGCTTGAGTTTCGGTCAAGAAATTGTAATTCTTGACCTCGCAACTCTGCACAGAATGTACGAAAGCCTGAGACCAATCAGAACGGTGTCAAAAATAGATATTATATAGCTGAATTAAAGCAGGGACGTATATATATAGTTAGTATATACGTCCCTGATTAAAGTTTATATTTAATTATAGCGTAAAATGCCTTCAATACTATTCAAGGACTCAATTTCTCTATGTATATATTTCGAAACTGTTATTCTGATGCATTCAAAACAAGAAAAGGCCGAAATTACCAGGTCCGAAAGTAATGGTGGTCGAAACTACACCGTTTCAAAACGAAAGTACAGTGCTTGACGTCACGAACAAACTTTACAAGATGAGTTACACAGCACTTCGATGCTAAAAGCTTACGGTAAGCTGTTTTAAGAATTTAAGGTTAGATTTAGATAATTTCTTTCGTTCTGTAGGCCTACATGATATACAAAGTACTTGCAGTTTGTATGTTTGGAATGTATTTTAAAGTAAATTATGTAACTTTGTGTGAAGGAAATGGAATGCAGTTTGTTGAAGCACAGAAGTTCGAATCTTCAAAATTTTATCAATAAAGCCAAAAAAACTTACTTTACTGACTGAACCATGAGCTCATGGTTCATTCAGTAAAGTAAGTTTTTGGCTTTATTGATAAAATTCGAACTCTATTCTCTTTTGAGAAGTGGACAGGCATAGCCTACATCCAGTGGATGTAGGCTATGCCTGTCCACTTCTCAAAAGAGAATATTCGAACTCCTGTGGTTGTAGCCTAATTGTGGGATTTATATATCCCCTATGTGGTGGTACTGGTAGCCTAAGAGAATTAGCCTATACTATAGTATTCACCTATACATAGCTGCTATACTGGCTAAACCTATACCACCGCATACAACCCCTAATGCGGGGGAGTCATCAAAGAGTATGGGGGAGTTGATTCCAGAGTATGGGGGAGTCAATTTGTTCCGCTTGGAGATGGGAGGAATTTATAACAAGTAGCTATTTCAAAAAAATATCTACGCCCGGAAGACAGCGATCGTCAAACTTTGTGTTGGTCATTGGTCTGAGTGTTTTATGCGTCTAGAGGTCTCAAACACTTCAAAAGGATTTAGCAGGTTTCAAATTCACGGTAATCAACTGGTCAAAATATATTGCATGATTAGTAAAATATATATATATGACTTGCTTGGGTTACAGACAGTTGAAGTAGTCGAACAAATGATCAACCTTGTAAGTGCAATAATCAAATCTTAACAAATCTTAGAAAAATAAATAATCGGGGCATTTTCTATCTAGATGTAACGGTAACGTACGTAGGAGGGAGTCGTTTTTTGGAAAACAGAACGTATGGGCGAGTAGAAAAATAAAATTAAATGAACTTTAATGCACTTTATCGGGGATGTTCAACTTGTTTTGACAACATAAGTAACATACAAACTAGGTCTACAAAATTAGACTTTATCTAATGAATGAAATGGGTATAATTATTTACAGATATTTAAGCAATAAACACAATATTGTTAAGTACATGTACTACTAATGTTTTCCATTAAATTTCGTATTTTGTTTTGTTTTTTTTATTTTAAATCAATCGCTAAATCTAGTACATTACCAAATGTCAAACATCTATGTAGATAAATAGGTAAAATATAAAAAAAATGTGCATAATCAATTAAATCAATATCCTGCTTACCTGCTGAAAAATCATTTTCCACCATATATATCATACACACTTTATAATTATTAAATATATTATACATTTACAGTAATCCATTTAAATATTTCTTCATACTAATAAACATTATGGTTTCATTGGCATTCATTCTTTGTATTGTCAGTGGTGATCTTTTTATTTTTCAAATTTAACTTCAGGCTTTGAAGAAGGAGTTGGCCAGCTTTTCATCCACTCCATTCAAAAGTATTGTCATGGCAACTTCAAGCACAAATGACTCTTCTGTGTCTACGAGTCTTGCAACTCTAGTACCTGAAAAGACAGATTACGATATCCCAGATATTTCTGATTATTTAAAAACAGAATTAGCCATTGCACTCGACGGGTTGTGTTATGAGGCATACAGACAGTCAGTTACACTTAGGCCTATCAGAATTCGTAATTGTAATGCAGCAGATTCTAACCGGGGCAAAGCATTCCCAGAAGCATATTGTGACGTAGAAATGGAGTCGAATAAAGCGTTCTTGTTGGGAGATATATTCCGCCATGGACTTGATATGCTTATAGAATTCATAGAAAATAAAACAATACCTGAGAGCAAGGAGAAGCAGATTGTGTTAAGCAAGTTGCTCTCATACATTAAATCAAGTAAGTGACATATAAAAACCAACAGATTTTCCCAATTTCATGAAACAATTCCCCACGTCATTAAAAGATTGAGATTATTTTTTTTATAACTTAATTGTTCTTATTAAAAATTAAAATAAATTTTTTTAACAGCATATATGGTGTAAAAGTTGGAATTTTTAGAATGGTAATAATATTAATATTAATAATATTACTAATATTAAATGATAATCATGTAAAATAGTTATTTAAATGAGAATAAAGGTATGTTTAATTTTTCCATTATGACTAAAAAGAATGATGTCAATGATTTTCCCAGATTGAGAGGGTCCTGTATTTCTTGTACCAAAAGGTGCTGTCACAGTGACAGCCTTGCTGTTAGTTAAAAAATAGTTAGAATACTAGGAAATCCCCCTCCTAAGTTGTCCACAATTAAACATGGTATTCATTGGCAGTGGGTGAATTTAAAATCGAGCAAATTGAAATTGCTTGTTGCTGCATTGCTTCTTTGGTCAGTTTTTGTTAGGATGGACATTTAAATATAGTGAAAAGAGAAATAACACAGCCAGGAATAAAGATAAACACATTTCCAGTACTGTAGTAAACCAAGTCTTGTATTCTTTATTGGTCATCTATAAATGTTTAATGTACATACATGTATCATATGTGTATGGTAATATAGCATGCTTGCTGTAAAGTGCCAGGAATGACCAATATTGACCTGTTCTTAAACATCATTATATTCCCAAAATGACTTTGATGTCAGATGTAAGCATGAAATTATTATATTAAGCATGTCTCCATGACCACATTAGTCAAAATTTGGTTTTACTTTATATAGTAATCTTTGAGTTTACATGTTGATTTTTTTTTAATTAATATTATATCAATTTGCATATAGATATATAAAAATTATGTCACAAAATGTAATCATTCGAGATAAAGTACATGAATAGATGTTATGTAGATTAGCCACTGGCAGGTAATCATGGTAATAGTGACAAGTCTAACACTTCTACTACCTCAAATTAAGAATATGGTGAATAGACGGTTTTTTTTTTTTTTTAGTTTAGATTAAATATTAGGTTTTTATGTTTCATTTAAAATGTTGTAGATGATGAAGGCAATGGTTTACCTGTTGATGACCCTGAACAGCTGTCAAAAACAGAGTTATCACTTCTTTTGGCCAATCATTTGTATGGGAAGCTGGCAACGACCAATCATTACTTGATCAACAAGAGCCGAGCAGATAAATGTAAAAATGGTTGTCCCTGTGATCAACGTAATTGTGAACTTACCGGAATGTTTGGTGATACTAGTTTAGGTAAGTTATTTAACTTCCTAATTTTTGTCCAATCAATATTCAATACTGTACACAGATTTATTTTGCCCCATTTTTTTTACTTTGAGGCCCTTTACAGTTGCACACGGTTTTGCTTTATCTTGAATTTGACAAGACACAGTTTTGTAATACTGGTAGACAATGGTAGATACCGGTACTCTTTTTTATGAACACAGTAATTTAAAAATTGTTTTGAATTTGCTCAGTCTTACATTTCAGTTGTTGACAACAAGGTTAAAGGGGCAAATATTTCCATGTAAATATATCAATTTTTTGAATCACTCATTTTCATCAATATTTTGATTTGTAGGAAAAGGCTTCACATATGCAATTCTTTTCTTACTTTGTTGAACATTTGATATTTTTTTACCCATGCAACAGTGAAATCCACAAAAAAAATGTTTATTAAGGAACAACCATTATGATAAAACCAAAATATACATACATGACATATGAACTACAAAGTATAACTTTTGACCTTTTATGGTGATTTTGATTTTAAAAGGTTTGTTCCTTATCGTCTTTCAGTTAATATTTGTTTTGAAAAGCTATCAATACTACTTTCATACTTGAAAAGTTTTAACGATTGAAACTTAGGCCAAAATTATTTATCTTTAGCCTCTTGGGCATAATTTTCAGTTTTAAAATATAACGTGGTAGGCAGGTATTTTTCTTTCGTTATTTGCAAAATTCGCAATTGGAAACATATTTTTCATATTTTTACTTGAAATGTAAAAATTGAGTAATTCCCTCTTCTTAATTTTCAAAATGGCAATAAAGTAAATTAATGTTGCAGTATTTGACCTGATGCAGCGGTGCCCAAGAAAACCATTTTTTTTTTTAAGCCATGTCTTCTCAATTCAGGTAACCCACAGGTCTGGCATGGGAATGTAGACATCCTTGTGAACAATGATATCATCCTCGAGAGTGCCGAAGAAGAAAAAACGGAGAACCATGGAAAGAAATCAGCCGAAACAAACTTTAAGGCAGCATCAGAGAATTTGTCGAAAAATGGACAGATAATAGCAGAGACAATTGTGTATTCATTTTTGCAAAGACAAACTCATCCGGAATGGAGTAGTTTCTTAACACCATGTATTGCGGTTGGTAGACTTAATATGCTTGTTATGTTTTATGATTGTGAGCACGACATTCTCTTGGAAAGTTCAATGATTCCTCTATTCGAAACAACAGAAACATCCGAGGAGACACCGAGAAGGGTTAACTTGGCAGCCATCTTAGTTTCATGGCTAGTTGTAAATCATAGATACCTATGTTCTGGCTTAACTGAAGACATGAAAGTCACATATAAAGCAGATTTCTTCTCTCAGATGAGGGACAAGGTTGATATATATGAAAAAAAGCTGTCATTTGGAAATGTCGGAACTTCAGATTGTTCAAGATTGAACAGCAGAAAGCGGGAAAAAGTTGTGCGAAATGAATACCTGTATGAAAAACACCGAAAACTGACTAAAATGATGTTTGAAAGGAGTGACATTTAGGAGTGATGGATTCACCATTTAAACATGTTTCACTAGTTCAATGTTGATTATACATGTATTAAGAGTTGAACATTTCTGTTTGAATGTTTACATGAATATTTCACTCTTTTGCTTTTTATCCTAATCAAAAGAATTGTCACAGCTAAAATATTTTAATCAGTATTTGTGAAAGCATTAAGTTCTTTGGTCACAAGATTATGATGATGATGATGGTCAATAATCAACTCAAATTATGACATCACTCCTGTCAAAGTGAATATGTTACATAATGTAAATATACTCATCAAACATTGTTATAATTGATATCATCATGATCATTTAACCAAAGACAATGTAGCTTCCACAATTGCTGGTTAAAATTTGTAATCCTTGAGACTTCTTTAGTAAGGGTAGAAAACAAACGAGTAAAATAGTCATCTGTCTGTGGGGCCGCATAGAATTAATTTTTAGATTCTCGTCCCCGTCCGCCCCTCTGAAAGTGGCCCGTCCTGATGTATTTTATTTTATTTTATTTTGAGGTGAAAAAAAAATAGGGAAAAAAAAATTGGGATATCTACATGCATTGACAGTTAAGTGAAAATGGAATTAAAATATTACAAATTGGTTTGTATACCTATATTAGCTTTAACAATTAAAAAATAAAGATCAGGTTTTTTCAAGAACATAAATGATGAAATAGATAGTTTTTATAAAATAAAAAAATAAAATCTGCCCACCCACCCCATATTATTTGTTAATCAGGATGAGAATCTAAATATTATTTTAATGTGACGTGGTCAAATCTTAATCACTGTCTAGTTTAAATAAACCTTTAATTGTTTTTTTTTTCCAAGTTTGAAAAGTATTTGGCTGGAGATCTTGAAACCAAGTAAAGATTTTAATGTTTTATTTGATAAAGACAATCAGCTGTGTTTGAAGAACTACACATTGGAGTATGGTCATTCACCAAGTACATTAAGGAAACTAGAATATTGAAATAAGGGTCTCTAACTTGAATAAAATTCACATATCACTCTGTTTTGTTTTTTTTCATAAAAATGTTTCATTCACTTTTACAGTAGATGCCATCACGAGGCCAGTAGAATACAATGGTACAATGATGTAATAAATACCGACAGTAGCTATACATTTACCTATTGTGTACAATAGTTCATATTCACAACCACAGTATTCCTTGCTACACCTGCATAGGTGTACTTTCATAGTAATACTATACCCAGTGTTTAATTTGGCATCTCTGTATAGTTACTTTAGTATAATGCATCTTCTTATTAAATACATGTATATGTCTGTGTGTAAACCTACAACTTGGACATCATTCTGTGTACATGGGTACATCTCTATACTATTCTACACCTTGGTGATATATCACAAATAAGAGATATTTTCAAAAGTTATTAACGCCCGTCACCTTCCCCTTTCAATTAAAGATGAATATATATGAATATGACCAGCTAGGGTCTTGGTCTCAATATTCAACGTTGAAAAACTAACCCCCCACCCCCCCGGATCAATTTTCAACGCAGGTCAAAATTCTTCGTTACACCAGTTTATGTGGAAATAATCGTAGTATAGCCAGTCTTGCAAGCAAATCGCGAGTGCGTACGAATATGAAATTTGCAGAATTGCGGAAATAAAACCAATCTAGTTCTGTACTAAATCGTAGATTACTGTAAATCACCTCGATCGGAAAGTGTATTGTACGATTTACGTCCCTTTCTGCATGCGTCTGTAATCTATATAACTTATTACCAACAGTTCCTGAACAGGAATCAAACTTTGCCTGCATAGTTTAAACAGTTTGCAAAATTATTTATATCTTTATAATGATAGAAATTTTGTGAAAGTGTTGTATCATGTATATGCATTTTTAAATATACATTTGATTTACTTCTTTGCTAGAATGATACTTGATCAAACTTCCCTGCATATCACAATGAATTAAATACAAAAATACAATTGAGCCATCTGTTTTGCATTCTGGCTAAAGGAAAGTATGTGCGTTTTATTTTTCACAAGCAATCAAACAACTTTGTGGTTGTTAGAAAATTTTGATTTTTTTTTCGGAGGTAAATGTTCACATGTATTTTACTGGTATTGTTAAATATCTCTTAAACAATTTCTAAATATTATCAAGTTTACATGAATTCGGCGAGATACTGTTTATGTAAATTTTGATACAATCCAATCTATATATCTTATCTTTTGTACAGTATATTATATTAAATGTGACTCGCCAAGCAAAAACCTCCCTTAACTGAAAATTTTGACAATTTCAGTTTTTTATTGATTATAATAAAGCTTATCCTTCTTGTTCTAATAATATACAGCATTACATATGATTCTCATTATTAGGGTGTTGCAAGAGCGCATTAAAATGAAGAAGTATATATATATATGCTTTGACGTCGACCGCGCAAATATAGGCTACATACATGTAATTGTTGCTAGATTAATAGCTATAGATTTTTTAATAACAGTACATATATCTTATTTTGATTCATTGTATTTCAAACAATGAATGATAATTTTTGAGATATGGAATGGTACAAATGATTAAAAATTTTTAAAAATATATAAATTAAATCTCTGCATTTTTCCTAAAGATGATGTACAACTTGTGAGTCTTAATTATCAACTTTTTGGAAACGTATGGGATTTCTCTACATTACACTAATTTAAACGGAGAAGTATGAAGAAAACCCGTGGGTTAAATGGTGTAACGTACATAGACTGTCCATTTTAGTTACGCTCTCCTTGGGTTCAAATGTGACCAGTCACCTACCTTTAAAAAGTTATACTAGCTTGTTTATCATGATACAAACCGGCATCCTTATATTTTTTAAACTTCATTTACTTCGTCCCATTGAACTAGATTTTTTTAAACTGATTATTTACAGCCATTCGTAAGAAAAAAAATAAAAGGAAATGTTTCTTATATTTCTGCAAGGCAGATGGTTTTGATGGGGTTTCTGAAGGTCTTAAATCTACAAACCTTTAAAATTATAAATAATTTTATTACATTTAAGTATAATCACGAGAAGAAATACCACTGAAGTCTAAATATGAAGACTTCAATTTTACCATACAAAATCTCTAGAATCCAGGAGCTTCCGGGGCCTTCGTCCCCTGGACCCCCACCAGGGTTTTGCCAGACCCCCTGCCTAAAACTGGCGTCCCCTTTAACTTCAAATCCTGGATCCGCCCCTGGATTCGGCTATGAAAGCATATGTCTGCCTTATACGTGTAAGACCGCTTATTTTCTCCCTCGTTTTACTCCTCCGCAAATAAATATTTTCTTGACTAATTTATTGAAAAATAAAAAGTAAAGATTTTTTTAGGATTGGCGCGTTCGTTACAAATCGCAAATCGCTTTTAATACTCAATCAACAAACAAATGAACGAAAACACAAAAAATACAACACCACCAAGACAAGCAATTTAACAACAATTCAATATTAATCTCGAAAAAACAAATTTGGGTCAGGGCGGGTAGGGAAAACCAAAGACACAACCTGTAGCTCTTTGTAACGAACGTCGCATTAATCGAATACTCCCCGGTAAATCTAGTTATACTGAGCGCGAAAGCGTTCGTGCATGAAAAAAACAGTCTTGAAGTGAACCAAATATTACGGAAACTTTCGGAAATTAACGAAGTTAAAAACGTAAAGAAATAAATCTGGTTAAATCTCTCAAGGTCGCACATCATGATCAAAGTGTCGCACAACAGATTTCAAAAATTTATTGAAACCGCCTTATGATCACTAAAGTTTATCGTGAAGTCAAAATGAAATACATGATCGTTCTCCGTCGCCCGACCACCCCTCGATGTATCTGCTAGCAGCTTTTCCCGCATAGTTACCCCCCCCCCCCAAAAAAAAAAAAACCCCAACAACAACAAAAACTAGCTGTAATCTTTTCCATTTCCCCGAGGGTAAACACTACTTTATACTTTATGTAGTAGGCTTTCCCCCAACGCTTTTATTTGAGATTTTAGAAAAATTATTTCTAGAAAGCCAGTCGGTTTCAAAACTCATTTTTTGTTCAGCCCAATGTTGCATATTACCTAAATACATATGTAAATGTTAAAGTGTCTGTTCCGATTTATCATTTCATATAGGCAAAATTATTACTTGAAATACATAGAACTGAACTGCATTATACTAAATGTACAAGGTATGATATGTTATGCAGCCATGAATAAATGTGTTTTGAATTTGTAAGTAGAAATGCTTTTATAATTTTACATAAGAATCCAAAAAAAAAAAAATAAAAAAAATAAATATCACATAGTCTGCCGGTCTGTTCGCGCAGTATTGTTCGATCCCTATATCTGTACTGGAGAATTATCGGAATACCTATTCTGCCTTAGTACTCTAGATAATCTTTAATCGCCTTATGACTTGTCATTTTTTATAGGAACATTTAAAAAGTCAACAAAAGTAAGGGGTGATTTTTAGTTTTTGATTTTCATTGATAAAATACCATCCTTGTTTTCAATGTTTTGAAAGCCATGAGAAAACATGACTATACCTGGCAAGATAGTACAGTATATATATGTATGAATTGTTACGAAAAATTGTTCTACAATGCCTAATTGAGTTTTCTATTTGTTAAAACATAATATGTCTACACAATGATGCAGAAAAAAGGCAGAGTATAGCTCAGATCATCATTCAGAGAACGGCTGCATACAAGGTCCCATTTACCCTTTCTAGATTTTCTATACTTAATTATGATTTTGACAGACCATGCATATTTCCATCAAAGAAATCAACTTCTGGTTGTAAAAAAAATATTGCATTTCCTAACAAATGGTTTACATTGTATAACCTTGAGATAAAAAAAATTATACTTTCTCAAAAAAAAGAAAGAAAGAAAATAAAAAAAATACAACCTCTCTCTCTCTCTCTCTCTCTCTCTCTCTCTCTCTCTCTCTTATTTGATGTTTTTCTGTTCTTTATTTTTTAAAATGCTGGATAACATCGACGGAAATACGTGGAAACATTAACCGCATTTTTCAAAATGATTATAGAAATAAAAATTGATAGGAAAAACAGAAACAAAAGACTTTTTATTATAACAATGCATTTAGTTTATCTCCTACGACTGTAAAAGAATAGAACATATTATACAACTTTAAAATCAATGGTTATTTAATTTTCATGGGTTCCATTGGCATGACACATGATAATGAAAACGGAGGATGTTAAAAGGTATAATACAATGTATTTTTGTGAAAGGAAAAAATCGTTTGGATGAATATCGATGAAACATTAGTTAATCAAAACAATGGGAATAGAAATAGATAAGAATAGTTTTATTTGCATGTGGATAAAATTTAGTTTTAATAGAAAAATAAAAACAATGGTAGCAGAAATAATTTAGAGTAGTTTATTTGCATCTGTATCTGCCAAGAGGAAGGACAGAACAATTTGTTTTTCAAAGATAAATATGTTTCATTTTCATTACGGGGGAAATCAATGATACTAAATAAGCGAAAGTAAATAATAAAGAATCTAACAATAAAACGAAGAATTTAACATTATCACAACAGGAAAAAGAAGAGTTAAATTGTCCATACCATGAATACATATATTTTTTTCTAAAAATCGAAATATGGGATTTTATTCCTGAAACGCGGACTTTTGAGAGTTATAAATGAATATATATTGAATGCTTAAAAAAGATGACTCAGAGATGAATTTTATATCTTATGATTAGCTTCTGTACACCGTTACACGTGTATATCTCGCGAGTGATTTTTTTTTTGTTCTGTTAAGCGACGCCATAACCAACTATACAGGTGTTATTTCTAGAAATGCTTGTATTGTTTTTGTTCAGTGCTTGAATTTAATCTATCAAGAGTGTATACATGCAGTATGCATGTATCTACATCTGTATTATTCATCATATAAGAGTTTCTTTCTTTTTTGGTTTAGTTTTTGCTATAGTCATTTCTGAAGTACAACTCATTCGTGTCACCGGTAATATAGGGTTTACTACAACGCAACTACATGTATTTAATTTAAAAAAAACCATGAACTAAAAATGTTTTCATTTTTCATCTGACAATATATTTGCTTGTTGGTTAAAAGTAAAGCTAAAAATTAATATTTTAAATCAAAAGGTGTTAAATAACATTGTGTTTTCAGATAACAGAAAATGAGACTTGAAAGCGCCCGACATTTAGATCGGATCGTCAGTTCAGCATCACGTCTGCTGAGAAAACAAGCTTGATTTGATTTATGATAATTTATCAATTTTTAGCATTTTAGCAAATTTATTTATATTTTATTAAGGTCGAATAAATGAAAATAACGTAGTGTTTTATTATTTAAAAACAAAAACAACTTGGAAGCCCCGACAATTTTCTTGTTCCGCACAACTTAGATCAACATTCTTTTTTATCTATTTGAAAAGAACAAATATTTCAACACTGATCTAGCCCTTATTTATTTATTTCTAAATTACGCTATTTTTGATTAAAGAAAATCATTGGTGATGCAAAACTTTAGCATAATTTCCCGCGGGTAGGTTAAGGCAACTTAGAGTTTAATGATCGCCGATATTATGGTCATTTTAAAAATTATTTATTTTTATGAAAACAGTGCTGAATATTAATATCAAGTGAATGTATTCAACAAGATAATATATTTTTACTTCGGAATCAAGTCGATCTTTAAAGCTGCCGTGCCATGGTATCACGTAAAAATAGATCATTTTTGTACCTTTACAAAAAATCAAAAAGTGTAACACTACCCTGAAGTTTATTTGTATGTATGGTACAATAATTCGATCGGCAATAAGTTCATGTTTAGTAATATTGCTGCTAGAATCCTATAGTTAATCGCATAAAATAAATATTGTCATTATTTACCGGAAACCTCCTCAACTTTTTTAATTTCATTGAAAATACTACGTATTTTTCATTTACAAGAACACATCAAAGGATTCTAGCAGCATTTTTCAAGTATTTAAGGTCATGTGCTTTTTATATTTGCCAAACTCATCTTTCATAATATTCGGGGCAGTGTTACACTTTTGTCTTTTTTGTACACACTTGACAGAGGAAAGGCCGGTCAAGCCACATAAATGTTATAATACTCGCTGATAAAACAAAATAGCCATGCCTGTATTATCCTGGTTATATCCTAACTGACACTCATCTAAATCTTGGGTATCTATATTAAATAAGTCTTATTTAGGCATTGTTTACACTGCATTCCGATGATTTGTCTCCCGACATTGATCTTCTCTATTAAACATGCTTGTGACGTCATCAATGTTAACGATACGTAATACAGAGAAATCGAAGATATATTCTGTTAAAAGAGCTTCTATAGTGACATATTACGCCTGTAGTTTTCATAATTTGGATCAGAGATAAAGTTAAAATTGACAGATTTCTTGAGTAAAATATGACATCATGCTGCTTATTGTGACGTCATATCGATCAGAGGAATTTTTACTCGATTTATTGCCTTATCATACCCGCGCCTTCATAACTTGTACACGGAAGTGAAACACATGGCAGAGAATACTTATACAGCGTTTGTAACTATTTAAAAATAGAATTAAATGCAACATGAGTCTTAATTTTCGACTACTATTATGTAAACGAAAACATCTTATTTGAAACCTTTCCAAGTCCACGGATTTCAGGAAAAAAGTATCTTAGTATATGTGAATTCTGATGTTTCTAAAACACTATTCAAAATCATATAATGCGGCCTTCGTTTTTGTGGAAATTGATAAAACGCTTGTATCCTGTTATTTTTTCAATTTTTTCAATGAAACTACAAAACCCCGGGAAATAAAAGAAACCGGAAATCAATTATGACGTCATATAAATTTTGACATCATAGCTGAAATAAAGGGTAATTGGTGTTAGATCACAATGAAAATCTGTGAGTTATCTCCCTGTAGCCGCAAACCTTACCTAAAACTACCCATTGTACTACTAAATCCGTGTACTATTTATAGAAACAACATGTGCGTACGTACGAGAGGAAAATTGGTTAATTCTCGTTTTAGTGTTCCTGCTTATTCTGCTGGTAGTTAAACATTTTTTTAGTTTACTCGCCAGTATTAACGTTTGTATGACTACCCCTACATAGTTTTGGTTTATGTTTTTGTTAATTCCGTTCAATGTACCAACACTATAATCACAGTGATCAAAAATGTGTAAGCTGAATGCAATCAGAACTATCTGATTCTTTTTCGGGTTAGCTTTGTATTTCGACATGCTGCTTAAAATATCATTGACATCATTGTATTTTCTGTATACAAAGGAAGTGATAATATTATACTATGATAAACCACATGTGATAAATGATTATATGCCCCCTGATTTGAAGAATAGTTTTTTTCTTCATCTTTTTTTTTAACAGAAAAAGATGTAAGAACATCACACTATTCAACTATTCAGATATATTAGTCTCTCTCTCTCTCTCTCTCTCTCTCTCTCTCTCTCTCTCTCTCTCTCTCTCTCTCTCAGTGTAAGTGTTATTCCCATGAGCATCGAAATACCACCACAGACAATTCGGTGAAGAGAAAGTTAGGTAATAGACTGAACGCAATATTGACTAAGTAAATTACGGCGATTTTTTTTCTAACCCCTTTCTTGAAGAATACATGTATAAAGAAATTAATCATTTCACAAAACCAGTTCTTAAAGAGACACTATGGCCAATTTTCCGCAATAACCATAAAATGATTAAAAAATAAACTTTGCACAAATGCTTTGTAATATTAAAATTGTCTTCGTTTAAATTAATAATATTTGACGGCCTATTCTAATTCGGCCTTTTAAAGATCAGGGCATGTGCATTGATTGTAAACATTATGACATGATTTTTATTGAGAGTGTGAAAAAACAGCGATTTTCGGCAGATTTGGTTAGAAAAAGGGATCAAAAGAGATGGAGAAAAAATAACAACAAGAGCTACCTTTTAATCTTGTAAGTGAGAAGAATATTATATCCTACATGTGTCATCAATATACCGGGTATTATTTTATTATGAGTTATGTCAACATCTAGATCGACAAAGCATTTTTTTTATTTCCCTTTTTCGTCAAGTGGCCTCATTCAGCATAACGTCGTATCAAGTTAAAAGTTCTTTACGAATGTTTGGGGCTATCACGTTTTATTTGTCCTGTGCATGATCCTTTTATAAAAGGTTTAAAACAAAAAAACTAATGATATTTTATTTCATAATAACAAAAAAATGACGAGCAAACAATCAACACATATCACAAAAATATCATTCGCATAAAATGGTTTGAGTTTGTAAATTATATTGTGCAAAAAAACACCGTCAATGTAACAAACACATAACTCAAATGTTGTCAATCTAAGTCTTCAGATATATTAGAATTTGAATAATGCACACAAAAAGACACAAGTCTTCTTATGATATCTAAGAAAAACCCCACAACCTCAAAAATGATAAATAAATAGTATAGAAAAAATAAATCGTTGGACCAATGAGCTCGACAATGACTTTGAAACCATTGGCCTGGATATAACAGACTGGAAACAATGGTACCTTTGTTCATCATACATGTATTTATTTTACACCCTGGATTAGAAAGGAAGATGTTTTATAGGATTTCTTCATTTCTCATTTCTTGCAACTGGTTAGCAACAGAATGCGGTTTCTTTAAGCAAAGTGATCATTAAGCTCAATGGTTTCTTTATTATTATTCTTTCCTTACACATTTTTCAAAGTATAACCTTGCTGTTTCAGAATAGCAAGACGCACAACATTGAAAAGAGATCAACGATTAAAGATCAATGGAGTAAATAGTGACCGGTAACTTTAAATCGAAAGCATTGCTTATATATAGGTCATTTAATGAAATAATGGTTTTAAATTACTCTTATTAACTAAAACCAATCGAGTAGATGCTTAATTCTTTTCTCTGAAAAACTTTTGTGTGTTTTTTAAAAACCCAACCAACAGAAAGACATTTCATTGTTTCTCTTGATGTATGCAGATGACACGGTTTTACTGTCTGAGTCACAGGAGGGTCTTCAAAACATTCTAAAAAAATGCATGTTTTTTGTGAAAGTTTAAATATTGATGTTACCGTGGCTAAAAAAAATAAAATCTTTTCGGAATAGACCAATCATATTCTGTCAAACTGAATAGCCATCCTCCTGTCATTTACAAATCGATCCAATGCATTTTTTAAAAATATCACAATAGTTTCGTTTTGAATGCTTTTGTTTTCAGAATTTTGAATGTTAAATTCCCCTCCAAAAATCATCCCAATTCCATAGTTTTGTCCGTGAAATCTTGTCAAAACAATGGCGCCGCTGTCACCACTTGCAGAAAATAGGGATTCTGAATCTTCTGGAACTATTACCAACACGTCCCTTCCATAAATTTCAAAATCATCTACTTTTTCAATAAAACCTTCTGTTCTCTGTGTTGCCGCTCCGTATTTAAAAACTTTTCTGTCATTGAGATATTCTTTGGAAATTTCTTCGATTTGTATACGTTCGTTTAAGATTGAGGTTTGCAATATATTCAAACAAGATGAGTCAATTTTAATTACAGATACGTCGTGAATGTTTTCCATATCGTCTGGCCATATGCATTCACCAAATCTTTCTCCACCAGGTAAGCGTGCAACAGTACCAGCACTGATAACATGTGCGGATGATATCGCCACTGTCTGCATAGAGTGGTGCTCAACTATATTTTCAAGCCTTCCAAACATGCCAATTGTACCCATAAAACCATTTCTTTTGTTCTGTAGGTAACCTCCACATTGAATAGCACAGTGCTGTTTGAAAACATCGTGAAACGATCTAAAATGGACTGATCCTCTAAAAGATTCTTTTACTGACTTTTCAATCTGTTCTCTTTTTTCACGCATCGCATCTGTCTTCAAATGCATATTTTCAAAGACATACAATTCTTTTCCAATAACCCGATATCCGACGACACCATACTTTTTCGCACTGTGAATTTAAAAGAAGATGTATAAAGAAAGATACCACTAAATAAAGAAACTAATTAATTAACTTATAAGTTTTTAAGATGAATTATGAAAACTAATGGTTAAGCTATTGATAAATGATACATACTTTTTAAGTTTTTCCAAACATTGCTTTGTCAAGCTGCTTGATTTCGCTTTTGTTTTCCTTGTTTGAAGTTTATCAATAAGATGATCTAGTTTGCACTTGATTGAATAAACATATCTCGTCTGTGCCCAAGTTTCCAAGTCTGATGAGAAAATTTTCAAATTTCTATCGAGTATGTCATAAAATGCTTCGTGAAAGACTCTTTTATCTGACTTGGGTGAGATGACATGAGAAGGATTACAAACTTCGTATTTTTTGCAGAAGTCGATTGCTATATTTGTCTCTAGATCTGAAACAACCATGATGAAGAGATGGGATTTTCTAACTCTTGTCATGATGTTCTTTATTGTTTCTTCAGCCGCCTTAGAATTAATTCAAAGTAAATGCTATGAAAATAATGAGCTGACAAAGAAAGATGCTATATAAAAATAAAGAATAAGCATATTAAGATAAAGACAAATGTAGAAAATATACATATTTATATATAAGACATAAATATTAATTATGACAACTTATTATTACATAAAATAGTCAGGCATTGATTGAGCTAATAGTTTGAAGTTACGCACAGTGTTTAAAGTGTCCCAAAACGTTTCTCCAAGATAGACGCCGAAAACGATTTCCCTTTGCTTGGTTGGCATACGACAAGCTTAATAAAGTATATGAGTAAAAAGAACATCAGACAATTATTGTTTTTATGTTAATTAGTATTTTTATCAGTAAATATAAATCAAATGAAGTAAGAAGTTTTTTAAGCCTGTTCGCTCCTTGTTTAGTAGTTTTAAAAATAATTGCAACAATAATAAGACACGTTATACATTCTCATTTATTCTCATACACAAACATTATTATTTTGCTTTTAAGAATCTTTTTTGATTATATTTAAAGAGCTTACTTGTAAAAAAAAGAACTGGAAGATACGATGTCACAAATTTGTGTAACCACCAAAATTTGTAATTTTCTGTCTCCAGTTTAAGATTAGTTTACAAAGATACTTGTACAAGTTTTGAAAGTTGAAAACGTTTTTATCGAATTAAAAAATAGATTTAATAATTAAAAAGATGCTCTACATATCTAAGAAAATATGAAAATTATACAAATAACCTTCTTGCAGGATTTCTTTGTCTGGCTCAAAATCAAAGGCTTTCAAGCAGTTTTCAAAAATATTTACGCCATTCATATGTAGCACAAGGAATCCATCTATAGGTTCACCTTCGTCTTTTAAGATCAAATTTTCCTTTGTTTTCTTCCAAAGACTTTGAGTTTTCTTGGCCACGTGATTGTATAAGTTGAGTTCTGGGGGTCCATACTCAAACACGATTCTTGAAATCTTAAAGTTGTTTTCTCCACCTCTTAGAGTTCGTGATCTTAAAAGCAATACGTACATTTAAAGTATTAAAGCACCATAAATGCAGTGCATACACAAGAAGTCTTCTATTATGTGCAATTAATCGTCACACGCTGTTTTATTGATGATATAACTTTTGTGCAGTGAACTGTCTTTAAATTTCACCTATTAACAAAGTCATGCGATGTCATATTTAAGTATATGAAATATAATTTTTCATCTGAAGGAATTTTTATTTCCAAGTGTTAAGAGAGAAATTAATTTTCGAACCTAGTGCAAAATTGATGAATTTTTAGAGGGTTTGATAGTCGTAGCCATTTCTAGACTATATTAATCTCCTTGAGAAGAAAAACTCATTATAAACATATTGGAAAAAACAAATTGAAGCTTTTAAGCTAAAAATACTTCGTATAATTGTTCTTTTCTAAATGGCTGTTAATGGTTAGAAATATCAAATTAAATTTTAGGAAAGATCTGATGGATAATTTTATCCTTAAGACCAAACAGTTATCATATAAAAATGTATGAATAAATGCTTCTATTTGCATATCCGTTGTTCTTTCCCACTATAGGCCTTTTGGAGGAGCTGCATTTATTTTTCTATAATCGCAATTGCTCTGACTGTATGCGCAATTCCCCCACAAACTCTCAGATAGCGAATTCTCAACAATTAATTAATGATTTTTACTCGTATATATAGTGAATATTTCTAATAACAAAAATATGTGGTGTTTAATATAAATTATCTAAAGTTTAAAATAAAATACAAGGTATTTTAGTTCTATTCATATTTATCTTTTATCAATAACAAATGTTATTTATTATTGTATAATAAAAATGTACCCAAATAAAACGAAAGTGTTTGATTTTAATATTTACATGTACAAAATTCAATGATCAAGGATAGATAACTCCTCCTAACTATACCATGATATATGTACCTTACTGTTGGCGTACTATGACGTCATAAAGTGTACATCAATTACTTTTCCATGACGTTATAGATTTAAACCACTATACGATACATCATGTGTTTTTCTCCAACTCCCTTAAATTGGCGTATTCAAAACATGTCTTATATCAACATTTTAAAGGAATTACTGTTATAACATATTATTAGCTCTGTAAACAAATTTATGTGGGTAAAAGAAATGCATTACAGTTTGAATGTTTATTTTTGATGCAATAGCTAAATGTCAAGGTCAAGGCTAATACAGGGTATTTGCAAGTGTTAAAATGCAAATATATTAAGTAATAAACAACGATTATTTTGGTGAACATGGCGTTATGAATAGCAACTGCTCTGCTGGCATATTTTCCATGATGCGCTAACGCGCATCATGGAATATACCGGCAGCGCAATTGCTATTCATAACGCCATGTTCACTAAATAACGTTGTTTATTTCTTAAATGTTTTCTTTTAAGTTACAAGATATCATATTTATTTTTTTATAACATTATAAAGACTTCTTTGTAATCTATAAATGTTGATTATTATATCATATCTCAAGTTAATCCAATTGATGATATTTTAAAAGCAAGATAATATGCAGTATTATACTAATCTTGATATATCATACAAAACATGTAAGCATCAAGCATGCATCATATTTATCTATATTTATTTATAAGCGTCTTGTTCAAAATAAACATAACTTCTTACCTTTCACTTTTGTATGTTTTGTATGGTACTATTTGACTTCCAAGTTCTATCAATTAAATCAAAATTGTCATAGTTTTAAGATATCCAAACAACATATGAAAGTTTATAATGATAATAAAGGTCAGATTGATAAAAACAAAAACTAAAATGAAAATTTATGATTTTGGCACAAGACTTAAACACATTGTTATGATAATAGACATCGTAAAAAAAAACACCAAATTTTACCATGAAAGAGTGTTCGTCTTTTCGTTGTTGTACATAAAGCCATATTCTAATCAGAAATTAAGTATGATGCATACAGGGCTATGTTCTACAAGAACGTAACAACTAAAACAATTCGCAAACAATCTATCGTTTTAACATTAAATAAGAATTTTTGTCGTATTTTGTAACGGTTTTTTTAAAACATGCGTAATAGATCCTTCTCGATTAACATGTTAAACGCTGATTGGCGCACCATTCATTTGTTAAAACACCAACTACAAAATATGCTTCCCTCTAGTATAGTTAATTCATAGCTCGATTGTTCGAAAAGTACAGCGACCTAAGAAAAATCACGGACTGCACGAATAATCATGATGATGTCAGACCCACTAATTTCCCACAGGAGACAATTTGGTTGTGTGTTTAAGCTAACGTACTGGTGTACATTAACATGCAGTAATTTAGTGAATTTTACTTACTTTTTACAATCAATTTATTTATTTGTTACAAGAGAGATATTAAGTATATTTAAACAATAAAATGCTTTTTTGGTGATTCTTGCGGGTTATGAAGGTAGCGACCATTGCAGAAAAAAATTTACCGCTAACGCGGGTTATATTTTTTTCTGCAATGTTGTCACCTTCATATCTCGCAAGAATCACCAAAGAAAGCATTTTATTGTTTAAATATACTTAATTTCATATTTCATAACAGTTAAAACCAATTCAATGCAATGCTTATATGGATTAAGAATTGTATTGTTCTAGGGGGTCACTGCCTAAATTGTTCCCCACCCGTGTTTAGAATCTCCAAGTCAGCTCCAAAATTAATTCGGAAATGACTTGAAATGACTTGGAATCATTCGGATTCCGAATAGTTCCAACTCATTTGGAAGGATTTTACTTTGAAAACTTTTCATGTCATTCGGAAAACCATTTGGAACTCATTCGGAACTATTTGGAAGTTTTAAAATCAGACTTAGAAAATTTTCATTAGTTGTACTTAGACTTTCTAGAGGAGAACTTGAAAATTATACTGGTTCTAGATGCTTCAATAGAAACATCAGTGTTATATAGGAACATCATTATGCATATACTTTTCAGTCCCTAGGTACATGTAATTGATTAGTATACTATAAATAACACCTCAATGAGTGTCCTTTAAATAACACCTCGGCATTATATATGAAAACTTTTAAAAATCAAAAAGTTAGTTTTCTCAGTCATTACGATTCCTCAAACAACAGAACAAATAGGGAAGTGTACATTTTAATTCAAGAGTCACAACTCAAACAATCAAGGCACAACAGAGATATTTTTTCAATAATATATGATGTGGGTTGTTCTGTATTAATGTCCCTCAATACTCAAAACCATTGTAACATATCATTAATCATAATTCAAAATAAAATGTGTATAACACTTCTTTATATGTTACTGCATTGAGCACAATTTATCATCCATCATTGAGTAAAATGTCCAATTGCATTTGTTCTTTACATGTACGTGCACAATGTAATGATAGACATCCTCTATGTGAATGTCTTCATAATAAATGAACGTCTTGATGAAACAACACCTGGCGACCGTTTCACGAACGTATCGTAGGTCGTAAACGTAGACGTAAACGTCAGTTGCGAGTTACGATGGAAGTTGCTCCTAAGTCTACGAGCAGTCCGAGGCACTCTTAAAATGATTTACGTGCATGTAAACAATAAATAAAATGGTTGCCGTTTTGTTATTAGCAGACGATGCTCAGCGAAATTTTCGTCGTCAGAGGATTTTCCGGGATCGGACAAATCCTCTCGACTATTTAAACGATACAGAGATTATTGAGAGATATCGCCTACCTAGAGTCTTTCTATATAAACTCGTAGATTTGGTGAATGAAGATATAGAGAGGTTGACCAGACGAAGCCACCCCCTTGCCAACATCAACACAGGTATTGAAATATTGTGAAGCACGGATCCGACACTTTCTACATGTACATATTTGTGACACACTATAAGAGTTATGTTTCTTTTATATCACAATGCAATCTTCGACGAGACATAGTTCGATTTAATTTAATATGAAATATATTTTCATGTTAAAAAACATACAACATGTATCTGTTATACATTTGCTATAAGAACATGTGAAATTGTTCAGCGGAAAATTGATGAGAATACAATAGGACGTTACATACATATAAAAGTGTATTTTAACCACTTAAAAACTAAAAATTATTGTAAACTGTTACAATGGTGTGGTCTTTGTATTAAAAATAAATACCAGTGATTCAATATATAAGACACTCATGTTCATAATTATTTATATTTCATAAAACTCTTCCAACACCCCCCCTATCCCCTATCTGCATCTATTGTCTCTCTCTCTCTCTCTCTCTCTCTCTCTCTCTCTCTCTCTCTCTCTCTCTCTCTCTCTCTCTCTCACACACACACACACACACATACACGCGCGCGTTTACATTCACAAAATAGAGGTTCAATTATTTATGGTACGCTTTTTTTCAGGTTCTAGTGACAATAAGATACTTGTCGAAGGCATCTTTTTTCTCAGAGTGCGGGGATTTACACGGGATTTCCAGGGCTAGTGTTTCTAGAGCAATTGATAACGTGACCAAAAGCATTTGCAATAGACTCCACAACATCCATTTTCCAACTGGTGTGTACAAGTCAAAATTTCCAGTACATATACAGCTATAGATATCATTGATTTTGAATATTTCAAATATAATTAAATGTATATTCATTTAATTTTAGCACATTCTTTAAAATACATACATGATCATCTAAATGAATGTGGCGTTCTTTAATATTTTCATGACTATAATGCCAAAATCTGCATGTTTACTGTTATAGGCAATGATGCAATTCGTACAAAACACGAATTTTATCAAATTGCGGGGTTTTCCAACGTCCTCGGCGCCGTTGATG
Organism: Magallana ariakensis; assembly: GCA_020458035.1. Taxonomy (NCBI): domain Eukaryota; kingdom Metazoa; phylum Mollusca; class Bivalvia; order Ostreida; family Ostreidae; genus Magallana; species Magallana ariakensis. The sequence goes on from CM035811.1 coordinate 64,279,749, forward strand.
GGACTTTGATTGCTATCATAGCACCCAAAGACAACGAACCAGAGTACGTCTGTCGAAAGGGCTTCCACGCTATTAACGTACAGGTGGTTGCTGATGCTTCTTTAAGGTAATCCTTCTCATTCTTTCTTTTGTCCAACTGAATTACAATATTACATTTTAAAATGAATATTTTAAACACTGAATCTGTAATTAAAATCGGCATTATTTTTAATCTCAAGGTTTACAAACATCGTTTGCAAGTGGCCTGGGTCCACTCACGATGCGTTTATGTTTTCCAACTCCGCACTGAAAACCCACATGGAAACAAGGTATGGAATTAAATGTGAACAAAATTAAATATGTAGAGATATATTTTATCAATTTGCATGTATACATGTATATCATGTATCCATGATTAAGGCTCAGGGATAGAAAACAGAACTCGTTGGATAAAAATCATATACCATCGCAAGTCATGAGAGATCCTATATTTCCATATTTCCATAGAGTTGACGGCTGGCTTCTTGTGGACTCAGCATATGCCTTAAAACGTTACATGATGACCCCAAAATTCAACCCGAACATCCCGGCAGAGGAAAATTATAACTCCGCCCATAGCAAAACAAGAGTTGTTGTTGAACGAGCTCTTGGTGTTTGCAAATCCAGATTTAGGTAATGATTATTCATGAACAACGATGACATAAGGGATTTAAAAATATCAATATTTTTTTTTCTTATACTACAGTGTACATGTACTATACGATTTTCAAATGGGCATCAGTGCGGTAACCTATTTTTTTCTCTAAAAAAGTTTATTTCAACAATAATATATGTTTATATTCAGGTGCATACATAAATCTGGTGGGATGCTTTTATCCACACCTGCCAAAAGTGTTCAAATCATCACAGCTGTGTTCAAGCTGCACAGCCTGTGTATGGACATCAAGCTGCCAGTAGATGACATGGAGCTCAATATCAATCCAGAACGGGGGGTCCCTGAGCCTGGAGCAAATGCTGACACTGCTGGCCAGACTGTCCGACAGAGGCTCATCCAGAGATTTGCTATATAACTTATTTTTTTATTTACAGTCCACTTGCCAGAAAAAAGACAAGATACTTTTATTTGTGATATCAAAGAATTAAACTACTGTAATTAAATGATAAACATAAACACATGTTCAATACATGAAAATTTAACAAATATGTAATTTTCATTTGTGATAATTATCAATTAAATTAATCTATTAAATTAAACACATATACATTTACATACATGTAACATGGACTTTTGACAAATACGTACATGTTTAAATACATTTCTTTTCACACATATTGAAAATAATACATGTACCGGTAAATGAAAATAAATATGGATATGCCTACAATTATATATCATTCTTTATATTTAACGGAAAGCATGTATACTGAATTGCACATAATTATGCAAATTTGTATGAAATCAGACTATTGGCTACTGTCAATTTTATAAAATAGTGTATTTTATCTACATGATGACTGTATTTTGAGTAAATTTTTAAAACATTCTTAATAATAAATATTTTAATTTGTTAAACATAACAACAAATGATTATATAATCAATACATGTGAATATGATGTGATGTTGTACATATGGTTTTTTAACAAAACATCCCAACTTTGAAGCACATGAAAAACGTTTTATGCACAAGTATTTAAACTATGACTAAATTATCAGTATGACTCACTCAATATTTACATTTCAATATAGGAGTATTAACATTGATATGTTTGTATGCAGGAGTATTAACATTGATATGTTTGTATAAATTGCATATTTGATTTTAACTAATACCTATTGGTAATACAAAGTTAAATTGTTACATAGTGTTTGTATTCTAACTTATGAATAAACATGTGCAAAGTTTGAATGAAATTGACCCAATGCTTCTAGAAAAGAAGTAAAAAAAATTGCAGACAGACAGATACAAACGCCAGACAAAATGTGATCAGCAAAATTCATATTGGCTCACGTTGGCTTCAGCCAAGAGGAGCTAAACTTGCAAAAACTCCATATATTATAGGTTTGATAATGCATAAAAACAAAATGAATTGAAATGTAGATTATGGAAACCTACTTTGAAATATCATATCCCAATGTCAACAGACAAATCTTTCTATCATAGGTATGATTAACATTGAACCTTTATTGAGATTCCACTATTGGCCTTGGTTTTTAACAATTTTAAAATCTAGTTCTTGAGAAGATTTTTAAAAGAGTTTCCCCCATGTTTTTTTATGTTGACCTTGAACCCCTCCTGTGGCCTTGGTGATGATTCAAGGGTCACAAAAAATTGGCTATTTTGGCCCAGTGGTTCTGGAGAAGAAGTAAAAATTGTTAGAAGTTTATGGACAGACATACAAAAGGGCATTAAACAGTAGTATCTATATAGTTTTGGGTCATCTTATAAACTTTGAACATACAGGATGGACGTAAATACAATGTAATTTGGAATCTGTGTATATTTTCCCTAATGTTTCCATTAGAAATCAGTGACGCTCCATTTTCTATAACACATGTCAAATCTGATCACAGCATATACATGTACGCACAAGTAAACACCATCACAGGTTTTTAAGAGATTATATTATTATTCCAAGATGAAATAAAATAGTCAAACTTACATAGCCAAATTGATGTATACTTTCGAAAAAGAATTTTACTGGCAAAGTTTCGTCAGTCCTATAACACACCAGGCCATGCAGACAAATTGAATACAGCGTGGTATTCAATTTGTCAGCATATCCTGGTGTGTTATATAGACACAACGATATCCAAAAATATGCATTCAATGCTTAAATAAGACCGCATTGTAAATGCTGTATTTACACCCACCCAATTTATACTTAAAATTTAAAACATGGCATACATTTATGGTTTAAATAATTAAAATCAGGATGTAAAAAGTCCTCTTATAACTGGTGATACTGATGGTGTACTGTCTGCCCTTGACTGCATCCTCCACTGGACATACTGCTCAAGGAGCTCTAGTTTGCGCTTCTCAACTTGCAGATTGCATCTCATGACTTCCAACTTCTCCTCCTCGATCTGTACTATTCTCTGTTGGAGTGATACTGAAATGCATAGTAAGAAAAGAAGATTTAGACATAATTGTAATATGTGCCATGCATAGAGGAGGGTACAGTAAAACATGTTTATAATAAAGTGCCAGGGATGGGCAATTCTACTTTGTTTTAAGTGTAATTTGTTATATCCGTCAAGTTTACAGCAATTGTAATAAAGTCACTTGGAGTGAAAATCACTTTACTATAAGCACCAATTCATTAAGGTCTTCCGTTTCCATGGCCTGTGACGCCATTTCTTTGAGCTCGCCTAGGCACGAAAATTGGGTACGAATTTCGAATCAAAATTTTCACACGTTTTGGTCTATATTTTTTTATCAGTTGATATTTTGTTATAACATATATAATAAAAATGGTAGAGTATGAAAAGTGCTTTCCAACAAAATCAAGAAAAAGGGGCTGGCCCCTTTAATTAGGGGTCAAAATACTCGTAAAGTCTATTACAAATAACTTAAAAACGATAAAGATTTTGTAATGCATTATAGAATCAAAGTTGTTGAACGTAACAATATCTATCGGAAAAAAGTTTTGCCACGCCCATTTATTACGTAATTAGGGATTTTTAGGGGCCAACGTCCTTAAATTTTGACGCAATATATCTAAAGAAGGAGACATATTTTGTTAAGCATTGTAGAAGAGAAAATGTCTGCATTGATGATTCTAATCGATTCCATTAATCAAAACACCAATGTCTGTCCCCATTATGGATCTAGAGGGCTGACCCCTAAAATATTTAATCATTTGTATCTAAAGTTTTATCGATTATTCATCGTAAAGTTTTAAAAAATCGAACGGAAGACCTACTCGTTACTCGTAACGAGATCGTATCTAGTTATAAGTGTGTTTGCTACATGTATAACCATGTTTTACTGTAGCAAGTATCAATAATTTAGTTTAATTACTCACTGTTTTCTGACGAGGCTCTGTATACTGGTACTGTTCTTCTCTTCTTAGCACTGTCACCTACCTACATGTATACAGAATCCTTAGCATTTCAAAAACTTAAAGAATTCATATTCAAGTTCCTTTTTTACTTGTTAAAAGAATGGGAGGAATTAAACAAGATGACCCTAGCTAGGCCTTAATGGCAACATTAGTTTCCATAGCCCATACACAGACCTCTCAGGGAGTCTTAACTTTTCTAAATTTGGCCTGAAGTTCAGAAATACAATCAAACTTTAAAATATGATTATTCAACTAACAAGCAATTTGATGCTTACCAGATAAGACATTCCAAGAGCCGGTGGCTGGCTATCTTCTTTTATTAATAAGAATGAAATAAGAATAAAATAAGTTGAACTTTAATATATCATGTATACATGGTAGATAACAGTAAATAATTAACACAATTTTCAAACTAATGAAAATGAATTTTTGACATGAACATTTTTAGGCATAGAATGATAAATTAATTGCTCTGATATTTTAATGCAACAAATAATTATTTTTTATTAGATTTATAATACCATCACAGAGTTCTTAAATAAATAATATGTATACTCACTTGAGACTGAAGTTTTAGAGGCCTCTAGTGAAAGGCAGAAACCTGTTAATCAAAAGAATGTATTTAGAGATGAACCTATATATTTACATTGCACTCATTAAAGTAGCTATTAACATAAATAAATAATGAAGAGATAAATGGCAGTGTTAAAAAGTTTATATCAACATTTTGAGAAGGTCAAATCATTTAAGGTGGAATGGGACACCTCCATGTTGTGACGTACTATTTATTGAAATATAAGCAATAAAATCAAGTATATATAATTCTATAAATAGTTTCTTTCCTAAAATTGCCATCTAACAGCATATCGCTGTGGGTTAGAGGGTTTACTACAGAAACTGATCTGTAAGTCATTAGTTCGAATCCCGCTGGGGATTTTAAAATTTTCACCTTTCTAAAAATTTTTAAAATGTATTTTTTGATTATAAATATTGTAAATTTTGAAAATTCTCAACCGGTAAAAGTATTTTAATTAAAATGTACTGTAATCCACCTTAAAACCGACAGATGTCCCATACCCCCTTAAAGTCATAAACAAAATGATGTTTTGTGTTTACATATATAAAATAAGCTGAGAACCTATAGTTAGTTGTTAAAATGTGTGCATGTGCAAACCCAGTGTATATCATATTTACAATTAAATATGTTAAAAACTCTAAAAATGCATCTCTCAGATCATCATATTGTAAATTGTCATGACTTGTAAAAGATTACAGTGCAAAACATTTCTGCTTTTCACTAGTTTCATATAAGAAAAGATATTTGCAAATGTAAACATTAGCATTTCATCGTGCAGAGCTAAGGCATATGTGATCAAGAGGTAACAGGTTTTAAAAAAAATTACCAGATGATGTTGGTGCTTCTTCTACCATTTCTGGCTTAATGTCCACTTCATCTGAAAATGTTTGATTTTACATCCGTATTAGTTGTATATAGTTCAATGCTTACACTTATAAAGGATGAATTAATTGTTTATAAACAAATTATATTTAATGAATATACAATGTACATCAAATATCAATATCCACTAGACTTGTACTCAGGGTGTGCACACATGCACATTGCACAATGAGCAACTGCCTGCTCTAACCACTTAGTTTATTTAATTGTATAAAACTCACCATATTTATTCTTACACTGAGACATTTGAACACCTGGAAAACAAATGCAAAATAATTATTATATTACTATTATAGTGATATACTTCTCTAGAAAAACTTTTCTCAATCACTAATTTAACATTCACATATCAATGGAAGTGCTTACAATAAACTATTTCATAAGCATCCAAACATAACAATGTTAAATTAAGTATACTTACTATGAACAGCTCCAGAAGAGTCCAAGGAGAAGGAGTCAAAGCCCCCCTCAACTCCACAAATGACATCATTTGAGAGAACTGACACAATCTAAATATAAAGAATGATAAATAAAGCATAAAACATAACTAAAGCTATTCAATTATGTATATAGTGTAATGATACATATGTCTTATTTAATTTTAAAAGGTACATGCATGTGAAAATCTTGCCTGATTTTGTAACAGCATTGACTTATGGGTATAATTATACCAACTGATATATCTATACTTAGTACTACTGTACCTTTCTTTCCCAACACTTTAATTCAGGTGGCGGTGGGCCCCCACCAGTCTTCTTCAGCTCTGATTTTCTGTAGAAATAAAAATTATTTTTTGTATTAAAGGCATGAATACATTTAGGTGCATGCACATTTTCTAACATATCATTGATTATTTTTTTTTATAAATGGATATCAACAAGTTATAATTTGTTATGCAATTCAGATTGCAAAAAAATATCCCTTTTTTTACCTGTTGGCCTCTTTTTTCTTAGTGTGGCTTTGCAAGTCCTGCCACTTCTTCCTCACATCTTTCACCGTCCTTGGACAAGTTGAACTTGCATTAATTCTGTATTCAAAAGTAAAATGAAGATGTGTGATTTGCGTTTTTATGAAAGAATTGTGGTGTGTATAAGTACAATAGTTGGCAAGGACTGTTAGTGTTTTCTACAAAATATCATAACGTTATATATGAGCCGGACCTATGATATCGCGGTAGTTAAAATAATTTGTTAAAAAAATCTATCAATACAAAAACATTTCAGAAACTAATGTTATCGTGAGTTTCCTCCATCATATACCTCAGTGATGTTTTCTCTGTTAAATATCCCGACGTCAAATGTCAATTTCAGCGCGTGCTACTATACGAAATCAGAAATATCGCGATACCATAGAACCCGCGATATGATAGGAAGCTACTGTACGAGTTTGGCCATTTAGAATCCAATGTAAACAAACCAAGAGAAGTAACTATTATGTGCCGTTTATTAAAAACAGTTTCACAAAGCACAATGTTGATTAATAAAAATAAAACTCTTAAGACATACCTTTTTAAACATTGTACTTTAAACTGTTGAACTATTAAACAACCCCAGATTTCGCTGACGGACGATAAAAATCATTGGAGATACAACCCGTTTCATACCTCTCTGTAACATCTATCCAAGCGTTGTGCTTTGTTTGGACGGTGAGCGTGGGACCGAACTTCCCTCTAATCACCGACCAACGCTCCTCATCTGTCACGAGGTCTATGAGAAGCTCTACTTGGCCCTCTGTCCAGTTAGCTTTTCTTTCCATCTTCGCGCTGAATCCAATGTAAACAAATCGTCTGCTATGCAAACCGAAATTACCTCCGTTGTCGGAAGAGTTCCACTGAGTTGAACGTAACTCGCAAATCGTAAGTGCTACGTTTACGATAGATTTAGTGAAACGCTCGTATACGTGCATGTCCGGAATTCGTTAAGTGTATTCGTACGTTTACGATCTACGATTTTTTTAGTGAAACGGTCGCCTGTCATATAGAGTTAATCCTCGATTAGACTTAAATTCACCAACACTATTATGAAAGATAAATAACTGTTACTATAAAATCCGATTAGTCCCTCTCTATGAAATTTGGGAAACAGGCAATGATTTTTTTCCTTTAGACCCCCCTCCCTACCCCACATAAAAACCAAATATTTTGGATCTTTATATGATTTTGCAGTATAATGAAAATAGTTACCTTTTTAGTACTTGTATATGAGGCGCCCTTCCTTTTACCAAGTTATGAAACCGCTGAAATCCACTGCACACACCTATGGTCTTTCGTGGACTACTGATATGAATGAAATATTACACCTGAACAATGTCACACCCATTAATAGGTTGTTGTAGTAAAACAGTGTAAGAATTATTTTGCTTTACTCTGCCACATTGTTTACTGTAAAACACAAATCTGTTTCTTTGGATTGTTACAGCTTTGAAAATATCAATTCTCTGCAGTTTATCCTCTTCAATCTTCAAATAAATATAGATATCTCTTTTGCTAGGGAAGGTGAGATGATGTTCATTTTCACTAATGGCTTCATAATGTAACATTGTTCACCAACTTCAAGATTCTCATTCCTTGGTGTATTTCTTGATGCCATAATTTCTTGTAGGAGGTCACTAGCTTTTCCATTCGGAAGCAATTTAATTTCATTTTCAAGAATTTATTGACTGTGAACAGCCTAGTAGACCTCTCCACTTACATTTCCCTTTCTATGGATAGCTTTTGAGATTTCTTCATTAAATGATCCAAAAGAAAAACATGAGTAGGCCCACAACGGTCCCCAGTTTTTCACACATTCAACAATGTGGCTAAGGTTGTGGACATTGAGTCCACAGGTTTCTTCTCCATAAAGTGCAGCCATACATTTGTATAAAACATCAAGAAGTGTCTTACATCGATTTAGATCTTTCGCAGTAATTTTTTCTTGAAGTAGAGAAATGTTGCTTCGACAAGACAGGCAAAGTGTTCTAAGTAAGGATCGGGTAAGTGTCCTTCTACACAAGGTATTCTATAATAAAGCAGAAAGGAACGAAACTCTGATGCTTTCCAGTGGTTTAAGTTATTCTGAATTTTCCTTGGAGTTCGATGAATGATGTAAGGTGTTTTTATGTTTTTCAAGGTTTTGTCAATTTCTTTAAGTTTATGTCCAATGAAATAAGGTTGTTCAAAACTTGATCCATCTATCCAAAGGGTCATCATTTTTTTTTTTAATTCCAAGAAGAAAGCCATTCATGTAGTCAATGGTGCAGTTTACATGAAATTCATTCCAAGGGAGATGTTTTAAACTAGATCTCCCATGGAATCCACAAACTGGTTTTCTCTGTTGCACAGCCTGTTCTACACTTTCTTCAATTGATCGCTTGTACGTGCTTTTGGTTTTATTTCACGATAAGGGAAGCTACGAGTGTGGCCTTTTCCACTTTTTTTACTACGCTTCCGGTTTCTTCACAGAATATGCATGCACACAAACCATTGTGTTGCATCATATTAAATACACAAGCCCAGGCTTGCAGGTCCATGGTCAACGCATTAGTGATGATTTAAATGGTTTGTTTTCCTGCAAGTGTTTCCACAGAAAATCCTTCATTGTAAAGTGTTCTCATTTCTTTAAGAAATGGAAAAAAGTGTTCATCTTAGGCTTCCCTTGACCCTGCCACAAACCCCACAAGATCATATTTTTCTTTAGAAATCTTGAATATGGACTAAGTTCATTCACAACAAGATAAACTGGCCAAAGGGAAACTTTCGACGACTTGAATAGTGATACACAATCTATAAACATTGTCAGTGTTACTGTCATATCTTTGCATTTATTTTTTACCTCTTGATACTTTCGTCCATCCAAGATGTCATATATTTCATCCTTTTTTGTACGCTGTAGAGAAGATGTAACTTCATTCCAGTTTTCTTCATTCTCAAGGATTTCTTTTAATTGTGTTCTCATGTCCCCGCTTACAAAACAGTTGCTTTTGCCATCCTTAGTATCATGTCTCAATCCAGTATATCTAGGAGTGTGCATTGATTAATAAGTTTATCATCTGAATAGAGAGCTCCACAGGTGTCACAATACTCATGGCTTTTAAAGTAGCTTCCCTGAAATCCAACCTTTTCTTTGATTTTGTTCACACAGGTCTCACACAAATTTTTTTTCTGGCAGATGGATTTCTAGTAACTTCAGTTATTGCTGAAATGCTGTGCGTGAAAGATGATTTTTGGTAGAAAAGGCGCATAATGATGAAAGATGTTCCTTGTGAGTTATCTCAGAAGAATAAATTAAATTGCTCAGCGATAAAACATACAAGGGAACACTTTCACTATGATTCACTTTGTTGCAGGAATTTTGCATAAAATATAATTGCCACCCGGCACCACATGTGCCGACGGAAGAGGACCTGACACCTGAATCGGTGTTTCGGGCATATTTTGGAAATGTTCTAGGGTCTGCCGCTCGTCAAAGGTCCAACCCTAATAAAGTTTAAATGTAGTTATACAAATATCTAAATATGTTGTTTCATGTTTTCTATCTGCATATTAATTATGCAATCTGTTTGTTTTTCAAATTGATATTAATGATGAAGACACTCATTTTGTTGTCAGAGAGAATTATTAGTCTCTATTTTGCGAGCTCTTGGAGATTAGCTCGTCTTACATTTTTGCACAGGTGGTTCTGTGGAGTTTGCAGATAAAACTGCAGTCGATGCTCGTTGGCATCGGGCGGAGCAGTCTATCACGTCATAGTGCTGAGGGAGTTACAGCGCGTAGTGTGAGTGAAGTCGCATTGGCTGCCCCGTTAGACCGCGTGTTGGGTTATTAGCAACCACGTGTTTATGTTTATATTTGCTCTTCATGTTCCTTGAAGTGTTAATTAGTATGCCGTCTATTTGAGTTTAATAGCTCGTTTAGGTTTCTGTGTCGCTAATATCCAATGATAGGAGGTACCGGGAATATTTCATTACACTCTTTGTCTTTGAGGATAACTTTCCAGTGTTTGCGTAATATTTTCCCGAGTTTTTGAACTGCGGGGTTGTAATTAGTAACGAGCACGGAGGCAGTCTATTAGATTTAGTTTTGTTGTTCTTTAGCAAATCTTGTCTGTTGTCTGTTCACTGTTTCGGTCTGTGAGATAACGCTGTCAATTTCAGACTCTGAGTAACCTCTTAATATTAGTCGTTTTTTGAACTGAGAAATTAAATGCTCTGTTTTGTGCGGATCAGAGGTGTTTCTCTTGTGCCGAATAATTTCACCCTTGATAAACCCTTTAAATGTAGGATTGGGGTGTGCACTTCTGCGATGCAGGTACATAAATGTTTCGGTTGGTTTGATAAACATTTCAATATCTAAAATACCGTTCTGTCTAAATCTTTGCCCTTTGAGAACTTTTGTGTCCAAGAACACAGTTTCATTCATGTGAATATTGAACATAAATTTGAGGTATTTGTGTTCTGAATTTGCAAGTTCAAAGAACTGCCTTATTTCATTCTCTGTTGCATCTATGACCATGAAACCGTCATCCCTATATCTGTAGTGTGCCACAATTTTGTTTCTGTGGTTATATTTTTTGATAATATTTTCAAGAATATCAAAAAGGCGGTGATCACATATCTCGGGGGAAGGAACCGCTCCCATGCTGGCCCCTAATATTTGTTTGTTTAGAGATTCTACTTTATTAATAAAGTCTTTAGTATCTCTGACATATGTGTGTTGTTTTTGTACTATTGGCACTAGGAAGTGATCTATAAAGTGACCGATAGGCATTGTAGGTGAGGAGCATTGAGAGATAATTGGCCTCCCTGGTGTTAGCATTCCACGCTGTAAGGCTTCTGACCATTTAAAGTTTTTAATGTCAGAAGTGCAGATTTTGTGTGTTTTTGGTAGAAGGTGTAATCCGCCTGGGCGGAATGTGAGGGGCTGTGACAGAAATCTGAGTAGTGCTGTCAATATTAGAATTGATGTGCATTTCGCATACAACCTTGTTGATCTGATTGCGTATTTCTTGAGTTCTGTCCTCCTGGACTGCGGCATAATGAATTCCGTCATTTGGTTGCCTAAGCCCTTCTGCTACATAATTAGTGCGGTTCTGGACTACAACGGTGGTAGATTTGTCCGCCTTTTTAATAATAATACTGGGCTCGTTGCGGAGACTGATCAGGGCAGCTCGTTCTGCTTTGTTTAGATTATCTCTAAATTTGTTTAAATGAATTTTACAAAGCTCCATTTTGGTTGCAAAAATATTATTTCTAAGGCCGTGCATGTTGTGTGGCCAGGGTTGAAGTTGGTATTGATGTATAGGGGATGAAGATTAATATCATTTTCGTTTGAATGAAAGAGTACCCTGCATCTCATTTTGCTTGCTAGTTCATTAAAACTTTGAAGCAAGTTTCGTCTTATGTTATGCGTCCCCGGTGTGGGTATGAATTTCAGACCTTTGCTGAGTAAGGATATTTCAGCTGCAGACAGTTTATAGTCTGAAAGATTAAGAACATTGCTTTTAGTGTTCTCTGACAGACGTTTTGTTATTTGCTCGTCTTATTTTATGCTTTTTTCTCTTTTTGTTTTTTAGAGAACCTTCTGTTTGCCATATTTTTAGCTTTTAGCGTGCAGCCGATGTGGATACCAGAACTACATTGATTGCTTAGTGGCCGTGCATTAAGCGGGTTGTGATATTTTGGGGCTCCTTGGGGGGGGCGTAATTGAGGCGCGTCATACAGGGTTATTTGGGGGCACCTGCTTGCTTAATAAAATGAATATTTACTATATGCGGTATGCATTAAATTGTTTGTTTTAAATAATATAATATACAACATATATCAATTTGAAAAACAAACAGATTGCATAATTAATATGCAGATAGAAAGCATGAAAAAACATATTTAGATATTTGTATAACTACATTTAAACTTTATTAGGGTTGGACCTCTGACGAGCGGCAGACCCTGGTACATTCCCAAAATTTGCCCGAAACATCGATTCAGGTGTCAGGTCCTCTTCCGTCGGCACACGTGGTGCCGGGTGGCAATTATATTTTACGCATTGATCTCGGTACCTCGTACCACTTGCTACCCTCCCTTGTATCGATTTGTTTTGCATTTTCGATCCGTGTGCTATGCCGGGTGAGGCACGTGTCACCACTTTGGTGTTTTGGGCACACATTATATTAACTCTTGTTCAATAATCTAAATATGCTCTATTTCTAAAATAGGGTAGTATCATGTATCACATGAATATACCCTTCCACCAAAATACTTGGTGCAGACACCTACATGTTTCTATATATATAGATATTGGCATGTATGTGTATGTGTATATGTATATATATATATATATATATATATATATATATATATATATATATATATATATATATATATATATATATATATATATATATATATATATGTATGTATGTATAATTGATATATATTTAACAATTTTAAAGATACTGCATATACATATTGATGCAGATAACACGTTACTGAGGTAAACTCGACAGAATGCTATTGGGGTAATCTTTATATGAGCCAATCATCTCATTAACTAATTCATCTTCACAATCAATTTACCCATGCTAGTCATACAAAGACCCAACAGAGCCAATTTCCCAGGCTGTCATTTGTTTCTAGCATACCATATCATATACCAATCCCCCTTCCCTTGATGTCAGCAGGATTTGGAATTCAAAATTGCACACTGATGGTGGGTGGCATCATCGCAGTCATAAATTAAACTCAACACCAAAGAAACTCATTCACACCCAATAAGAGGGGAAATACGCCTAATTAACATTTAACCCCAACAAATCTACTAACACACCGACAAACAAAAAAATCCTAGAATCATTTAGACTTCTGACTTAACAACAAATGTCCTCGGGTCTCCGTAAATCCACAAAAAGTAACTTCATTCCTCCATTGTTACCATCCAACATGGATAACACTAATAGCTACATGGAAACCGACAATTTTGATATAACAAAAGTTATCCAACTCCGAGCCAGAAAGTTCAACAAAGTTCGCCGGGATACGACAGCGATGTCGACTTGGACTTAAATGAGACTACGCTTGTCTCTTCAGCAAGCAAAGTTGAAGAGTACCAAAGGACAGTAGAGGAATCGATCAAGGCCGTTGACAATCTCATGTTTCAACGACACAGAATCGCAACAATTAAACACTCGATCGATCAGGTAGACGTCAGCACAGAAAATCCAACCCTACCCAACTTCCTGAAGTTTGAACTGAACTTTACGGCTAGCTGCGATGAAGTCAGCCAAAATGTTTTCAGGGGCATCACCAATGACCTACGTCAAAAGGGGCTACAAAAACTCACCACCAAGACCTACAAGAGACCTGCGCCCAAATCATTCCTGAAAAAAACGAGGAACTGAAAAAGCACGTATCTGAGACAAAAAACCAGCTACCCATTAATGATAAAGAGGCCTGAACCCACCGGGCCAAATACTTCAGCGAACTTGAGGCCCTAAAACAGAAATGGACCGAGAAACTCAACTTGTACAAGTCAAGAGCGCCTAAAACAACTAGCGACGAGAAACGCCCGTGGTCCAACCAACCCAGATCCTGGTCCAGGGGACGAAGCACCCGCCCACGTAACCAAAGGACCAGCCAACCCTCTATCTTACAAGAACTTCAAAAGTTGACAAAAATGTTGGTGATCCAAGCAACAAGTGACTGTGTGTTATATACAGACGCCTCACTTACACACTTCGTGTGGATATTTCAAAAACATTATAATATACTCATACATGTTAACTCTACCGATTTACGCGGAAGTCTACCGCTTTTTGGCTCTGTCTCCCGCCTACCGATTTTATTAAAAAATCTACCGCTTTTCTTCAAAGTACGTTCTTTGTTTTGATAGATAGCCATTTTGGAAGCCATTGTGGTCAAAAAATCTCGTCGGGTTTGAAATTAGCGCGTGACTTTGAATCGGAGGCACACAAACGCTTTTTTAAGTCGCTTGAATGACAAGTTTTCAAGCATGCGTTTTACATTGAACGATGAAAGAAGATTACATTAGTTACAAGACATGTCGATATTATCCTCGCAAAAGAAAAAGAAGCTTTGCAATTCCACACGTGGTTTTAACGATGACTGAATATATCTTTTAACTTTGCCATAACAGTAAACTTGATTTGAAGTTTATTGAATCCTGCATGATTTGTAATAAGCATGTAAATAAACATCGCTTTGATGCTGAAAAAGAATATACGATTTCCTATTAGTTCTTCTCTTATATGTTAAATTTTGGCAACTTAACCTATTTTTCTGAACAAAGGCATTTGTTAAAGTCTCTGCACTCAAATATTTTTTCCTAAAAAAAATTAAACTTACCGGTAATCAATATATGGTAAATGCATGCAAACATTTTTATTGCTTGTGTTGATATTAGTAAATTTCAAAAGTCTTTTATATTTTAGTTGATATCATTAATTACTAAACAGAACCCCTTACTACATATGTAGTACACAAAAATTTGTGCTTTGAAATATACGCAAAAACGGCCGCGCGCGATGCTACCGCTTTTCGGTTCAAAATCTACCTATTTTTCATCACTGGAGGTTAACATGTATGATATACTGGATAAGTTAATAAAAGTGTATGACTATCCACATGTGGGGTAAGATTTTTTGCCACATCACTTCACACGCTCTTTGAATAACTAGTTAAAGTCTCACACTGTACATTTATTATAGTTTGAATTGTCCATCCTTACCGATTACGGTGGAGGAAAAATATGCATTATATATCACTCTTCCATACGTACAATTATACATCAAAGTAATAAAAGATGTTTACCGAGTCATTATATTCTTGGTGTTGGATTCATTTTAATTCAACAATACCTGACTAATGACTATACAGCGATCTGTATAGTCTAATTCATTTCGTATAGAAAAACAAACAATTTAATGCATACCGCATATAGTAAATATTCATGTTATTAAGCAAGCAGGTGCCCCCAAATAACCCTGTATGACGCGCCTCAATTACGCCCCCAAGGAGCCCCAAAATATCACAACCCGCTTAATGCACGGCCACTAAGCAATCAATGTAGTTCTGGTATCCACATCGGCTGCATGCTAAAAGCTAAAAATATGGCTAACAGAAGGTTCTCTAAAACACAAAAAGAGAAAAAAGCATAAAATAAGACGAGCAAATAACAGAATAGCTCGCACTATCAGACTAACAAAACGTCTGTCAGAGAACGCTAAAAGCAATGCTCTTAACCTTTCAGACTATAAACTGTCTGCAGATGAAATATCCTTACTCAGCAAAGGTCTGAAATTCATACCCACACCGGGGACGCATAAGACGAAACTTGCTTCAAAGTTTTAATGAACTAGCAAGGAAAATGAGATGCAGGGTACTCATTTCATTCAAACGAAAATGATATTAATCTTCATCCCCTATACATCAATACCAACTTCAACCCTGGTCACACAACATGCACGGCCTTAGAAAATTATATTTTCGCAACCAAAATGGAGCTTTGTAAAATTCATTTAAACAAATTTAGAGATAATCTAAACAAAGCAGAACGAGCTGCCCTGATCAGTCTCCGCAACGAGCCCAGTATTATTATTAAAAAGGCGGACAAATCTACCACCGTTGTAGTCCAGAACCGCACTAATTATGTAGCAGAAGGGCTTAGATAGCAAGGGACAGTTTCGGATAAAGTACCCGTCAATATTTTTGTAAAATTGAGAGTTGCTGTACTTGGAGGCTTATGAGTGTTGCTAAAATTCATGAAACTATTTTTAATGATTATCATTAGTTAGAGGGATGTCTCTTGTTGAAATTGACATGCAATATGTAGGCCCCATATGTTAGGTACACGAGAATCAGAAGTAAAATGCGAAACCGCGCCTATGACTGTTGTGTTGACTTTACACAGTGAAATTGCAAGTGACAGACGGGAGGTAAGATAACACGAAAAGTAGGTGGATGGGACATTGTAAACTATACGCCGGTAAGTTTCTGACATGTGATGGTGCAACATACACATGGTACGGAAGGTCAACCCTTTGCAGGGAATTAGCTGGGGGAGGTCTAAAAAGCTGAAAAATCATGAAAAATTAGGAAAATATGAAAGGGTCAAAATCTCATAAAATCCAGTATGTAGAAAATTTTACAGGTTTTGACTAGTAATTCTCTTCAGAAATTAGTGATTGGCCCTATGGCAAGTGAATTAAAGGTATTTGTGCTGAATGGGAACTGAGGAATTTCTAGTTACAGAGTTCCGAAGACACACATCCCCTGGCTACAATGAATTGTACCAAAAAAACTGTCCCGTGCCACCTTAGGCAACTAAATGACGGAATTCATTATGCCGCAGTCCAGGAGGACAGAACTCAAGAAATACGCAATCAGATCAACAAGGTTGTATGCGAAATGCACATCAATTCTAATATTGACAGCACTACTCATAGATTTCTGTCACAGTCCCTCACATTCCGCCCAGGCAGATTATACCTTCTACCAAAAACACACAAAATCTGCACTTCTGATATTAAAAACTTAAAGGGTCAGAAGCCTTACAGCGTGGAATAATAATACCAGGGAGGCCAATTATCTCTCAATGCTCCTCACCTACAATGCCTATCGGCCACTTTATAGATCACTTCCTAGTACCAATAGTACAAAAACAACACACATATGTCAGAGATACCAAAGACTTTATTAATAAAGTGGAATCTCTAAACATGAAACCTGATATCTTGCTCGTTACATATGATGTAACTTCCATGTACACTAACATGACTGCCACGGAACTCATCCAATCTGCAGCTAAAGCACTCACAAAATTGAAACAAAATGATGTTACATTGCCAATTCCAGATATTGATTATGTAACTAAATTACTCAAAATCTTACTTGAGAACAATGAATTTGAATTTAATGGCAACTTGTACAAACAAATATTAGGGGCCAGCATGGGAGAGGTTCCTTCCCCCCGAGATATGTGATCACCGCCTTTTTGATATTCTTGAAAATATTATCAAAAAATATAACCACAGAAACAAAATTGTGGCACACTACAGATATAGGGATGACTGTTTCATGGTCATAGATGCAACAGAGAATGAAATAAGGCAGTTCTTTGAACTTGCAAATTCAGAACACAAATACCTCAAGTTTACGTTCAATATTCACATGAATGAAACTGTGTTCTTGGACACAAAAGTTCTCGAAGGGCAAAGATTTAGACAGAACGGTATTTTAGATAATGAAATGTTTATCAAACCCACCGAAACATTTATGTACCTGCATCGCAGTAGTGCACACCCCAATGCTACATTTAAAGGGTTTATCAAGGGTGAAATTATTCGGCACAAGAGAAACACATCGCTGATCCGCACCAAACAGAGCATTTAATTTCTCAGTTCAAAAAACGACTAATATTAAGAGGTTACTCAGAGTCTGAAATTGACAGCGTTATCTCACAGACCGAAACAGTGAACAGACAAGATTTGCTATAGAACAACAAAACTAAATCTAATAGACCGCCATCCGTGTTCTTTACTAATTACAACCCCGCAGTTCAAAAACTCGGGAAAATATTACGCAAACACTGGAAAGTTATCCTCAAAGACAAAGAGAGTAATGAAATATTCCCGGTACCTCCTATCATTGGATAAAAGCGACACAGAAACCTATACGAGCTATTAAACTCAAATAGACGGCATACTAATTAACACTTCAAGGAACATGAAGAGCAAATATAAACATAAACACGTGGTTGCCAATAACCCAACACGCGATCTAACGGGGCAGCCAATGCGACTTCACTCACACTACGCGCTGTAACTCCCCCAGCACTATGACGTGATAGACTGCTCCGCCCGATGCCAACGAGCATCGACTGCAGTTTTATCTGCAAACTCCACAGAACCACCTGAGCAAAAATGTAAGACGAGCTAATCTCCAAGAGCTCGCAAAATAGAGAATCATAATTTTCTCTGACAAAAAAATGAGTGTCTTCATCATTAATATTAATTTGAAAAACAAACAGATTGCATAATTAATATGCAGATAGAAAGCATGAAACAACATATTTAGATATTTGTATAACTACATTTAAACTTCATTAGGGTTGGACCTCTGATGAGCGGCAGACCCTAGAACATTCCCAAAATTTGCCCGAAACACCGATTCAGGTGTCAGGTCCTCTTCCGTCGGCACACGTGGTGCCGGGTGGCAATTATATTTTACGCAGAATCCTTTTCATATTCCTCTTCTTCGGACTCATCACTTTCTGAAGTTGATGTTGTAGAATTTTCTGAATCTAACTCCATGTCTCTTTCTACATTTCCAGCATAGTCTGAATTAATAATTTCATCAATTTGTGCTTGGAGATTTCGCTTATTGGAACTCTGCTCAACTGCTGTTGAGCAAAATGTTTCTTCATGTTGTGTGGCAATACATTGGGTGGATGTTAAAGTGGTTGTTACATCAGTGGAAAAGCTTGTGCTTTCATCGTACACATCAATATCTGCAGTTTTTTGTCTGTAAGGTATATTTTGAGTTATGATTAGAATGTAGACTTTTTTCAAAAAGGTAAAATCACAACAAATTGAAAGCAGAAAAAGTGAAATTAATGACATGTACAGCCTACTAAATTTAAATTCAGAGGACCATGATATGCACAGCCTACTCTGGATATATTGAAATTCAGAGGACCATGCAAGTTATTTCAATATATCCGTAATTCAATATAAGCGAAAATCGACTGACGTGAAGCCTCCATTTTTAAAAGTTCAACCCTGATCTAAAAAAAGAAGAACAACATCAAACAAATTAAATTGGTCATCATTTATCTATTACAGTTAACACTGATTACATGGAAGACTAGTCTTTGAAAGTTTTTATTTTGCAAAAGGCAGTATAAAAACACATAAAGTGAGAAATTATCAATTCACACTTTTGTATATCTACCGGACAGTTCGGAATAATTACTGTCATCAACAGTGAACACATCCGCCAGAGAATAGTATTCAAAATAACCTTATAAAAACAACTTATCATCACCGCTGTGGGGACCGATTAGTGGCTTCAATATAAGTGATATTTCAATATAGCCGATTTCATTACAACCGTTACTTTAATGCAGAGAAAATGAGAGGCTTAAACTGACGGCGCTCGGGCTGATATACAGCGACCTCGGGCTAATATAGGATGCGATATAAACATTGCCATGTGATAATCTATATGTATCAACATCCTGTGATGACCATGATCAGCAAGCGTCCAGCAGCCGAAAACGATTTTATCTCCGTTTGCGATAACCAATCAAAATCGTTGTGCGCCAAATTTTGATTCATAAAGATTTGATGCAGGATAAAGGTAACCAAAATCGAGCTCCAAAACAATTAATCATGTCGAAGTTTATAATAGTTGATTGGGAAGACGAAACATCTGACGATGTCGTTGTCAAGGAAGGAAATGCAGTTCTCAAACAGTTTGAAACGAAAATGTTTGAAGGGAAAATTGCATCATTCCACAGTAAGTATCGCTGTTTTGATAATATAATGAAAATATGAGTATCTGTGATGCCAATATGAGTGCGTAATTTTGTCATTTAGGCATTATTAATAATACTGATATCATGATTTTTTTTTAGGAGGGAGGGGGTAAATATTTCACCCCACCCCCCCCCCCCCGGATTTCGCTGTTTTAAACTAGCCAAAATTCTGATTAAAATTTTAGCATGCAAACTTTTTTAATCTGTGAGCTTAATTTCCTTTAACCACTCCTTTATGTAACCGTTTGTTTCTTAAAGACTGTGAATAAGACCAGTTAATTTTGATATCTTAATCTAAATCATAATTTGGCATATTATTAATGAAATAAAGATTTATAAATCATGTAAGTCAGATCAGCTGTGTGCACATTCATTGACTTAACAAAATATATTTCGGTTTTGAAATACCATTCTATCACTTTAGGTTTCCATACAAGTTTATGTATTATGTTTGTATTCCAATAAACAGTGTGGTCTTTCAACGGAGATTTTACAAACCGCAAACACTGAATTGTTGAGATTTATTTATTCATTTTAAAAATTGTTCCGTCATCTTAAAGATTGAGACTATGTACAGCTTTTTTACACCATAGAGTCATTTAAGTTTCAACTATGAAATAATGCATCAAATTAGGGGTGATCATGGTGATTGTGTCAATTGCAATGGAAAAACAAAATACTTTAATCTTGTGTGATTGTCAGACTGGTTTTGAATACCGACGTCAGATAGGTTAGTTCGGGTAATGCACCTGACTAGAGATTAGGGGGCTTGGGTTTGAATCCTAGTGTGGTCTAGCTGTCATTATTTTTCCATTCCTGTTACATTTGGTAATGACTGCCACGTACCGCCTGGAACTGACTTATTGTATCAAGAAATGTTCTCTCGGTAATCTGATATATATTGCACTACATGTATATGCAGACCATGCAGACAGTTGTTTATACTCAATACACCCCCGACCCTCCATGGGTTCAAGTTACTATCACAATTTATTTATAATTCATTTAATCAGTAAATGTTCACTCGGTAATCTGATATGTTGCATTCCCATTCCACCTCCACCCAGTAATAGTACATCTGTAATATAATACTTCGATAAAGATCTACAAAGGATAGGTTGTAAACTATAATATTTACATTTTCCAGTGTCTTGCCTGTGATAACACTACGTATCGATTTTGTACTATATAACCCATAACTTCAAATGACGCAAAATCTTGGCGCCAGCGGGGTTTGCTTATTTATATTTAGATATTTAATCGTACGATGGCTTAAAATTATGTAAATATAAGTAATAAGGAATCATTCTTTGAATATTATGAGGTGATAATTTCGGTCGGGGCGTGATCAAATCTATCATTAAACTCTTCGGGCTTTATTGGATTTGATCACGCCCCGACCGAAATTATCACCTCATAATGCTCAAAGAATATTCCTTATTCCTTAAATAATGTTGCTAATTTAGTAATATTTGGTTATAATTTTACACCTGCAAGAAACATCTTCTTTCCAAACTGAAAACCACATGGCTTACACAGGAACTCAATGTAACATTAATGTTACCGATTTACATGCAGTATTTAGCCTATAGACGTGATTAATAAATAGTCACTTCTTTAATGTTTATTATCCACTGTTACCAGTTGGAGTTAGCACCTTGCATTTATTATTCCAAATAATATCACTCCAGAGGGTCATTAATTGCAGACCTAATACTACAATATATGCCATGTGTTTGAAGACCATGTACTACATGTATTAATATGCATGTTTTTAGTTAGCATGCATTGATCTATCAAAAAGACAAATAGCTAGTGTTTGATCATTGTTCCAAGCATTCGATTACTAGCTAGTCTTTAATATCAGTTTATCGATCTAAAAATTCTCATTTGTACGCAGATCTGCATCTTTTTTCATGAATTTAAAATTTAATGTTAGTATTGAGATAGGATAATATGAAAACTCAAAGTTTCTGTGTAATTTAACCCTAAAAATTATTTGAATGAATTATTGAAACTGATTTATAAAGAAACATACTGTATTAGCAGATCAACATGTAACTGTTAAAATATGAATGCTTATTGCTTAAGAAAGAGTTACATTGAATTTGACTAACATACTTGGGTAGGATGCTTATAATATAATAGCATGGAAGTTCTTCTGCAGTAATTACTGAATTTTCATGAGGAGGAAAGACATGCATCACTCAGACCTTGTTAAATCATATTTATTAATCCTTTTGTTTGAAAAATCATAGATATTATATTTGATTTCATGTAATTATCAGCTGTTCATTGATTTTTTTTACAAGTAATTTAGATCTGAATTTCACCCTTCCCCTTTCAAATATCACAGATCCCCCCCCCCCATTTTAAACAAGTCCTCTGCTTTTTCCCCTTAGAATTTTTGGACAACCCTTCGAATTCCTCAAACAAAACAGAGAATTGTTTTTATTTAATTTTTAAAGAACCCTGAATATTCAACATGTTTAAATAATACAATAAAAAAAAAAAACATGGAATTAGAACAAATCAATAATTTATTTAATTCAATGTACATAGTTTATCATATTCTATGTACATATAATAGTAATTATTCAGATGTTTCCAATTAACTAATTTACCTTCCATTGATTTTTACCTTTTTGAAAGCCACATGGACCCTTTTAATTAAACAGAGAAATCAATGTGTTTGAAAAAATGCTATCTCACAGTCTCAATGTAAGCATTAATGAGCATGTAGACTGAGCTACACGAATATGTTTGTGAATTTGATAATATGATTATGTATTACTATTTCATGAGATTGTTTTATGAATTTAATGAAAAAATTTGGTCAAGATTTGATTTTATTGTTGAAATGGTTCAGAAGTTTGAAAATATACCTGAAAGTATGATTTTGTGAATCAATGAAAGCATGTTTAAAGATATTTCATGTTATTGTACATGTGTACAATAAAACCAAATTACATGAACATTTGTTGTACATTAACTGCATAACATATCAGGTATAATAACATGCTCTAATAATTTTTCAGATACCAAAATTTCTGCAAAGCAAGAACTTGCAGAAAGGACTGAAGCACCCAAAGATGTAGCTGTAGTTTCTGAAAAAGCTGGGAAAAGGGAGAGAAAAATGACCTCAAAGATGGAAGAGAGTACAAAGGTATGAAAATTAAAATAGACAACATTTTTACTGCTCTCATGATGATGATATATATACCTGTATTACAGCTTTATGATATTGATATGGGATCTTATTTATCAACAGTCTTACGTGAGAATATCATTAATTCTACTTACTGAAAAATGACAAATATAAAACCATTTTAACATCATCATGAAAAATTGTAATTGTAAATATCCGGAATAAATATGTTTTTGCTTTGAAGAATATACAATTTTCTGATTTTTTTTAATTATTAAAATATCATTTTTGACAGGATGTCACAATGTCCTTGGTAAAGCCTGCCAAGAAAGGCAATCTGCAGACAAAGGAAAAGGTAAAAAAAAATACTAGATTATTTATTAACCACATGGTGAAGGATCTTAAAGTATTTTACATTGTCTAAGTATTTTTAAGTAGAAATTTATCTGTTGACCACAATATAAAAAAAATGTTGATCATTGTTTTCCTTTCACATAGCAATTAGTATGTTTAAGGTGGAATAACACACCTGGAAAAAGTCACTCAAATTAACAGTAAATTATTTGATTATGAAAGATGATGATAAATAAACTGTACATATGTCAAATAAGCGAAAAATTTGCAGTTTTGGGATAAAAAATGAATATCTTAAAAATTGAATTAGGCAAGTAACAACAAAAGTCCCTGCGGGGTTCGTACTCGGGATGTACTAATCACAAGACCGACCCCTTATCCACTTGGCTATGGAGTATGGTACATGTTGCCGTCGTTAAAATTCTTTTAATAAAACAAAAAGGCATTTAGATCAGAGGTCAGCCATTTTGTGATGATATGTTATTCCACCTTAACTGCATGCACTAGATTTTCTAAAACCAAATGAGTATTTTATTAACTGTCAATCATTTTATGATTATCCTTAAAATCCTTTCTACATTTTTTTAGAGAAAAAGACCAAGTAAAAAAAAAAGAATTGCCATCAGCTACTTGTCTTGGAAGTGTTGAGACTTTACCAGTATGTAAATTTATTTTACCTATCATCTTCAACATTTTTTCCTTGTTTTTTGATACATTTTAAGATGACAAATTGAATTTTATGCCTGACCATGCTTATTTTTATGCATAAACCCTATTAGGCCACACCAATTTGATTTCTTGGTCGCCGGATCCGCGCGCACGTGCCCAAGGGCTTTCCAAAAAATAATATTAAAAAATAAATCCCGCACCTGGAAATTTGAGTTCCGGTTACCGCTCCATGTTTGTTTTTTTATTTTTTATTGCTCATGATTGCGCTTTTTTTACATTGATCATACCAAACATTTCCCGGTAGATTGTAAGCAAGGTTTACAAGTAAATAATGCCAGCATGTATGGATAGAATTAGCGAATACGGTCACCAATTTTTCACTGCTTTATACATGTATTGCAAAGGGAAAAAATGACATTTTAAAATAAAATGTAATCGCTCGCCTCTTTTTTTTTATGTCGCCCCCAAATTTTCAAATTTCCGTTTTTTTTATTTTAAAATTAGTAAATCGCCCGCTCGCCCCAATATTTTTTTGCTTAGAATCCGAAGACCAAGAAACCAAATTGGTGCGGCCTTACAAACACATTTTAGGATAAACCAAAGAAGGACAAAGAAGGAGTAAGGACGCTTCAATTAAAAAGGCAACAGAAAAAAATGTAAGTTAAAATATGTACTTTTAAAGTTTTTTCATGGTCAATCTGTGACATTTAATGTCATTTTATTATCTTTTTCTGTGTTTTATACTATTTTTTCTGTGTTTTATACTATTTTGTAATCAAGTTTTAACCAAAGCCTTATCTGAAATTATAGAAGAAAGATCTATCACATGTTGCTGACATATTAATGTCCTCGCTGATGGAAGAAGATTCCAACAATTCTTCTCCCAAGGAAAGTGGACTACAATCCACTGGAGACCAAAAACTAGCAAGCCAGCTTTCTCTAACGTCATCAAGATCATCGTCTCCAACACATTTATTTTCTGCACAGCCAGAAACAGCGACATCCTTATCATGGACACCACATTCATCCTCATCATGGACACCACAGTCACCGTCGTTGGTCCCACAATCCTCATCATGGACACCACATTCATCCTCAACATGGACACCACAATCCCAACCATCATCCTCATGGACACAACATTCTGCATCAGCATGGACACAACAACAATCTCAGTCACATTCTTCACTCTGGACATTACAGCCTCAACAACATCCATCCTCATCTTGGACATCACCTCAGTCATCAGGTACATCGCTTCATTCGCAGGAGGGTGGTTATCAGTCCTCAAGTTCTTTATTAGGAGAGGCTGTTGCAGTGTCAATGGATATATTGACAGACTGCAGACAAACCAGTCGTATCCATCCTCTTGTAGAAGCTGTGACCAATTGAAAGTCAACATTAAGACTCGGCAGCGTCAGTTATATGAATTGCAGCAGATATATTCTGTCTACAACACCAGATTATATCAGGTAAATTGGTGACACTCTTGTGGTCATTCATGGATTGTTAAACAAATATGAATGTTTTCTGATTTATGACTTTTTACTGTAGATCTGTAAGTGAATTATCTTTTAGATAATTTTCTTTGATAACCATATTAGAAGTAAAATAGTTTAATCATTCACAGGTTGAACAGCTGGTGACTCAAATGCAGTCGGGTATTCAAGGAACTGTGGCAGGCATCAAGTGGACAACAGGTATTTAAATCATGAAATGTTTATTATGTAACTACAACTTTTCCCACCTTCAGAAGTGATTTGACAATGTTTTATATGTTTACATCATTTTATTAATTGTATTATATTGACTATACGGGCAGTACATCATATATACTATATGTATTTAGTAACATGTTACTCAATTTGTATCAATCTTTAAATAGGTTCAACAACCAACAGCTAGCTGTAGTAGTTTCAGACATTCTGTATAATGGATTTACAAAGGTAAGTGTAAAATTATAAGAAATGAATAGTCTTTTGTCAATGATAAGTAACTGATATGTGAAGTTCAGAGTGAATTACTATTTTAGTTATGTACATTAAGTGTTTTTCCTTCCATGATTTACATAAAGTAATTAAAGGGACCTGGACACGATTTCAGATGAAAATTTTATTTTTGATTTTTATGTATTAAATAGTTTACTTGTGTATTTTGAATGATTTGCCAAAATTTGAATGTTAGAAGTCGTTTTACTAGCGAGATACAGAGGAAAGAAGTCGTTGTTATGTAAACAAAGCTCGAGTCTTATATTTGTTTACAAATAATGTAAAGTAAAGAAATTACCATTTCTTTGACAAAATAACTTGTGGAAACAAGATAAACTTATTAAATGTGTTCATAAATAAGTTTATCAACAACAAAATACAACATTTGATTGAAACTTTTACCAATTCAAGACATATGTAAACAATAACTCGAGCTTTGTTTACAAAACAAAGAATTTTAACCTGTGTAACTCGCTTGTAACTCAATATTTGACTTTCAAATTTTGACAGAGCATTAAAAAAATCCATATTGACCATTCTAGACATTAAAAATGAAAAAATAAATTTTGAAAAAAATTAGCTCAAATCGTGTCCAAGTCCCTTTAAACTTTGACTTCGAATTTTTAAATCATCTACTAATCTCATTTATTGGTGTTGGTTTGCTTTTTTTCTAAATATAATTAAGTTGTCTCTACATATAGATAAAAATAGGTTTTAACAGTTTGCACCTTTTTAAAATTAAAATTAGGCACAGCTGGAACATGACCCTATGGCAGAGGATGGAAGTCTGATGCTAAGAGGCTGCTAAGGAGAATGTTTTCCTTAGCAGAACTGAAAGGCCATTCTATTACTGGCCATCATGGCAGCAAAAAAACTGGAGCAGCTCGGCCCCCGTTAGAAGACCGAGACAAACTTCGAGTCCTTTATGGTAACTAGCCATAGATAATTATTGAAAGACTATTTTAAGCAGCATTAACTGAGTTTCTAACTTTCTAATGAATAATCAGATAATGATAATGTGCTCAAATTCAAATGACATTTATGTTGAATCAGTACATGTAGCTGAGGTTTACATTTTTTCAGTATGCCCTAACACTGAATATATAACTGAAACTTCAATCTCAATCTTTTAGACAACACTGCTAAATTTTCTGATTTATTCAGAGTTGTACAAATTAAACACTGATGTCCTCCTGAGCATTATTAGATTTCTATATCAATTTTGTCTGTAATGAAATAATTTTCTCTTTTATTTCATTTTTTTTAATTGCAGACATCATAATGGAAAAGTATCCTGGCAGACATTAATTTAGGGTTTGCTGATGTGGTCAAACCATTTGCAGCTGGGATGTCATGAACTCTTTAAAGGTCCATTGGCAGCACCTGATTCAAAATACCCCATTAATGGATATCATAAGATCATTTTGATCTGAGAAAATGGAAAGGTTCAGACACTAAGAATTTTAACGTGATTTTTTATTTATTTTATTCACAAACTTAGGATATGAACTTGCATGTCATTATTTTTTGTATATATTATATATCAGATAATATTATCTGTCATGTATTTAATAATAAATTTCCATATTTAGATTACTGTGAGATCATGTTAGTGTTTTATTTTCATTTGGAAGTGATTCGGAAGCCACTTGGAGGTGAATTTGGAAACCATTCGCAGGTGACTTGGAAGTATTTCGGAAGTGACTTGGAAATTACACGGAGGTTAAGAGAATGTATTTAGCTGTTTGGTATTTGGAATTTATTCGGAAGGATTCGGAATAGTTTTCCAATACTCCGAATTGTTATTCGGAAATTCCAAATTATGATTTCCAAATAATTTTTCGGAAATTCCAAGTCTGACTTGGAACTTCTACACACGGGCTGAGTGAACGGGCCCGTGCACAATATAGAATCAAATTGTTGTCACGAGATAAAATCAGATAGCACCGATTACTGCCAATATGCCTTTGTTCCTCCACGGACCCGTACACAATATAGAATCAAAACGCTGCATGCCACGAGATAAAATTAGATGCAACCGATTACTGACAATGTTAACGAGTGCAGACTTCAATCACCGCTACGGGTATCTTTGGGCGATTTCTAGGTGATATGAAATTGTATAACTTTTACTTTTAAGAGATTAGATAGAAATACATTTTCCGATATATTTACGTCAACATGTATTTAACATAACATAGTTGCTGCATCTATTAAACTTTTGTTTCTTCATTTGATTATTCTTTTAGATAGTCGCTTTACACTATTGGAGTTTGATTTTTATGAAACAAAAAAAAATTAAAAATAATTTTCTTTTTAATAAAGACGCTATATTGTTTTGTTCCAGTTAATTTTTCTGGGTGAGTTATTCATGAAAACGAGAAGAATAAGTTTCCATTCGCTCTTGACATTGTCGCTTAAAGACACCCTACGTTACGTAAGCAGGGATGACCGCACACCTGCGCAACTCACAGCAACCAACGTTAACGCAAGCAGGGGTGACTGCACACATTCTAGACTAGACTAGAACTCCTGCAGGGATTATCACACACTTGTGCTCCCCCGCAACGACCATCAATGCAAGTAGGGATGATTGCACACTAGTGTTGATGCTATAGGGAGCAGGGATGGGATGACCGCACACTCAGTATCGGAGATTAAACCATGAAGATATGTTTCTTATGACTTTGCAGACGCAATATAAAGTAAATTTGGGACCGTGCGGGCCAGAACCCTATTTTTACATGATCTAGTTTGTAAGAGTTATCTCTCTTTCACCACCATACCAAATTCCTGGCATCTTCATATATGGTTACGGAATTGATCTCGCAAGGATAGATTCGCGGGAAAACTGTGGGTGCGTTGTTTCGTTCGCGTGGGTAATCACTTTTTCACTGGACGCCGTTCAGTTTACAGTCTTTAGACATTTTAAAAGCGTTTTAACCACATCCACCCCTCACCTTACTTCAAAATGTATTTTGTATGTGTTTTGCTTTATTTTAGTTGTTAGGCGGTTTCAGACCACAAGGATTGTTTTTTACAAATTATGTAATCAACTACGTCATTAATTTTATGAGTTTTGAATTATCATTATTTTGGCTGTGAAATAATTTTGGGCAGAACGGATCAAATATTCATAATTTGATATTAATATTATAAAAGGGGATTATTACCTAATTATATATTGTCATCTGGTTTTATTTGGGATAAAAATAAAGTCACAATAGTGGCAGAGTGCAACATACATCTTTTGTTTCTAGTACTTTATGTAGATGGGGGACTCAGGTGGTTAATATAATTGATGATAGTGATTTTATAATCGTTAATTTAATTTGGAAGATTATCAGTTATGGGTAAATATATTTTCAGTTCAATAGCATTTAGTTTCATGTCCGTTAATTTGTCAAGTTGGCCTTAACATTAAAGGGCAAAAACTTTGAAATAAATGCTGAGGCAGTGTTCTTCACTTTCTTAATGAGGTTTTTGCTATTTGCCCATGACTTTGAAGACGTATCGATGTGGTTTTCTAGGTATTGTAGATATATTTTTATCTAGAGATAGACGTAGCCTTGTACAACATTTGATTATAAATTTAATTTTTTCGTATTCTTATAGCATTCAATGAAAGAATATATGTACATTGGCTCTTGGAGGTGTAAGTCCTCATTTGGAAAAGACGTTCAAAACAAGCAATGAATTTGTATCCAAGTTTGAATGTAGTTATAAGAAAAATTGTGAAATTATTTAAACAATAAAATGCTTTCTTTGGTGATTCATGTGGGATATGCAGATGGAAACATTGCAGAAAAAAAATATATAACCCCCTTATGCGGGTTATGTAAATTTAATAATTTAATAATAAATAATAATAATAAATAATAATCATCATAAACAATAAATAAATTGATTGTAAAAAGTAAGTAAAATTCACTAAATTACTGTTTATGTACATCAGTACGTTAGCTAAAAGAAACAGCCAAATCGTCTCCTATGGAAGTTTGAGTCTGACATCATCATGATTTTTTTCATGCAGTCCGGGATTTTTATTAGGTCGCTGTAGGTTTCGACCAATCGATCAACGCGGCGTGTAGATTTCAGTCTGTTTCTATAGAGCTTTGAATAAACTATTAGTTTCCGTAAAAAATAGGGGGGATCATACTCGGTAGATGTAAATATTGTAAAACAAAGACTCAAATCTAACTGTCTGTAGGATGTGATATATGATAAAACATGAAATGGTTTATTTCTATCATGCATTTTGTGTCATATCTTGTCTTAACTTTTCCAATTCTAGTCAAGTTTTAAATTAGCGATATTGTATCAGGAAGATTGTCTTAAAGTTTAGATATCACCGGCCATTTTCAGTCATTATCTGTAAAAGATTTCTATTGAAAAGGAACTTGTTCTTTATTTGAGCAAATCTAAAACAAGATGATCATCGTAAACCAATGATATGTCCAAGTGTAATTGAATACGACAGTGTATTTTCAAAGAACGTCAAAATGTACAAAAAAAAAAAAAAAAAAAAAAAAAAAAAAACAAACGAAAAAAACAAAAGAAACAACAACACGTAACACTCCCTATAACTACAAAACCAACAATGACGACGACAATCAGCGCAAAACTACGTATACCTTCTAACAAAATTGCAAAAACGTTTATTAGAACTTTAAAATTTGTTTTGATAAACTAAAGCATGATTATTTATTTAATCATCATATCTGGACGCATTCTTTAAAAGGTAAACATAATATGTATTGTCAAGTTAAAGATATCAATCTCTTCTGAATACCACCCGGGCAGTATGAGTGTTTAAACTTTGAATACACCCAGTAAAACACAATGGATCAAACAAAGTGTCGTACTGACGTCATTTGATGTTTTTTCAAACTAATCAGATGTCTCAATTTACATTGATTGAATGTTCAATTATCAAATTACATTACTATTTGATGGAGGTCAATGACTGTTTTTACACAGTTGTATCAATAATCTAACATCCTGCTTAATGGATCAAACGTACAACTAACCGAGAATCCTGTCATGCAAGGTTAATATTCTTTACTTTAGAAAGGTATGGGTGTGTAATTTCTAAAACTAGAATTTCCCCCGCCATATCACTATTGTGAAGTAACACTAGCGCTGCAAATCAAACAGGAATAAATACTACTTTTCTTCGAAGAAAACCATTAAAAGATGTCCACAAATATTGAATAATAAAGTATTGAAATAAATATGATAAATATTCATTACTTTATCATACTTTGTTGAGAAATATGTTTGCAACGCCATCCTCATTAGGACGTCACGGGATTTTAACCCCTTTTCCCGCAATCTTTGACGCATTTATACACTGTGCTGATAACCTGCATATATTATATAAATAAATACATTTAATAAATTTCATTTTTAATTCCTCTTCATAAAAAAACTAAGCCTACTGTATTGTACTGCTCGTTTTGTAAAAAATATCTTTATTACAAATATATATACTTGTGATCCTTGCCTGTTTTGTGGTCATTTGTATATGGAACCTCATATTCTAGTTAACTGGTCTTGAGTGAAATAAAGAATTTCACTAGATCGATTAGCACGTGTCAAGACTCAGTGTAAAGTTCATTAAACCTAATTCATTCATCTTTTGATTATTTGTAAACCAGTTCATAGCATTATAAGCAAGTGTTGGATTCTGAGATACGTTTTCAGAAATTTGGTCAAATTCAAACCGTACATTATCATAGTAAAGAGAGTAAAATAGGCTGTAACCTATTAATTTGTATGAACACAGACACTAAAAACAGTTTTAACATCAATATCATTTAATATTTGTTAGTTTGATAAGATATCGCTTCTGATTGGCTGCTACGCGCATTGATAAAGTTTTCCGGTCATTTTCCTTTGATACGTTGATCAATAGAAAAATTATTAAATTCATTTCTTAAGTCTATTTAAAAAAAAAGACATTGCATATTGAAGTATCTACTTAAAACATATGTTTAACATATGTTTGAAACAAACATATGTTAAACATATGTTAAAAATATGTTGAACAGATGTTGCTACAAACATATGTTTAACATATGTTTTGAGTCTGCCATATGATTAACATATTTTTCAAACGTATGTTCAACATATTTTTCAAACATATGTTTAACATACTGTGAAAAATTCATATGTTCAACATATGTTGAGCACGCAATACAGTTAAGGCGGCCAATAAAAATATCGGCGAATTTTTGTAATGAAAACACGTATACTTTAGTTCATCGGACATGTCCTTTTTAAAATCAATAACAGTCGCTCAAATGCAATATATTTCTGAAATATATATATAATAGTACAATATTTTATGTTCATAGTGGTCACGTGATATGGCAGTCACATGGCACAAGCAGATGTATTTGTGGTTTTGAGGTCATTTAAAAATGTGAATATTGCAAGGGCATAATCATATCAAAATTCACAACTGAATAATAAAATAACTTGATGTTATATAGTAGATGTAAAAAAATGTTGTGAACTTTGTAAGATAATAAAAAAACATAATTTATAATGCATATGTTGAATAATTTTGAAGGTCACAGTGTTAATTTCATTAAAAAACAATTAATTTGTGAGATTTCACAAGAACCTTAGAAGTTTTTAAATTACATAGCATATTTCAAATTTACATGAAAAATTTGTCATGATCAGATAAGTGTATGCCCTTGCAATAAAGTGATTTATTTAGGCACCCAGCTTTAAAATATACGATATTTTATACAAAACCGAGGTTGCCTCTTAATACGATGCATACTTATAACAAATTGAAAATAAGACTATATAGGTAGCATTCTACTAAAAATAATGTTAAACAAAATATTCATTTATAATTTTCCGTTAATCTATGGAATTTATTTTTCATCGCTAAAAAACCGCATGATAGCCTTCAATGACTTAACTTAGTGCGTCATTTTGAAGCATATGACGTCATATTTTGTAGTACAGCGAGAACTACCTCTCGCTTATTTTTCAGTGTGTACGATATAACAGACATCGAAATTGTAAGTTATAGCATTCGTTGTTCTTAATTAAAAGAATAGTATAAATTAATTTTGCTAATAAATGAATTAATTAGTACTTTCGAGGTTTGTAATATTCTGTGATGTCATAATGCACATTTCCCGTACTTTTTGTCTGAACGGAATTTATTGACAGCCTTAACTGTGCTGCGCATATGTTCAACATATGTTACTCAAAACATATGTTGAACATATGTTGCAATTTTACCTGTGTACCCTGATAACCTTATAAATTATTTTAATCATTTAACTAAATATATCTGTGCCATACTTTTAACGTACATAAATGCTTTCAACATTTAAAAAAATACGGCATTTCAGTGATATGAGGCCGCTCACTTGAACAACAGTATCTTTTTCGAAATTTATAGATATAAAATTTATCTAAAATATTGTAAAACTCGCCAAAAGTTTCATGTTTCAAGATTTGACAATACATAGAAACAACATATCAGAAGATGCATGCTTAAACTTAACAGTCTAATTATACTTGGCCTCACCGTATTAAAAATATCAATATTGTAAAAAAAAATAGATGATTATAAAGTGAAAAAAGATCACTGTGACCTTTCGCAGCACTGTTAATGTATACTATGTAATTGCACAGACTAGATAGTATGTGTAATAATAAGGACGACGGACCTTATTTGCCGTCTGCAGATATATCGCGCACCTAAAAGGAGTGATTGTTACGAATATCGAAATCTCAACATCACAGACTACGAAATTTTCAGGTGCATGATTTTCTTATGTAAGGTCATCAATGGAAATGTATAAAGGATCAAAAAGCCTTCAAAATACTGGTTTCAGAGTGCTCAATCACTCCTGACTGTAACATTAAATGAACTCGGTTTCCAATTTAGGCAGACATTTAAGGTTGAAATTAAAACTACAAAATACACATATCGCTTTAAACAGAGGAGCATTTTTATTTCAGGTTTAGGTTATAATGATGTTGCCGGTGTGATAAACAAATCTTCTTTGCATCAAAGTAAATTCAATACTTGGATTTTAAACTCTTCAGCTAACAGACCAACGTTCAAATGAGGTTTGATTGATAGTTTGCTTGTAACATGATAAACACTACACTTTGTCAAGGTTACTGTCATCTAAGTACACATGGATAGCCAGTCAAAATGTATACAGCTTGTAATCACTCTAAATTTAAGTATCTGGGTCCACCACAATAACACAACATTGCGACAACGAAATAATCCAGATTTTTTCCAAAATTTGTGAAATTTGTAAAATGGAATTTTATTTATAAAGTTGATTAATTGCATCGACTCCATAATTTTGTTATCATTATTATTTTGTTATTCGTACAGATTCCTTACAATCTTTATAAAATTTGACTGGTAAAACTGCTCTTTTAAGATACGCTTTTATAGCAGATCGTAGAAAGTGGTTTTACAAGTCAAATTAAAATTAGATTGATTCTTATTTAAGATCGGGATTTTCCTGAATCTTTTGTAATATATTTTATGAAGTATTACTATCAAAATAGAAGTACCCGTGAGGGGGATTTTGCGGTAACGTTATAAACGGAAACGATTTAGAAAAAAAACGATTTAGAAAAAAAAACTATACATGGGATTTCTATTCTAACATACATTTTCGCACAAAAAGATCGGAAGGAGATGGGAGGGGTCCTGATTTCCTATACTGTTGCATAATGACTCATCAATTAAATTAGATTTTTAATCAATCTCAGTTTTATCACCGAAATACATATAGCTATGTAATAGTTTCCGAAAACTGGTTAACATCAGTATCTTGAACTTGGTTGTAATATATTTTATTAATATCAAAATAAAAGTACCCGTAAATAGTATTTTGCGGTATTGTTATAAACGCAAACTAAATAAAAAAAAAAACTATACATGTGATTTCTATTTTAACAGAATATAAATACATGAAAGTATGTACAAAAAGATCAGTGTGAGGGGGGGGGGGGGGGGGCTGATCTCCTTAACGATTTTGTAGTCTGGTGCATCATGATTCATCAATAAATTTATATTTTTAATTAATCTCAATTTGATAACCGAAATACATATAGCTATGTGATAGTTTCCGAAAACAGGTTAACATCAGTATCTCGAACTTTTGGGGACTTCAACAAATCTTAGAGATATCCTAGTGACTTTGTAACTACCATGAAATTCCGCAGATTTTTATATTTTGTGTTTTCATTTGTATTCCTACGTCATAGTTCGATTACTAAAGCGACATTTATTTATAGCGGTAGCGTTTGGAATCAAAGGCAGACTATCCAATCTAAAGATAAAACCAGTTCTGGCATACAAAAGACTTATTTGTTTGTTAAAAACTTGATGGATACATTTTTTCAGAAATATTTCGATTACTGATACATAATGCATCGTTGAGTTTGATTGCGTTAATTCTACTTTTAAATAAAACGCACGATGATTCATGTGCTTTTTTTTCTATAGCTCGGAATTCTTTTAGGAAAAGCCCAAGAATTCATGCTAGAAAAAAAAATGTGCGTAATTATTCAAATACAGCTTAGAAATTACATTCCATACGAAGTTACATATTGTTGATTTTAAAATAGATAATAATCAAATAAATTACCTCTTGTTCATTGGGGGACAGGGTCAAAAAACCGGAACGAAATTAACTGTTAGTGGGTCTTCAAAACATCAATAATGTGCCAATTAGTTAATTATAAAGCAGTCAGAACTATTCAAACGTACCAAGATGTGTCATTTTTTCACCCTTTTTTGAAAAAAATAAATAAAATCACGGTAGATTTTTTCTATTAATCAACGTATGAAAATGGGGCCGGGGACAAATGTTTAGGGATATTATCCTTTACGTTTTTAAAATTCTTTTTGAATTTTTTTTTTTTGGGGGGGGGGCTTTACACAATCAAACAAGGTCGAGGAAACACTACACCTTAGTTGTTTTACTTGCACCTGGCTAAGGCATTTAAAACAAAGTTCCAAATTTACTGATAATGTAGTTTATTCATCAATGTAAGAACTGTAAGCAAATATAAAATCTATCAGGGAATTCAAAACAATAATTTTGTATACGCATGTATTACATGTATTACAAATGACTATAATGTATATGTAAACTATAATGCACAATGACTAGTATTAAGAAATATGGTTTACCATCACACCTTGATCTTTGGTAATTTGTTACATATAGCATAGGTGCATACTGTTGTAATACTGTAAACAAAGATAACGCTCTAATTTTTCTTAAAGGACAAAGGGAAATCACTCTACGTTTTGTAAAACAGTTTTATGTGTTTCATATGCAATCAATTAAATTATATAAGTGATGATTTGGTAGTAAAGCTTATTTAGCTCATCATAAAACATGAAATAATCATAAATTGCTAGCAAACTGATTGTTACAACAAAATTTCAGTCTTTTGATGATAGCGTCATTTATAAAAACTAACACTATGACTTGTACAAAAACGATATAACTGCAGAATATTATGTATAGAACAAGATCAGTGACTTACGTTACAGCATGTATAAATGCATATTATTGTTAACCACCTGTTTTTCTTGACCATGACGCCACACGTTCATTTCCCTGGTCCGCATAGAATGCGTTCCTGTAAAATAATAAGATATTCATTTTATGTAAAAATAAAACAAGTTAACTTAAAAAACCCACCATATTTTTATTGTATGTTTTGTGCCCTTTGACACCCGATTAATCAAATGAAAAAACTTTAAAAGCTTAAAAACTTAAAAGTTTAATCAAAATTATATTGAATGTATATCAATATACCAAAAGCGGAGCAATGATTTAAAAAACAATAGTTAAAATATAATTGCATAGTTGAGTAAGAAATTAAAACGATACAATACTTCGCCAACGTTCGGGGATAGAAAACACAAAGCTCGTTGGATAAAACCCATACACCATCGCAAATCATGAGATTCCTTTTATCACATGTTTTACCACGTCTTTTGTTAAACATTAAACTTTTCTGTAAATATGTAAATATATTATGGTTGTTAGCCGAGCAACACATTTCCATGTTACTGAATATACTGAATAGCACACAGATCTATTTCAAAAAGATCTACATCAGCATATTGAGAAACATAACACAATATTCTTTGAAACAGATGTATTACACATAATGATTGAATTAATTAATTTACATATAGAGAAGATGGTATTGTTCTTCTATGAAATGTGGCGATAACACACAGTGTTCTAAATCAAAAGGAAAAATACAAAAAGGAGTAAAGCAAACAAGGACCTGTACAAAAATTAGAGGTAGGGTCAGGTGTCATGGACGAGTAAGCATCCTCTGCTTACCGGTCACACCCGTCCTGTGCTCTCTGTCGTAATCAGGGACACGGGGAAATCCGTAAACAATTAGGTAATTGATAATAGCCTAACAATAAGTATGAAAAACGTCAGTCAGCATTCGACCTAGCGGAATATTGTATTTGCTGACAAGGTCGTTGTGTCCACCATAGAACTTTCGAAAAGATGACTTCAATCGAGATTGTTGGTAATCTTAGCAACTTGTTTGTCAGTAGATTGCCTTGTTTTAGAAATTGTTCATAAGAAGAACATGCTCTTGCGTATCGAATCAACAAATAGACAAAACTCCATATGCAGGTGATGAGGTATATTGCTACATATGTAAGGAAAGTTGACGATAGAAAAGTTGAAGTCATCACGTTTATCATAAAGTTTTGTTGCTAGGTTACCATTTACCTCTTTTTCTAGTAAAATATCTAAATATAAAACAGACGACTCAGACCCTGTTTATTTCAAGTTCACTGGGATATATACCATAAAAATGGAACTAACAATTGTGAATTGATAATACGTCGTCGATACAAGGGCGAAAATAACACGGGGCAAAATAACCTTGTATACAGTATGCTATCCATCTTGTATTGTCAGTTATGTTCTAGGAATTATTTTGCCTTTTTACCGACATCACAGCCCGTGTACTTATGTATGAAGCCCCATTGCAACATATTGTTTACAAACTACGTATGCTCTTTGACCTTTTAATGCACTGACAAATATTCTTTCATTTTAATTTAATGTTAAAGAAAAAAATTATTGTGATTATTTCTATGTTTCTGCAAATAATTAGAATTACTGTAAACGTACTACATTTGGATGTGTATTCTATTTAGCGCTTTTGGCGGAATGCGGCTTCCGCTAAATCAAGTACATCGCTAAATGTCATTCATATATGTATAAGAATAGTCACATTCAGGTATACGCTAATTCAAATCTACGCCAACTTCTTCAAAAACTAATTTCCGCCAAATATCGTACACGCCAAATAAAATACGTTTACAGTATGTTGCCTTAACACCCATACCGCAGTCGAGTACTTCTCTGCATTCTGTTATTAAACAGCGAGTCATCAGATTATTTTAGATGGGTTATAGGTGGCACTTATTCGGAAGTGACATCCCCGAAAAGCAATGAAAATAAACGCTTTGCGTACTGCGAACGCTTAGCGCCTAAAAAATGGCATTTCCTTCACTTTTTCAAGCATATTATTTAAAAGTTTCAAAGGACAAGAGTAAGGTTTGGCGCAAATTTGATGTAGACCTAACTGTTTATTTGCAAAAAGGTAGAAGTAATCAAAAGAAACATAATGGTTTTACAGAAGACCAATGTCCATAGCTACGCTTACGTCTCTGTGTATTGTTAAAACTTCTTATAACATTTATATTGTTACACTGCTGACTTGAAAGATTCCTTAGAGATAATATTCATATTCAATGATAGATTAGCTTAGTATTGCAGAAATACGTGAATTTCACACACATCACAAACTATTATTCAATATTTTAATACAGATAATGTTATATAATACTTTAGGTATTATTGATTCTTAAAAAAACCTCTGCAATTATGAAAGTATAGTGACTTAAGCCCCGTGTTGTGAAATTGTTTCAAAAAATAAGGTGTGGCTACCAGTTTGTTTTAATTTTTTTTCGTTGTAGGAGGAGATTATTGTTTATAAGGTTTGATTACCCCATATCAAAAAAAATGTTGGGAGCTCATACTTCACAACTCTAACCGTTCGGATCATGGGTGATTCATATAACACTACAACACACTAGTTGAATAGGTACATGTAGAAGCCAAGATTGACTTCCATTCAGTGGATACTATGAATGTTTTTAAGAAGGAATAAATAAAACATATAAATAATATCTTACATTTTTATTCTTTTTTTATTTTGAAACGATATTTTGTGAATGGCTAAATTTGCTGTAGATAACAATTTTTTTTTTCACCGCATTTCCGTCACATAGAATTAAACTTAACAGTTCTAAGATTTTGAGATTTTTTACTATCAACAAGAAACAGACATAAATAACGGTAGAACATTTTATTTTCTGAAAGTGTACAATATCACTGTAAATATGCAACGATAAATATATATTTAACTTATAGTTCCTACT
Organism: Magallana ariakensis; assembly: GCA_020458035.1. Taxonomy (NCBI): domain Eukaryota; kingdom Metazoa; phylum Mollusca; class Bivalvia; order Ostreida; family Ostreidae; genus Magallana; species Magallana ariakensis. The sequence goes on from CM035811.1 coordinate 64,319,452, forward strand.
AGTTACACCTCAATAACTTTGATCTTTTAACGACGATTTTAAGATTCATGCGTGTCTATAGGATATTGCTTGACCGATTATTACAACAATTGGAGGTCTTAAAATACAGTCACGAATTTCAAATAATGGATTCTTCAGATTCATGCGCTAATGCCAAGACGTTGCGAATCAATTATTAAGGTCTTCCGTTTCCAACGATAGACCTCATTGATTTCGTACTGTTTCTTATTATTTTCTTCCGCAAATTTTGTGCACGTGATTTCTCGAACACTATTGGACCGATTTTGTTAATTTGTTAACAGATGATTCCAAATGGTCATAATTCTAAACTTTTTTTGAAATTTTTAAATCGTCACTTCCGGTTCCGATTTACGGCCGATTTTGTAATTTTTACGACTATTGTTGTGCAGATCTCGGACACTATCAAAGATATGACTATAACATTTTCAGGATAGGTAGATTACAGTTTGAATTGTGCACTAGTTATTTGTTTTACGCCATTGGCACCATTTCTTGGAGCTCACCAAGGCACGGAAATTGGGTACGAATTTTGATTTAAAATTTTCACGCGTTTTGATCAGTCTCTTTTTATCCAATGATAAAAAAATGACAATAACAAACCGTCAACCATCTCAAAAATCCATAAAACGTAATACACATTCAAAGCAGAAAAACACGGATCTCGAAAAAGATAGAGGTAGGATCAGGTGTCATGGAGGAGTGAGCATCCTCTGCTGACCGGTCACACCCGCCGTGTGCTCTTTGTCGTAACTGGGGAAAAAAAACACCCGAAAAGTCCGTAGACAATTAGGTGATTAATTATGGTCTAACAATTAGTATGAAAAACGTCAGTCAGCATGCGACCAAGTGGAAGATTGTATTTGCTAACAACGTCGTTGAATCGACCATAGAACTTACGAAAAGAGGACTTCAAACGAGACTGTATATAGTCCTGTTTTATCAACTTCTTTGTCAGTAGCTTGCCTCGCCTTAGAAACTGTTTATACGAAGAGCATGCCAATGCGTATCGAATTAACTGAGAGACAAAAACACCATATGCAGGTGATGAAGGTATATTGCTACATAAGTAAGGAAAGTTGACTATAGAAAAATTAAAGTCATCGCGTTTATCATAAAGTTTTGTTGTTAAGTTACCATCAATGTCCATTTCCAGTAAAATATCCAAATATGAAACAGATGACGCTGACTCTGTGGTATATTTTATTTCAAGTTCACTGGGATATCGAGTCGACGTAAATATGGAAATAACAATTGTTAATTGATAATACGTCGTCGATATACCTAAATGTTGAGTTGAAGGCCACAGCGGTGATTTATTTTTTTCACGGGAATTCCATGGGAATTCCAACAGACTGTTGGAAGACTTGATTTCCAAAAACTACATAGATGTTGTCTATCAGAAACTCAAACATCTTTTTAATGTCAACTTCAGAGTACTTGTGTGTGCAAATAGAATGGTTTTTAACAAAATAATTTTTTAGATTTCCAATGACAAGGTAAGCATTTTTACGAATTCCATTTTTATTGAAGAAACAACTGTCGATGATATCAAAATGCCTATATTTTAATTTGTCGTGGGGAATGGTTGTATAAAGCGTTCAAAAATCGTACGTTTTGATGCTATTGATTTTGGTAATATTTTGTGATGTCATAGTTTCTAATAATTCTTTAGAGTTTTTTAGTATCCACATTTGATGATGATATCTTGTTAAGACATATATAACAAAACTGGTAGAGTATTAAAAGTTCTTTCCACCGAAATCAAAAAAGGGGCTGGCCCCTTTAATTAGAGGGCCAAGATACTCGTTTAACCTTTTAGAAATAACTTTAAAACGATGAATATTTTGTATTGCATTATAGAAGCGAAATCTGAACATTAAATAATCCAAAAAACTATCTAATGAACACAAAGAAAGATAAAAAATTCAATGTAAAAAATAGATATAAATCTGAGAGGTCAAATGAAAACCATATATCATTCTGTTTTTAATAATGCAGAAGTGAGAAAATAACTAGGTAGATTGCATGATCAGTATGTACTGGTCCCTGCTGATAAGGCAAGTAACAACATTGTCTTTGTTTGTAAGGCACATTATATTAATTGCATTTTCAAAGAACTAAGTTTCGATTCTACACATGGTAATCCTACTTACACCCACAGCAGCCTTTCCAAGCAGGAAATACTTCAAAATCATAAATCGGTTATGAATACCTTTAATATCCCCAATAAACAAAATTAATTTGATTTACCTTATTTGTACTGGATTCCAAAGCTTCACAAAAGTCCTTACAAACAGAGATATATAGCAGTGTCCAGTAAATGTTCTACCAAACCTCTCTCTTTACTCCTTACTAAAATTCTTACATAAGTTAAGGAGAAGCTTCAAGAGTAATGTACAACAATATACTCCAGAAGTGGTGTGAATCAGATGTGGATACTAAAAAAACTCTAAAGAATTATTAGAAACTTTGAGATCACAAAATTTAACCAAAATCAATAGCATTAACACGTACGATTTTTCAACGCTTTATACAACCATTCCCCACGACAAATTAAAATCTAGACTTTTTGATATCATCGACAGTTGTTTCTTCAATAAAAATGGAATTCGTAAAAATGCTTACCTTGTCATTGGAAATCTAAAAAACTATTTTGTTAAAAACCATTCTGATTGCACACACAAGTACTCTGAAGTTGACAATAAAAAGATGCTTGAGTTTCTGATAGACAACATCTACGTAGTTTTTGGAAATCAAGTCTTCCAACAATCTGTTGGAATTCCCATGGGTACCAATTGTGCCCCATTGTTAGCAGACCTATTTTTGTATTCTTATGAAGCAGAATTTATTCAAAAACTTGTACGTGAAAAAAATAAATCACTCGCTGTGGCCTTCAACTCAACATTAAGGTATATCGACGACGTATTATCAATTAACAATTGTTATTTCCATACTTACGTGGACTCGATATATCCCAGTGAACTTGAAATAAACGATACCGCAGAGTCAGCGTCATCTGTTTCATATTTGGATATTTTACTGGAAATGGACATTGATGATAACCTAACAACAAAACTTTATGATAAACGCGATGACCTCAATTTTTCTATAGTGAACTTTTCTTACTTATGTAGCAATATACCTTCATCACCTGCATATGGTGCTTTTGTCTCTCAGTTAATTCCATACGCAAGGGCATGCTCTTCGTATAAACAGTTTCTAAGACGAGGCAAGCTACTGACAAACAAGTTGATAAAACAAGACTATCAACTGTCTCGTTTGAAGTCATATTTTCGTGAGTTCTATGGTGGATTCAATCTTCCACTGAGTCGCATGCTGACTGACGTTTTTCATACTAATTGTTAGACCATAATTAATTACCTAATTGTCTATGGACTTTTGCGGTTTTTATTTTACCGATTACGACAAAGAGCACACGGCGGGTGTGACCGGTCAGCAGAGGATGCTCATTCCTCCATGACACCTGATCCTACCTCTATCTTGGAGGTCCGTGTTGCTCTGCTTTGAATCTGTATTTTGTTTTATGGATTGTTGAGATGGTTGGCAGTTTGTTATTGTCATTTTTTCATCAAAGTACTGAAGAACTCACGGGAGTTGATTTTATCGATTATTATTTATTTTAAAATCAACGATATTATTTTGCATGGCAAGTAGTTTCCTATATGTATTTGAATTACGCATTTTTTTTTATAATATAAATTCTCCAACAAAAATTTCGTGAAAACCATAATTATATGAATCATGTTGTGTAATATTCAAAGAATTAATTCCATCAAACTACATATCAGTAATCAAAATAGTTCTGAGAAATTGTATGGATCCAGGCAATATTCAACTCTAGTCTCGTTTAACCAGACTCGGCTGTCTCCGTTAATCTCCGACAAGCAAGAGAGACACTCTGCTTGTGGGATATTCACCGTGACAGCCGATCTTCTGGTTGAACGAGCTCGAGACTATATTGAACTCTGGCGTAGGAAAACATACAATGTACGACTACAAAAATATCTGAATTATTCGTACTATTTAAAATCTGACTATTTACAAGGTATCTATAAACAAGTTTCTTTAAAAAACAATGCTTTAGAATACATTTCATCGAATTTATTGATTATTTTCAAGAACTAAATGTTGTCAGCGGTGTTGATTTGTACTAAGGTCCAAACACTGTTTCACTTTCGGTTTGCCTGAGTAACTGCATAGGAGAGTTGATTAAAATCAACTCCCAAAACCGAATAAAGCATTATGACCAGTTTTTTGTTAAAAGGACTAAATTATGAAGTTCTAACGTATTGCAAAGAACCCAGAAATTATATCGTCTGCGTGTGGCGACCATCCTCATGTCTATAATTAGATATATTATCTTCAGAAATATTTGTCATAATGCATTAAAATTTTCAGATATGAATTTATACAGGTAGATATTCCAAAGTACAATTTGTGTACACTTTACGTCGTTTTTTCACAGTTCTACAGCATCTGGGGCGTTACTTTTGGATCAACCCTCGTATTAATGATGAATGTGACTGTCATATATTTGATGTATGCCTACCTAACGTTGTTTCGATTCTAATTCCTTTTAAATGGTTGTTAATTGGCAGCATGTTATGCCCAATAAAACACAAAGGAAAGCAAGGACTTAACTTACTTTCATAAATATTCATTAGCAAAATAGGCAGCACGTTTCTATTTTGTTTTAAAGTTTAATCAAGTGAAAGTTCCTTACATCATCAAACTTTCGATTTCAAACTTGTTAATATATATCGTATAAGATTCAATAATGTACAATTTTCTAGCACAGTTACGCCAACCGTATCTTCGAGGTCTTAAACTATTCTTTCTTTCTTTTTTTTAATCTTTTTGACGGGCAGGGCTTTTTTCGATAACAAAGAGATGGTAATGACATGGCAGAAAAATAAACATTCACTAATATAGCTGTTACATGTAGGATAATTTCACACTTTTATTGTCCAGCAATTATTTAATTTGCCGGAAGATTTGGTAAAGAAGTTATCAAAGACTAGTGTCAATGGGATTTACATATTTGTCACATGAAAGAATCTCGGGTTTTATTTTTCTTTACAAACAATTAGGTACGTTATCTGAAAAAAAAATGTTCTCAAAGCAGCTGTTACAATTTAAATCTGTAACGATTGTTATTTGATTTTTAACTTTTAATGAAACAAAACGATGAAACGAATTAGCCACAACGCTTTAACAAAGAATAATTACAGGATATGTAGAAACAAGCTAAGATTAAAATGGCTAATATATGCGTGTTATATTATTCTGTAGTACTTAAAGAGATGATAACGATTGTGAACAGTTTTATTTAATTATAATATGTGTTGGTCGATGCCGAATGGCAAGCCTTTTATTTTCAGCTTAAATTGCAAGATATCTTTTTCAATTGATCCATCTAAAACAGCTGCGAGCCTATATAATTTTCTTTTCGTCCACAGCGGATGTAATACTGATCAAAACGATTTTTTTTAAAATAACAGCGATGTAAATCAGAATTACTTAATTCTGTAATTTAATCTTAAATCAATACACTAGGACTTTACATGCGATCTTGCCGGGAGCATTCTATAATCTCTTCAACGTGAATCAGTAATGGATGACAACTTGATACTGTGAAGTTGTGAACAGGTAAGCGGCTTAGTTTATTATTAGTACGAAATTATTTTGTTGAAGCAATTATACATGCACATGTACACACAAGGCGTTAACTTTGCAATCTTCTATTTGCACACGATAAACTATGCCATTCAGCCAACTAAATGTTAAATAAGTCACATTTCAATTGATTGAATTTGGGGGGGAGGGGCATCTTGCGATGAATGCTACTTTTGGTTAGATCGTATATTTTGTCGTGCATTTAAAACGGCAGATAAAATTGAATTGTTCTTAGAATTGTCGTTTAATAAATTGTTATACATTGATTAAAAAAGTAGTTTTGTTCACATATAGCAGAGAGTTGCCAATCAATTGTTAACAATTTGCTTGCATCCGATGCACAGCTGGCGCGTGTTAGCGTTTGTGTATTGATTATATTGGCCATTTGCACAGTGTATATTCACAAAATTACCCACCTCACACAAGATTTAGTGAAATTCTTTTTCATTATCTTTAGGTAAATTTAGTGAGATGGTATATATAAGCAAGGAAGGTGATAACTTTTTCGACCAGTAAGTATTCTTCACATAATGCATATTTGTTGACCTTTTTCCTTGGACGGATCTTCCATTCAGGAATCATTTGTGTTGTACAAGTGACGATAAAAAAACATGTATTTTTAAAATAAATATGTTCATTATCAGGTCGTATACTAGTACAAGGAAGTATGTAATACGTGTTTTTTTTTGTAATTAAAAAAACATAAAATTCTCATTAATCCATATTCTTATTTTCGAAAACCGTACCTTTTGGTCAATCCCGAGTCTATTTTTTGTTTAAGTACAAACTAAAATGATATAGCTTTGTTTATTATTTAAAAAAAAAATTATTGGTTTCAATTTATTTAAATAAAACTGTATTTTTCGAAACAACAGTTGTAAAACAAATGATGTATTATAATAAAAATTAAGAAGCTGATATTTATTTCAACAGAATAGACCATGAGACCTTTTATGGAGTCCTAATGATTGTATTCGGAGCCATAGTACTAGTTCTAGTACTGTATTTAATTACAAAAATGTGTGCATGTGATGATGACGATGAACACACAAGTAAAGGTCCACAAACTTTCCCGGGGAACCCTATTTTCGCCCATGAACTTACCCCAGGTACAATAGTGTTACAGAGTGCTAATGGTGAGTACTTCCGGATACTTCACGAGTACAGTTCTACACACAATGACAACACAAGTTGTAGGACAGATCGATCTTCAACGTTTGCCTACCCTGACACCGGTAGTGGTAGAATGGAACACGACCGAATACAGAGGACGCCAACAGCACCTGCTTTTGATAACGATATGGTTAGGAATACTCATAACCCAGTTATGATTCAACCTCCACCTTATAACTCTACATGGAGAGTAACAAACTAGACACATATTTTGCAGTTGTATTTATTTCGTAATGTAAATATTTTGCTGTTGTTCATATGAGAATAAGCCAGGAAATGTTGCCTTCTACTGATGAAAATAACACCAACAACTTCTCTGCGTATGTACTTTGTATGATATTCATGACACAGAAAGGAGAAATGTTAATATCCGTCCTTGGTCATGTTATGAAGCATTGTCTAAATGATTTTTGTGGTTTGAAAATTGCTTGAAGAGTAGCATAATCATGCTGTCAAATTTCCCGATAACTATTATTTCTTTATGTATAAAACATTTTAATTTGATCGTTTAGAAGTTAGCAAGTATGTTTTGTTTTAATAAAATATGATCCGATCTCTGCTTATCTCATTGACATTGTAATTAATGAACGACTTATTCAGTATTCATTAAAATATTTATTATATTGCATGTGCAGCATGTATGTTTTGTTACATATCAAGATAACTGTATCTAAATAGTTCTAAATCTGCATTATTTATTTCCATACACATTACAAGACAGACTTATAAGGTATAATGAACCATGCCGTGCTACAGCTGGTACTAGCTACAGAAACACGGCATAAGGTGTCATGTGTAGTAGTAAAAATTGTAATGGCGACCCCAACATTCCTATTTGGTAATGTAGTTTTAATATTGTAGCACCATATTATGAAAGTTCTCGTTAGCTGTTCTCCCTTGGTCCTCAACTTTATTATCGTATTTTAAGTTTTATGTTAAATGTATTACTTGGCTTTGTCTGAAAAAACATTATCCTGTCCTGAGTCACCATGTTCATCATTCGGCATTATTATTATTATATCAATAAAAAAAATTGTACCCAATCAACACATTTATTTTTTCATTTAGAGTAAACGACGTCTTGTTACACTGATTTGATACTCAACCTCTATTACTTCAGGTTTCAATACACGGCCAACAAAAGCAAACTTAAATGTGAATTTCAAGACCAACACTGATGATAACGTTGAAAAGGTTTTCCCCTCTTACATTGAATTCAAAATTTATTTATTTGACATGTCTATTTATTTCTGTTTAGAATAGTGACAAAAATGTGACCAGTTCGAAAATAGACAGTAGCAATTTTTAGCATGTATTGAAAGAAGTGAGAACATATCGCATTGTTGTAAAGAAGTATTATCTATGGACAGAAATAGACAATCTTACCTTTTTAATCATAATGTGTTCAATCACGATAGAGATAATAAATATAAATCATTACCAAGCGTGCAATTGTATTCGGTTATAACCTTATTTCAGACCATAATTTGTGTGAAAATAAATCAACATTTTAATAGGTTTTAATCAGATCGACTAAATCAAAAACACACTTAAACAGAAACGTCCCGTGATGTCGAGTTATTTCAGGATTTCTGATACTGGAAATACCGTGCTGTTTTTGGGAGTCAAATTAAGGATTTTGTGGATAAAATTTATATATATATTTTTTAACTGAAAGGTCACCTAAACAGAGCCCACCTGCTGCTACAAACCGATCTAAAAATAGAGCCGTTCAGTTGCATTGAATTTCGGTACACTCCAAAGAAAGTTTTCTGGACAGAAGTTGTACAGAGTATTATTTTTCCAGGGGGAGGGGGGTGTAGGTAGTCAGATGGTCACAGCTGAAAACATGTTTTATATGGCAAACAGAATATGTGTTTTGAACAATCTAAATAAAATTTAGAGTTAAAAGTTTTAAATTTGTGCATACATCTTTTTTTCTATTTTAATTTAATTGTTCAAACACTTAAAAAACATTCATCAGGTGTGTGTTTTGAACAAAGCAAAACAACGGCGCACCCTCTATATTGTATAGGTTAGTGACTGTCATAAAGAGTATTATCGTAACAGGATATAGCATACAGTCATATTATATGATTCAACCTCTCTTTGTTTAGTAAAACAAAACCGTAAATGTATCGTACAACGTTTTTAAATCCTTTAATGCATTTGTAACTTTAATAAGTTAATGTTTTCTTTCAGCAAACAACAGAATAAGTCTTACAATAAACGAAAAAAATCAACTATCTGTTTTGTGTATAAAAACCGATTTGGCAGAAACAAACAACGTAAATGAAATGGAATGTTTTCTACTTTTCAAAGTGAAACACACCAGCGTCATATAAAAAATGAAATTGATAATCATTTGTAGACGGTGCTAAGTCACATATGATTAAAGGCCTCGACGGTCGTCAGCATTTTTAAAGTGTATAAATCTCCTTTAAAAGAAGAGCTCCATAATAAAATACAGGGGAAAAAATGAAATTTTAAAGGAAAAATATATCGATTTGTTTTTTACTCAATTATGGTTTATATCTTAACAATTCATATTATTAGATGTTACGGAAATCTGATGGTTAATTGGCTGACCATCCGTTCTCCTTACAAGAGCATTACTGCTTCCAAATCAAACGAAACTTATACATGTATGTTAAAATAAAATGATAGTTTTACTTTTATATCAATAAGATCTAAGTAAATATATATTTAACCTAGAGAATGCATATAACAATGAAAGTGGCACCCCGACAAACACACATACGTAACAAATTCATTAGGTATCAACACGATCATAATTGATTAAAGTTATTGGCTGACCAAAAATGTGCCTTACAATCAGAGAGTTGAGCGAAAGTATTTAAACGTTTTAATCAAATTAAAAATAACTAATGGTTGTCTCATCACGGGTCTATGTATACACTTGTATATCTTGTTAACACTTGTATCAATAACTAAAGCATCTTTCAATACTGTTCATCACAAATGACTTTGATAAAAAAAATAATAAAAATCACACATAAATATGCATGTCTAAAGTGTGTTGACCAACTGTGTCAGATCCACATTGCCTTTTTAAAAAAATTAGTAATTAGTAACAAATGTAAAGAAACTAACATACTAACATACATCTCCATACTTACACATTAACTCATTGTTTGTTTTGGAGGTCAACTCAAAGTTTGTTAATTTTTAACATAGGAACCTATGGGATTTTGCTACAAATATATCAGTTTTGCACAATTTCTTTTTGTACATTTTCTTTAAACTTCTGCCCTAGGGTTTTTTTCTGCTCCACATATGAAAATTATTGCTAAAAGGCATGAAATGATCAAAATAAAAAAAAAATTGTTTATTTGGAATGCCAAAGTTTTTTGTTAAATTAATTTTTACCTGCTTAATTTGTTGTCCTTATATATGCTTATGTATCTTTATAAAGTATCATTTCTAAAAATGGAAAAAGAAGACAAAACTTTTCTGTAAAAATAATGAATTTTACATACATTCTTCCATATTTTTCACAAATATCAAGTTTTACCAAAGACTCTATCTTAACAAGACACTAAATCACTTTTACACAAATCAAAGCGACATTTTTAGGTCTATGTATGTGAATCTTTGCTAAGTTTTAACAAGTATGGTATGGCGTCAACTGGGAATGACTTCATTTGATTTAAAACTGAATTTGACAAAGTGCTGTTAGTCGTGACAATGACATGTGGTGATAACGTGCAGTATTTAAAATCAAAAGTCTAAAGGAAAAATACAAAAAACAGTAGCAGAGCAAACACGGACCTTTAAAAAGGAAATAGAGGTAGGATCAGGTGCAATGGAGGAGCGAGCATCCTCTGCCGAACGGTCTCACCCGCCGTGTGCTCTTTGTCGTAATCGGGAAAAACGGAGAAGTCCATACATAGACAATTAGGTGATTATTTATTGTCTCACAATAAGTATGAAAAACGTCAGTCAGCATGCGACCGCGTGGAAGATTGTATTTGCTGACAAGGTCGTTGTATCGACCATAAAACTTACGAAAAGATGACTTCAATCGAGACTGTTGATAGTCCTGTTTTATCAACGTGTTTGTCAGTAGCTTGCCTCGCCTTAGAAACTGTTCATAGGTAGAGCATGCCCTTGCGTATTGAATTTACTGAGAGACAAAAACACCATATGGAGATGATGAAAATATATTGCTACATAAGTAAGGAAAGTTGACTATAGAAAAATTGAAGTCATCACGTTTACCATTAAGTTTTGTTGTTAGATTTCTATCAATGTCCATTTTCAGTGAAATATCCAAATATGAAACAGATGACGCAGACTCTGTGGTATCTTTTATTTCAAGTTCACTGGGATATATTGAGTCGACGTAATTATGGTAGTAACAATTGTTAATTGATAATACGTCGTTGATATACATGAATGTTGAGTTGAAGGCCACAGCGAGTGAATTATTTTTCTCACGTACAAGTTTTTGAATAAATTCTGCTTCATATGAATACAGAAATAGGTCTGCTAACAATGGGGCGCAATTGGTACCCATGGGAATTCCAACAGATTGTTGGAAGACCTGATTTCCAAAAACTAAATAGATGTTGTCTATCAGAAACTCAAGCATCTTTTTTATATCCACTTTAGAGTACTTGTATGCACAATCCCAATGGCTTTTAACAAAATAGTTTTGCAAATGACCAATGCCAAGGTAAGTAAATTTAAGTGATCCATTTATATTGAAAAAACAGCTATCAATGATGTCAAAAAGCCTGGACTTTAATTTACCGTGGGGGATGGTTGTATAAAGTGTAGAGAAGTCGTAGGTTGGATGCTATTGATTTTGGTAAAATTTTGGGATTTCAAGTTTTCTTAAAGTTCCTTGGAATTTTTAAGCATCCACATCGGATTTACATCGCTTCTTTCTATGACGACTCATAATTGCTGTGATAGAGATATGTCAATTCAGAAGTAAAAATTAAAGTTAAACAGTAAAATTAAATAATTGCTGCTTTTTTCACACAAAAAAAAAATGGAAAAAAAATATATGAACACAATATGAAATAATAAAAATAATATTGCAAAACCATGTTTTTGGCTGCTATGGTTACCAGAATTTGTCAAGTTTGAAGTTCATGACATCTTTGTCTGTTATTTCATATAAAATCTCAGAACAAAGTAAAGTTGGAAAATATACCTTTTAAAGGGATACTTTTTTTGATAATTTGTTAAAATTACTAAATTTGAATGTTGTTGCCATGTCCACCTTTACCAAGGAAATCTAAATTTAAGTTCATAATTCTGATATTGTCTTAACTCCTAACCTGTATGCATAATATGAAATAAATCTAACTTTTGGACATTTCACTTATTCCATGATTATTATATGAATCTGTACTTAAAAATCAACAAAATATTTACTGGGAACAGGGTGCAGAGAAAATGTTAAGAGTATTCAAAAAATTGACAATGAGAATTTTAAAGAATTTCATTGTGTAAAATTGGATGAGCTGTACGGCACCTTTTTGTTCATAGATTTGCATAGATCAACGCTTCTTGTGAATAAATGTCTCAATTGGTAGTCCTTGGAAAAATCCAAAAAAAACTTACTAGTTCTGTTACTATAATATACAGAAAATTATTAAACAATATACAGAAAAGTGCTGTTATAGCCAGGCTTTTTTTGTAAAGAACGACAGAGGAAAACATGGTCGAGGAATAAAAGCATAATTACACAGATTTTGGCAGATATATTTGATGAAGTAAACCTGTTTCATTGTGCAAAAAAGGCAGTTTTAAGTTCACTGTCAGAAACACGTGTGGGATTTACACGAATCGGATTGATGTATTAATTTCGTGACATTAATTTACACGCTGAGAGGCTTACGCGTGATATGCAAGGGAAAAACAATAGTGGTGACAACTATAAAAAGGCAGCAATCTAACGCAACCTACAGAACGTCAAAACACATTATGGAACAAGCGATTTTGGTTTGTGGACTCTCAGCGCTGGTGATTGTAAGTTGTCAATTTTATTGATCTAAAATTTTATACTAGATGCTGGAAAAGAAAACAACTGTTTCAAATTTGCAATAGCTTTATACTTTTGATTTAAGAGTGTTAAACTATGACACAGTTTCAAAACTATAGTTTTAGCGTTGTAAATCAGCACCTGAATACTTGTTTATTATAGGTTGGTGTGAGCGCTAATATAGATGGAGCCTATAGCACTGAAACAGGTAAAATGCATTGATTTTTCCTTCAATCACCAGTTAATAAAACAGTTATAAGTGCCCATCTCTTCTGCTAAAATGATTTAAGCCATTTTTTTTTATGAAATCATAAGTTACTTAACCACAACACAAAACTTTTTTCTTAAATTCAACGGTAAGGTTTTGATAAGGTCATTGAGGCAAAACACGGAAGTTAAGTCAACTCCAAATACTACATATCCCATTAACTTGCCCTAAATGAATGACCTTGTTTCAAATAGTCTCTTTGACCGACGTAAGCTTTACTATGATTTAATTCGCTTAATTATATGATTTATTAACTACAATTTTTTGATAGGTAAATATATTAACAATGGGATCTCTGTTATCTCTTTGTTTCTTGTTATGACCATAGCATTTTGGTATTATATCGAGAGATGTCAAATTCCTGAAACAAATATCAGCTAAATGGTTTTAAATAAAATTTGATAAATACACGCATTTCTTAATAAATACAGGTTAATTGAGCAAAACCGTAAAAGAATAAAATTAACTATGAAGATTTTCTTTGAGAAAAAGAGCCCACATTGTTTATACTTCGTGTGCCTTCCTTTAAAGAATTTAAGAAACGTTAAACCATTTACAGTTGAATGGTTTAAAATTAAAAAGTATCATGCATTTTAAAATGTATCTGTTCACAGTTTTCTCCTGCAACTTGGATTTCAACAAATGCGTAATTCAATAATCATAGTTTTAAATGTGTGCTATAAATCAAGAGAATTATTGTTTCATTGTGTTATTAGCAATAAAGTGCGAAAACGGATGGGTGCCGTTTCAGAAGAACTGCTATTATTTTTCTCGCAACAGTAAATTAACATTTAAAGACGCTGTGGTAAGTATATAAACATTTGTACGTAACGGCTTGATTTATCTACTTCAGATCTTTGAATAAGTAAGCATGTTAGATTTGTTTATATCATTATACCCCTTAAATGTTTTCAAGTCAAACTTCATTTAATGTTTCTTTATTTAACAATTGTGTATGTCTAAATAAACGATTAAATTCCGTTGGAACCGACATTTTGTTTTTGAGCGGACATTGTTATGCATGTTCATTTTAATTATTCTAACAACTTTTGTCCATAAAATCAAGCAATTCCATGTTTTACAAACATAGCTTCAATCACAGTAATAACCCACAGCAAATGAACAAGTTTTTATCAACCCTTACTATCACACTGTCATTTCATTGAAGTTGAATTTTATCAATCGTGGAAATTTCAAAAACATAGTTCCAGTCAAATTAACAAGCAGCAACAATAAAACACGATTATATTAACCTTTACTATGTCAATTTATTTAAGGTAAATTGCATCGATCGTGGAGGCAATCTTGTAGAAGTACGCAGCAAATGGGAAGAGGAATGGATTGCCTTGCACATTCGTGTCAGAGGTACAGCAGCTAAGGTGTTATATAATACAGTTATAGACTTCATTTTAGGTCGATATGTGTAACATGTATATGAACCTATGTCAATTGATATCGACCAAAGACACAAAAAGTGATGTTGACCAATCTTACGAGGTTGATATCACTTTTTGTGTCTGAGGTCGATATCACTTGACATGGTTCCATATAACCACATATTGACTGTTAAATGAAGTTCATAATAGTTATATTGTATAATCGTTCACTGCACAGTAATGACTGACAGGAAAGTCGTTTAGACAAAAAGTTAGGGAAATGTACATTATGACGTCAAAGTAAACTGCAAACCTTTAAAATACTTAACAATGCAGTAATTAGCGAAATAAAGCCATATCTATTATATAATAACTTCCAACACATAGCATTGTTTATATAGCCGTCATTAGTTTAAAAACTGTACGTAATGAATAATAGAGAGAGGCCAATCTTGCTCCAAAATCTACTATAACGTCATCTTCTTCTTAATGACGCACTAAGTGAAAAGGTACTGCGATATCATATTCCGCCGACGCGCTTTCTCGTTAATATCGGAAAAGGACGAATGTCAAGTGATGTACTTTCAGCCAATGAATATGACGAAAATTATTGTCTTATAAATAGTATTTCTAATTATTTGATATACTTTCAATTCTAAATTATATCATTTATAAATATGATATTTTTGCGGTGAAGATAAACAACGGATCGTTACAGTACCTGTTCATTACACAATACTAAAGAGATAATCAGGATATAAATACACCTTTTACCAAATGTATGATCTATGCATAATGTAACATATGGTGAAATGTCAAGTCTAAACTAGGACTCAAACCCAGAGCCTCTGGCGTACCGTGCCAGCGCTCTAACCACTGATCTATTTAGACCCGATATATTGACTGACAGCCACACACCTGTTAACCCAGTGACAATTACATTGAACGATAGTCAGTAGTTTTAAAAACATAAGCAATAAACAATGTAGTCAACATTTATCGTATGCCAATAATTAAATTTTATTGAATAATTATTATTATGTATTGAAAAAGAAATCACGTCTGAAGATTATTATCCACCTATAATTTATCATTCTTTGAGGAGAAAACCAGATTTGTAGGTTAATTCCTAACAACAATATTTTATAATTACAGAATATGATGACGGAGTATGGCTAGGATTTAATGACCTCCAGAACGAAGGGCAGTTTATTGCTATGTCAGACGCAAAGGAGCCTCTTTATACACACTGGATAAATATGGAACCTAACAATGGGCTCAATAAAGACGAACACTGCGCAATGTACTGGCCAAAATACAAAGGCTGGAACGACTCTAACTGCACAACTAGATTAAATTATGTGTGTAAAAAACACCTTAAAAAATGATTGAAACTTAAATTAACTTTTTTATATTTGCACTCAATCACATCCTTAATAAAAGCAGGTTGTAAATATCAGGCAACATCATTGTATAATGTTTAAAATAATATGATCTTATAAAATACCCATATAAAACACGTTATATGTATTAAGAAAACAAACAATTACAGTAAAATCATGATCTTTGTTTTAGGTGAACACTTTAGGTTCAGATCATTGAAAGAGAAACGCAATTTTGCAATTTATTATCCTATTGATCTCTTAAATGAAGGTCAGTTCATTGCTTTGTTGGGCGCTGGAGAGCCTCGTCATACAAATTTGAGAAACTAGCAATAGGCTTTATAAAGGAGGAGGAGCTCTACGTAATTGACTAGCCAAACTACGTGTATAAATGTTGTAGCGACTCTAACTGTACAACTACATCAAATTTTGTGTGCAATAAAAGAAAGAAAGATAATAATTGAAACTTACAGCGGATTTGTCATGATTGTATATTTGCAAACAATCAAATACTGACAAAAAAGTATTGCAAATTGTAATAAAGAATAGTGTGTAATAGGATGATCCATACGTAAAACCATTAATACCACGTGTACTCCCTTTGGACATTATGTAATTTACTACAAAAAAGGCTAACAACAATAATCTCTCTTCAACTGATTTTGCTCAGTTAAAAGCTAAAACTCTGAAATATTGCACAATGCATCTGTAACAATTACTCTACTGAATATTAACCGAACTGTTTAAAGAGAGGATTAAATGACATATGCTTGCAACATAAAGAGCAAAATCTGTATCACCTTCTGACAACACAAAATTGTAAAATTGTATTAGATAAATGTCATGACAAAAGTTTGGATAATTTATTATATACCATAAGGCAAACTTTAATCAAAGCTTATCTACCGGCACTAAGTATTAGCAAATGATTTCTGAATTATTGCGTTCATGCTTCTGTACAGAAATGTACCCATTTAGATAATGTTCTCCACGGGCTAACACAGCACATTAAGGGTTTATCACTGAATGATCCTATTTAGATATTGCAACAGATCATATAGTTTTTTGTTGCGTGAATATATTATTGGCCGACCTTGGTTATGTCTGGAAATTCATCAACATATTCAAAATTAAAGAATTTCTGTGTATATTTTCGTTAGCAACAATGTTGTTTTTGGCGACTTCTCTTTTTAAAAAATAGGTTTCAAAGGCTGTGAGCCGTAAGCGTGACAAAAAAGACAATTGTTGTATGCTTATGTGTTAAAAGTATCTTCACTCATTATCATTACGCTAATAAGATAAACTATATATATTTATCTGCATCATTGTTTCTATACTAACAGAAATTTCACCAAAATTATATCCGCAACCAAAAATTTGAAAAGCTTTTAAAAATTTAAACTGCCAAATGTGTGTCCCGCCAAAAAGAGGGGGTATTCGGTATATATCAGTGTTAATGTGAGAAGTTCAGTCAACTCTGTGAATAATCTATACTACTACATTAAAATAATAGACTCTAAGTTTTGGGGTTTAATACCGAGAAATCGGAGAAGTACTGTCTTTTGTTTTATATGTTTTAAACATCATTGGTACTTGAAGATTACGAATTTGTTTTTTATTTTTCCTCAATCAAGCTTCGCTAATTAATAATCAACAAAAATTCCTTTAAAAAATCCGGAAATCACCTGGATTTTTGGGATTTTACAATCATGCGCATTACATTCACGCTTAATCACGGGAGGCTCTTTAGTTCATGTTTCCACAATATCACATTTGCATGGAAAAACTCAGAAACGATAATACAAATACGTATAAATTTTCATTGGAAATTTGCTATATATTCTGTTCATCAAAGAAAATACGGGAGATAACTCTAACTCAGTGCATTTAATATGAAAAATCTCGAGAGTTCCGAATGTCAACATGGTGTGAAAAAAAGTTGGTGAAAAAGTGTTTAATTCTTTATTATTATGAATTAAATTTTCAGATGAAAGGTATTTACAGCATCAAAATGGTTTGTTATGAATAATTTGACTGTTTTTTTCCATGCAGCTTCATTAATTTTCTCCAAAATCGTTTCGGAGCGATTCTGCAATTTTTGCTACATTACGGGTATATGGGAGGCATTTTAACTGTGGTGAAGGCATGTCCCGATACACAGTTAGATTATTCTAATTAAGCAGAGTGTTGTGAAATTATGAATAGCATAATTGTAGGCCTAAAGCTTGGTTATGTAAATGTCAACAATACGGTATGTCGATGTATCTATTTCGTAAATTTCCGATATCATATGCAATTTCAACGCGTGCACGCACGGGTCAAAGTCTAGTTATTCATAAAAGTTCTAAACCTTTCAAATACGCTTGATTTGAATTATTAGAGGAGATGTCTTATCACACCCGCGTATGTGTTATATACATGTATATTTATTAATCACTGTGTAACCGTTAACTAGAATTTTAAGTATGTTTGGAAACACAACGTTAATGTTATACACAATTGTGTTTTTAGTATGCTGTTTCATTGCGTTTTGTGAGTTTTAATCTGCATTCGTATTGACAGATTTATAATCTACAAGGTTTTCAACAGTGAAGAGTGCGTAAAGAAAAAAAAATTAAAATACAGTTTGCATTTTTATTTCAGTTTTCATTTACACACATTTCTTTAAAGTTGGTCCTGGACAGTGTATGCTGTACCTTTAAAAGGTTTACTAATTGTTATATGGTTTACGTCTATTGTAAAAAAACAAAAACAAAACAACAGTGTTTAAAATTACACACAAATTCATTGTATGGTTAAATCTCAACAACATTGGTTCTTAAATGTTGATTTCAGGAAAGTAATATAACGATTTTTAAGATGAAAAACATTTAAAATATAACACAAGAATTTGTTTAATTCCAACCCAAAGGAAACTCAAAATCTTAATGTATATTTACCATAAAATAGGAGGATACAAGTTTGCTGCGAATCGTCTCGATGGTCCAGCAAATGAGATTCCTCCGATAAACATCTATTAAAAAATTCATTTATTCAAAATTTAAATATCTCATTTTCTTATATCTATATTTTCAGAAAAAAGATAAAATAATATTGAACTTGTTATCTTATGCACAACAAAACTTAAAACTAATGTTCATTTCCATATTTTCTTTGGTGGAAGGGGTCAACGCTTTGGGATTCCAAATTTGTTTTTAAAAAACTCTAGGTCCTTCTCCTTACGTGATTTTAAATACGAGCAAGGATTTTGACAAATCATTTAGATGAATATTACCGTTTTAGTACTTGATAACGAAATAATTATCATTGAAGAGTTTAAAATAAAAGTATGTTCTTTTTTGGGAGGGGGGGGGGGTCAACGCTTTGAAATTTCGGAATCTTTGGATCAGACAAAAGCTAAATGACCTCTTAATCGTTCTCCTTACGAAATTTGAATTACAAGTCTGGAATTTGACATATCGTTGAGATTAACATTTTTGTGTTTCAGTAATTGATAACAAAATATTTATCATTGAAAAGTTAAAAATGAAATTATGTTAGCACCTCTGAGCCCCTATTTAAATGCGTCAGCCTATTGTTCTTGATATTAAATGAAATGTTTTGTGATTTTGAACACTTTTTGTTCCACAACTATTTAGAAGTTTCTTTTTCTTTTCAAGACATGCGAAAAAAATAAGGAAAGGGATTAGCCCTTTGTAAAATTAACGTGGCCATTTCGTAAGTATTGAATAGTTGTATATTGTATATTGGTAAGAGCATTACTCTGATCAATTTTTGTTTTTGATATTGCTTATAAGGTTTTTTTTTTATTTGAGATATAAAGAGTAAACCATCATGCTTTCCGGTCCCTCTACATTTTTGCTTTAGCAGCAAAATATTGTTCGTTGTGGATTAAATACTTTTGGCTTCTCTGGATTCTAAATTGAGGGGTGAAGATCTTGCTATTGTGCACATATGTTGTTCAAAATGTGTTTAAAGGTTGGGCACAACTCTCCTATATATAAATGATCTCGCTAAACGGTACCTATTCCTCTTTTGAGTAATAAAAACATTCCAGAAAATGCAGGATTTTGAAATAGTGTTGTATCATATCTTGTTTTTTTTTAAATAGTTGAATATCCGCAAGAATATTTTGACATTTTTTTAATATAGCACAGGCTGAGTGCGGGAGAGTCAGCTTAAACTGTTGAGTTTTTAAACACTTTCTGTCCGAGCGATTTTCACTTAAAGTGATTTTTCATCCTTTCTCCATAGAACTGTATAATAATATGTTCGTATGAAAGTTCACTAATTTGTTCACTCATCTACACAATTTTAACACATATAATCCAAACATCACACTTTAAAAAAATAAAATGTTTAAAAAACTTGTATGATAATGACTAAAATAAATTTGCTACATTAACGAAAAGGACCCATTTACTATGTTAATGCTTCAAACTTTGATAATTACGGATGTGTTTCAGTGAAATCCTTTAACAAAGTACATGTAAATCTATTCAGTAGATTTCTTACGGTAGCCTCTTTGGATAATATTGTTATTGTTTTGTAAACATGTTTAGTCTTACTTAGAATTATTTCTTCAATATTTGATTATTTTTGTACTGTAATAAGTTACAATAATTTATCCTGATCATTGTTTGCATTAAAGTTCTTTCTTTAATAACATAATCCTTATCTTTTTTTTTAAATGACAGTTAATGATAGGTGTTGAAATCATTGCTGGTACAAGCTTACGTAGTTTTCATGGTCTCCTAGGGATCAAAATATTAAAGCAAAATTAAACAATAATTTCTGCATTTAATTTATATTGCTCTTGCATAGTCAAGTGGTGTCAACTCAATGAAGACAC
The DNA here is from genome assembly GCA_020458035.1 of Magallana ariakensis. NCBI lineage: Eukaryota > Metazoa > Mollusca > Bivalvia > Ostreida > Ostreidae > Magallana > Magallana ariakensis. The sequence goes on from CM035811.1 coordinate 64,340,240, forward strand.
ACTTTGAGCTTTTGGGTTTTTTTATAGAAAAAAAGCATACTCTCAATTTCAAAATTCACGATCAATGCAAGAATGCTCACGATTTCCACGAGTTTAAAATCATCTTATTTTCGTTTGAAGCAGTTGAGGACTGATGTTTTAGACCATGAATGTCAAATTTGTAAAGTAAATTTGCACCACATTGCATTTTTTCACGCAGATTTGTTTTTGTTTAAGTGGGATTTTTGATTTATTTGAAATACATCCATAAAATCCCGCATTGGCCGTAATGTTTTATTACTGAAAAGAGAAATAGTTTCTGTTTAGCGAGATCGAAACTGTGCCTAATTTGTAACAAAATAGTTGTAGTTAAAAAATTTGTTTAAAAATTACTTGTATCAAAATTTCGTTCATAAATAGTGTCCTAAATTTCGACCCCGACAAATCTTTCATACTAGGATATCCCCAAAATAAAACCCCAGATACATTACTATTAACATGTTGCCAATCAATATTAAACGTTTAAAGATTCTAGATTTTTTTTCTTCAGTTTTTGTACAGATATGACGGTCATCTGAAAATCTGTAAAAGGGCGATTACTTCCGACTTGAAGTAAATTTTCATAAAACAAAAATCTGATTATAACTTCAGGTAATGACATATTCACCCTGTCAAGAACATTTGAAGCAAGTCGATCGAGCAATCGCCAAGAAATCGTCTGCACAAAATCGGTAAAAAAAAAAGAGGAAACCAATGACGATATGTGAGGAAAATGGCGCTATTAGTGTGAATTTCTGAGCAAATCAAAACGGAAAAGAATACAACCTATCATTTTCAAGTTAAATCGTTAATATAAACACAAAAATAGGGATTCATCACTTAAGGCTTGAACCCAGGTTGTCCGGGCCCAGATCCAATATTTTAACTTTTAGGCCACCGAAAACGTAAACGAGCACACTCTTTAGAATACGAATTACATGTACTACATTCAGAAACCAATTGTATTAGCCCTAAATATATAGGATACTGAAAATGCTATAACGGTTTCTACCAGCGGGTAATGAGATGTCACAACACTTGTAATAAATACTTGTAACATCACGTGTTAAAGTTATTGATACCAAGTTATTGATACCAAAATAAAACCCCAGATACATTACTATTAACATGTTGCCAATCAATATTAAACGTTTAAAGATTCTAGATTTTTTTTCTTCAGTTTTTGTACAGATATGACGGTCATCTGAAAATCTGTAAAAGGGCGATTACTTCCGACTTGAAGTAAATTTTCATAAAACAAAAATCTGATTATAACTTCAGGTAATGACATATTCACCCTGTCAAGAACATTTGAAGCAAGTCGATCGAGCAATCGCCAAGAAATCGTCTGCACAAAATCGGTAAAAAAAAAAAGAGGAAACCAATGACGATATGTGAGGAAAATGGCGCTATTAGTGTGAATTTCTGAGCAAATCAAAACGGAAAAGAATACAACCTATCATTTTCAAGTTAAATCGTTAATATAAACACAAAAATAGGGATTCATCACTTAAGGCTTGAACCCAGGTTGTCCGGGCCCAGATCCAATATTTTAACTTTTAGGCCACCGAAAACGTAAACGAGCACACTCTTTAGAATACGAATTACATGTACTACATTCAGAAACCAATTGTATTAGCCCTAAATATATAGGATACTGAAAATGCTATAACGGTTTCTACCAGCGGGTAATGAGATGTCACAACACTTGTAATAAATACTTGTAACATCACGTGTTAAAGTTATTGATACCAAGTAGTGTTTATTTTCACCCTTTGACTTATTAATTCCAATTGTACTTTTACAAACTCGTGCATAGCGGTCCATACTATCCGTTGTTTTGTGATTACATTAAATTTCTGAGATTTTATAATAAGTAAAAAGGGTATAAATAAGTACCCATAGTTTATTAAACGTAAAATTGAAGTTTACCAATTGTTATTTGTTCTCAACTTAACTGTCATTAGTGGCAGAGGTTAACAGTTCCCGTTTATGATATACACTTTTAGTCAAATGCAGGAAACCTGAACTTTAATTTGCTATGAACAAATTAAGAGAATCAAGTTTAATGCTAGTAGTATTTGATAATGATTCAAATGCATTATCATTAAGGCTTCTTACCTTCTCTTTTACAACCTCTTACAGCTAGGGGATTTTTGTGAATGGATGCCTGTAATGAACTTAACAAGCTATTTATGAGTATTATATAACCGATAGAATATTTAGGATTAAAATTTCATTTAAGACCATATGTGCAGGGAGAATGAAGTAATATTAGTTGTATCTTTATCAAATGACCCAAAAACCTTCACACAAATAAATTGAATCGTTATATGATATATATTCGTCGATGTAATAACAGCTAGATTATATAAGTTTGTTCAGCTTTTAATGTATGTTTGCTAAATTAAGGCTTTTCTTGTTAAATATATACATGTAACACATGTATGTGTAAACAAGTCTTTTCAACTCAATAAAGAAAACAAAAAACAAAAACTAGTGAGCTGAACAGTAGCCTTAGCTATCAACAAACTAGCCAACAGATTAGTGTTAAATTTTCATATTTGATATTAAAGCTAAAAATATTATCTGATAAAGAAATATTCATATATTATAACTTAAAAATATACATTTCGCCATATCTTTATACAGCGCTCTTCTTCTTAAGGAGGTCATACAAGTCTAAATCTGGCCAATTAGTCCTCGTTAATCAATATAATTTTGTAAAGATACGATACATGATGTAATGTTATTTTTTTTTTGCATTTTTTAAAAGACTCAGAATAGTTTATGTCACTCTGTATTGCACTAATTGTGTTCCTCTAATGTGACAGTCACTGAGCTCATATGCCAACTGGGGGATCATAAACAAATTGCAATGCTACAAGATCATACCCATATCTTAATTAAAACTTAATTCTTAATTATGCAAACAATAAAACATGCTTATAATGAACACGCTTGTAATAAAATGCCGCTTAAAGCAAGCAAATTGCATTTGTATAGAAGCAAAATCGTCTGTCTCTGGCACTTCGTTGCAATCGTGTTTTACTGTATTCAGTTTATTCTATAGAGTGTTGGTGCTTTCTATATAGATATGTTCTCTCCTCGAATATTGACCTCCAGTTAAAATTGATACAGGTTATGCTAACTATATTACGCACTTTTCATTAATATTACTAAAAGAGCAGGATCTATTTAACTAATGGTGGTTAATGCCTCGATTTGTCAATTAAACGAGTACCATAAACATCAAGGAAATATGGTTGTTTTGATGCAATTATTCAAATGTGTTTCATTTCTTCATTGGCAATTTACGAAACAACAATTTAGGAGGTCTCCGACGATAATAACATAGAATTATTATGAAATAACAAAATGAATGAGAATTTTAAAAAAATACCTGATACAAGAAATTTGTTTTTGAACCATAATCGTTGTTTGACAAAACCGCAAGCAGAACAGATTTGTCAGATATGATTTGCAGTTTTCTAAGATAGTTTATTTAGCTTTAGTGACTAGCTTTGATTTGTATTGAACCGCTGCCTTAAACCGTATAGGCTGTAAAGAAGACGTATTTAAACACATCTTCAGCTAACAAACTTGTTTACACTGATTTTATGTATACCCAATTTAACATATAGCTATGTGTTGAGTTTTTTTTTTTTAATTCATGAAATAACAATACTGTTTTAGATGATTTAATAAAAAATACGAGTTTACAGTAAACTAACGGTTTTTTTTTCAAAAAAAAAAATGTTATGTTATTGATTTAAAACGCTAATTGGAAAAAAACACCATTTGCGCTTAAACGAGAACATAATATCAGAAAGTATATTTTAAAAATAGAACCTTAACATACCTAAAAATCGTGCAACTAGAAATATGTTATCAAAACAATTTGTTTTTTGTTTCAATTTTTATTGGCAGATGTTTAATGGAAGTTGGATTCGTCGATGTATTCTTTTTCCAATAAGGATTGCCTTTTTGTATTTGATGTTTCATAGAAATACAGCAGGATTGAAACATACATACACATTGATTAAGTTATATGAAAAATGATAACAATATTTTTATAATATCAGAATTTTTCAGTGTTAACAATTAGGGTTTTTTTTTAAAATTATTCTAAAGGTTTAACATGCCATTCTAAATGTTTTCGTAAACTGAAATCATAATATAATTAAAGAATAAACAAAAATTATTTCAATAGCATCCGTAGGAACAACAACAAATGCCCATCTATAATATATTTTAAATATTTTTACTGCGTTAAATAAAATGAATATAAATATATTATTTTTTATAAATGATGAATCTTTTCTAAAACACTTTTTATGATTCCAAGCATTTTTGTTATAAATATTGTCAATTTTTTAAGCGAAAACATGTTTTTAAAAGTTGTCTTAATGCTTAAGGTTGATTTATTGATGTTTACACGATATGGCTTGCACGGAACATCCACGGAACGGCCAATTTGTTGTTTCTACTAGTTAATTTACTAGTTATTTACGATGTAATAAATTAAAAAAAAACTATGTGGTTATATATTTTTTCTAACCTCAATTATATATTAGCATCCCAGATTTTATTTTTGGAGTGATTAATCTGTCTAGCCATTTGTTAATAACAGACGAATTATCGCATCTTTTTTCAGCAAAAAGAGAATCGGATTATATAATATTTGATTCTTTGTCACATACACGAACTTAGTTAAAGACCTATTAGAGTATCAGTTTTGCGCACATTTTTTAACTGTATAATGTTTGGATTAAATTTATTTTCATTGAATGTGTACGATGAATGCGCAAAAGCTTTATTCCTTCTGTCACGATCTGCGCTCCTGCATTGACGATTATGACAAATGAGAAAGCTGAGTCCAACTCTTTAATAATGAAAACTGTTGGAACACGGTTTGATATTAACGAGAATAGAGGTACATTATCATCAAAATACTTTTAAACGTTTAGAATTTTCAAATTTTACAATATTTATAGATTGTCCCAAGTTATTGCTTCCATCACCTTTTGATTATTTTTAATTAAAATACACATGCCTGTGAAAAAAATACAGTTGAAATCGATAAAAAGGAATATATCTAATATATCTTCATTGAAAAATTATCATTGTTCACTCATAAAAGTTCACATGAACGAATACAAATTTCTTACGGAAATTTTTAAATGGGAAATGATTACATCTTTTCTCCATTCGGAACTCATTTAGAATACCTCGCACAATTTTTCAACGTTTTTATCCGGGCTAATTAAAGGCTGATTCAATGCAAAATCCCCGTAGACTTTCTATTTTGGGATATGTATTGAAACCTGAAGCGGCAAAGGGAGCGTTTCAAAACAGATAATCTAGACATTTTTCATATTAGTGGATGAACGTAGTTTGAGCACAAAGGTATTTATGATTATCGAAATATCAAGCAAAAAGTGGTGGAAGCAAAAACTCGGGACAGAGTATAATCAAAGAATGTGTTTTAAAAATTTTCAAAAGGTAAAAAATATAAATGCCCCAGCGGTATTCGAACTCATGACTTACGAATTAGTTGTTTACGCTTTAATCCATTGCGCAACGCTGTTAGGTAACATTTTAAAGAAAGAAAATACTTAGAAAATTACGCTTAATTTTTTTGTCTCATGCCACCTTAAAACGAAGGATTTAAATATACACAGGTTCTGGATATTTTCCTCACCATCAGATACATCAGTGGAATGACGTTTGCATTAATAACTTTTTTTATTGTTTGCATTTAAGCTTATAACATTAGGCGTTTAAACACTATTTTTAAACAGATAAGTGCCAATGATAAGGATAATACTTATTAACTTGCGAAAAGTAGACAAAACATTATAATAACAATGTGTTGATAAAACGGTGTTCAACAACAGAAGCATTTTGAAAGTGTTAAATCTTGAAATTGTGCATACAAGGCAAATGTGCAAATACAACAAATAAAATTAAACTAATCGGTTTGAGGATAATGTATGTATGTTACAGCTTACAATAAATTATTTGTTTTCCACTGCATGTAGTTATAACACATTATGTTCAAAATCCTACCATATGTATACCACTTGTTATAACTTGCCAAAGTATTTAAAACGTCGCTTATCTTTGAAATACAAATATTAGAAGAAAGCAGTTACAAAATATACAGCTACTACTAGTTTAAAAAAGAAAGACTGTGTACGAGAACATAAAACAATTCGAGATGCAGAGCAGAAACGTGAGTGAACAACTTTTGAAAAATTTACTATTGAAGTTACTCCAGGGGAATTTCGACAGTGACCGTGCACTAAAACTAGAAGACATCTACGGGAAATGGGGAATGACATTCGTTTTTGAGGTTGGCGTTTATCTGTTGCCTTTGCCTCTTCTGGTCACACTTATCATGTTTGTCATTTTTAAACGAAGGAAACTTTTGGGAGTGACTCAGAAATTCATCATATCAATCATGATTTTAGACCTTTGTTTTTCGTCGACGTCCGTCATAAGGGATACAATATTAAAGGTTCAACATATGGAATATGGTTTTCTTGAATACCACGCCTGCTCATGGGTCCTCTTTTCTTTGCGTCTACAAATGATATGCCATGCCACGTCGGTCTGGTTAAACACCTTAATGGCATTTCACCATCTACTACTTGTGTCCTATCCGATTAAGGTCAGAATGTGTAATTTACCACCATACTTTTACACATTTATTTTCGTTCATGTATTAATGTGTTGTACGTTTCATCTGTTACTCATCGCTCCAGATTTCCAATCGGTACCATTAATTCAGGAGTTCAGAGTGGGCTATCCTCTCAAAAAAATAGACGGGTGTATTTTACATACAAAGGAGATCTTTGGGGAACATTCTTTATACTATGGCTCAATGATAACCACGTTCGTCTTAATATTATATAGCCAGATAATTCCGTTTTGTTTACACTTGATAGCATCAGTAGGACTTGTTGTCTTGTTACATAAAAACGTTCGGTCTCTCTCGGTTTTAACAAATAACGCTACGGTGAAACGTGTCAAATACGTCATGTTAATGAAAATCAACATCGGTCTTTGTTTCTCATTCGTACTACAGGAACTCCCGTTCAATATACTCTTATTTCTTCAGTTCGCACATCATGAGGGGGAAAGCACTAATATTGGAAACCTTTCATTATTCCATGGAGTGGCCACTTCTATCCTGTCCATTTCATACAGCATTGGTAAACCTGTAAATCTTCTTATTTATTCTAGTCTCAGTTCGTCATTTAAGCAGGAAATGGGAAGCATTTTGATGAGACTTAAAAGCTTGTTTGGCGGTGAAGTTGTGCCAAGAACATCTACACACAAAGTCAGAAGAAAGTGAAAAATGAAGTATCAATTATTAGCCCATATATACTGCTATGTTCATATTTTGTCTTGCGTTGTTTTTATTTTATCGTATTTTGTATTAAGAAAAATGGCAGTATCTATCATTAAAACAATTATTCATGCTTACAATTTGTTTTATTTATATAAATCAGTTGTTTGCAATTGTATGAACACTTATAACATTGATATAATGAAGTATTTTGTCAGCTTTTGCACTTTCATTAGAACAAGAACAACCTGAGCGTAGGAAAATTGAGATTTATATTTTCATGTTGGTTACGAATTTCACATTTAGCGAAATTATCTTTTAATTCTTCATTTATATCTACCAGTAAGTGGTAATGATGTACTTTTTTAACTTGAACCCCCCCCCCAAAAAAAAAACCCAGGAAAAAAATGAATTAATGTAGTTATATGTAGCTACGGAAAACACACCTTGTAAAGTTACAACAACAAAAAATAGTTTTGTTTCTGCATTTAGTTATGTCATTATTAAATAAAAAGAAAAAAACCCAAACATTTGTTTTGTTTCTGCATTTAGTTATGTTTTTATTTAAGTCGTATCGATATTTTTGTAAACAAAGCTCGAGTCCTGTTTCATAACATGATGGGGATTACTTACGAAATTAATGAAAAAAAAGCAACACAGATTTCCTGACCGAATAAAACTATGACCGGATGAAATAAGCCTGACTGATTAAATTGAACATTAGTGGTATTTTCTATGCCATTTGGACATATGTAATGATTATATGGCGTGAAAGTAGAAAGATCTTTGCGATATATCCCAATGATCCAACAAATACTCTGGTTCAACTTTCCTGAGTTTTATTTTTGCGGCACTTAAAAACGCTTAATAACAGATGTTTCAACTCTTGCCGAAATGAGGAGCTTAAACTTGAGTATATGAGAAAATTCACGGGTTTTCCAATGCTGTAAGAAATCGACAAAATGGAAGTAGCCACACTCTGGAACTTAATAAAATTTCCCCATGAACTATAATGATATGCAAACTGAAACAAGAAAATGAAAGTTAGTGGAAGTTCCTGCAGTATAAAGGGAAGCCCAAGACCAATATTTAACTTCATTAAAACAACGTATTTAACCTGCCCAAGTGAGTTTTTATTGGTTCACAACGAGAGAGAGAGCGAATGTTCTTAGCAAGGAGAGCAATAAGTGCTATGATAATAACCAATTGTACAAAGAAAGGAATGACCTGGGTGTACAGAATAACAATATACTAATATATATACTATCATCTGATCCCTCAAAATAAGCAATCATTTCTGTCGCATGCCCTACAAAACCATATATCCTTTTCAAAGGTTTTCCCTTTTGAAAGTCTTGAATCAAGGGTACCGCTTCGAATCTAGGAATGGTTGAAAGTATAAACACAGACAAACCACTAACTTAAAGAAACGGAAAACTGTAAAAGGGGACAGACAAGTTATATTGTCTAACTTTGAATGAAAACCTTATCAACAACATATGATGCAGTGACATTAAAGTCTTCATCCACAACGACGTTGCATGGATAATCATTTGTATACGTAATGATATGAAAACTCGATTACATACACGATAATCTAGGAACCCATAATTCATTTCAAATAGGTTTAAAACTGTATCACGAACAGCCGAAGTGAACGCATAGCACATATGCAGCATCAGTATCGACAGAATAAATTTCTGGGTGACTCCTAGAAGTTTCTTTCGTTTGAAGATGACAAACATAAATGTTGTAAACAGGAACGGCAAAGGCCATAAGTATATCCCAACGTGAAATGAGTACGCCATTCCCCATGTTCCGTATATATCTCGAACCTTCAATGCGCGGTCAGAATTAAATTTCGACTTCGCAAACTCCGAAGTTAAACTCATCAAAAGCTGAATGCTCTCACTATTGTTTGGCATATCGTCTACTCGTTTTGACATTCAATATCCCCAAGGACCAACCAATTAAACTAGCAAGTAATACACAAAGTTGTACAAATTTAAAACAGAAAAATGGCTGCAAATGTTGTATGTCGAGGAGTTAGCATCGGTGACAACACAGAGAATGAACTGATGTCCTTAATAAGGTAAATTAATATTCAAATTTAAAAAAAACACAAAACAGCATTAAATAACACATTAGCAGCTTAGAACACGTTTAAATCCTCTTATATGATCCGATCAATTATTCTTGTGCTTTGAGTAATAAGCAAATATCCACAATAGGTACACTCAATATATTGAAGGTTTGATGTTTATTGTGCTAAATAAATTTCTGATCGATGAAATTCCAACACCATTCGGTATTTGTTAGGAGGCTACAAACTGTTTTTCTGATGGAAAGTTTAAAAGTGCTATTTTTCATTCATTGTACGTGAAAAAAAGATAATCACTCGCTGTGGCCTTCAACTCAACATTCAGGTATATCGACGACGTATTACCAATTAACAACTTTATAACACCAGTATCAGCCACGGCTGATAGGGATCCTGCACTGCTGATACCGAAATGCAGGGCTGTTACAGATATGCATCGCACCCTTGCAGAACCGCTCTGGTTTTAATTTTTTCAGAAATAAGTCGTAGTGTATTTTACTATTTTCGGAACACCTCTAGTTTTTCCGCTTTGGCGTTTGTCTACATTTGCAGACGGTAAAATGGATCTCAAGGAAAGAACATTTGAATCGCTCGGGAATAGATTGAGTAAGTTGGATTACATGTGTGTACTCAATGACACTTTAAGTAAAAAACTGATTATGTTAGGCTGAATCTGGATATGTTAGAACGTCGAACTTGTACCTGCTGCTAGGCCTATTGTTGTTGGGGACACCGTGATATACACATATTTGAATTTTTAGGGGGCCTTCAAAATACAAATACACGACGAAAGACTGAATCTGACGTAGTGAAATTTACTGATTACCTAACGATAACGAGGAGTGGTGAATTTAGAAAACCGGAGAAAATTCCGGTTGGGGAACTAAATATGCATTTGGAAAGATTCTTTATGAATGCAAAGAAAGCAAGCGGCAGTGATTATGAACCCGACACGTTAAAGGCAATTCAAGGAAGTGTGAACCGTTATTTGGCTGACAATAAGTTGAACATAAACATTATAACGGATTAGGAGTTCAAACAAATCTCGCGATGCCCTGTTGTCAGAACGAAAGTTGCTTAAGAAAAATCGTGAAAAACGAGCAGACCAATTAACGCCAGAGGAAATCGATCTACTTTATGAGAGAATCTTCTTTAACTGGTAATTTATGAATTAGTTCTGACCTACTAAAACTTATGGTTTTGTGGTGTTAAATTGTCAACAAGAAAAAAATACAAACTCATCAATCTACTAAGCAAAACTCGCAATCTCTATTTTTTGATAGGCCTTCGACTTAAATTGTCTTTGAAATTGTTTTCAGGAGATCCCAGGTCACTGATACATATAAATGTATTGTATCTTAACAATACGAGGGTTGTTCGGAAATTATTGAGACAACACAAATATTTTTCTTTCTAAGTGAAAAATATTGGTGAAAATTGGCATAAACTCTGAAGAAACCTAAACAAATAATTAAACAAAGTAATATTAAAAAATCTTTAATATTTTGTTTACGATGGTACATAAACAAGTCCGTGGTCGGGGTACCCGGAGCAGTCATAAACTCGGAGATTAATTAAACTTAAACACTTACTTACTTAGTGTCGGTGGACCAACAATTAATAGGAAAATAAATCAAATTATATATGTTCAATTTGCTATTTATTGTGACTAACTTGTGTGCAAGTTTCAGTAGTATTCGAGTTAAAATACGGAGATAGTACAAATAGATATACCAAGCAATAGAAATCTGACCACGACAGTTTATTGAATTTTGACGTCAAGGCGGCGCAGCAAATATACATTAAATTGGTCGGAAACACGGAAGAAGACCTTTACAGGTCAAGTAATTGCCTAAACATAAACTATACAATATAAAGGAATCAATAGCTTCATTTTATCTGATTTTTTACTAACTTTTTAACTAGAATAAAAAATAAAGGGACTAAATACCTACTACTTTAAAAAAAAATGATGTCAATAGTTCTTAAATATGTACAGAATGACTTAAACAGACGTATCACGGAAAGTTGACTTTTGGATAGAAATAAGTCGATTTTTTCAAAAAAAAAATCAAGAATGGAGAAGATACGTAAACGTTGATATCTTAAAATGAACAAAATAGATGAGAAATGAAGAATAATTCATGTGTTCCGTTTGTTTGTAAGACGTATACAACCTAGGAGCAAGGGAGCGCGTTAAAATGACGTTGCGATGAGTTTGGGGTTGCGCCGGGTCACTGGACATAAGCAAGATTGTCATCTTACCAGGAATGATCTAATGATGTCATTGACTGGAAAATTTTCTCTTTTATAAATAATGCCCTAGTTAATTTATTAGTGAAATTTCAATGATTTATCTTTTTTCTCAAGGGAGTAAGAGTAAATGTCTCAATAATTTCGGAACAACCCTCGTACAATGCATTTTAGAAAGAGAAGAAGAGTTGAACATGTGAATCTGAGATGGTATGATGTGCAGCAAAACGTCACCTCGACGGAGAGGAATATGTAGAATATAGAGAGAGATCTACAAAGACAATAACTGGGGTCACAAGTGAGAGTCGGAGTTTTGCACCAAAGATGTTTGAAAATAGAGATATATATTGTCAAATTTATGAAAACATATTCCTAAAACCTGAAGAAATTGAATGTTGATTAGGTAAGTATATGGCTCTCTATACATAAACTATACACTTTTGTCATTCAAGGTAATCCATGAGGCCCAGTTTTTGCGTATAAGGAGATTGCCAGGACAAGACCAGAACAGATGAAAAACCCTGAGTCGCCATTTTACATAGGAGTTTCACGGCACCCTGAAAAAATCTTAGTACGTCAAACAACCAAAGGAAAAGAATACGATTGTCAACACTGTGAATGCCATGTGTAAGGCAGGGGAAATCCAAGGAAAAAAGTTATTCACAGCACAATGAAGACGGCAACTAGTTCCCTAGTACATGTAGGTGTCCACAAACCGTAATTTATTAGATTTCCGGCCATACGAATGTTAACTCTATTAATAAATACAGCACTACCTCCAATGAACAGCAGATGCACATTTCTTCTATTTTTACAAACTATTCATCAAATAGCTTAATAATTGGATCCACCAGTCACCTAAGTCGACAGTTCCTCATCATCCTTTTGATATATATACCTCAGCTCTGCCATCCACCAGTGTCGGTCCTTCATCAAACACTGACGACATTATTCATCAAACGCGGACTGAAATATGTTCTTTTTAAAATCAACCCATTATAAAAGAGTATGTCTTTGGAAATTTTAAAATGGCCAATATTTCTGGCAATGTTATATTTAAGTCCTCTTTCAAACAATCGAAATCCCTTAAGAGATGTAGAGTCATCTAGAGTGATTCAGAATTAGACTAGGAAAAAGAAACTAGATCTGTTATATCTTGTAAATATGTTCAAATATTAAAGTGAAATTCTGTAAATAGCTTTAACTGTGACATTTTCTTTGTTGATACTAGAGAGTTCACCTTAATTGCTCCTGATTCTACTAATTACAGCCTAATTATTTTGTTTTCATTCTCTAGATTTTGCTCAAACCAGATTGGAATTGTTTCAACTTCTCCGTGTTATGCTTACATAATTCATTCATATAGACGTAGAGTTGTCAACAAAATATGTTCATGGTTTACAATTTTTAATAAAATATTGAACGTTTACTTACAGTTGTATCAGTGGCATAAAACTGTGCTTAATCTATTATATGTAACGCGAGAACATGCATACTTATTGGTATTTTAAACTAAAGTTCTGCCCGATGCAAGTTGAACTCGTCCTATTTTTTCCGCACATGTGTCAATTAGTCAACCCGCATTCTTGGTTACCCTGTTTTGGAAAGCTCTTTATATCAAAACTAAAATCGCATATTCAAGACACGAATAGGCTCATATATTTATTCAACATTCGACATATCTTAATTTCTATGTCATACTATTAATGACTTTAAGTTCGTGGTTTACATATTCTCTCTTACGTAATGATTCAATATAATTTTAATGCAAGAATATATTCTCCGATTGACTTAGATCCGCCAAAGCGTTTTTACCACCTTCCTCTCATTTTTGCTGAAAAAAATCACAATAAACAGGAAGAAATGGTCCTGTATATTTCAGCTTTGAAGTATACATGTGTATAACAAAAGATCGTGGAAAAATTTTGATAGTTTTGTCACATTGAGTTGGGGTTTTAATAACATTTCTGTTGAGAAAATCAAGAGACAGGTTTATTACAAAGTTCGGAAGGCAGTAACCCACATTTTGATGACTTTGTGATTGGTTAGGTTTGGGAGACTGAAGACTGAAGAAGGTCAGCGTTGATTGTATCGTTTGTGCATCACAGACTATTATGGCTAGTGGAATGTACACAGATTAGTAAAAAGAGGTCACACCAATTGAAGAACAAATACATCGCTTGTAAGTAAGAAAACGTATTGCTTCATTTGTATTATAATATGCTTGTGTTTTTTTAAAGCGGCACGAACAGTAGCAATACTTTGTTTAATTTTTACGAGTGAACGCTATGATATAATCCGTATATATACTATTTAAATTGTTTTGTGTCCACAACAAATAGTAACTTCTATCATGAGTTAAAGATAATCAAGGGTAAAAGAAATGAAGATAATGCATAAACTTCACGATTTTTTTTTACATACGAGTTGATGTTTATATAACTCGATTCCCTTACGTACGAGATAAAGGTAAATTTGTTACCTTGTTTTAAAGCATTTCGATTTTACACATTCCATATTTTCATAATATATGGTTCATAAGTGATTGAATTCTATTGTTTGTAAATCTAATTCTTAAAACGTCTAAATAAATTTCAACTCTAATGAATGTTAATACAACGTGACATAGAGGAATGCGTATCGTATTTTCAATGAAAAGAAAACTTACGGAATAATTGTAAAGTTTTGAAGAAGGAATGGATAATTTGACCACTTTCATTCAGCGTGTCTCACTTGCTAACATGATTAAAATTATGCGTCAAGATAGTACGAATGCTTAATATAGACTGATTACAGAACCCTGGCATTCCGTAGAAAAAAAAGTTACAAAACGAAAAAAAAAAACACACGATCACGCACGGTAAAAAAAAACGCAAACCAATTTTTTTCGAAACACGCACGATCCCGCACGTTACACGAACGATCACCCACGGTACACGAATTATTTAACACGATTGGCTTGTCAACAAAAACGTTGTTACCACTGTATCCCCGGCCGGCTTTCTTTACAAGTATAACGTGCATTTCAAATGCATGTAAGATTTCACTGATCTGGGATTACTTGTTCTTACATGTATGTAACAATTTAGGCATACATGAATACATTGAGTTGGATCAAATAGCAGGTACACTGCCTATATATGTTATCTCTACAACTCGTTTAATACGATAAAGAAAGGAAAACCTTGATGGACGTGGTCACTTTTGAAGAATTTTTTGATAAACATTCAGAGGTCCCTCTCGTAAAAACAAGGTAATTGACCTTATTTGAGAGTAAAATTAACACTACAATAGTAGCGCTATAATGAACAATAGTTATTTTTTTGTTTCGTTTTTTGCGCCCCTGAGTAAATGTAATCTAATAGGATAAAATTTCTACAATTTGGATACTACCAAACTGCCATTTAAGTGAATGTATACGTGTTAGGCCGCAGACCAGATCATAGCTAAATGTTCTTTCAAACAAGACAACAAACCTCTATTTAACTCTAATTTTTCTCTTTATTTCGCTCATCAAATTTATTTTAGTTTGGATTAAATGAGTAAAAAGGACAGATCAAACTCTTTTTAAATCCGTTCAGTTATGTAAAAAAAATATACTTTCATTTCAATATGTTTCGGTTTGCACTAGCAGTATGTTTTGCAAAACAAAAAAAACCCAACATTTATTGTTTTTTTTTTAATTTCCTTGTGTTAAAATATTCATCGATATCAGTGTTGAAATTTGATATCCTGTGTTGTGAAACAGTACTGTAGCAGAATGGTACATCTAAGTACATGTATTTATATCTTTTCCTGCTTAAAGTTTTTTTTTTTAAATTAATATTCCTGTTTTAGCGTGTTCCTTGTACAGCTTCATTAAATTCGTGATTTTACAACTGAAATAATAATATCTTTCAAATCAGTAGTTTATATTTAAAAATATGTTAAACAGACAGATACTTTGATACGGCTAAAACTTTTTTTCTTTAAAATGTGAAACAGGTTTACATTCAGTTTAACTGATTAACATGATAAGTAGTTCGAGCTAGAATTTACAACGGCATTCTGAAATAACCTTGGCTGGGACAAAAATGCCCATTTTGACTCTCATTTAGTGATTTAACTTCTTTCTTTAATGAGGATAAGGCATCTTCTATATCTTTTAACACCTTTTCAGTATGACTTTCTTTGACATCACTGATATCTTTTCCGTTGCTCTGACATACATGTACCGCTGGCTTTCCTGCATCTTTTTTCAGTGCTATGAAAAGCCTCTTACTCAACCGCATGACGCACAGCATCATTCAAATCTACTTGCCGCGTTTGTTTTATCTGTTTTATGTTTAATGTCAGGATCTCTTAATGCATCTCTCCCAGTGTTGAGCCCTATACAATTCCGTTTGGTTTGTAGGTGCAAACATTGGCTGTAGTGCTGTACATTGCGCATCTTAATTACGCTAGTCATTTCATGGCAAGTTTCCTAATGCATCTTAAGCATTTCCTCTAAAGGATATTGCCAAATACATCCATTTTTCAAACAATGACCAGCAAATCAACTCTGCACAAACCTCAAAGTGTGACTTGAGGTCACTTCAATTTGTAGTACCATTAAATGTTGCAGGTTTGATAAAATTATGTTTTTGGCCGACATTTTGAGGCAATTCAACATGTTGTGTATTGACTCTTTGTACATCACTTGTGATCACGTTTTCATTATTACGTGTCACCTGTCTATGACTATGCATGTTTGTGTGTGTTTTGATGTCATTTTGTATCCATAATTGTCTTGGTTTGTCATATTTCTCTGACCTGCCAAATGACTAGCCAAACCCCATGGTCTCCAAAACGGTTAGCCATTTCACTCTGGATTGTCGTTTGGTATTCATTTAATCTGGTTATCGCATTTTGGCGACGCATATGGTCTGCCAATTATCTACGACTAACATGCCGTTCAACTACTGTTGAATGCCTATTTCTTATCAACTCAAACGTTAGCCTATTAAGTATCTCATCCTCCATAAAAGATATTTCATTATTAATCAAATCATTAGATGCCATGTTAAACAATCTAACCTTGGCAAGCAAAAATAAAGATCAACCTAATAAAAGCAAATAACGAAGCACAAAAAAAATCAAACAAAGAAACGACCACCGCTGCCACTAAATAATGTAATGTGTAACTGAGTCTTGTCGCTTTTTGCTTTTCAATGTAAAAATAAAAGGCGTACAGTTTTTCCAAATCACTAATTAGATTTATATTTAATATCAAAATGTCCTTACTTTGGGTACAGTCAAGAGTGAATCAAGAATAACAACAGATTGGCAATGAAGGAGGAAAACCTAATTTCTGCTAAAATAATATATAGGCAAGTACCAAGGACAGGTCGGCTCTATTCGAGCCCCTAACCCTGGCACTTGCTACCTTCCCTGGAAAACTGTCAGTATTGTGGATTAAGACCACCCCTTTAAACAATACAACACAACAGAACAGCTTCGGCTCCATTCTGGCACCAGCTCTCAGCGTCTCTCACTTACATCCACATGAAAGGGGTATCAGGTTATTCCATTATTAGACATTGCTAATTCTTTACAGAGACACGTGTAGAAAAAACAAAGACGCAAATATTTTTTTAAAACTTTTCTGTTAAAACATTAAACTGGCAACGATTCTTAAATGTTTTACTTCGAAATAGATTTTGACTATTCTATAATTTTTTACTGCGACATATTATTGAAATATCGAATCTGATTAATTTATTGTAGTGTGCACGACACGATTGGATATGACAGAAATAAACATATTTTTTTTATCATGTGTCCGGCATATAGTCGATCAAAAAAAAAAATAATAATTAAATTCAATTCTTATCATTAAATAAAACATTAAATTTTCAAATTATAAAACGTGAAATGTCATTCATCAAAAATAAATAAAGTAACTGAAGCGGCGCGTATGAATACACAACAAAACAGCAACAATATTTAAATTTGATGGGCCTTCAGCTGATGCAGAGCTATTGAGGTGAATTAGTGGGTAAAACACGAAATAGAAAGTTGATATCTGAACCAGCTGAATTGAAAACGAAAGGGAAATACACGCGATGACTTGATATTATTCACTGTGCAGCAAGTCTTTTTAAAACTGGTTTTAAAGTTTTGGATAGGTTCACATAAGGAAGCGGATTTGCAAATCATTATTCAAAATAGGGTATAAGAATTTGAATTAAATTTTGTCTCATTTCAACTTAAGCGATGCATTTTTCAACGAAGTTGCATAATAAAGATATTCACCCAGGTAACACAACGCTTTGGTATTCCTTGAACTAAATACATGTAACTGGACACGTTTGAACACAGATGGTTTTTTGACATAGTAATCCTTTATATATCGTATACAATTCTGACCTAATAAATGCTGCCAAATTTGACTTTTGGACCGTATAGTCTATAATAATGTTTACATAACAGGATTAAAATAAAATCCAAGTAGTTTAAACTATTACTTCATTATTCCAATAATTCTTACAGACCTTAATGGAAGACATTCCAGTTAAATATAAACCATAGCATTATTACAACTTGTTTTTTTTTAATCTAAATTACATAACTTTATTAAAAATTTGACACTGTATTACCTTCATGAAAACCCTATACGTCACAGCTTTAACATTAAATATTTTTCTACAAACGTTTTTAAAAAAGTCATCGATGTTTCATTATTTAGATACAAGTATTTGGTTCTAGTTAGCATTACAATGCTGTCTTCAGATTATACACACCAAATTGGGTTTAATATTAGCTCAATACGTTCTAAGAGGAGCTAAACATAATTTTGTATATGATATTATCTATGTAATTTGCTCATTGGTTTATCCTGCGACCATTTTAATCATCAAATTACTTTTTTCCCATAACCTTCTAATTTGAGTCGCTTATTTGTTCTGTGATACCACTCTCTTTAATTTTGAGAATCATTTCCCCAAGAATATCAAAGACATCTTCATTTGTTACATGCAAGTCGTACTCACTCAATTTCCATAATGTTTGTTTCTTCATAGCCAGAATTTCTTCTAAGATAGGCTCGATAATTTTGTAATGATTGACGTGCATGGCTGCTAATCATTTAGTTATATCTTTTCCTTTAAATATAGCTTTCACTTAGGGCATATCGTATTCGTTTGTGGTTGATTATTGTGTGTCAGTTTTTTTTTATGTCGACCTACATTTAAAAAATTTTAAATCATTAATCACTGATTAAGCTTTTGGTATTGTTAGCCATTGATCATGTGCAAGGAATGGCGATTTTGTTTTCTTTGTCTTTGGAGGAGCAACCCCTATGAGGCCAAATAACATGCTTGTATTTTTTTTTTGTATTTCTTTCTTTTTTTTTTAAAAGCGAAAATTTTGCGAGTTTTAGTCCCATTACCGATTTTTTATTTACTATCAAGCATATATTGAACCGTGATATGAAAATGAAATCATGTGCTGATAAGTTTCTAGATGTAACTATTCGATTCCTAAAAAAAGACAGTTTTATTTCATTTAAACAGGAATCCAAATGATAACACAAACTCATCACGATATCAGCACAACACCGTTTACAGCAAAACTGTTAATTAGATCTTTTAAAAAGAAAAGAAACAAACAAACAACCAAACAAAACAACGAAAAAGCAACAAGACAAAACAAAACACAGAATAACTTTTTAGAATATGTGTAATTTCAGAGATTGGCATAATACAATGTGTTATTTGACGGAGTCTCTAGACTGAGCTTGGGGGGATGATGGTGGACAAAGTTCATGCAGTTACCGTTGGTTGAGGTGGAGTTTGACCACATGTTCTTGCAAGACGCCTCACTCACATTTAAACAGTTAAAGAGGAGTTGAAGCTATTATTTTTATCGTTTATATTGGCAATACAAATCTAGACATACAAGTATATCAATGCGTCCTATATTGGATACTTTTTAATATGTCGTTTTCTTCAAGCATCTGATTGATGAGGGAAATTTATGTAACTTGTGGTTACAACATACATTTGCATAAGTGTATAATACCTAAATTTGATATTATTTTGATATGTCGCTTAGTACATGGTGACAGCATACTCATTATTATGCAGACATCTTCGATTATATATAAAATTCATATTCTTTATCTACAATTTGTCTTTGTCCTGAAAGAAAGGTGAACAAATTAATAAGGTAATAATGAACAATATTTAGATTGTGATTACTACGACAGCATATCCATGAAAACCCATTGTACTTTCGTCAATGTTTTTTAATTTTTAGACATGTAGCTTTATAGAAATAGAGATACAAAACCTTTTATAAATGTTGATAGAGCAATCAAAGTGGTGGTAGAGGTCAGTCATACAGAAGTATCCTGGTGGACACGGCGTCAAATGATCCGAAATCACCTCACTTGTAAGGCACGGAATGACGCCACCAATGTCACCACATTGATGACACATTAGCGGTGTCGCTATATATAGAATACATAAAGCTCTCATATTAAATCTTTAACTTTAAAAAAAGAAATTCTCTCTCTTTCTCCTTCTCTTTCTCATTGCGATATTCATGATATTTATTGACTTTATTCATACAGATATCATGTAGAAAAATTGTTATTGAATGATTAATGATTCCCTGAGGAGACCATCACAAAGAAAAAAAAAAACAACGTTAGACTAATGTATTTTTAAAACTATAGAAACTCCCTTCCCTTGGTACTTTGCAATGTTGCATAACCATCCTTTGAAACGTAAAAAACAATGCAGTTTCAAACTAGAAAAAAAACCCCTTTACTTGGTGTTTTGCAAAGTTGCAAAGAAAAACATACGTCAAAACAATGCTGTTTCTGATCTACAAAAACTCCCTTTAGCTGGTAATTGCAAAGTTGCAATGAAAAATCAAAGTAAGAATAATCATTATCTTTCTTTACTTGCTACTTTGCAGAGTTGGTTGTTGCAAGGTCCCTTGATCGTCTCTGTAATAGAACAGCACTTGTATCAGGTGCCCGATGATGTGACCAAGACCCTGTTCTACTGGCGATTGTGTCGAGTGTACCACAGGATGACCAGCTTCACAAGACTAGACGATATACATGTACATGGGTATATCCCTCTAACTATTTTTAGAATCGGTAGGAGAACAAAGTAGTGCCTTTAAGCAAAAAAGTTCCTATTCTTGCAGAGTGTATATACATTTATTGGGATATTTTAAATCAGAATGATTGACACATGTCAGAAAAGAGGATTTGCAATTTTAAAAGCAAGTATCAAAATTAAATTATCGTTTGAAGGAAAGAATTGAAATTGTTTGATGTACACCCTTTCCAAAACTTTGAAATTCCCTACTTTTACTTTCATTTTCAGAGTTTTTCAATACAGACGCATTTTGCCGGAAAACGAATCTGACTTCACACCACGAAATTTTAACAGGAGAGAGACAATTTGATGAGCTTTTATTCAAGAGGTCCCTCGTTGCTGAACGAAAATTAGGGCCGGAGCTATGAGCCCGAACGTTAACATTACCGCCTATGGAAAATGCATTAGTGGACTATACCCACATATAAGTCATAGATATAAATCACATGTCTTTAAAAGTCTTTGTTATAAATTAACGTTTGCTTTGCAAAGATAAAATGACCAATGAATAAAATCATGTTAAAGAACTGTAGGGTGTAGTCAACAGCTATGCTTTCATTCGTTTCTATGTGATCGTACTTTAACAATTCTATACTAATTTCATTTCGTTAAATAACCTGGTACATTTCCCGCTATATACGTATGTTCCTTCTGACACTTCTCTTCTATGGGTGAAACAAACCTTAAACGGTTGTATATTTAACTTAATATTAAGTGTTCTTATTTCTAAAAGATTAACAAAAAAAGTTTCCTTTATTTAATTTGATTGCATTGTATATCATATCGATACGACTATCATAAGGGGAGAGGCCACGAGCAAATTTGGATTTTTACAACAAATCAATTCTTAAAATAACACATTAAGTGTATTCATCATCGATTGAGTCTGAACTTGAATGCCACACATTTGTTCTGCACACAATATATAGAGTTTTAAGAAAAGTGATTTAGAATTACAGATATAGGATAAAGATTTTAAGATTTATAGCACATATTAATTATAAAAAATTGAAAACGCATCTTAAGAACTTAGGGACAAATTTAGTATGTCATGAATTTATTTTTATTGATGTGTTATATCATCCAGGGATATTTTGTTTGTTGTGTTCTAGATTTATCGATGCCTCATAATGGGTATGTTCAACTTTCCGAGTGCACAGGTCTAATGGTGAGACATCTGAACATTCAAAACACTGCTGTTTGGCCAGTGCTATTTTGGTGATAAAAAACACAAAATATTTCTACTACATAATTGAATAATTTTTAACTCTTTGATTGGCTTAAAATAAAACGTTTTATCATATACAATTATTGCTGTTTTTGATGTTTGTACAATGATATAGCTACCCGAGAAGTACAATATTCACCGAGACGAGCCATAAAACAGCAATAACTGTTTTGTTATATGATTCAGCGGCAAGTCGATACAGACATATCAAATTAAGTGTTATCAAGAGAAAATTTTAGTTTGAAGCCATAGCCGACCAAATTCAGAAATGCAATAAATCATTAGACGATCTATTTTTCGTCAAATGTTGATAAAATCAAATGTTATTATGACCTCCTAGGTCACGTGCAGGTGGATATAAAGTTTGTTTTGTTTTTTTTTTGTGGTTTTTTTCTAGATTGTTGGCAATAAGCCAAACACAGAGCTAGGAATAAATCATTCATATAATTGTATTCACCTGATTGTGACCTAAACGTTAAATATAGCATTTCATTTTTTTCTACATTACCACAGTTGGCTATCTTCATTTCTGGCGATCGTTCAATGAAATATTATGTTTCTCATTGTGTTAGGCAATGATTTTAAATAACCTGACGTTCACAAACTAAGTATTTACATGTATAAAATGATGACACTCAATCTGATATGTATGTATCAGTTTGACATCGAATCATACATTTTGATAAACAATTATTGCTGGGGAGGGGTGTCAATCAATACAATAATTTAGCTCCTCTCAGTGTGCAAAGGATCGGTGAATATTGTACTTCTCGTGTAGCTAGAACATCGTATTAGCCTCAAACAGCAATAATTGTATAGTGTGGTGCTTTTACGTTACAAACAAAATTATTTTGATTTGAAATCAAAAAAATAGATAATCGCATTTCATTCAGTGATAGTCATTAAAATAATGAATTCGATTTTCAATATGTCATCTATCTATTCTTTTGCAGCTATTTCCTTTTTTTTACCCCCCCCCCCCAAAAAAAACCCTCCTTTAACCCCTGAAATAGTTTAAACACATTTGTACTACTTTTACATAATACGTGGAATAATTCACCAAAATGAGGTTCTTTGCAAAAAAACAAAAAACAAAAAACAAAACAAAACTAGTATAGTAAATTTAATTAATTAATTTGGCAGATGCACCCATTTTAATTTCAAATTTTCATATGGCCTATAACTATCAGAAAGTATGATCTGATTGCCATGACAACTACATCTAATTACAAATTCAGTGAAACACTTCAGTCTTTAGGGCTGTATTATTTAAAAAAAAAAACACTATCAAACTTAAAAAAAAACCGCTCTCACATTTTATTTAGTGACTTTTACGGAAACAATTAGTTCCACTTTAAAACTTTTTTTTCCTATTTTCTATTTTCCTTAGTGAGCTGTTTTTCTTCTAGTACAATGTTTATTAAAGTGCGCATACCCCTAAACACACGATAACAAATGTATTTATTTCTTTAGATAACAAAACATATACTTTAAATACGATATCTTTATTTCAAAGTTGTAATATTTTTTTCGGATTGTGGAACAATCTAAGCAGGTTTATAAAGACAACAGATAGGGTTGGATTTAATGATAATAATGTATTATTTGGTTAAACTCCTAAAACAAAGAGAACCATGATTTTAACCTATTATACTATAAACAAAACATTACATTTGTATATTTGAAACAGAATAAGATTCGAAATGTTGATATGCTACCTCCATCATATGAGTTTTTAATACAAAATAGATAAATATGTATCAGTTCAAAATATCGGCTTACTCAATTTGACAGATGTTGAGAAAATGTGTTTGTTTAAGCCAATAACAATATGTAAGTTAAAAATCTCATGCACAATTACAGATTCTTGTGAGTGAGTGTGGAATAAAAAGTGTATGGTTGGAATGAAATTAAAAAGCATAAAATACGAAAGCCCAGAAGGACCATTCGAGATTCGAGATTCAAAATACGAAATTCGAAATACGAGAATCAAGATTCGAAATTCGAGATTCAATATCTAAATTAATCAATCAAACCAAGGATCTGAAAACCTGTATCCTAGCGACATCAAACTGTTCTAAAAAAAAAAATCATCCGTACATGCTCTTATATACAAACAAATGATAAGTTCTCCCAAACTAAATAATTATTTGTATTCATTTTTACACATAATTTATAATTAGACTAGTAACATTGCAGTGTGTTTCGCGGATCTAAGTGATTTTGTTCGCCCTGTGTGCATTCCAATCTGATGCGTTTGAACCCTGGGATATTGCACCATCAATAATTTAAACCCGGGGTTTATTCACCCCTGTTGTATAAAAATGCAGTTATGGTAGAGAGCTTCATAAGCGCATCCATTTTTTTTTCGCGGGGGAAGGAAGGGGTGGGGTTCCTAGGCCTATTTTCAATAATTTTACAATGTTAATTTCAAAAGCTATAAATAATAAATAAATAAATAAAAAGCTTCAATTTTCCCGAGGAGGGAAATGTCCAGACCCCCTGTCCTCCTCTCCTTTAGATCCGCACATGAAGATTACTATCTAAAATATTGTTTAATCTAAATATAAATTATCACCCCGGTTTCAACAATGGATATAAGCATAACTTATTGATTTTTATGTATACTGTCATACAACATGATTTTAAACTAATCAATGGAATTTCATCACATCTTACACAAGTTATGCAAACATTCTGAAAATAAGACTCCTTTTCCTGAGTAAACAACTTATAATGAGTTAAGCTTTTGGCATTGTTTTCAATATAGAAGGATGCATATTCTATACAATCAAAGGTAGGGATAATAGGGTGCCGATTTGTTCACATTGCCCATTTCATGTGTAGAGAGCAGTAAAACTTTAAAAATTTGATTGCATGTTTTTTTCTTCAAAATTTATTTTTTTTAGTTTGCTGTAATTCATTCACAAATATATCAACAAGACAGGAATAGACAGGCACATGGATCACATCCAGGTTGAATTTCTCTGTAATTTCCCAATCCCCCCCCCCACCCCCAACCCCCGCAAAAATTGACAATTACATTGAAATCATAAAAATGTGTAATTTGTTTGTAAGTAACTATCTAAATATGTAAATAAGCACTGCAATGATCTGTGTACTTAATATACTACTACATAACAGTTAGCCGGATAAAATTTAATCAGGGTGGAGGTACAAGGGGTGGGGGTGAGTGGTGCACTTTGATACCACTTTGTAATAGATATAGCATACATTTTTTTAACTGGTTTTGTTTTGTGGTGCTGGGTAAATTATACAATGGTTTGATTCACGACCCCTGGTTTAACTTCACGAAACGCAGTCGAGTGAGGTTACCCGGGGCCGTGAATCCCAAACCATGGAATAATTTACACAACACCACAAAGCAGTTAAACTATGCATGGACTATCTGTTTTAACCTATGCTTTCTCTATTAAATGGTTCCTTTGATGCCTTAGTATTTTAAATTGACATCGTTAAACATGTGTCTTAACGCACAATAAAAATATCCCATTGAGGGCCCTAATGTCGGCGTCACCAACCTTGAATAATTTTCAAAAGTGTGTCACGTGATCGACTAGCTGTAGTTCATTCATTGCGGTCAGCATGATCACAGTGACAGGATGGAACTAAAAAACCTCGATAAAGATTTACTTTTAATGGACATTGTGCCTTAAACCATCTTCGAATTCAACAATGCATAGGAACCAGATTGCGGACAAAGTATAGAATACGTTGAACAGAATACGATATGGTTTCCGAGTTTTGGAGGTTTGGATTTTAATCTTGATTCCCTGCATAATTACCTTGGACGAACCTGTGATTGAATTTAACAAGAACCCTGCCACATTTGAAACCCCGTTGACGACGGTGATTGTAAATTGATTCGCGCCATCCATCGAACACGAAGAAAAGCACGATATTTCCTGGTTGGTTAGTTTCTGAGAAGAAGATTTTTAAAGATTTACTCTATATATTCCTATGTAAAAATCGACCCTCGATTGTGGCCCCAATCTACCCACAGTGGGTCATAACTTTCACAACTTCATATCTACACTACCTGAGAATGCTTCCACATAAGTTTCAGCTTTCCTGGCCAAATGGTTCTTGAGAAGAAGATTTTTTTTTTAAGATTTACTCTATATATTCCTATGTAAAACTCCGACCCTCCCATTTGGCCCAACCCTACCCCCGGGATCATGAATTTCACAACTTTGATTCTTCACTACTGGAGGATGCTATCATCCAAGTTTCAGCTTTCCTGGCTGATTAGTTTCTGAGAAGAAGATTGTTAAAGATTTACTCCATGTATTCCTATGTAAAAATTTGAACCCCCCCCCATTGTGGCCCCAACCTACCCCCAGGGGTCATGATTTTCACAACTTCAAATCTACACTACCTGAGGATGCTTCCATCAAAGTTTCAGCTTTTCTGGTTGATTAGTTTCTGAGAAGAAGATTTTTAAAGATTTACTCTATATATCCTATGTTAAAATTTGCCCCCTCCCCCATTGTGGTCCAACCCTACCCCCGGGGGTCATGTGATCAGAAACTTTGATTCTACACTACCTGAGGATTCTTCCACATAAGTTTCAGCTTTCCTGGCCAAATGTTCCTGAGAAGAAGAATTTTACAAATTTCTCAAAAATTTCAATAATTCCTAATTATCTCCCCTTGAACAAATGCATGGTCCTTAATTTTCACAACTTTGAATCCCCTTTGCGTCAGGGTGCTTTGTGTTAAGTTTGGTTGAAATTGGCCCAGTAGTTCTGGAGAAGATGTCGAAAATGAGAAAAGTTTACAGACAGACAGACGGACAGACAGACGGACGACATACAAAATGTGACCAGAAAAGCTCACTTGAGCTTTCAGCTCAGGTGAGCTGATAAAAACGGCACTGAAAAGGACCCATTCTCTATAGCTCAAGTGCACTGGTTCTTTTCTCGAAACCCCACGGTTTCTGGATCGGTGAGATTTATTGTCATATTGCATCAGGCTATAGTGGCTTTCCAAATGTATTATTCAATGATCGATAAAATATTCCCACTTATGTTTTGTACTATAGTGATAACCCGTTTTAAAAAGAGAAGGTTTTGTGCATTAAAACGAGTTGCCATGATATGCTGTTGTTATATTTTTTTATTTTCACGATGTGCATTTATTCCAGATGGGATAACTGCAATGCGTAGAGGTTTTACTGATTTATCCACAAGTTCCTTTAACATAGGGGCAATGGGAGCATCGTAGGTTAAGTCGCCATACACACACAGAACATCAAATAAAGAAAATGTGTGAGATGTGGGGAATGCATAGAAGCTGGCGGCAAATTCTCTCAAATAATCAGTGCACAAAAAAAAATAGGCTGTAATTTGTTACCTATTCTGCAAATACATTGATAATAAAATGTTATGATCACATAACATAGCCGATTGAATTCATGTGTACATATATGGTCAACGTACGTGTAATTCTTAATTTCAAGGAGGCGGACGCAACAGGCGGGGATCCAGAAGAAAATCCAAAAATGATCGGTAGAATTACACGTAAATGCTTTGAGAATTTTTTAAACTATCGCACGGGCCAAAATGATAGAAGCTATGTTCAGAGTAATTGTAATTGGAAACTTTCATTTCGTATCAATTTGTATTACCTATTTTAATTAATATTTTGAGTGTATGCAGAAGCATTACATGTCCCTTACCGACACCCACACCCCTACCCCCACACAAAAAATCAAACAATTGTCATTTTATTTGCTAAACATGTGTGGAGAAAATTTTGTTTAAGATTTTTTCTAAAGGACAAACCGAATGAGTTATGAAAAATGAGTTGTTTAAAATTAATTACGTCATAATTTTTAGGTTCATGTCTGTTTATTTGAGTCCATTTGGGTAAATAGATGCACCAGCGCAACTCTAATCAGATCATAAATCCGAAACATTTTTTTTTAAATTAATAACTTTAAAACCAGTGGATAAAAAAGTAACGCAAGTCGAACTCGATGAGTGTTAGTTGCTGTGTTGGATAAATGGTACAGTAGGATATGCGCAAAAAAGTCCCGTCTCTTTTCTCACCTTTATTTTAAATCGATTACGTAAATGCCTCTTGATCAAAAGTAAAACTCGTTATAAAGCTACACACAAAGTTTGAAATTAATTCGTGGAACCAAATCGAAAAAGAGCCTGGAAAAATTTACGATATTTACGACATTTTCAACGTCTTTGTCCGCGTTATTGATGCTGTGCATTGTAATAAGTATGATATTAGCTAAATCCTACAAGCACTAGTATGACGTCATTTTTCATTATGACGTCACTAATGTGCGCAAAACTTGGAATGCTCGTTCAAATGCCTTAGTACAGGGTGTTTCACAATATATGTCACACATCTAAACGAGTGTTACCACAATGTCAGGCATAGTATCAACGAAACTTTAATACCTTAGATAAGCATAATTACCTGAAATTATGATATTGCAAAATATCGGGAAATAATCATACTATGACGTCATTGATGACGTCATAATTGATGTCATAATTTCAGGTGTTTTCAAAATGGACTATAAGTTGCAACAAAATGCTGAAATTGTAACTGTATTACAAACATAAAATATCCCAAAACTGTACAGAATGTGTTGAAGAAACAGTATCCAGACAACAAAGTGCTGTCTAGATTTCAGATATTGAGGATAGTTAAGAAGTTTGAACGAAAAGGTAGTGTAAAGGATGAAAGACACTTAAATCCTGGCCCTCTCAAAAAGTCAAGGAGTGATGAGAACATGGACAGAGTGAGGTCTATCATTGAGGAAACACCGAGAAAGTCAGTCAGGTCAGTGTTTAGGGAGATGGAGTGTGACAATGTCAGTGTCTCAAGTGTATTTAGGATTCTGCGATTCGATTTGTGTCTCACTGCATACAAGATTTCAGTTATGCAGCATCTAAAACCAACTGACATTAAAAGTCGATTGGATTTTGCAATGTGGATTGAAAGGCAGAGCCAGGAATTGGTGGACAGCATATGGTTTTCAGACGAGGCCCACTTTTATTTAAATGCATCTGTAAATAAACAAAACATGCGCTTTGGGGGTTCTGAAAAACCAAATTTTTATGAGGAAAAACCTTTGCATGCGGACAAAATCACTGTTTGGGCTGCAATTTCGTCAACAGGAATCATTGGCCCTTACTTTTTTAAGATCCTGATGGGGAATGTGTGAGTGTGAATGCAGAACGATACCTAAATTTGCTGAAAAGGAAATTTTTACCAGCCCTTCAACGGTAAACAACCAACTTCTCGAGTGTTTGGTATCAACAAGATGGAGCTACTCCACACACAGCTACAAGAGTGCTTGAGTGGTTAGACGACACATTTTCAGGACGATATCTTTCACACAGAACTGAAAAACCATGGCCACCACATTCACCCGATTTAAATCCTTTGGATTTTTTCCTCTGGGGATATTTGAAAGACAGAGTTTATACTAACAATCTTGATGGGATAAAGGAACTGAAGAACAATATTAAGCGAGAAATCCGTCAGATATCCAGTGAAACGTGCAGAGCAGTGATCAGAAATTTCCGCACACGTGTCTCTAAAGTTATTCAAGAAAAGGGTAAACATTTGGAGCATATCATTTGAAGTAATCGTTGCCATGGAGACGGAGATGAAGTGTGTTTGATATCCCTGACTTAAAATATTAATTTTGGATTTCTGTTGATTAAAATGATATATAAAATGTATATGTAGCTTGTGTTGTTATAATTCTTTCTGCCTTTAGATTTGTGACATATCTTGTGAAACACCCTGTATATGATGTTCTATGCGTAATTTTCGTTAAAATTAGACACTTTCACAGGCGACTACCACTTTTATAGTTTACGTGCAGGTTCATAATTTCATCATTTATTCATACATTTAAAATGCTGTTGGTTGTCACATGTAAACAATATGATTTTTTTTAAAATGAATACGGAAAATGATATTTTATCGACATCAATTACGCTTTTATCTATTGTTATTGACGTCAACAACGCTATCGACGCTGAGTGAGAAGGTGACAAGCAGAATGTATTAATTGATTAGTTACTTAATATTGTTCCACTGATTCTTAAATCATACATACAGTACAGCTTACGATACACGGTGCGACACATCTCAACCACGTGTAACACCCGGTATATATATGTGAAAAATGGAGGATTCAAGAATAATACTTTTTTGTTTTTAATTAGTTATTTTAAACAAACTTAAATATTTTATTACTTAAAAGTAACTAAAGAAAAAGAAACAGAAAACAACAACAAATTACAAGACAAGCAACGCTTAGACCTATGCGATTGTTCCGGTGGATTTCTGTTGAGATAAAGACCGAAAATAAATCGCCGACATATATTAAAAGGCTTAATCAAAACAATATTAATTTTTGTTCAAAAGTCAATTTATAACTATAATATGTATGTGATCGTATACGTAGTAGTTTGATCAATTTAAAAAGCGCGTAGAATCATAACGTTAGAACAAATGTTGTCTTCCGTAATCTTTTCTCACAAACTCTATTCAACGAAATTAAATCTAAAGGACTGATAAAAAACAATTGTACTTTCTCAAAAAGAATAAAATACAGTTTTATATTTAGTGTAATTTTAAATTTTATTCTTTTTAATAATACTGTTTTACATGTTTGTGATCTACATGTACATGTCACAGTATAGGAACGGAAGTGTACAGTTTTGGGTAGCGCTGTTTGTCGAAGCGAGGGAACAAGTAGCGCTGCGTACAGTAGTTTGATTGTAGATAGAAAATTCGTCAATAACTATATTTTCTATACGGTAGTAAACTAAAATAAGTTTATATTCGTCATATCAATCTTAGAATCTTACAATTTCTCTTTGGAATATATTTTTATTGGATCAAAACAGTGCAAATATTCAAAAAGAAATTGAATTAAAATTTCTAGAGAAGTGGTCATTTCTTTGACAAAAAAATATTGTTTCTTGTTGTGAAAATGTTTCCACAATATGACATCTTTTAGACAAAAAACTACATATATGAAGGAAGCAATACATTTTTTGAATTTGAAGGATTTTTATGGAACGCCATCGCTGCCTTATAGCATAAAACTATAGATACATTATGTCAAATTATCATTACATGATGTCAAAGTCCATTACATGGTGTGAATATATCTTTACACTTGGTCAAATCTTTATTACGTGATGTCAAAAGCACATTACGTGAAGTAAACATGTCTTTACATGATGTCAACTTTTTACGTTGTGATGTAAAATCATCCTTACGTTATGCCAACATTGTACAACTTAAGGTCAATACATCATGACATTATTTCGACACTGTATTACATGGGGCAAATCTATCCTTACATTATGTCAGCATTTTATTATAAACTATCAATTTATCCTTACATTATATCAACACTGCAGTACATATCGCGATTATATCCTTACATTATGTCAACATTTTATTACATGCTATCAATATATCTTTACATTTTATCAAAACTTTAATACATGGTGTTAACACATCCTTTCATTATGTCAACACTTTATAACTTGATGTCAAAAGTACATTACGTGATGCGAAAATATCTTGACATTTTGTCTTAACTTTATTACGTGATGTGAATAAATCTTTACATTAGGCCAATTCTTTATTCCGTGATACACAAGCTCCATTACTTTAAGTTGAAACATCATGCCGTTATACAAACACGAATATCCTCGGTCTTTATATAAATGTGTCATGTTTTAAATTCAAAAATTTACAACATGACATATATATAGAAACGGTACGCCGATTTACCCAAATGGACACAGAAAAACCCCAACAGTAGATACTAGTAAGAAGCAGTGGTTTAATCATACTAGAATGAAAATATATATACGGATGCTTTTTTGAAATCTCTAAGGGACTTAAGTGCTGACAATTTAATTTCCCGAGAGTGAATCTACGTATTTAAACATTGAATTTTTAGTTTAGATAGACCTAAGATATAAGAACAAGACTTTAAAAAAATACAAGCCTCTCGTGCTCACCGACCCTTGAATACTTAAAATGCAATAAAATCTGAAAATAGCCCCTTTATTGTTGTTTTAAAATTTTATTTTTTGATTTATACTTTTTTTTTTTTACTTCAAGAGCATTCAAATTAAGTTCGTTACTACAAACTCAGTCATTTAGCAGTCAGGGTTCTTTATCGTTCCAAAGCCTGTATGTCGTGACGCGGACTCTCAGTACATATTTGATTTTTTAAAATCTAGTCTCAAAGAATTTAGTATTTAAATTATACGTTGCTATTGGTATCTTAAGGACACTGACCCTCACTGGGTATGACCGTTCTGCTACAAAATTATTATGCTATTAAAATGTTGGGTTTTTTTGTTTTGTTTTTTGTTTGCAGAGGGGGTGTAAATAATGTTTGGGGAGGGGGTACGCTACGTTCTTACTTCCTTTTATTCAAGAAGGCACTTGATATCTAAAGGTGGAATAACACATCATCACAAAATGGCTTACCTCTGATCGAAACGACATTTAGTTTTATTAAAACGATTTTATCAACAGTAACAAGTAACTTAATGCATAGCCGAATGGATAAAGTGCCGGGCTTGTGATCCATACATCCCAAGTTCGAATCTCGCAGGGGCTTTTTTTTTGTTACATTCTATATTAAATTTTTTTAGATATTTATTTTTCATCCACAAACTGCAATTTTTTTCGCTTATTTGACATATATACAGTTCATTTATAATTATATCTTTCATAATCAAATAATTTACTGTAAAATTGAGTGATCTTCTTCCAGGTGTGTTATTCCACCTTAATAGGAAATAAAATCTACAAATAAATTACAATAGATTTTTAGCCCCTATAAAGACCTTCCCCATCTTGATATAGATGGGGTTGGTTTTTATAAAATTTTTGTTTTAGGTAATTTACGGACAGAGGGTAAAAATCAGAAATATGTCATAATAAAACGTACACAAAAAAGAGAGGGGAACTGTATTCGCCGATTTCAGAATTTGTTATTCACTGACAGAAAGGCAAACACTATTGGTAGAATCGGCACTGTCTCTGATCAGCGTTTGCCTCATACATGTAACTAATTTTTAATTAAATGAAATAATTCGACTGCATGAGTGTTGGTGCATTGTTAACAATTATGATCATGATACATATATTTTCGGCGATAAGTATAGGCTGAGAATGAAATTTACGCTCAGTCCGTTCTGTACCAATATCCACACGGGTAATATGGTATTTTGCGGAACGGAACCAGAATTTTAAAAATTAGTCAAGTACTGCTGACATTGTAATTTTAAAGATGTTATATTTAATATTAGGAATGTGGTTGGTTTGTTCTAAAGCTCTAACTAATATATAATATTCCCTTGCTATTTTAAACCAGCTAGTAAGTTCTGCCGTGATGGTATTGTAATGTGTTAATACTAGAGTAGTAAGTAATATATGTATATTTTTCTTTAAATAACGAACTTTAACATTAAACATCAATCTTTTTTTGAAATGTAATGATTAAAAAATGCTCATTTTTATAAAATTTCTATTCCCCTATTGGGCGACCCTTTACTGGACAAAGTACCAATAGCCCCTGGATCCATTTGGGTAAATCAGCTTACCATTTCTATATATAGATAAAGGCCGAGGGTATCCGTGTTCGCATAACGTAATGATGTTTCGACATAAAGTAATGGAGCGTGTACATCACGGAATAGAGAATTGACCTACAGCGAAGACTTATTCACATCACGTTATTAAGTTTAGACATAACGTAATAAACTTATGACATCAAGTTATAAAGTGTTGACATAATAAAACGATGTATTTACACATGTAATAATATGTTGATAAAATATAAAAATATATTGATATCATGAAATAAAATATTGTCATAATGTAAGGATAGATTTGCATTAAGTAATGCAGTATTGACATAATATAAGAATATGCAATACAGTGTCGACATGATGTCATGATGTATTGACCTTGAGTTCTACAATATTGGGGTAATGTAAGGATAAACTGACATCAAGTTATAAAATGTTGGCATAACGTAAGCATGATTTTACATCATATAAAGACATGTTTACTTCACGTAATGTGCTTTTGACATCACGTAATAAAGATTTGACCAAGTGTAAAGATATATTCACACCACGTAATGGACTTTGACATTATGTAATAATAATTTGACATAATGTATCTATAGTTTTATGCTATAAGGCAGCAATGGCGTTCCATAAATTTTTTTTTTTACCATGCCTCGATGTAGTTTACTGTACGTGTAGCTCTTATAAGTATGTACGGGTAGGTCTGATTTGCAGATGAACATCTGTATGCGTAGCTAGAACATTACAACGAGCTAAGATATTTCTGTTGACGGAAATTACGTTTATAATTCGTTTTTTTTTTTTAAAGTTAAGAAAACCAATGAAGAAAAAATAATCGGACACAAATAAATGTGTAAAAAAAACCCACAAAGCCCATTAATTTGTAAAGTGTTATTTCCCGCGCTTACGCCGGATATCATATAGTAATTTTTATATTAAGGGTTTTGATATCAATTGCGTATACTGCAAGTATATTTTATATAAAGTTTCTGGTCCGCTTGTCAATATAAATACATGTATCTTGTACTTGTACTAATACTCCGCTTTTAAATCTCATTAATCCAAAACCTAAATACATGTAGTTGTCTTCAGTTTAGCACTCATGTGCCTATGACAGCTCTGTGCAAGACCGATTAAAAAATGCTAATTACAAAAATAATCGCCGCAAAAATATTTGTTTTTCATCATTTAATTTTTTTGGAATGAGTCCATTCATTCAATGGTCATTCAATTGAGTTAACTTACCATTCGAAACCATTGCTTAATCAGAGAACTATGCATACAGTAAAATTCTAAATGTATGCTTAAAATTGCGCTACGCGTCCAGTATGAAATTATGACAACTCATGATATTCTGAGGAATTTTTCTATTTGTATTTGCAATGACATCAAACTCCAGGTCAGATTACTCTCTTGAGAAAAATATCTACCACTTCATGTCCACTATTAAGTCGTAATTATTGTATTACGTATATAATAATCATTTCAATTTTGGAATGTGACTGTCAAAATGTAAAACAACTTTTTTTAACTTGTGCTAGTTTATTATCATAACGTATTGAATTGTTAAGGAAGTTTTTTTTAACTCCATTTATCAATTCATTTGATTAAAATCTTCGACTGGTCGCAGAGCTACGTTTTTATTTGTTTATTCGCTTCGACAAACAGCGCTACCCAAAACCGTACACTACCGTTCCTACACTGTGCATGTAGTATATTCATTTTTATAGCGCGTAGAATCAGTGGATCGGTCGATAAAGTTCCTTCCGTGATCTTGTCTTAAATTTTTTGACTTCATCTTTATCAGAAACTTTAAACATTTTGTTTAGACATCATTTGTTTGAAGAGAGAGAGAGAGAGAGAGAGAGAGAGAGAGAGAGAGAGAGAGAGAGAGAGAGAGAGAGTACATTTCACTTGTAATTCACTAATATGAGACATTGTTTTTAATTCAGTTTCCATATATAAATAACCCTTTTATTGTTTTAGTAATGCACATTGTGATAGAATCCAACAAAGCAGTTTCAGTCAGAGTCCACGTGCTACACCCGTCAATCAAATCAGCCCGCGAGCTTCACCACGTGCTCCTTCCATGATAAAGTTTTTCAAGTCAGAAGAAAATAGAAATATGTTTAACAATAAAGTATTTTACAGTGTTTTTAATGTATAGAATGATTCTTACACACTGAGTGTGTGAAAGTTGAGACGTATACTACGTTGTTTAAACAAAAAACTACACGTGTAACACACCCACCCTCTCTCTCTGTCTCTCTTTCTCTCACATAATATCATCTTTTATACAGATGCTATCTATTTATGTCCAAAGAGTTCCTGTTGAGTCTCCTACAACATAGTTTTTTAAGTTCTCCCCTAAACTTGACATCGTAAAACCAATAGATGTACGGGTTTGCGATATGGTTTAGAAGGATAAGGCGTGAAAAAAATCCATGGATATTTAGTTGATACCCCGAAAAATCTAGTCCAGTCGCAAACTTGTAGATTTGAGCAATCAATGACGTCAGATAGGAAACTACGTAGACAACAATGATTAGCAGAAACATAATGCTTAGTTTTCTGCGAGTCTGATGTTTAGGGTTCGATTTTTGACAAGAAGTTGCAATTGTTTGAGAATCAGAGCAGTTTGTCGTCTTAGTCAAGTCCTGTTGAGGAATTTCTAACGTTGTGACTTTTTCAACACTTGAACTTGAAGTGGTTTGAGGAGTGGTTTGAGGCTCGGGGCAGTTTTGTGTCACAGATAAACCCTGTTGATTAATTTTCGACATTGTGACGTTTTCAAAACTTAAACTTTGATCATCTATGGAAGTCAGGGCGGTTTCTCTATTCTTCAAATTGTTTGTCCTGTAGGTTGCTTCATTAAATGGCGATAATGTTTTATATATAGTTTTGGTCACGGGAATGTATAATCCTAAAGTCACTATGATATTGATGAACGAAACCAGCAGGAGTGTTCCGAAGTACGGAATCATTACTCGAGATCCGTATGAACCGTCGTCAGTATAACAGAAAGATACCGTGATGTTCCGTGTAACATTCCCTTTTGTGTATTGTTTACCTATCTCTTTTAAACCCGCAAACTTTAATAATGGAGCCGCGTATCCAAGCGAAAAAAGAAAAATGGCCAATACTGCAATTCTGCGGTACCTTTGGGTCATCTGCTGACCAAAAGGGCGGCAAATTATCAGGTATCGCTGCAACGCGATAGCAAAAATAAGATGAGCAGAAAACCCGCCGGACAAGACTATCAGGAAAAACAAAGTTTTGCAGAGGTTGGCGCTAGCGTAGACGTATCGCATCGTGTTGTCTAAGTGAAAACTAGTAACACTCGATACACATCCTATGAGGTCCACCAGACCCAGGATTGGGATGAAGTACCTTGTCCCGCTCTTGTCGGTGATATACCTGGTGTACATTACAAGGACAATGCCGTTACCAAAGAAACCAAACGCCCCTGCAATCAGGTCTAACACCGTGTTGGGGAGTAGTTGCTTCGAATGTTGCTCTGTCAGTAGATTATCCGTGTATGCACTTGCCATGTTGATAATGTGTCGGCTTCGTTTTTGGTTTATAGTTATTAAAGGACCAGAACAGTATTTAACTGAAATAAAAAAAAAGTTGTTTATGTGTTACATGTTTGAGTGGATACCGGTAAACAATTAAATAATACAGGAAGCTACTTTTTATATGTAGAGCGTCTTTCTTATTACAAGGAAACTGTGGCGTGTATAGCAAAGATGCATAAGAGTGTTGTATCTTATGGCAAAATTGACAAGTTAAGAGTGCAACGACAGTTTACTAAATGCCATATAAATAAGTGTTTACTAGAAATTCGATCAATAAAATCATTTTAATAAAGGTGAAAAAAAAATATCCAAAGTGACATGAGTACATTGTGGAAGGGTCAATCAACATACGCAAGCATTTGCAATATCTTTAGCAATAATACCAATTACTATGCAATGAAATCTGATAGTAAGTTAAATGAAATAAGTTTTATTGACTTGCATAAAGTAATTTCAAATGAAGATTATAATATCATATTATAGTTTAAATATTACCAGATTGGAAACAGTTTTTATTGATTTTTGTTTTGTTTTATTTTGTTTTTTTGTTTTGTTTTGTTTTTGTTTTTTGGGGGTTTTTTTTTGTTATTTTTGTTCCGTTTTTGTTTGTTTTTTGTTTTTTTTTGGGGGGGGGGTTGTTTGTTTTGTTTTTGTCTGTTTGTTTTGTTTTTGGTTTTGTTTTTGTTTTTTTGTTTTTTTTTTAGTGAGGTGGGGTATACTTTAAAACAATATTGTCCAATTTTTATAAAATTATTAAAAAGGCTTAATTGGAAACTATTAAAGTATAGTTAATATACTAGGCATTTAATATAATATAAATAGTATCATATAATATCAAATTGGCTGTTCAACTTTTAGACAAATGACTATATAAAGTCTGTTATTGTTTCTGTTATTAAAAGTTCTTTATAGTGTGATAAAAACGTAATGTATTTATCTCAAAATAACATGGAAATGGAGTTATTCGTGGATTGTAATCATATCGATATAAGAAGGAAAACAGCGGGAAAGTGTTTAGTACCATTCTGTTCTACAATAAATTATTGTTTAGAACATAGTATCATGGCACGATATGTTTGCATGATGGCAGAAACAAGTGTTTTGATTCAAGTAAAGAAACTTTCCTCTTTACCCATATAATATTTGATGAAAAAAAAGTATTTTGCAATATTAGTAATATGGTTGTCACTATTAAATATTATACTGAATACATTATATTTTTAATTTATTATCTCAGCCAGAGCTGAGATGTATTAATCAACACATGAATGCACTTACATGTCGCAATATACAACCTTTGCCCTACTTTGCAAGCACATAACTCACATGTGGATTAATGTCTGTTATGATGCCACTTTCATTTTGATATGACCATAACCGATTGTAAACACGTCACTTCATTAACACTTTTATATAAGAAAGGTATGTGCATTTCGTTGGGCAATGGTACCTTTGAGTGCTACAAAAAACATGTATGATGTGGAGATTTTACAGCCGATTCACATCTCACATATCTACAGAGGTATAAAGATATAAACTCGTGTATGAATATCCAAAATGTTTTCATTAAAAAATATGTAAATTCTTTTCTAGACTCTATTTTCTTGGGAAAGTGGTCTATTATTTTTGTCTTTTTCTTTCTACTGCAATGTGCACATGGTTATATCAATATTTTAACAATTTTTATCAAAACAATTTTGTGAAAAGGTATTTGCAAACACGCTGTAGAAAACTATAGGGAGACACTTTAAATTATCAGATTGCACGCATACAATATTACAACATTACACAAAAAAGACATAAAATCAATTAATATAACAAATCCATGGGGAATGACTTATGTATCAAATCTTCAAGGTACATTTATAATGAGAAAAAAAGCAATCAACAAAACACTTACAATATATCATATGTCCAATATTTAAAAAATGTTATCCTTCCTCACACCTACATTTTACGTTATATGTTACTTTCAACAATCACAGAAGTGATGACTTAGCTAGACACTGATACTTTTTTAATGAAATTGACGCATGCCCGAGGTCTGTTTGATTTCCCGAGCTGGTATGTTCAGCCACATATACGCTCTTTATTATTATGATATTTTATCTCACGGAAAAACATATTATTGTACCTAATGCTTATGAAAGTCATATAACTACTACATATATTTTGTCGAAAGATAGTTTCAGGAAAATGTGTTGATTGATTTTTTCTATTGTATTCATTAAAGGTTAGACAATAAGCTAAAAATTAAAAATCTACGCGGGGATCCTTTTCAGGGAAAGTATGAAAGAAAATCAAATACTTAAATCTTGAAACATATGATTGCGCCCATGAGAAAAGGGTGCTTATGACATTTTTGACACATTTTTAGATATTTACATAATTGAATTAAACACAGCTTAAAGTTGTCAAATGTAAAATTTTATGGCTATACGCTAATTCTAAGTAGAGTTTTTTGTCCATTAACAGTGATGCTATTTCAATACGAAAATCACGACTTCCTGTTTCACATACGCAACGTCAACAGATTTTTTTTAAAGTAAAGGTGATCAATCATGACAGTGAATTAGTCGTTTAATAAACGTTAAATACATCACCTTGTTATCAGTATCTTATCACATTGTTACGTATAGTTGTATGCTTGCATCTATGCTATTCATTTATTTCAAAAACAAAGGTCTGTTGTTGTTGTTATTTTTTAAATCATAAATAAAAATGTTTCTACTGACAGCGCAGTTGTCTGCCAGTGAAAAGTTATTATTCAAAAAAAGAAATGGCGGTTGTTTGGTTTCAGTTTCAGTTTATTTTGGGATATCAATGAGAAACCAGTTAGTAGAGTATTCTATGTGAACATATTTCATTTATATAAACACTGTCCTTTCCATATAAACAATCAATACCTAATATATATTAGTAGCTTTTGTTCTCAAACAACATATGCGATTTTCGTGACATTATTAAATATGTCATATTTTAGTCTTGAACTTTGAAAACAATATCAGAAGTAACGTATTATACAATTTTGTTTAATCATGATCCATTGTACAACTTATTGATACAATTAAAGTAGCAGCACTGAACTATTTTTTTGAAGTTGTAAGAATAGTCTCAGAAGTAACTAGACTTTAACATGTGCACTCACAGATAAACACAATAAGAAATAAGTAGTTAATTCTACCACTGCCGGGATCGTGCCCTTTTTTCCATTCGACTTTATAGGCAGAATTCATGGAAAAGAGTGCCCCTTCCATGGATCGGATATTCACCCCTTCCAATATTGATAAATTTCACATAAATTAAATTTATTTTTTTTAGTGTATGTGGGATATTTTTACTATCCGATCGCTTCTAGGCACATTTTTCTCAATCTTCTGTGATTGTTTTTCTACAATTGTTAATCTTCCCATCACCCCCATGCCTTTGCCTACACATTTCGGGCGTGCCCACACCCGAAAAAACAACATCCAGACACTTATCATCTGTGTGTGACTATTCCACAGCAAATATGTAGGTTTACTATTATAGAAAAAACATGCAGTATGCAGAGATTAATTCCGTGTTTTGAATGTATATTTCAACATCACTTTGAAGTAATTCTCAACCGTCCATTACCCATAATCCAAAGCTTATGCATGCATTTAATTACACCGCCAGTGCGCTGTCTTCTATCTGTATAATTAGTCTCTATGTGTTCTACATTTCAATATCATTTGTAAATCTTACACACTTAAAACAGTAAATAATTTTATGAATCCGCTCCTTCGACTACAATAAATGTGAAAATAAAGCTCAGGTTCGGACGGGATCATGAAACTGTCTGAATTCTCAAGTTCTTTGAATGATGGTCACAAGAAAATGAACAAGAATATTAAGATTGGTCTTGACGATTACATAAAGTAAACATAATGTACAATTTTATTTATTGTCTATTTTTTGTTTGCAACATATATTTAGAAATCAGGTCAATGTATAATTAGGTTGGAGTTAACCTGTAATAGGAATCACGTTTTCCTTTTATCTCTTTGGTATTTTTCAATGACCATTTTGTTGTTCCGGCTCTTTGTTCAAATATATAACTTGAAATAGGAAGTTTTAATTTTTAGAAAAGAATAAGAGTATGTGTACATCATTTCTGACCATTTTGTTGTTCTTGCTCTTTGTTTAAATATATAACTTGAAATAGGAAGTTTTAATTTTTAGAAAAGGATAAGAGTATGTGTACATCATTTCTGACCACTATGTTGTTCCGGCTCTTTGTTTAAATATATAACTTGAAATAGGAAGTTCTAATTTTTAGAAAAGGATAAGAGTATGATTACATCATTTCTGACCACTATGTTGTTCCGGCTCTTTGTTTAAATATATAACTTGAAATAGGAAGTTGTAATTTTTAGAAAAGGATAAGAGTATGTGTACATCATTTCTGACCATTTTGTTGTTCTTGCTCTTTGTTTAAATATATAACTTGAAATAGGAAGTTTTAATTTTTAGAAAAGGATAAGAGTATGTGTACATCATTTCTGAAGCATTCTCAAGAATCAACATCCAGATAGTCTCTTTCAATCGTGTTCATTACAAGGAATAGGACCACTAATCAAGAATTTGACTGTTTAACACCTTTTAAACACATGCAACAGTATTAAAAACAAAATCGACATCATAGGGAAAGAATTAAAAACAAAATTTTTATATTAACATAGCAATTTTCAATACAAAAAAGAAAAAACCCGTCTGTTTAAAACGTCCTTTTTAACAAAAACACAGCCGATAGGAACATTAAATGGTGTTTTGATTAAGATGTACATTAAGTTAACTTCTTTTTTTATATTTACACCCACCAAGTATGATTCCCTCTATTTTTAAAGAAAATTAATTGTAATTCATAGCTCTGTAGAAATTGACGGGATTGAAATTTACACGCTCCGTTTATCGATTGGTCGAAACATTAATCGACCTAAGACAAATCCTGGACTGCACAAAAGAACCATGATGATGTCAAACTCAACCTCCCATTTAAGACGACTTAGCTTTTCCGTTTATTTAACGTATTGATGTACATTAACAAAGATTTAGTTATTTTTACTTACTCTTTACGACCAATCCATTAAGTTGTTAAAAGAAGGATATAAATATAAACAATAAAATACTTTCATTGATGATACATGCTGGTTATGACGGTAGCGATCATCGCAGAGAAAAATTATATAACCCGCTGGGGCGTGTTATGTTAATTCATATTTAATTATTTATTTCATCAAAATATATAGGGTAGAAATAATTAGACTAGGCCTCGTTAAGAATAAAAACAAGGAATTTTTTTTTTTTTGGTCATATCAGATTCATTTTGTACATGTAAATGCAGCGTTTTACTTAACATTTAGATTGTGTGAGGAAACACAAGCACATGTTATCTGAAGTTAGGACAAATTAAACAGTACAAGTATTTACCAAATCGGTGAGATGTGTGCAGAACTGCAGACTTTCATCTCTCTTATTGTTTAATTGAGAAATTATGACTTTTACTGTGTTCTTTTCAGCTTGTTTAACCAGAAATGTTTCTAGTCACTGCATTTTTAGTAATCCATCAGAAAATGATTTATGAAAATAAGTTTATAGTACATGTACATGCAGCATACTTTAAAAAGTCGTTCATCATTAAAACAATACCGGCAACGCTACTTGCTGAACAAAGATGAAATGATTGTACATGTATTTGTTAGGTTCATGTTTTAGCTTTCTAAATTCACGAACTATTAGAGTAGATTTCTATTTAATCGCGAGGGATTAATATCCGCGTAAAATCGCGAGAAGCGCATCTCGCGAATTTTATGTTCTCACGATTTGATGGAAAACGGCTGAATCGCGTAAAATAAGGAATCTACAGTATGTGGTCTGAATGATTTCCTATCTTTAAAATAAGATTATTTTTTTATTTGTGCTTTGAATATGTTAATATCAATGCGCTGTTAAAAAAAAAGGGTGAAGCAGTCAGCTAAAATTAAAATCAAAATATTTCTATAAAACTTCTCCAAAACATTTGGAGCATTAAGCTAATATTGGGAAAAACAGAAATACATGTAGTTAAACAAATGTGTGTGCAAGTAAAGAATAATAAGAGTTTATTTAAAATAATGTGAAAATTAAATTTAAAAAAGGGATAAAAACTATACGCGATGAAAATGACGCGTTAAAAATCTGACTCGTTTCAGACTACGTTATGACGTAACGTCATATGTTTCTGACGTTATTTCTCTGTTTTGTCAAAAACGCCATAAGCACCCTTTTCTCATGGGCGCAATCATATGTCATTGAATTCAAGCCCTTTTGTAAGACACATAGATGTATGAGTAAAGATGATATGATGGATAGTTTAAAAAAAACACACACTTTCTTTGTCCGTTTTCCGACTATGATATAACTTAAATCTTTTTCAAAAATCTTTCACAAAAAAACATGTTTAAGACTACCTTCAAGTATACATTAAACCGTGAAAT
Source organism: Magallana ariakensis (assembly GCA_020458035.1). Lineage (NCBI taxonomy): Eukaryota > Metazoa > Mollusca > Bivalvia > Ostreida > Ostreidae > Magallana > Magallana ariakensis. The sequence goes on from CM035811.1 coordinate 64,384,047, forward strand.
GAAAATAAAATCATGTGTTGATAGATTTCTAGAAGTAACTATGCGATTCCTAAAAAAAGAATTTTATTTTTTTGAAAAAGGAATCGAAATAATAGCAGAAATTCAACACGATACCAACACAGCACCGTTTACAGCAAAATATTTATAAGATCTTTTAAAAAGAAAGCAAAAAAAAAAACCCCAAATAAACAAACAAGCAAACAAAACAGCAAAAAAGCAAAAAAGACAAAACAAAACACAGAAGAACATCGTCGAACAAAGAACAAGATACAGTATTGGCATTATTTGGCCGCAAAATTTACGAAATGTTCAATGTCTTTGTCCGCGTTATTGAAGTTGTGCATTATACTTAGTATGATATTAGCTAAATCCTACAAGCACTAAAATGACGTCATTTTTCATTATGACGTCACTAATGTGCGCTAAACATGGAATGCTCGTTCAAATGCGTTACGATATGATGTTTTATGAGTAGTTTTCGTTAAAATTAGACACTTTCACATGCAACAACCACTTTTATAGTTCACGTGCAGTCTCATAATTTCATCATCTATTCATACAATTAAAATGGTGTTGGTTGTCACATGTGAACAATATGAATTTTAAAAAAAATGAATACGGAAAATGATATTTTAGCGACGTCAATAACGTTTTTATCTATTGTTATCGACGTCAACAACGCTATCGACGCTGAGTGAGAAGCTGATTAGCAGAATGTATTAATTGATAAGTTATCATTATTATCATTATTAGTCCCCTACCGGTTTCACCAGAGGGGACTATAGCTTTCCTCTGCGTCCGTCAGTCCGCCTGTCCGTCCGTCCGTTCGTCTGTCTGTCCCACTTCAGTTTTCCACACTTTTTCCTTTTTGCGTTTGAGGAATAACATGAAACTTGCTGAACAGCTTCAAAATGTCAAACTAAAGATCAAGTTAACACTTTTTTACCGTCTGGTTGTCATATTTTCGAGAAAATTAATTTTTTATATTCCAATTTTTTAATGTTCGGGTTCTTTATCGGGTTCTGTATGCATTGAATAAACGAGGCCAAACTTAAATATTTATTTATTTACTTAACTTATTTACTTAAGAGAAACAAAGGGAAAAGAAACAGAAAACAACAACAGCAAATTACAAGATAAGCAACGTTTAGACCTGCGTTTGTTCCGGTGGATTTCCGTTGAGATAAAGATCGAAAATAATCGCTGACATATTGAAAGGCTTAATCAAAACACTAATAATTTTTTTTGTTTAGATTATGTTTAAGTCAATTTGTAACTATAATATGTGATCGTATACGTAGTAGTTTGATCAATTTAAATGCGCGTAGATAACGGTAGAACATATATTGTCTCCCGTAATCTTTTCTCACTAACTCTATTCAACGAAATCAAATCTAAAGGGCTGATGAAAAGAATTGTACTTTCTCAAAAAGAATAATATATAGCTTAATATTTTGTGAAATTTTAAATTGTATATTTTTTTATAATACATGTTTATGATGTACATGTACATATCACAGTGTAGGAACGGAAGTGAACAGTTTTGGGTAGCGCTGTTTGTCGAAGCGAGAGAACAAGTTGCGCTGCGTACAGTATTTTGATCGTAGATGGAAAATACGTCAATAACTAATCTCTGAAGGGACAGTATCGCGATTTTTTTATATGGTAGAAAACTAGAATAAGTTTATTCTCGTCATTTCAATCTTGAAATCTTAAAATGTTTCTTCGGAAAATATTTTATTGTATCAAAACAGTGCAAATATTCAATAAGAAATCGAATCAAAATTTCTAGAGAAGTGTTTCTCATTTCTTTGAGAAAAAAAGTTTGTTTCTTGTTGTGAAAATATTTCCCCAATACGATATCTTTCAGACAAAAAAACTACATATATGAAGGAAGCAATGCATTCTTTAAATGGTTTTTTTTTTTTACCATGCCCTGATATTGTTTACTGTACGCGTAGCTCTTATAAGTATGTACGGGTAGGTCTGATTTTCAGATGCACATCTGTATGCGTAACTTCGAACATTACAATGAGCTAAGATATTTCTATTGACGGAAATTACGTCCGTAATTCGTTTTTAAAATAAGGTCAAGAAACCAATTAAGAAAAAAAATCGGACACAAATAAATGTGTACAAAAAACTCAAACCCCATTAATTTGTAAAGTGTTATTTCCCGCGCTTGCGCGGGATGTCATCAAGTTATTTTTATATTAAGGGTTTTGATATCAATTTCGTACATTGCAAGTATATTGTATATAAAGTTTCTAGTCCACTTGTCAATATAAATACTTGTATCCAAATATTTATACTAGTACTCCGCTTTTAAATCTCTTTAATCCAAAACCTATATAGTTGTTTTCAGTTTAGCACTCGTGTATATGACAGCTATGTAAAAGGATGTGCAAGGTCGATTAAAAAACTACTAATTACAAAAATAATCGCAGCAAAAATATTAGTTTTTCATCGTTGAAATTTTTTTTGAATGAGTCCATTCATACAATGGTCATTCTACTGAGTTAACTTACCATTCGAAGCCAATGCTTAATCAAAGAACTACGTGTACAGTAAAATTCTGAATATATGCTTAAAATTGCGCTACGCGTACAGAATGAAATAATGACAACTCATGATATTCTGAGAAATTTTTCTACTTTTATTTGCAATTATATCAAACTCCAGGTCAGATTACTCTTTTGAGGTATATATTTACCTCTACATGTCCCCTATTCAGTCGTAATGGTTGTATTTCGTACTTAATAATCATTTCAATTTTGGAATGTGACCTTGGATATTGATTGTCAAAAAGTTCATTGAAAATCATGTTGCAAAAGGAATACAAGTTTTTATACTTATGCCAGTTTAGTACCATAAAATATTATCATTGTTAAGGAAGTTTTTTTTCTTTTTTACATCTATTTATCATTTCATTTGATTAAAATCAGAGCTACCTCTTCTATTTGTTTATTCGCTTCGACAAACAGCGCTACCCAAAACTGTACACACTGTGCATGTAGTATCTTCATTTTTATAGCGCGTAGAATCAGTGGACCAGTATATAAAGTTCCTTCCGTGATTTTGTCTTAAAGTTTTTGACTTAATCTTTATAAGACACTTTAAACATATAGATAAAGTTCCTTCCATGATCTTGTCTTAAAGTTTATCTTTAAAAACTTCATCTTTATAAGACATTTTTTTACATTTAGATAGAGTTTCTTCCGTGATTTTGTCTTAAAATTTTTGACTTCATCTTTATCGGACACTTTAAACATTTTTTAGACATCATCTGTTTGAAGAAACAGAGAGAGAGAGAGAGAGAGAGAGAGAGAGAGAGAGAAATTTCATTTGTAATTCACTTATAGGAGACATTGTTTTTAATTCAGTTTCCATGAATAAATAACCCTTTATCGTTTAAAGTAATGCACATTGTGATAGAATCCAACAAAGCAGTTTCAGTCAGAGTCCACGTGCTACACCTGTCAATCAAATCAGCCTGCGAGCTGCACCACGTGCTCCTTCCATCATGTTTTTCAAGTCCGAAGAAAATAGAAATATGTTTGACATTCACAATAAAGTATTTTATAGTGTTTTTAACGTATAACATGAATCAAGTTGATTTGTATATATACTACGTTGTTTAAACGGAAAACTACACGTGTAACACACACACACACACACTCTTTCTCTCTCTCTCTCTCTCTCTCTCTCTCTCTCTCTCTCTCTCTCTCTCTCTCTCACATTGTCCACTCATTTAAAACAGGGTATATATATTATTCTTTTTTTAATTTACAAAGTGATTTGGTCTCCATGATAAAACGCTGATGTATACTATTTTTTAACAGATTTGCTTGGATGTCACCGAATATTAAAAAGAAAATCAAAATGTAAAGGGACAGAATACTTCTTGGTTGATTACACGAAAAGACGATTTATCAAAGTAATTTTTTTCAGCTATTTAAAAAAGAATCTCTAACATAAACGTTTTTAATATTTTCTCTTCGTATCTCCGTCCCCTTTATTCTGCCTGCCCCCTCCCCCGCTCTCTCTCTCTCTCTCTCTCTCTCTCTCTCTCTCTCTCTCTCTCTCTCTTTCTTTCTCTCTCTCTTGAGGTTGCTTATCAAACTTGCTGACAGTCGAGGACCCCCTTCCCCCTTTTTCTTACCTTTTTCGAGTTCATTGTTCATGCATTTAAATTAAAAAAATTGTGATCAGAAAGGTTATGAAAGCTTTTAATTAGAATTTTTTTTTTGCTTCCTGTACTTTACTGAATAACCAATGGAAGCCGTATGGTACTTGTATTTAACTAACTCACTACACCTTGGAATAGTTTCTCAAATCAACAGAAAATTACTTGATTATAAAAGATACAATGTAGCAAAATACATCAAAGAATATGTATAAATGTAAGTCATATACATGTAGGCGAAAATATATACACTTTTGTATTTGAAACTTATAATTTCAAAAGTTCAATGAAGTAGGCCGCATGCAGATTTAAACTTGTGATCTGCGGTTCACAAGCCCGAAACTCATGCACAGAAATGTTTTTACAACACAGATAAACTACTCGCATAAATATGCATGGCGTCGCGTTTAAAATTGCGACGTCTTGCTAAAAAACGGAACAGTTTTCAGCATAAATTCCATGATGTATATGTTTAAGTCACACATATAAGTTATATAGCATTAGATTTGATAAATTCAAGGCTTTTTAAAATGTTTTGTGCTGTGCATATTTGAAACACGGCATATTTCGGCCAATAACGTCCCTTGTTCTTTTTTTTTCAGGGATTGTCATAATACAGTATGTCATTGGCGGGAGCTATCTTGGAGTTACATCCGTCCTGTGAGCAGCAAAAGTGACAGTCGTAGCTCGTGTACTGAGTCTGGGGGCGGTAAAGGTGGACGACTTCGCCTCGTTCACGCATCTAAATAATTAAATAGGTGTTGAAATTATTTTTCGTTCATAGTACTACAAATATTTTCATATAAGTATATTCTTGCGTCCTACCTACATTTACTGTTTTTTTTATTTGTCGCTTCGTCACATATAGTTACAACATATATTTACATGATAATATACTTCCTACATTTCATATCATCCATGTATGACGCTAAATACATATGAATGAATAGATGTTGCAAAAAATTATTTATGGTGAAAACATACTCATTAATATGCATACGCCCTAGATTTTGTAAAATATCCATGGTGATAACATGTAGTATAATTATTTTATTCTATATCTAAAATATGTCTTTCATTTGAAAGATATTTCAATGAACATGTATACGAAACTAGAAAATATAGTAAATATAAAAATATAGTAAATTTAAAAATAAGGTTGCGTAGTAAAGTTTAGATTTTGATTACAACGACAAAACTCTTGAACTTTATTGCATGTGGTGATATAGTACCTTTTATAAATGTTGATAATGCCATCAAAGTAGTGGTAGAGGTCAGTCATACAAAGTGTCCTGTTGGACACGGCGCCAAATGATCCGAAATCACCTCACTAGTAATGCACGGAATGACGCCATAAATGTCACCGCTGATGACACATTAGCGGTGATGCTGTATATAGAAAACATAAAGCACGTACCTGTTATTAAACATTATAATTTACAGAGATAAATTGTTATAGAAAGATTATTCATATCATGAGAAGACCGTCAGTTAGCCTTCTTGAAATAGGAAAACCAACGTAAGTACAATACAGTTTCCAACAATAAAATCTCCATTCACTTGGTATCTTTCAAAATCGAAAAACCTTTCTTTGAAACCAGCGTAAAAAACAATGCAGTTTTAAACTAGAAAATCACTCATTACTGGGTATTTTGCAAAGTCGCAAACAAAACCAACGTAAAAACAATACAGTTTCTAATCTACAAACCTCCCTTCAATTGGCAGTTAGCAAAGTTGCAATGAAAATTCAAAATTAATACATTCATTATGCTGAATCTTTATTTACTTGGTACTTTGCAGAGTTGGTTGTTGCACAGTTCTTTGGTCGTCCCTGTACTAGAGAAGCACTTGTAACAGGTGCTTGTCTCTTGCCGCCGCTTACGTCCGATAATGTGCCCCAGTCTACTGGGATGACCAGCTTCACATGGCTAGACGATATAAATGTTATATATAGATACATCTACTTTTTAAAAATAATTGTTATAAATGCTTGCTCTGTAAAGGTAAAACGGCCGTTGAACGTATCTAATTTTTTTTTAAGCTGTTGAGTGTAGTCAGCAAAACTTTTAAGGTCTTCCGTTTTCAACGGAAGACCTTGTACTGATTCTGTTGGTAATTCTTTTTATTCTTTTTTTTTCTTCTAGACTTTTTTTAAACTCAAATATCTCGCTTGTTTGTTGTCCTATTACGTTCAAATGTTCAGGATATGTTGCAAACTACATTTTCTCAACATCAATAAATCAACACTTCAATCATTGAAATCAACACTTCCGGTATTGAGTTATTCCCCTTTTATAGATACTTTGACCGTTGTCCTCCCAGTTTCGTTTTTAAAATTTTCCCATTTAAAGTTTCAAAAATTTAATTTGAATTTTTTTCTTAACACATACAGAACAAAACATGTGCAAAATATCATAGGCTTTCAGTTGACACTATTGAAAAAAGGCTGGCCCCTTAAATTAGGGACTTAAAGCCTTTAAAAGTCTTCGATATATATCTCAAAAATGGTTAATATTTTGATATAGATGTCCATAGAAAAGTTGTTTATTATGGTGTTATCAATGTCGTTACAAAATTATTTTGTACAGGTATTGCGTAATATGAGTGAAAAAACTTGTCTTGTTAACATGTACCTGTTTTCATTTGGCAAGTAAGCGAAAAGTCTTTGTGCGTATAACTGACATGAATTAACAACTGAAAGTGTACCAGCTTATACGGGATACTTTAATTCATTAGAAAAGGTTTTTTAAAAGTATACGTGTTTTTCTTACAGTTTTTTTTTTTTTTGGAGTCACCTCTGTTGAGGTCTTATAGTGGACAACCGTTAAGAAAAACGAAAACGAAAAATTATGAAAGTTCTTTTTCTTTTCTAGTGAGATACTTAAACTGGATTTAAAAAAAAAACTTCTATGAAATAGATTTTAGTCATTTTACTGGAAGCATTTCAAATCGACCTAAATTCTTAGTTATGTTTGTCTTTACGTAACTCATCCCTCGCCCGCGGCAGAGAATATATGGTCGCGGCTGGACTACCTAGCGGTCGGCGGTTATCCAATACACAAGATTCGCGTCTTTCATATGTGATTTTATTTAGCCGCAAATACAAGAATTGTTTTAATATTGATTACACATAAAAGTTTATTCTTCTTAATTTGAATTAAACGATAGAGTGTAAAAATCGTTATGTTACTTAATAAATCAATGTCATTCTCAAACTGAAGCAATATCAGACAGATAGATCAATTGTGGGTTTAAAGTGAAAAAAAAAACTTCTATGAGTTAAGTCATTATACTGCAAACATTTCAAATCTTCCTGGGTTCTGAGCTCTGCGTGTGTTGTACATTTACGTAAGCTATTCTTCGCCTGCGGTCGAGGGGATCGGTCGCGGCTGCACTACCTAGAGGACAACAGTTATCTAATAACAAGATGTACTTGTTTGAGTTTACATACAAGAACTGTTTTAATTTTATGTTTTAAAAGCTTTGTCATCTTAAATTTATTAATTAAACATTAGAATGTAAATAAAGAAGTCGTTCTAAAAATTAATAAAAGCGATATATTATTCCAAATCAGAAACATTGTCAGAAATAAAGCAATGGTGGATTTGTAAGTCTAAAATGTTCTAAAAACTATGCAAATGTTTTAGATCAACAACAAAAAAAACCAAAAAATTTAAACCTTAAAATGATGATCACCCCTCGCACATAGACGAGGAGATGCCGCGCGAGTGGACAAATAATCCGCGGTAGCTTCGTGTTCTTCTACATATACCTTATCACACGTGCATGTTTATTGACATTTTGTACGATCACAACTAGTGATTTCTTTATCTGAAATTTCGACCGGTACATGTAAGAATGACATGTGTTTCAACTTAAAATTATTTTATTTACCCATGAATATTTCCGCTTATTAATGCTGATAGGTTTTACAGACATCATAGAAAGATGAAAGATCGTAATCTGAGAATGTGGCTAATAAAATAAATCGTTGAACAAGCTAAATTATATAGTTATGAACAGAATAAAATATATATTATAAGTTAAAAGTTTTACGTCAAAGATCTTAAATAGAATTTGTTCTCAGGATTAAAAGTAATGAAATACGACTACATTATGCAATGCAGTCGGTCGTAATAGAAATAATCAGAGTACTGTAAGTGTCGACAGTTTTCGTATCTCTTTGAAAGACCATAGTTTACTTGACTTGACGACTATAATGTAGCGACTTGTTTGTCTTTCAAAAATATGTATGCACCCCTCAAATTTACACTTAAGGAGGTTGGATCCTGCGATCATAAGTCTCTAAGTTTTTTTCTGAAGTATTTTTAAAAAATCTACATACATAGCTAAACCAAAATTCAAAACAAAATTTTGGGGTCTATAGGCTCCTTTCGGTGCTACAGTGTATTTAATATGACCTTTCTGCAATGAAAGTGCAAATTGCACATTCATCGCTTTTTCCTCAATAATTTTTAATTGGAATAAACCATGGCATCAAATACAAATTTATATTATTTAAAATTAATAAAATTAAAATAATCATAAAGAAAAAGTTTGCAATTTCTTCACCTAATTGATATGTTGACCTTTTTGCACTGATAAAACGCTGTTTGTATCCATTAATGATTCAACATGCAATAAAATTATTTAAAATTCTCAAACTTTTTCTCAAATTTTAATAGACTTGTCAAAAATATCTTACAAATTCAGAAAATAAAACCAAAAGTATGGGTCTATGATGTAAATTTTGAGATATAGCATGAAATAAGCTAATTTTAGGCAAAAATTGGAGTTCATTTTTTCTTGACTTTTATGAAATATTAGTTAAATGTGCCAATATATGTCGATAGAAATATTGAAATATTGTTAAAATGTGTTTTTTGAAACAACACGAAGATAATCCAATGCATAAACTAGCTGGAAATTTGGTCTGCACTGCAAATAAGGAAGCTAAAATTACAGTACTCTAAAACAACTGAGTTATGAAAAATGTTCATTTTCTTCTTAAAAACCTTCCGCCACAAAATATAGTCCCTTACTTAACTCTGTAAATATGTAATTTTCCCTTAACTATTTTATTCAAAATAGTTTTTTTGGCATTGAAAAATAGGAATTCACAAGTAGAATTAATATATGACACAGAATTTCCAGACTAGAGGTGACCCAAAATGGCTACCCAAAATCAGAGGATCAAACCTCTTTAAGTGCGACAGATATGCGTTCTTGTGGATTTTATTTATTGTTATATGCACATTGATAAAAACATTCTATTGAAGTTGTGTAGTATGAGGTTGTAATGCAACTTAATTGATTAAAAACTCAGCTGAATATTTTATTTTTACATCTGACATGTCAAAATAGCAGATTGTTAACTTAAAGCTTGTTAACTCTGAAATAGTCTAGAACAGAAGAAATAAAATCCTTATGGCTTTCGCTACATCTAATTTATATGTACGAGTACCTAAAGCTATTTTTGATTGTGTTTCATTATGTAAAAAGTGTTGTTTTTTTTAACCTAAAATTTAGATCTATAGAAATTTAGTATCTAAATTTTCAAAATATTTGATAACTTACAACTTGGAAACCATTTAGTGATGCAAATTGAATCAGGCCAATGAAGATATTTCATTGGAACCCAAGGGTTTCCTATCCGTTTCGACGATGATGAGGAGAGTGCAAATGTACATACAAAACATTGGTCAATACATGTATATCTAAAAAGTACAAACACTCAATAACTAAAACTTATAAACGTATATGTGATATGATAGAAATGATTATTAAATATATTGTGCCGCACAAAACTGGCGAAAGGAATTTTTATACTCCACGAAATAAAGTAAGTAGGGGGGGGGTGATAAAAATAACAATGTCCATCCGTCCGTCTGTCTGTGCAAGATTCGTGTTCGGTCCATATCTTTCTGATGGAGAAACATTGGAAGTCATTACTTCATACAAAGTGTGCTTTTGACCTGAGGGTGCGTTATGATCTTGACCCAAGGTCATTTGGACAAAGTCAAGGTCACTGGCAGAAAAAGTGCAAAATAAGTGTCCGGTCCACTTTGGAATTTCTTACTTCACACAAAGATTGCTTATGACCCGAGGGTGTGTAATGATTTTGTCTCTAAGTCTTATAAGGAGAAACATTGGGATTTTCTATTTTATATAAAGATTGCTTATGACCGAGGATGTCTCATGAACTTGACCCAGGATCAGTTGTGCAAGTTCAAATTCAAATAAAAAATGCTTAATTCCTTTCTGTGTCATATCTTGTATTAATGGAGATAATTAAAAGCTAAAATTTGACATAAAGATTGCCTGTGATCTGTAAATATGTCCTGACTTGAGATTTGGTCATCTGTGCAAGTTCAGTGTCTGACTCACTATCAGAAAAAAACCATCGATTATTCCCTAATAGAGAAATACTTGAGCTATTATTTTTTCTTAGCGGGTGTATCATTTGTGAGCTTGCTGACAGTACCTTTAGATGGTCCTGTGGAAGCACTGCCCCCCCCCCCTTTCTCGCAAACAAAATTTCTTTTAAGTTAACGTTTAGAAAATAGAATACTGGGGCATTTCCCCCCCCCACCACCACACATGCACAATTTTGGAATGCACATCCCCCCACCACCACACACACACACACACTTTTTAGAAGGCAAAAAAAAATTGGCAAATTTGAAACAAAATCATATTAAACAACAGAAGTTAGAACTGCCTCACAACCCCCCCCCCCCCCTTTACCACTACCACGGATTTGAGTATTTTTAAAATTTTATTTGCTTGTTAAGATTTCGGATAAGATTGTTCCCCCTAGCAAAAACGATGCTGAGTGCCTACATGTCCAAATATTATACGGAGAGTTGTCCCTTCCACTGAGCATCTCCCGTATAGCGCACCCTCAGGTTGGAGAAGGCGTCATCGTTTATTAACAATTTGTGTTAGTTTTATTTGTTTAATTTTAACACTGCCCTTTACATAAATTACAACATGTGTAAGCGGAAGAGTTGTATGTTTATGAAACATAACACTGTTTTTCATGCATCAGCGCAATGGATTTTGTGTTGATTACTCTTTGATAATATACATGTAAGGCTAGGCCTGGTTTTCATCGCGCCATCAGTTGTACATATGGGAATTTATTGTTTTGTGTTTCTGCTTGGAATAATTATATACATGTACATATATGATGTGTTTTTTAAAGTTATCCTAAACGTGAAGCAAGTTAAACGGAGAACTTGCCTGGTATGAAAATAATACTTTGAAATTGAGTCTCGTTTTCGATATTTTGAACTTACTATTATCATATTGATAATCCAGTCTCATTAAAACCGTTTCCCTTCTCCTTACACTCGTCAGGGTCTGATAGGTATCGATAACAGATCATCTTCACTTGACCTCTACATTTGCATACAATCTAAATACCTGTATACTCCTACTTACCAAAGATATGCCTTTATCTGTTTAATGAGAGGTGCAACTCTTTAATACTCAGTCTGGAGGTTACATAGAAAACAGGCATGAATTAATTTGTCTGTCTCCATTTGAAGAGTTCCAATCGATTTTCTAAAGCTCTGGTTGGTCAGAAGAAATTGTCGTGTAATGATGACCTCCTATCAATACCTGTCAGGCTCTGACAATTGTGGGGAGAAGGGTGTGGTTTTAATCAGACTGATTGACAATCCTTTCTCGACACGAAGTTGCAACGGAAGACCTACTCGTTGTTTTGCAACGAGCTCGGCTCTAGTTTTCATAGTTATTTTATTTGATTGTACTTTTTTATATTACATGGAATTGGCGTTCTTTGAATCACCTGTTTTGTGGTACATCCTCCGCTATTTACGTATGTTTCCTCAGACAATTCTCTACTATAGGTGAAACAAACCTTAAACAGTTGTAAATTTAACTAAAAATTAAGTGTCCTGATTTTTAAAAGAATGTAAAACGTTCACAAGAGAGTTTCTTTATTTTTAATTTGATTTTATTGTATATCATAAAAAGAGAGACCAAGAACAAATTTTAGACCTAAATTCATTCTGAAAATAATATGTATATACTTGTACTTGTCAATTACTGAGTCTGAACTTGAATACAACACATTTGTTCTGTACACAATGTAATAAGTTATAAGAACATTAATTTAGAATTAGAGATATAGGATATTACGGAAGCGAATTGCTGATAGTTAAAATAATTGTTAACTAAGTCGTAATAAGGAGATATTACATGTAAGTCGTTATAACGAGATAATATGTCGTATACGTACGAAATAATATGTCGTACGTACGAGATACTAAGTTGTTATAACGAGATAATAACCCAGATAGCATGCTTACATTGGACCAATGTTGGGTAATGGGTGGTCCGTTGGCATTGGATACACAACGTTCACCCAATCTGGGGCCAATTTTATTCGAGTGCCGATGTTAGTTGGAAACACAACATTGGTCCGACATTGGGTCAATGTTGCCAAATTTCTACCATATGTTATTGGAGACCATGACATTGGCCCAACATTGATCACACGTGTGTTAATTACCTTTAATATATGCAATTAAAAGAATTTTCGGTCAATTACATCTATTGCAGGTTATTATTTGATACACACAGAACACTCAAACACATGATATGTATGATAGATTTCCCGAAAATTGGGATGTTTAATTAATTTTAAATCTACATATACTAGCGGAAAAAAGAAACTGTGCATTATAAAATTTAGTATAATTTTTCTATATCTATTGTTTGTATTTATAAAATTTAAACAATCGATTATGGTATTGTTTTTGACAATATCGGATGGTAACCGTCCGGGTGCACGGACTTTTCAATGGTTAGTGAGCACCTGTTGTTTATTGAAGAATTTGTACGCACGAGTTTTACGGGAATAAGAACTGTAAAGGATTTGTTTAAACTTTTTTTGTTAAGGAAATCACTTTAGTTTCAACAAAATTTACCCCTATGTCATGCCACGTCTCAACGAAAACCAACGTAATCGTGCTGTTGGGATGCTGCAAGCTGGAATGGCACAAAATACTGTAGCAAGACACTTTGGAGTTCATCGGAACACCATCCAGTCATTATGGTGTGACGTTACGTCAACAGGACAACCACATTAGACTTGTGCATCTGAGAAATCGTTTCCAGACAGCAAGTTTGACTGCCCGTAGCATTCCAGGGCTTCGACCAATTAGTCCAAGAACTGTGCGTAATCGTCTGCGCGAGCAAAACATCAAACCAAGACGTCCAGCGATGCGCCCAGTACTGCTTCAACGTCATCGTATCGCCAGACTAGCGTGGTGCACACATCTGCGATTCAGAATACAGGACTGGGCCAATATTCTGTTCACTGATGAATCCAGATTTCATTTGGATAGCAGTGACGGCAGTTGTAGGGTGTATCGTCGCGTTGGGGAGCGTTACCAGGACGCTTGTGTTGTGCAACGTCGACAATTTGTTGGAGGTAGCGTTATGGTGTGGGGTGGAATATTAGCACGTGGAAGGACCCCTCTACAAATTGTCATTGGAAATCCCACCGGCGTACGCTATCGAGATGAAATTATTAAGCGTCATGTGATACCCTTCATACATAGACATCAAAATCACATCACTCTGCAGCACAACAACGCAAGGCCACACGTTGCACGGGTAGTCAGGGACTTGTTTGCTCAAAAGAATGTCGATGTCTTGCCTTGGCCAGCTGTTTCACCCGAGTTGTCGCCGATCGAGCACGTCTGGGATGAAATGGAAAGACGTTAACACCGTTTATCAAATCAGCTAGTGACATTGGCTGATTTAGGCCAGGCTTTAACCAACATCTGGAACAACATCCCTCAAGCATTTCTGAACACTTTAATGGCATCAATGAGGCGTCGCTGTCAAGCATGCGTGAACGCAAATGGTGGTCACACGCGTTATTAATTTTGTTCATTCAATTTTAAATAACAGTGACTTTCGAGTGTGCTGAAATTGACGTTATTCGACGTTGACATTAATGTGTTATGAGATGTAGTTACGAATACATTATGCAATGCAGTCGGTCGTAATAGAAATAATCAGAGTACTGTAAGTGTCGACAGTTTTCGTATCTCTTTGAAAGACCATAGTTTACTTGACTTGACGACTATAATGTAGCGACTTGTTTGTCTTTCAAAAATATGTATGCACCCCTCAAATTTACACTTAAGGAGGTTGGATCCTGCGATCATAAGTCTCTAAGTTTTTTTCTGAAGTATTTTTAAAAAATCTACATACATAGCTAAACCAAAATTCAAAACAAAATTTTGGGGTCTATAGGCTCCTTTCGGTGCTACAGTGTATTTAATATGACCTTTCTGCAATGAAAGTGCAAATTGCACATTCATCGCTTTTTCCTCAATAATTTTTAATTGGAATAAACCATGGCATCAAATACAAATTTATATTATTTAAAATTAATAAAATTAAAATAATCATAAAGAAAAAGTTTGCAATTTCTTCACCTAATTGATATGTTGACCTTTTTGCACTGATAAAACGCTGTTTGTATCCATTAATGATTCAACATGCAATAAAATTATTTAAAATTCTCAAACTTTTTCTCAAATTTTAATAGACTTGTCAAAAATATCTTACAAATTCAGAAAATAAAACCAAAAGTATGGGTCTATGATGTAAATTTTGAGATATAGCATGAAATAAGCTAATTTTAGGCAAAAATTGGAGTTCATTTTTTCTTGACTTTTATGAAATATTAGTTAAATGTGCCAATATATGTCGATAGAAATATTGAAATATTGTTAAAATGTGTTTTTTGAAACAACACGAAGATAATCCAATGCATAAACTAGCTGGAAATTTGGTCTGCACTGCAAATAAGGAAGCTAAAATTACAGTACTCTAAAACAACTGAGTTATGAAAAATGTTCATTTTCTTCTTAAAAACCTTCCGCCACAAAATATAGTCCCTTACTTAACTCTGTAAATATGTAATTTTCCCTTAACTATTTTATTCAAAATAGTTTTTTTGGCATTGAAAAATAGGAATTCACAAGTAGAATTAATATATGACACAGAATTTCCAGACTAGAGGTGACCCAAAATGGCTACCCAAAATCAGAGGATCAAACCTCTTTAAGTGCGACAGATATGCGTTCTTGTGGATTTTATTTATTGTTATATGCACATTGATAAAAACATTCTATTGAAGTTGTGTAGTATGAGGTTGTAATGCAACTTAATTGATTAAAAACTCAGCTGAATATTTTATTTTTACATCTGACATGTCAAAATAGCAGATTGTTAACTTAAAGCTTGTTAACTCTGAAATAGTCTAGAACAGAAGAAATAAAATCCTTATGGCTTTCGCTACATCTAATTTATATGTACGAGTACCTAAAGCTATTTTTGATTGTGTTTCATTATGTAAAAAGTGTTGTTTTTTTTAACCTAAAATTTAGATCTATAGAAATTTAGTATCTAAATTTTCAAAATATTTGATAACTTACAACTTGGAAACCATTTAGTGATGCAAATTGAATCAGGCCAATGAAGATATTTCATTGGAACCCAAGGGTTTCCTATCCGTTTCGACGATGATGAGGAGAGTGCAAATGTACATACAAAACATTGGTCAATACATGTATATCTAAAAAGTACAAACACTCAATAACTAAAACTTATAAACGTATATGTGATATGATAGAAATGATTATTAAATATATTGTGCCGCACAAAACTGGCGAAAGGAATTTTTATACTCCACGAAATAAAGTAAGTAGGGGGGGGGGTGATAAAAATAACAATGTCCATCCGTCCGTCTGTCTGTGCAAGATTCGTGTTCGGTCCATATCTTTCTGATGGAGAAACATTGGAAGTCATTACTTCATACAAAGTGTGCTTTTGACCTGAGGGTGCGTTATGATCTTGACCCAAGGTCATTTGGACAAAGTCAAGGTCACTGGCAGAAAAAGTGCAAAATAAGTGTCCGGTCCACTTTGGAATTTCTTACTTCACACAAAGATTGCTTATGACCCGAGGGTGTGTAATGATTTTGTCTCTAAGTCTTATAAGGAGAAACATTGGGATTTTCTATTTTATATAAAGATTGCTTATGACCGAGGATGTCTCATGAACTTGACCCAGGATCAGTTGTGCAAGTTCAAATTCAAATAAAAAATGCTTAATTCCTTTCTGTGTCATATCTTGTATTAATGGAGATAATTAAAAGCTAAAATTTGACATAAAGATTGCCTGTGATCTGTAAATATGTCCTGACTTGAGATTTGGTCATCTGTGCAAGTTCAGTGTCTGACTCACTATCAGAAAAAAACCATCGATTATTCCCTAATAGAGAAATACTTGAGCTATTATTTTTTCTTAGCGGGTGTATCATTTGTGAGCTTGCTGACAGTACCTTTAGATGGTCCTGTGGAAGCACTGCCCCCCCCCCCCTTTCTCGCAAACAAAATTTCTTTTAAGTTAACGTTTAGAAAATAGAATACTGGGGCATTTCCCCCCCCCACCACCACACATGCACAATTTTGGAATGCACATCCCCCCACCACCACACACACACACACACTTTTTAGAAGGCAAAAAAAAATTGGCAAATTTGAAACAAAATCATATTAAACAACAGAAGTTAGAACTGCCTCACAACCCCCCCCCCCCTCCTTTACCACTACCACGGATTTGAGTATTTTTAAAATTTTATTTGCTTGTTAAGATTTCGGATAAGATTGTTCCCCCTAGCAAAAACGATGCTGAGTGCCTACATGTCCAAATATTATACGGAGAGTTGTCCCTTCCACTGAGCATCTCCCGTATAGCGCACCCTCAGGTTGGAGAAGGCGTCATCGTTTATTAACAATTTGTGTTAGTTTTATTTGTTTAATTTTAACACTGCCCTTTACATAAATTACAACATGTGTAAGCGGAAGAGTTGTATGTTTATGAAACATAACACTGTTTTTCATGCATCAGCGCAATGGATTTTGTGTTGATTACTCTTTGATAATATACATGTAAGGCTAGGCCTGGTTTTCATCGCGCCATCAGTTGTACATATGGGAATTTATTGTTTTGTGTTTCTGCTTGGAATAATTATATACATGTACATATATGATGTGTTTTTTAAAGTTATCCTAAACGTGAAGCAAGTTAAACGGAGAACTTGCCTGGTATGAAAATAATACTTTGAAATTGAGTCTCGTTTTCGATATTTTGAACTTACTATTATCATATTGATAATCCAGTCTCATTAAAACCGTTTCCCTTCTCCTTACACTCGTCAGGGTCTGATAGGTATCGATAACAGATCATCTTCACTTGACCTCTACATTTGCATACAATCTAAATACCTGTATACTCCTACTTACCAAAGATATGCCTTTATCTGTTTAATGAGAGGTGCAACTCTTTAATACTCAGTCTGGAGGTTACATAGAAAACAGGCATGAATTAATTTGTCTGTCTCCATTTGAAGAGTTCCAATCGATTTTCTAAAGCTCTGGTTGGTCAGAAGAAATTGTCGTGTAATGATGACCTCCTATCAATACCTGTCAGGCTCTGACAATTGTGGGGAGAAGGGTGTGGTTTTAATCAGACTGATTGACAATCCTTTCTCGACACGAAGTTGCAACGGAAGACCTACTCGTTGTTTTGCAACGAGCTCGGCTCTAGTTTTCATAGTTATTTTATTTGATTGTACTTTTTTATATTACATGGAATTGGCGTTCTTTGAATCACCTGTTTTGTGGTACATCCTCCGCTATTTACGTATGTTTCCTCAGACAATTCTCTACTATAGGTGAAACAAACCTTAAACAGTTGTAAATTTAACTAAAAATTAAGTGTCCTGATTTTTAAAAGAATGTAAAACGTTCACAAGAGAGTTTCTTTATTTTTAATTTGATTTTATTGTATATCATAAAAAGAGAGACCAAGAACAAATTTTAGACCTAAATTCATTCTGAAAATAATATGTATATACTTGTACTTGTCAATTACTGAGTCTGAACTTGAATACAACACATTTGTTCTGTACACAATGTAATAAGTTATAAGAACATTAATTTAGAATTAGAGATATAGGATATTACGGAAGCGAATTGCTGATAGTTAAAATAATTGTTAACTAAGTCGTAATAAGGAGATATTACATGTAAGTCGTTATAACGAGATAATATGTCGTATACGTACGAAATAATATGTCGTACGTACGAGATACTAAGTTGTTATAACGAGATAATAACCCAGATAGCATGCTTACATTGGACCAATGTTGGGTAATGGGTGGTCCGTTGGCATTGGATACACAACGTTCACCCAATCTGGGGCCAATTTTATTCGAGTGCCGATGTTAGTTGGAAACACAACATTGGTCCGACATTGGGTCAATGTTGCCAAATTTCTACCATATGTTATTGGAGACCATGACATTGGCCCAACATTGATCACACGTGTGTTAATTACCTTTAATATATGCAATTAAAAGAATTTTCGGTCAATTACATCTATTGCAGGTTATTATTTGATACACACAGAACACTCAAACACATGATATGTATGATAGATTTCCCGAAAATTGGGATGTTTAATTAATTTTAAATCTACATATACTAGCGGAAAAAAGAAACTGTGCATTATAAAATTTAGTATAATTTTTCTATATCTATTGTTTGTATTTATAAAATTTAAACAATCGATTATGGTATTGTTTTTGACAATATCGGATGGTAACCGTCCGGGTGCACGGACTTTTCAATGGTTAGTGAGCACCTGTTGTTTATTGAAGAATTTGTACGCACGAGTTTTACGGGAATAAGAACTGTAAAGGATTTGTTTAAACTTTTTTTGTTAAGGAAATCACTTTAGTTTCAACAAAATTTACCCCTATGTCATGCCACGTCTCAACGAAAACCAACGTAATCGTGCTGTTGGGATGCTGCAAGCTGGAATGGCACAAAATACTGTAGCAAGACACTTTGGAGTTCATCGGAACACCATCCAGTCATTATGGTGTGACGTTACGTCAACAGGACAACCACATTAGACTTGTGCATCTGAGAAATCGTTTCCAGACAGCAAGTTTGACTGCCCGTAGCATTCCAGGGCTTCGACCAATTAGTCCAAGAACTGTGCGTAATCGTCTGCGCGAGCAAAACATCAAACCAAGACGTCCAGCGATGCGCCCAGTACTGCTTCAACGTCATCGTATCGCCAGACTAGCGTGGTGCACACATCTGCGATTCAGAATACAGGACTGGGCCAATATTCTGTTCACTGATGAATCCAGATTTCATTTGGATAGCAGTGACGGCAGTTGTAGGGTGTATCGTCGCGTTGGGGAGCGTTACCAGGACGCTTGTGTTGTGCAACGTCGACAATTTGTTGGAGGTAGCGTTATGGTGTGGGGTGGAATATTAGCACGTGGAAGGACCCCTCTACAAATTGTCATTGGAAATCCCACCGGCGTACGCTATCGAGATGAAATTATTAAGCGTCATGTGATACCCTTCATACATAGACATCAAAATCACATCACTCTGCAGCACAACAACGCAAGGCCACACGTTGCACGGGTAGTCAGGGACTTGTTTGCTCAAAAGAATGTCGATGTCTTGCCTTGGCCAGCTGTTTCACCCGAGTTGTCGCCGATCGAGCACGTCTGGGATGAAATGGAAAGACGTTAACACCGTTTATCAAATCAGCTAGTGACATTGGCTGATTTAGGCCAGGCTTTAACCAACATCTGGAACAACATCCCTCAAGCATTTCTGAACACTTTAATGGCATCAATGAGGCGTCGCTGTCAAGCATGCGTGAACGCAAATGGTGGTCACACGCGTTATTAATTTTGTTCATTCAATTTTAAATAACAGTGACTTTCGAGTGTGCTGAAATTGACGTTATTCGACGTTGACATTAATGTGTTATGAGATGTAGTTACGAATACATGTGTTAACAGTATTTCAAAAAATAAAATTTGTTCATTGTAATTTTTAAATGTTTTTTCATATATTTAATTTAATAATTCTTTCCGCTAGTATATATTTTTAACGATTATTACATCATCAAGGGATACACGTAAAAATATACAAGTTTTTTTTAATATTTTACCGTTACAGCAAATTTAAGAAGGCCGACTTTAATTTTCATTGCGCATGTTTTTGCGCATTCTAGTAAAATATAGTGTATTAATACTTTTTATGAAATTGTTTCCATACTATTTATTAAATTGAACAGAAATAACAAAATACAGATTAAAATATTTAGATTCAGGTAGTGTAGATTCAAAATTCTGAAAATCATGACCCCGGGGGTAGAGTGGGGTCACAATGGGGGGGTCGAATTTTTACATAGGAATATATTGAGTAAATCTTTAAAAATCTTCTCAGAAACCAATCAGTCAGGAAAGCTGAAACTTATGTGGAAGCATCCTCAGGTAGTGTAGATTCAAAGCTGTGAAAATCATGACCCCCATGGGTAGGGTCAGGCGACAATGGGTGTCAATTTTTTACACAGGAATATACAGAGTAAATATTGAAAAAATCTTCTTCTCAGAAACCAATCAGCCAGGAAAGCTGAAACTTATGTGGAAGCATCCTCAGTAGTGTAAATACAAAGTTGTGAAAAGCATGACCCCTGGGGGTAGGGTGGGGCCACAATGGGTGTCAATTTTTTACATAGGAATATACAGAGTAAATCTTGAAAAATTCTTCTCAGAAACCAAACAGCCGGGAAAGCTGAAACTTATGTGGAAGCATCCTCAGGTAGTGTAAATTCAAAATTGTGAAAATCATGACCCCTAGGGGTAGGGTCAGGCCACAATGGGTGTCAATTTTTTACATAGGAATATACAGAGTAAATCTTGAAAAAAAAATCTTCTTCTCAGAAACCAATTAGCCAGGCAAGCTGAAACTTATGTGGAAGCATCCTCATGTATAGAGTAAATCTTTAAAACTCTCCCTCTAAAATCATTTGCTTAGAAAAGCTTTAACTTTAGTGGAAGCAACTTCAAATAGTGTAGATTCAAATTCGTTTAAATCAAAATCTTGAGGAGTAGGGTGGGGCAACATTGGGGATCCAATTGTACAAAGGAAAACATTTTTATTACTCACAAAAACTGTAATGTTATCACATATGGTTTACTTATTTGCAAGCATTTTGACATATTGCTGATTCTTTGAAATTGTTTAGACTCTGGCGCCTGGACGATTCTTGGGCCTCACAAGGGGTTCAGAGTTTGATGTAGGTTTATATCATATATATATAAACAATTGTTTAGGATCGTTTTTAGAACTGCAATGCTCAACATGTGCTATGACTATAAAATCATCATGTTAGAAAAGGGACTTGATTATAAACATACGAATACCCAGGGGAAAAATAGGGTTTTTTTATACAGGATCAACATGTATTATACCACATTGTCCAGATATTTTGAATTATGACTCCATTAAGCTGATCTTATCATGCCTGTTGTTGCTCAGGTGAGCAATGTGACCCATGGGCCTCTTGTTTTTAATCTGCTTCGAAGTGCGGAAAATGACATTTTTCCATACATTCCTATAGTAAGGGTACCTGTATTTTGAAACGTTCTCTAAAAAGAACTAGATGATAGTTTTTCTTGCAACTTCGCAAATATGATAGAGTTGGTGTGTATTACTTATGATTAGAAAATAAAGAGTTTTGCTATTGTAGTTTCTATGCAATAAAACCCAACATGGTATCCTTAAGGTTGTATGTAAAAAGCCGAAAACAAAACAAATAGAATCTAACTGCAAAATAATGTTCTATTGCATAATTGTTCTAAAGTGTAGAATTTAAGAAGCCGATCCCTAGATAAGAGCACATTCACTGACCAAGTAATTAAGACAGAGTTTCACAGTGTCAGACTGGCCAGTTTCTATGGCAATCGTTATATTTGATCTGTTGCGATGATCAAATCTGCTCTAACTTAGCATGTTAACGGTTCACTATTATAGGACGAAGTTAAACAGACTCGTGATAAATGCTGTTTTTGTAATATGAGGGGATGTTACAGTTAGCCAAGCAAATAAAAATGAAATGTAAGTAGTTATCTCAAGTTATTGTACAGTTTAATGAATTTGTGTACTTTAAGGAGTCTGGGTGGTCAATGTACTAACCATCAGATATAACCTTTGAAATATAAAATATGATATATTTGGCCGTATACTTTTTATAAGTAAAGGGATTATCTTATTATTTAATTTTTTAAATTAAATTTAAATATCTTTCTTTATGTTTATACTGAGCTCTTCATCTAAAGGAAATAAATAAAGTCTAAAGATGGTCACGACTATCGAGCCTACTTAATTTCAGGGCTCTTTTCTATTTTACTAAATGTTTTTACTTTACTTTTATCTACAGATAATGTTTGACATGAACACAAGTTTGTTATGAATGCGACTATGAAGAAAAAGGAACTATATGAAAGAAGTGGACACAGAGAGTGATTTATTACTGTATTAAATTTTCAGAACTAAGTTTAAAAGGGTAGATATAGATTTACCCTGTAAAAATATGCTTGCTTTAACAAATTGACGGCCATAGTTTTATTATAAAGATGTTTATCATGGTTTGTGCGTAACGCAAATTTTTAAAAAGCAGACCCCATGTTAACCCCGAAATTAAACCCGGGGTTTAGTTGGAGTCTGCTCTGGTGTATGTTTGGTTTGTTTGGCACGATTGGTTAACATACTCGCAGAAACAAGTGCTTTGATTCAAGTAACAAAAAATTCAATTATATATATATATATATATATATAGTCATAAGAAAAAGCAGCAAATGACAAATTTACAAATACGTGCACTTTAATCTCAATGTTCCGCCTCAATTTGTAAAATACAACCGGGTTCGCTGTTCAAAAAACTGTACATCCTAAAAAACATACAAGAAAAAAATCTGGTAACCTCAATAGGTTATGTTGTCGGCGACCCAGCTTTGTTTTAAAAGATCTTTTTATATCTCAACTTTCTATAAACAATGGGTTTTTTTAAAGAATGTTTTCACAATACATTATGCAAAAAAAAAAAAAAAATAATGATAAAAAAACGCTTGAAATTTCAAGCGCAGTCGTAACCCCCAATCTCCTACCCGGAAACAAGATGACGAAAAAAATGAGCTCTGAAGATATCCAAGCTGTAATTCAAAATGCAGAAGTTGGAGATCTACTGGAATTTAATCGTGAAATGTATAAACATTGGGCTGTGTATATAGGTAGGAATAGATACATGCATGATTATGGCAGAAACTAATTGTGTATTCTGGTTCACCGATTACCCTAACCCGGGGTAGTCGCCGAACGTATCCCGAGTTCATTTTCTTTTAGGAATTTAATCGCAAAACCTAAGTTTTCATGTGCTTTGTCGTATTATTTTACTTAGTTTGTATTCGCATTATCTTGTGTTCATTTTGGATACTGGCTGACACGCAGTAAAAAAACAAAAACTAAAAAAAAAAAAAAAAAAACACAAAAAAATTATTATAGACAGCATATCTCAAAATTTGATCATTGACCTCATTCTGTCTTAATACCAAAAAAGAAATTACAGCCAAAGCAAATTTGTAAGCAGCTTTAGACACACAACCAATGGTTTGAAGGTCATATAAGTCATTTTTCGTATTAATTAAAAAAAAAATAGTAGAATAATTTGAAAGGGTAATATTTATATTATTTACCGCCAACTAAAGAACTTTTAAATGCTTTTAAAAGTAATGTTTACAAATTCACTTATTTAGATTTTGACTGAGTTTGTAAACGTCTATAGTTGATATGGTCTTGAGATCAGCTATCTATATCACATGAAATTAACTTCGATTTGTTGATTCAGATCAAAACGTAAAATGAATGACTTTTTAAGGCTCTGAATTTAAAGTTTATAAGAAAACAGACTAATTAATCCATTAAGAGTTTCTAGAATAATAATCAAAATATGGCAAAAAAAAACCTCTTGCAATAATTCTGGCGTGACACCCCCCCCCCCCCCCCGTACAGAAATCCGATGTACAATGAAACATGGCAGAGACATATGAATGGCAGTGTCAAATATACAGAATAATGTGAATTATACACAAGTATAACCAGTTAGTTAAAGTTACGGTCTGCTTGAAATCGGGTGCTTCAGGCACACACACATGCAAAAGCCAGGGATTTAATAACATATATGTTTTGTTCAGTTAGGCCAGAGCTCCGGTGAAATTTTTTAAAGAATGAATGCTCTTTCCACCAAAAATTACATTTTCAAACGAAAAGGTCGTGATAATTTAAAGCTCCATGCATGGTATGTATAGAATATTTAAATAAAAATGTGAGGTAGACTCTAACTATAAACATTATATCTTTTAAATTCAGTGCGAAACCCGACTAGGTAGGTTATTGTATTATTTGAACAAGAAGGCAATCTCTATCTTCCTCAGTCAATCCTGATGCAACATGTGCACATCTGCCAACTTAGCCTGCTCAAGACTACCAACCAAAAGTAGCACGATGCTGTGTGCATATTGCATAAATACTGCTGTACCAATAATATAATAGTGTAGTGTCGTGCATGTTTTATGCCTAATTAGGATATCATCTGTCAGTCTGTCTATATATATTCGATACCTATCTAATTTTGCATGGTATACAATGGGTTAATATGGCGGAAGCATACCATGAAATAGAGCACGGCAAATGTTCTCAACTAAAATCTTATAAGCGCCGACAGCGGGTTCAAAACTCTCGACCTTAAATTCAATACGTTTTTTAGAACAAAGCACTACCGTTACTCCACAGCAGCCGATGATTTAATTGATGGTTTATAAATATTTAAAACCAAGAACATACTGCTTACATCAAACTATTTAAATTAATGATCTTTTAAAAAACGCCTATTTATTTGGGGAAATTTTAAAGTAAAAGTTTTAATAAACTTTTGAACAAATTAATAAAATATGTTTCAAAGAAATTTTACATGTTATTGAGAATCATGAAAACGCTTTTTTTTAAATGACGCTAGATAGGGAATGTAGAAGAAAAAAAACATTGAGATATTGTCTGCTAAACAGTTCTAGTTTTCTCGGTAAGGTCAATCGTGTATCATTTCTTGGAAATAAATTAAACGTTTGTTGATTTTTTTTGTGATTGTACAGCAACTTGCTGATTAAGTAATCAATCAAATCAATTGAATAATTTAAAGAACAAACGCTTGCTTTTCCTATGATTATCTTTAGGGACTAGACAACACTCAAACGTCCACTGTGTACCACTTATAGCAAGGCACATCCGTAAACAACGGTCAGCACAATATTAACAATAGTGCTGTGTTGTGCATTTTGTATAAAACCCTGACTACTATTTAGATATAGTAAATGCCCGAAACAACACTATAAATGGTAGTTAGGGATTGATACATAGACACATACATGTAACAACACAAACATATTGTTATCATCATGCTGATTGTTGTATACCGATGTGTCTTGCTATAGGCAAAGTAGCAGCGACGTTAAAGTGCTGTCTAGTCTTCAAAAATATTTATCGGAAAAGCAAGCGTTTGGCTTTCAAATTAATCAATTCATTTGATTAATTATTTAATCAATAAATTGCGAACTTCAATCACACCAAATCAACAAACTTTTATGTTCTTTCCAAGAAATATTACCGAGAAAACACAAGTTGTTTAGCAAATTGATTTTTTTTTTCTTGTAACTTCTTTACAAGCGTCATCAAAAACGGGGTTTAATAATTCTTATGAACGATTTCTTTTAAAATTGTTTAATTAATTTATTAAAAAATCAATGAGAAACTTTAATTTATCAATCCCCATCAACAATGATGCGTTTTTGGAATTTTTTTTTTAAACCGATTGATGTCAATTGTATGTATCTACGTTATATATATATATATATATATATATATATATATATATATATATATATATATATATATATATATATAAACCGCCAGTTAATCACCGGCTGTTGTGACGTAAAGATAACGCGCTTGGCTATAGAACGTAACGCTTTTGGGGTCTAGAGCTCGGAACCCGCTGTCGACATTCTTTAAATTTTCGCTGAAAACAATTGCCGAGCCATTGTTTGGCATAGTATGCTTACGTTACATATACCCTTTGTATGCGAAAAAAAACATGAGTATTGAATATATAGATACAAATTGACAGGAGGCATACAGTACCCGCAACGTTATTTTTTACAAGATAAACAATAGGATAGGATTCACGCACGATAGGATAGGATTAACGCACGATAGAACAGTATACACGCACGATAGGATAGGATTAACGCACGATAGAACAGTATAAACGCACGATAGGATAGGATTGATACACGATAGGAAAGCATTGTAAAAAATAACGCTGCGGGTACTGTACCAATAATAAAAGGGGTTTTCCTTATCCGCTGCATTAAACTGTACCTAAAAATATATAGGATTTGGTGAGCTTTGGATTTGATTTTTGGTTATGATGTTGCAATGTCTGCATGAAGCATGAATGTTAGAGTTGGGTCGCGTTGTCAGGGGGTTTTTTGTTCATGAAGTAAAGACTAAAATCTATGAGAAATTGATGTAAACAATAAACCCCTGCTATGTTAATCGAGGCACTGCGTAAGTAAAGGTTATGGACTTTAAAAGTGAAATTGAATTGAAAATAAAAGGTATGAAGATGAGGCAATAATATGTAGAAAATCATCGATTTGATACTTTTGCAAAATTTTGGAGGGGGGTTAAATCATTTAAGGTAACCGAAATGACTCGAAGGGGTTCAAGCATTTGAGGTAACCCGAAATGACTCGAGGATTTCTTAATTTTAAATCTGTTGCTTTTTTTCCTTTATTAATGTGCAAAAATCATTTTAGAGATTTTTTTGAGTGGCGATGACAATCTGAGGTTTTCGATGCTTACAACTTAGTATTACACAGTCGTCAATAAGAGGCACATGTACTATCGAACTTTGTATACATTATTTGTATTGCATTTAAGTTTTTTAAAAAAGTTTGCACAAATGCAGATTAAAAAAAAGCTTGCAAAATTAAAAACAAAAATGACGAACTATAATAGCTAAAGTTCCAAATCAAATCTCTTACTTTACTGAAATCAGGCTTAGCAACGTTTTTGAAAGTGCTTTGGGCAGTTTTATTAGTGATAATAATGAAACACGAAGCAAACTTACAAAAAAATATATTAACTTACTCGAAGTCCCGATCAATATGGAATAAGCTAGTATCTACAGTAATAAAGAGTAAACGGGAAAAGATTGCAGAAGCAAACTCCATGTTTAGCAGTATATTAAAAGAATATTCCGCCTTAATTAAATGGGTCAATTGTTTGGGAAAGATACCATATTCAAGTAACTCTGATGCCAAGTTCGCTTATTTCAAGGAGACAGAACTCATCTGGACACTAGCCCCACAAATGGAAGGGATCCAATGTGTGGTTCAATTAAAGTTTGACTTTAAGAGAATTCCCGCCCAAGATCAAGAAACGGAGGAGCCGGTCAACGAGTTGCATATGAGACCATATTTTGTCCCAAGTTATTGCTTCTGTCTCTTGTTGATGAATTTCAAATAAAATAAACATACATGTTAATGAAGTACAATTCAAATCAATAAAAGGAGAAAATCAAAGATTTCTTCATTGATTCATCGTCCGTTTAACCCCGTAGAATTTCATATGAACAAAAACAAACATCCTACGGAGATCTGAAATGGAAAATTAACATCTTTTCTCCGTTCGGAATTATTCCGGACACCTCGCACAATTTTTAACGTTAACATCAGGGGTACTTAATGTTGGTTTCAAAGCAAAATCCCCGTTGACTTTCTATTTTGGGTTGTGTAGTGAAACCTGAAGCGGTAGAGGGAGCGTTTCAAAACAGATAATCTGGATTGTTTTTTTCATTTAGGTGAATGAATATAGTTTTGGCCGAACGGTATTCAAGATGTTCGAGATTTTGCGCAAGAGATAGAGGTAGCAGAGACTTGGGACAGAGTATGGTCAAAATATCTCTCTATATGATAGCTCCATAGCCCAGACATAATCCAGAATCAGAGAATTTTCCATCACTGGGGAAATAGCATCACATATCATCGTCTGACTGGGTCCGTTAGGAGCACTTTAATGACCAGAGAACAAATAATATTTCAATGTCTGCGCACTCCCTATAAAACTCAAGAACTTTTGAAGGGGCATTTCTCGGATTTGCTGAGATAAATTTAACTTTTTTCTTTATTGTGTACACTGTTCATTAATGCATTTATAATGATAAAACAAAATTGAGTGTCAGTCGTAGTGTTATAAGCTAATCTCAGCGAGATTCGTCGATACTGAAAATTTTTGACGGACGTCTCTTTTTAAGCTTAGACCAATGTTGAAAAATAATTATGTTCATATTTTGTGAGATTTAAACCTTTTAACGGGAGGAAACTAACATTTTATGTTGATAGGGAGTTAAAAAGATGTTCAACGTAAAAAGTTGAAGCGGGCAGAGATTATGTTATAAGCAAGATACAGAGCTTACAGTTTTTTGATATGTAAACAAGACTCGTGTCATATTTTTGTTTATTGGTTTAATATAATGGTAAAAGTTCTTTTCCAAGGCGATTTTTCTAGCTGCTTATTCGTTTTGAATGAAACTTTCATAGCACTTGTTACATTTATTTTAGGTCTAAACCTGGGATTTTCCTGTCAACATTGTCAACATTACAAATATTAACTAAGAACTTTTTTACATAACAAATTATTTTGAGCTTTCTATTCGCTTCAACTGTTGGATATTGTATAACTCGACGACCGACACAAATAGTTGTTGCATATTAGAAATGCCTTACTGAAGCATTGTTAACACTAAATACAGAAAATAAAATTGACCTAAATCATAACTTTTTTTCTTTCACAGTTTGGTAAAAATTCCCCAATAAAGGGCTGATCTCGCTAAGCGTGAATTAGCGCTAAATACTCAATTGCCTGCGATATATGAAAAAAAAGAACTTGGCAATGCAAATGTAATATTGATAAAAAATAATATTATTGCAGTTAGAAAAAAGTCAATCAAGTATTATGATGTTAAAATATATTATTGCAAATACAAAGAATATCAGATGTCTGATTTTTTTTTATTTTATCACGAGTAAATGCAAAAAAAGTCACTCGATATTTGAGTTTGAAGCTTAATTTGAATACACTGTCAGGAAGCCGTACTAAACCCTTATTCCACTGATCATCTTAAAGAGTTGTCCTTATTTGTTTATAATATTGCCTAAGGTCATTGGAGGTCTTTCTTTAAATCATATTGAAATTTAAACGGAAAATATAATGGAGAAGAAGATAACAAAGGTTTTTATCATTGTTTGCTTGCAGGGAATAACGAAGTGGTACATTTAACAGGTGTCAAAGGCCAAGAAAGAAAAAATGAAAACGCCAACCAGGGCGAATATTTTACTATTTTTGGAAAAAGATACAATAAAGCAGCTGTCGTTAGAGAGAGTGTTTTGAATGTAGTTCAGAATTCGAAATTCAAAGTTAATAATGACATAGGTGAAGGACGTACGTAAGTTTATAACACTTAATAGTTTTAAAAGACGCTCAATTTTCATGTACATGGTTGATATACGAAACATTTAAAAGTGTTATTCTTTGCTTTTGTTAGTCTTTAACCTTTTCGCTCATCTGAGCGGAAGATTCAAATGAGATGTCTGATCAAAGTTTGTCCGTTGTCTGTTGTTGGCGTTATTGGCGTCGTTGTCGTTGTCGTTGTCGTAAACTGTTTTACATGTTTATCTGTTTTCTAGAACGACTGAGTCGATTTTAACCAAACTTAGCACAAAGCATCCTTGAGGAAAGAATTTGTTTAAATCAAGTTCCGCGGGGGAAGAGTGAGGCCACAATGGAGGGGGGGGGGTAAATTTTATCATATGAGTGCCTAGAGAAAAATCTTTTAATCTTCTCAAAATGTATTTGGTCAAAAGGCTGCTACATGTTTGGCAGGATTCTCACGTAGTTTAATTTTGTACAAAGCGTGATCCTTAAGAGAAGGGTGGGGCAACAAGGAATCGAGGTGGAGTATTTACATAAGAATATTTAGAGGAAATAATTCAAAAATCTGCTTTTCAAAAACTAATTAGCCAAAAAATGGAAGTATTCTCAGGTAGTATAGATTGAAGTTTCTTCAATTGATGAACAGAGATTGATGATCTCCTCTTTGGTGGTGAGAACTTCGTTTTGTTAAAATCATGTTCCCTTGGGGTAGGGTGAGGCACATTAGGAAGTGTGAGGGGGGGATTTATACGTTTGAATAAATAAAAAGATACAGGAAAACACTTTTAAAATCATATTCTCAAAAACTGAAGCATCAAAAGGAGCTCAATGTTTAACTTACTTAAATATTGGAGAATAATCTGAAAATCCTAATATGCTCTACTTAATTGTCTAGTTAGTTTGTATTTGATATTATAAAGACGCTCAAGAACCTATGAATAGCGTTGATCAGGTAAGCAATGTGGTCCCTGGGTCTCTTGTTTTCGCTATTGTTTTGGAAATTGATTTTTAAACTTTCTGTGTATCTTCATATATATATCCTACAGATAAATTATAAAGGTTTTACTATTTATCGACGACAGGTATTTACATTATTAATTTTGAATGTGACTCTTATTCACAATTGGGTTAGATCAAGGTTTCTAATACTATGTACGAGAGAAAAGAGATGGCGAAAATTTTTCCTGCAAATCCTACTGTTACTAGTAACATTCCATCCAATATTGCAATTTTAAATCATCGAGTTCAATTTTCGTTATCTTTTTTCTACTGGTTTTAAAATTATTAACCTTTTGTATTCTTGATCGGGTAACTAGTATTACGCTGGTGCGTTTATTTACCCGAATTGACCCTACTGGACCTATAATAACGAAGAAATTAATTTGAACCGAATCATTTTACATTACCAATCGGGTTTGTCCTTTAGAAAACAATAGTTTTAGAGACATTGACGGTCGCCTAAAAAAACATAGTACTTAGACTTACTTGTCAAAGGGTGCCATTTTTGTATTTAAAATTCATTTTGGAGTCTACATCCTAATCAGTAACTCCTCTGACTGTTTTCCCTGCCATATATAATTTGAGTTTTTGAAAACACTTATTCATAAATTTGGGCAGGAAGAGATGAGTCAAAAAAGTTATCTATACCGTAGCTCCAGGGTCACAAAACTGTAAACTTTTTGTTAAAAAGAGACCTGCATACCTTTAATAGTTAGAATGCAGACAAGCATACAATGCACACGAAATTAAAGTAGATTTCCTAAAATAGAACACATATTAAATTTAACATGGCCAAATGACATTTTATCTTGAATTTTTCGAGTTTAAAAAGTTATAAAGTTGATTACAGACAACAACAAAAGGTAACCCAAGTGTCTCAAGTAATCTAAAATAAAACATGATATCTGTAATCCACCTCCACTTCTCCCATAAAAATCCCCAAACGCTGCCCTATGGGCTGTGAATTTCACTTTTTAATTAGGTCATTGGACATAATATTAATTCATTTAGTTTATGTCCAACAAGAGTCAAAGTAAAGAAAAAAATATTTCATTTATATTTAATTTATGTTTAAATTATATTAATATTGAAGATTTGTTTTTAAATTATATTAATATTTAAGATTTTTAAGATGTTGCCATATTGGCACTGCCCCAGAGAGCGAATATCTGAGCCAGAGTTCCTGAATTTTTCTATTTGCA
This sequence comes from Magallana ariakensis, assembly GCA_020458035.1. Taxonomy (NCBI): domain Eukaryota; kingdom Metazoa; phylum Mollusca; class Bivalvia; order Ostreida; family Ostreidae; genus Magallana; species Magallana ariakensis. The sequence goes on from CM035811.1 coordinate 64,415,978, forward strand.
TAGAAGGTTTCATGAACAATATAACAATCCATTAAGTTTTATCCTACCTGTGTGGTATTTTTTTTTATATTTGGCCCCGTTCATGAGGCCCTGGGGGTAGTAAAGTAATAAATTTTACAATTTAGATTCTTCGTATAGAGATGCTCAAAACCAAAACTGGAAACAATTGGCCTTGAAGTTTTCAAAAAGTGGTAAAAAATATAAAATTGACGGTCGACGACCGATAGCAAAAGGTCACCTGAGTAACTCAGGTGACTAAACATAATTGAACCGAATGTTCTCCTTTAGCATGTAAAACGACAACTGTTTCAAAACTAAAAGGGGTGCCGGTATGGGATATATATAATGTGCAATACTATCAGAATGGTTGTTATCAATTAAAGCTGAACATGACTCGCAAAATGCATTGCCCGCCATATTTCTCTTTTATCTCCGCTATCCTTAAAACCCCTTTATAAACCACATACATTTTAAAAGTTTAAAGTATTTCGCTGTAGAGGTCTCATCTGTGTTGAAGTATATCTTGCGTCGCCGAGTTACTCGGTCACAAAGAAATTATCAAATTCTACGCACTGTTCCTAGCCAGGAGAATACCAACATCAAATAAACAGGTCAATTCATTATTTACAAAATTGGCAATTCGCATAAAAGGATAAATAGATGCACAAAATCGTAAATCGATAAAGAAATACTACACGTCCGTTACGATTTTCAGGTGTGCGGTCGTGTGTAACAAAATCGTAGGATTTATATACCTAGGCTGTGTGACGGCTCCTATTTGTGATAAATGCGACACAATAAACAAATAAGGGAATTTCTTTTGCAAAAGTTACACCTGATTTTATTTTATTATATTCCTGAATTTCCATTAACATGACATTCATTCAAAGTGTGCATTTTTTTCAATGCTCAAATTTTAAAATTCTCTTTTATATACAATTTAAGTGGTCCCTAATTGTCTGTTTAGTAGCCTTCGTTCGGTAATATTTAAAACTTTTAAGACACAAGTCAACAATAAAAAAAAGGTTACACAAAGCAATATACTTACTTACTCAGTCCTCTTTGTGCCGAAGCACATAAGGCCTTCACCGAGGATCTCTATTTTTGTATGTCTGTGGACATCTGCTGCACCATGCCCCAATTTCATCCCTGATATTTCAGCTCTTTCCCACTGCTGGCATTCGCCATGCCTCTTTTGACCGCCCTCTATTTCTTTTTTCAGGTGAAGTCCATTTTAGGGTCAACCTTGACATTTCTGATGTTTCCTTTTTCAGGACATGGCCAATCCACTTCCATCGTTTTTCTTTTATCTGGTCAGAAATGACAACTGTTTATGTTATCTTGTACAGCTCTTCATTGCTGGTCTTGTATAACCAGAATATCTAGCGAATTCTACGGAGGTATCTTGTTTGGAAGTTGTCTAGTTTTTGATGGTAAATTGTAGATGTCTAGATGGTATAAATCACCTTCCTTGACTCAGAACCATATATAGGAGGACTCCAAATATGTTTTTTTTAATATCCCGATTTTATTTTGCGATTTTTGCAAAATCAAGATCTTCGAGTGACTGTTCGAATGTTCAGAATATTCATTTATTGGCCTGTCTGGTGGTGGTTTTCATAAGCCAATCAATGCAAATATTAACATAACTTTCCTTTTCTGAATACATCTTGTTCTTTACGAAGAGTTGAGTCTATCACTGAGGACATTCTGATCAGCATAATTTCTTTCCAACATTTGTGTCAGCTAAGTCCCCCTTTTAGTAGTTTCACAATGAGACAAACCTTTTAGTCATCCTGTGCCAGTTTCTGTCTGCCAAATGGTTTGCAGAAAATCAGTAAGAAGTTAGTTGTTAGAACGTCCTCAGCTTTCATCATTTATGCATAATCTTGGACGATCCCTGGGGCGATCCCGTTCTTTAAGAAGTTTATTTTACTTCTTCAAATGTCAGTACCTCAGTATCGATGTTGAGGGTGTTTACACTTTTATCTATTTAGCTATTGTTGTTAGACATAATTCGTTAAGTACTCTTTCAAAATGATTTTTTTCAACAGGTAATTTCTTCTTCTATACTGGGGGCAAATTTTTTATCTTGTTTTCGCACTGGTGTATATGTGCTTTTGAATCCTTGTGAACGGTATAAAAAGATTGATTCACAACAAATCGTACGTCTACGATTAAATCTTTAACTTACGATGAACGTACGTTTACGTTTAGCTGTCGTAAGATCATAACGTTGTTGTACGTCTATTACAGTCGTAAGTGCGTCTAAGTCATTGGTTACCGACAATGCTCATGTACAGTATAGGCATTGTGGAGAAATGATGTCATGCATTTACATTGGCGTAAGTTTTTAGCGCCTTTCTTTCAATACGCCTGTTGTAATGCATGAGCGTTTACAATTATCTGGTGAAAGAAAATCCATATATGCCTGACATTGAAAGTATTTCTTTGTATAATAAGATCAGTCACTGTATTATAATAATATTATTATATTACAGGGAATAATATTGTTATATACATATATTTTATCGTCAGACGCATGAGAGAAACTCTTGATTCTGTATGAAATTTATTCCATTTTTTAAACTTCCTAAAATTCCACTACAGAATTGGTTTATTATTAAATGCGGCATGTGTAAGATACTGTCAAACAAATTAAAAATTCATTAATAAAATACTGTCAGTTTATCTATACATTCTAAATATGCCGATTTTTTTGTCTGTTTCGGCTAGTATAGTTTCTAAACATTGTTATCCGCGTGTTCATTGACATTTCCCTTTTGATTTTTTTCCCCTTATTTGAATAAATAATTCGACGATCGTGCATTTATAAAAACTAATTTTCATTTTACACCCCAAAAACCTATCGTCAAAGCTAATGATCACATATAGCTTTGTGTATTACGAACTAATCGGTACACATTGAATATCTACAACTATATAAATTAGCGCAACTCACTAATATTTTTGTTCAATTGTTTTAGCTCACCTAAGCCAAAGGCTCAAGTGAGCTTTTCTGAGCAAGATTTGTCCGTTGTCTGTCGTCGTCGGCGTAAACTTTTTACACTTTCATCTTTTTCTCCAGAACCACTAAGCAGATTTTAAGAAAACTTGTCACAATGCATCACTGGATAAAGGGAATTCAAGTTTGTTCAAATGAAGAGCCACACCCTCTTTAAAGGGGAGATAATTTAGAATTATTAGAAATTTGTTGGTATTTTTCAAAAAATTTCTTTTTAAAATCGATAAGGTCAGAAAAGCTCAAATTTGTGTGGAAGCATCCTCAGGTAGTGAAGATTCAAGTTTTTTTTTCGAATCATGGCCACGGGGGTAGGGTTGGACCACAATGGGGGGATCAAGTTTTACATAAAAATATATAGAGAAAATCTTTAAAAATCTTTTCAAAACCCATTATGCCAGAAAAGCTTAAACGTATTTGGAAGCATCCTCAGGTAGTGTAGATTCAAGTCTGTTCAAATCATGGACCCCGTGGGTAGGTGGGGCCACAATTGGGGGATTAAGTTTTACTTAAGAATATATAGAGAAAATCTTTTAAAAATATTCTTCTCAAAAACTATTAGGGCAGAAAAGCTTGAACTTGTGTGGAAGAATCCTTAGGTAGTGTATATTCATGTTTGTTTAAATCATGGACCCCCAGGATAGGGCGGGGCCACAATGGGGGGGATGAAGTTTTACATTTGATTATATATAGAAAATCTTTAAAAAATATTCTTCTCAAAGAATATCAGGCAAGGAAAGCTCAAATTTGTGTGGAAACATCCTCAGGTAATGTAGATTCAAGTTTGTATAAATCATGGACCATAGGAGTAGGGTGGGGCACCAATGGAGAGATGAATTTTTACATAAGAATATATAGAGAAAATCTTTTAAAATCTTCTCAAAAATCGTTCATCCAGAAAAGCTTGAACTTGTGTGGAAGCATTCTGATGTTATGTAGATTCATATGTGAATTTAAGTTTATTCAAATCATGATCCCCGGGGTATGATTGGTTCACATTGCGGAGGAAGGGGGGGGGATAAAATTTTACATAGGAAGATATCGAGAAAAATCTTTAAAAATCTTCTGGAAAAGAAAAACTTGTGTAAAAGCACAGGTTGTGCAGATTTAAAAAAAGTTGAGCCACAAAGGGGGATTTTTAAAAAATCTTTTTACAAATACTGAAACAACAAAATGTGTTTGGTATTTGCCATAAAAATATGTTAATAAAAATCAGCAGATTTTCATTACTTTTTTAGCAATATCTATTGTACTAAATTCTCAAGATATTTTGATTTTGATACTATAATGCTGATTTGATCAGATTTATAGCTATTGTTGTTCAGATGAGCGATGTCGCCACTGGGGCCTCTTGTTTGATGATATGACTATTATCCTTTTACTAGAAAACTCAATCTAGGTTTAGAGTAACAGATAAATTCAACCATAATATTAATGCATCCACAAATGCATGTGCTAAAATACGTATCTGTAACTACATATACATGCGTGGATAAAAAAAAAACAATTTTGTTTTCCAGGGCGACCCGAGGCCTATTTTAGGTAAAAGTTCTATTTAAATTAAAAACATTAATTTTAATAGGGCAGGGGGTGTCTTTCTGAACCCCCTCCCCCTTCTAGATCTGCACATGATATGTTGTAAGCTGAATACATTACATACTGGTATTTAATCAGTGTGTATGCATATGAATATTATCTAACTGATTAAATGCATACGTATGAATAAAGGTAAACGCCTATGTTATAAAAAAAATTGCTGTAGTTTTCCCTAATACTGATTCGAAATACCCGGAATTTATGGCGCGTAATACTATAAAATTGCGGTGACATTAGAGCCCATGTCAAATTTGTTATATAGATAATAGAAGTATATGTCCCAATGCATATTCTTCTTGCTGTTGACACCAATAATGTATTATCCACTTTTAATTTACATTTTGTAATAAGAGATTCATAATATTGCAAATAATTTTAAGAGTGCATATATCTCTATTCTTATATGTGCGTTGTTTCTTATAGTAATATTGAATTGTATACACGAATGATTATAATTTAGTTTCAAATAAGAATAAACAATTCCAATGACCATTAATATGTTTTACTATACGGAATACAAAAGGAGCTCTGCACTACCCTCTCATGGTAAACCATAGCGCGTTACCGAAAAAGAGTTTCTTATATTGATATTGATTCTGAAAAAATTAAAGTAGAACTGCAATACTTCAATTATAAATATAACAATAATATACTTATTTCAACACAATATTAGATTAAGCTTTTGACTGTTTTTGACGAAAAGTCAAACTTACGATATTTTGTGAATAACCTAGATTTTACAAAATACTCCTACGCAAATGTAACGTCCACGATTGAACGCACCATGTTTTGTGAAATGGTCCCCATGTCTTCTTTTGAGGCAGCCTCTTCTGCATCTTGCTCTATCCTGTCAACAAAGTCTCTCCTTCCGTGCACTTTTTTTATTTCTTTGTCTTGTATTGCAATTGAGTATCTTTCTTTTAACTGGTCTTTTAACCTGGCTGACTTGGTTGTTAGTATTTTCTTCTTTGTTTTGCGTCTTTGTTCTATCAGTTCCCACGTTTTTTTTTGGTGTTATGCATTTTTCCTTCTTTTCATTGTCAACCAAAGTATTTTCTTTCCTGCTTTTACCCATATGGTAATTAACTGTTTAATATCGAGTTCTTTTTTTTTTTACGACGATTAAGTAGTTTTTAACCTCTAACTGAAATCATTTCATGAATGTCGGATCTCCTCTGAGTTTGCTCATATCCGCTTAGGGTGATGTGACGCCCCTTCTCTTTATCTTTTTCAATTTCAATTTTCTATTTACTAGAAAAAGTGTGTGGTTACTTGCTATATCAGCCCCTCTTAATGATATAGCGTCATTCAGTGTGTATCTCCATCTCGTATTTATTAGTTTATGGTCAATTTGGTTCTGTGTGTGACCATCGGGTGAAGTTCATGTTGATTTGTGAATTTTGTGTTAGAAGATTGGCAAAGGTCTTCAAGCCTGCTACCCTTGCTGTCAATCACACCACAGCCATGTTTTCCAATTATGGATTCTTAGCTTTCGTTGTTTGTGCCAGCGTTTGCGTTGAGATCACCCAATATGAGGAGTAAATCATGGACTGGCGTTTCCTCCGCAGCTAGTTGCGGAGGAAACACTTAAAAGGAATCCCTGTTTTTCTCCTCTTAGTCTTCTTTTGGTAAGTAGCAGACTATAACAGTCAGTTTGGCATATTTTGAATGGAATCATGCGAAAAAGGAGTCTATTACTGAATGACTTCTAACATATTAAATGCTTTTCTAGTTTTCTATTGAGTGTTCAGCCTACACGGCTGCTGTGCTGCCGACAATTTTTTCCTGAGTATAAAATCTGATAAACAGTGACAAGTTTTCGAGCCCCACTTTCTGTCCATCTTGTTTCACATGTGTCTAGTAATTGGATGTTTGTACCTGTCCATTTCCTTTAGGACTTGAGCCACTTTTCATGTCTGGCAGAGGGTGCGGAAAATCCAGCATCCAACTCTACATACTTCTTTACTTTGACGGATGTTCACTATCTATACGAGTTTCCTGTTGGATTTGACTTCCATCCATCATGTGTTTAGTTTCCTGAGTTACTTCTATCCTTCCCTTGTGTCTATAATCCCCGGTTTTGGTGTCGGTAGCGATTATACTTTTTACATGTTAAAGTTGCTGACCACAAGCAAAACCCCCTGGACTCGGAAGGCCAGTGGTGTTCTGTCAGGGTTTCCTTCCCTTAGTTACAGGTCCCGAATATTTAAAGGCGCCGAAGGCACGCCTTTCGCCACTGTCGCTCAGCGTCAATAGAACTACCAGGGTCCCAGGGCGGGTAGATGTGACTTGCTGAGAGTATTTGTAATATCGATTATGGTTAATGCGCTCGTATATGAACGTTGCACTTAAGTCCTGGATGGATATGCAGTAGATGTTAGGTCCATGTGTATAAAACGCGTCTTCGTGATCACAACACATACTGTAGATTCCTTATTTTACGCGAATACTTAATTCCGCGTTCCTACTGTTTTGCATCAAATTGCGAGAATATAAAATCGCGGGGGGGGGGCAATTTTTTTATTATAGTTTCAGTTAGTTTACATCTGTTTAAAAAATAAAACCGATATTTTAAAATCCGCTACGGCTGCTTCTCGCCATTTTAGGCGGATATTAATCCTATTAATCCGTTGATACTGAAATAAACAGGTCAATATTAATTGAGTTTTATTTTTATCAAAACAACAAATTTTATCTCTATATCCTTATAAATATTATTATATATACTTCATACCAGCAAAACGTTCAACAAAACGAATATTTATTCAAACAAATTCGATGTTGACCGGTTGCCGGTGAAACGAAGAATTTTGACCCGGTTTGAGTGTTGATCTGGGGTTTTTGGGTAGACGATGAATATTGAGACCAAAGGTGTTAAAAAAAACCTTTGTTCCTAAAAAAAAAATGACCCGATTGGGAAATGTGTTTAAACCAATGTGTCACATACCACCTTATATATCATTCGGAAACGAAAGTGTTACACATATAATTATAGACCGACAGACATTCAGACGGACAGACAGATCCAAATCAATATGCCCCAATTTCAGTGAAAGCGGGAAGTAATATCTATTTCAATAGTGGATGTGCTTCAATAATGGTTACAAAATGATTCTTATAATGAAATTCATTCTCAATTACTTTTAAAATACTTAATAGTGATTTCATTTCAATAGTAATTGCTAAGTGATTCTTATAATGAAATACATTCCCAACTACTATTGAAACAATTTATTTCGTTAGTAGTTATATGTCAATAGCGGTTACAACAGACCTTCCTAATTACCTGAAATGTGATGGATTTTCTAGGTATTCACTTTTAAGCAGTAAATAAACATATTCTGACGTGCAAAAGGATGCTTTCAGTCATTAATGTCGTATTTTAATGCTATATTTCACAACCTTGCCTCAATAAAAACACAGGTAATTGGAAATGTATGGTGTTTAATTTTAGTGCAATACAGTACATTAACGACGGGCTTGGAAACATAAATTTCAATCCTGAGGGCAATACAACCCTTGCTTCATTTCGCTGCTTCACCTTCTAAGAAACACTACTAATATCACTATGATATACCTTTAAGCAAGAAATTAAGTTTAATAATTTAATAAAGCTTCGTCTGATTTTGACTTCAAGATGCTATATCCTCTAGATAATGCTTTCATTTTAGCCCATTGGAAGGAGAAACAATTAAAAGGATAGCAATAGCCTTTTCAGAAAAAGGAAATCATACATACCATGTGTTGTGGAATAACTGCGAGCATTTCGCCACATACTGCAGATATGGAAAAGCCTTTTCCAAACAAGTATGTTTTTATCAAATTTATTTCACTTATCTAAGCCAAAGGCTCAAATATCTTTATCTAATCACAAACTTGCCAGCTCTTTGAAAATTTCATCTTTTATTTTGATCATTGGTCAAATATAAACTCAGGTAAACTTGGCATAAAGTATCATCTTTACTTATAAATGAAGACTTTTTGCCAATAAACAACGAAACGTCTGTACCAGAGTTACTGTTAAAGCCTATGATATTTCAACACGTGTGAGATGATGTCCGTAAACTATAAATGAAATTTACCTGTTCAGTACTTATCGTGAAATTGATTTAAAAATCCTACTTTTATTTTCGATAAACTACCCCGAACTAGCAAATATGAGAGTAAGGTGATGGACACGCGTTGGTGGACCTAAGTCAGTGGGAGTTTGTAGCAAAATATAAAATTGCAATGATATAAAAGTGAATAATTTAACGTAAAGAGTGAACATATTTACCGTTAATTTATTCAAAGTATACATAGGAGTTAAGGTTTAACACCTGTTGAATAAATAAAATGCGCCAATTTCTTTCGTGAATGCGCGATATTACCTTTGAAACAATTTTCCAGATGATGTTCAGAACGAGGTAATCGAGAACGCGGGCTGATTAATTAACACCATAGCGGAAAGCGCAGTGCGAGCTCATCAGGCAGATACCTTAGATCGGACAAATTTTGTTTTGAATATACCAATAAATATGCATTCCCTAGCATCAGATTGGTAGTTAACCCTATTTATTAATTTTTAAATCATGAACAAATAGTATATATAGCTAAATGGTCTTAATAAAATCTTTCTGAATAAATGATATACACATAAAAAGGTTTTGAACGTTTTGGTACAGTGTTGAAATTCATAGAGAGTATTTTACTTTAAAAACAAAATTTATAAATTATATATAATGCAAGAAATAGTTTCAGTTGCAAAATAGACTGCATATGGGACACATAGTCAAAACACAAAAAAAAAATAATAATAATAATAAAATAGAATAAACCCCAAAAAAGATGATATTTCAGTCAGCTGCAACAAAAAAACAATTAGGCCTCTTCCAAACATTTTCAGTTTAGATTTCTAGCTCTGCCCGAGCTTCTTAATATCCAGCTCCAGCAAGTTCCTTTTTTTTCATTTTAAAAAAAATGGTTAAGATAAAAAAGATATATAAATTCAGACACAGTATATACAAAAACAATATTAAAAAACTTGGTTCAAAATTCAGAGCCAAGTAATTGAAATGTAAAATGCTATTTTCCGTGCCTGTGTAGTATATTATGTAATTTTTTTTAACAAAAGAACGTTTTTTTTTTTCAAAGGAAGATACAAGATAATGAAATGGAGCATGATTTTGTTTAAGTCGAATATAAAGCCATTTGGTTATTGGTATCGAACGTTTGCATAACGTTTCATGGTTTTATGATAGAACTGGAAAGTTTAATAATCATTCTAAGCCTGACACAAGTTTGGTTTTCAAGAATTCTAGAAATACAAATTGCTTTTTTTGACGGCCTTCTTCACACCTGACAGGTTTTTTCCCCTTAAATTACAAACCCCTTCCACCATATTTGCTTGGTCGTTGAACTTTCTTAAAACATTTTTTACGCAATGAAATTGATTTGATCTTCTTTTTTTTGGGGGGGGGGGTCTTCGTTTTGTTTTAGGTTTTTTTTTTTGTTTTTTATCTTTTGTGTTTTTTATACCTAAAATACTTTTTACTGAAAGACACAACAAGATATTTCCGGTATGGATAAAAAACCTAACACTTTTTTGACATTGAGTCAAAGCTAGCTTTTCAATATCTTTCATTGATGTGTTAAAAAAGAAGAATGGTTTTTGTTAGAATTTGCAATGCCAAAATTTTAAAGATGTAGCAAATATATGTGCAGACGGTGGAGACCTATAAAGCAGACCTATTTGTTACTGAAATAATTATTATAACTGGTAACTAACAGTAAATTGTTATGTAATATAATGAAAGAATACTTCTCGTGGTTTACAATTTGCTTTAAAGGGACTTGGACACGATTTGAGCTTAATTTTTTCAAAATTTATTTTTTCATTTTTAATGTCTAGAATGGTCAATATGGATGTTTTAAATGCTCTATCAAAATTTGAAAGTCAAATATCGAGCTACAAGCGAGTTTCAGAGGTTAAAATTATTTGTTTTGTAAACAAAGCTCAAGTCTTGTTATTGTTTACATATGTCTTGAATTGGTAAAAGTTTCAATCTAATGTTGCATTTTGTTGTTGATAAACTTATTTATGAACACATTTAATAAGTTTATCTTGTTTTTACAAGTTATTTTGTCAAAGAAATGGTAATTTCTTTACTTTACATTATTTGTAAAAAAAATATAAGACTCGAGTTTTGTTTACATAACAACGACTTCTTTCCTCTGTATCTTGCTTGTAACACGACCTCTAACATTCAAATTTTTAGTAAATCATTCAAAATACACAAGTAAACTATTTAATACATAAAAATCAAAAATAAAATGTTGATCTGAAATCGTGTCCAGGTCCCTTTAATACAATTCAAAAATATGCATATGTGTAGCTACATACATGTATATAACAAAATGTATAAAAATCACCAAATTGCTTAAAAAAAATTGGGTTGAATTTAAATAAATGAAAGCTACCTTGTTTATATCATATTTTTTTCTAATTCACAGAACACTGAAGTCAATATGATATTCGTTTATAATATTGTTATTTTGTGTTTTTAAAACATTTTTTCTTTACTTCAGATATTGAACTTTGCAAAACTAATTCGTGAAATCTCAAACCCTGAATAAACATAATCTTTAAAGCTTTACAAGCCGTTTTAACACTGTTTTTGGAAAACTCTACGCAAAGTTTGTATATTGATGATTTTTAAAAAGAAAATATTCTGACTAATATGCAAGATGATTCAATAGAATTAATTTTATACTATGGTTATTTTATTTAGGAGAGAAAACATCAAGTACATTTACAGTTATAGAATATTTTAATATATTTTATGTTTTTCCCGTACTATTATAAAGTGCTTATGCTATTACGTCATAATGAACTCTGAAAAGCGCAACATATACTTGATGTTTTATGACGTCACAATGATCATTTGCAATGAATGTGCCTATGTATCTATGGTGATTGCTCAAAATTCCTGAAGATATTAATGAAACCGGTAGAGTTTTGAATCGACTTTCTGTTATTTTTTATTTTATATTTATATATATATATATATATATATATATATATATATATATATATAAAGAGAGAGAGAGAGAGAGAGAGAGAGAGAGAGAGAGAGAGAGAGAGAGAGAGAGAAAGCGTACGAACCTTTCAGCTTTTAAAATTCAAACTTTAAAATTCGAATTCGAATTTTAAAATTGTTTTTCCTTGACAATGTTACAGATATATGCGAAACAGTTTAGTTGTACGGTATTCAGTTTAATAGCATGATTGTTTTCAAATATTACACAAATGCAACTTGATCCTTTTCATACACAAAATAATAGATTACTATTTAAAGTTTTAAAATCTTAAAGTTGCTTGATTTAAAGATACATTGTAATACAAGTACTCACGCTTTTCAGTGTACAAGTATCTTGTCAACGAATAATTTAATAAATAATTATTTCAAACATGTCAACCTCTCTATTTAGGATGCTGATTATATAATTTACAAATAATAATATATTTGCATGTCTTCGTTATTTGTAAATCACTCCAATAGAAACTAAGATATGTCAGTATAATATAATTGTAAAAGATATAAAATAAATCATTATTAAATCAATGCAAACAAGATGCATATAATTTTTTTTGTTATAATCAAATTGTTTGACAAATATTTAATTTTAATCAAGTGTTGTCAATCCTTGATACTTTTGTATTTTTTTTTTCAGGGTGAAAATGCAACTTCGGTACTTTCTGTAGTTTTACAGATTTCAAGAGGTTTTGCCTTGACTGGTTTAGGCTTAATCCTGTTGTTCGCCTTTCGAAACAAATAATTAAATCTTCACATTCTTCATGTTGAGGAAATCAGACAAATGTGACTAATAGTTAAGTCTGTATTTTTAATATAAAAGATATTGTACAATTTCAATTATGTAAGGTATAAAAGAGATAACATGTCTTTTTGGTATTAAATACATGTATCTTAATTGACATCAAACTAGCTTATTATTTTTGTTCAAACTATTTCTTATTTCTAGTTTATTGCCATTGTAAAAAAATGATGTCATTTTAAACACTTTGACATTTACAACTACTGTTTCAGATTTGTAAAAATGTGTTTCTTGTGTTTTTGTCATGTTGGTCTCAATAAAGTGTTTCTCTGAATGATGCAATCTAAAACAGCTTACTGAGTTAAAATATCATAGGATATATGAACGTCCCATAAAAATTGCGTTTACTTATTCTTCGCAATTTATAGCGCAAGAATCAGTAATATATAGTAAACGTTTCGTTTTTAAAAAAAAGACCTTTCAATGGTATATGTAAATGTTTAACGATCTCCGATCCTCAGCAAAGTTCGATAACTCTAAATTATCCGGATTTCATTTATTCGTACCATCAATCTGAATTTATATAGGCAATTTTAATTTAGTATTCTACTGCTAGTATATTCATCTGTCACACAACTACATGCTTGACGTAGTGGATCCACGGAGCACTCCCACTTACACATATCTTGGTATAGAGTTCGAGCCATCGATGCACTGGGAATTTTTTTCAACTCAACTTGGTTCTTTATTCCATGATATCCATCGTATGCGAATTTGCAATAACTTTTAAAATGCAGGGATACCCTCTAAAAAATTCATTTTATATCTTTTCATTTATTAAAACTGAAAGAAAGATATCAATTTTATGATGAAAAAAAATACTTTGAGGCTGAGGATCGGAGAACCTTAATTGTTACATATATATCAATGATCAAAAACTTCTGACTTTAAAGAATTGAAATCATGCTGTGCAATTAATAAAGTGTCTTAAAATTATCAGCTGATAAAACACAAAATATGTTTGTGTTAAAATTAACTTCAAGTCCCAAAAGATTTTAAAAATTTTCAAAAAAAATCTTACAACAATCTGAACCAAGTGTCCATAAACGCAGAATTGGACCACGTCAAGCTGGCAGAAGGATTTTGCCATATAATAAATCATCACAATTGAAATAAAACGGAGACAAACATCAAAATACCCAAATGCGTATTCTGACTTTGCGGACACCTTGCTTAAATGCATACGACAACATTTTCGTTAATTTTGAAATTAAGGTAAAGTTACAATGATTTTGTAATTTTTCTTCATTATTTGAATTTATTCATAGCTAGGTTGCATTTTCTCGAAAAATATACGATGACATTAACTTTTATATCGCAAGTTCATCTTGTTTATATATTATTTAAAATAGTTTATCGTATTCATATAATCATTTTTTCTTAATTGAATTCTCAGTGGTTTTTGCGCAGTAGTTCTCCGTGCTTGGTACCCGTTTTACACAAGCCCAACAATATGTATATCAAAACTTCTTTTTTTTTAAATTTGGTATATTTGAATATGTAGCGTGAATCTCACAGCATCATACCAGCAATGTTATTTTTTACAATACTATCATATCCTATCTTGTGTACATCCTATCGTATGCAATTTTTCGGTGTGATTTGATGTCGGGCTGAGATGTTCGCGGCGATCGGCTTAACTGTTCGGTAATGAAAACAATGTTAACAATACAGATAATTTATTATTCATTTAAGCTCAGATTTTTTGTACATAATTTTTTTTACTGGTCATAGTTGGATAACTTATAACATACGCAGCTAAGACTAACAACTCAGCACTTGTAAATAAAAAAAAAAAAAGAAATTATGCGTACATCTTGTTTCGTACGTGCTCTCTGTCAAATTATGCCGTTATTAGGTTAATCGTAAAGATCGTTTAACATGGTTATAGGTTTAACATGAACAACTTTTATCCTTTTTCTATCGTACAAAACATTAGAAACTGCACGGATTAACTTGCTATTCAATTATGTATCAAAACAACATTATTTCCATCTGTATGGTTAGCAATCTTTTTTAGATCAATATATTGCAATGAGTTGCGAAAATTATCAAATGCATTTTACACCTGAAGCTGTATCGGTCTTTCGAAAAACTTGATTATATTATTAGCATATGAAGTTTTCAAGTTTAATTTTGCATATTAAACTATTGGTGCCTTTTGAAGTAAATAAACTCTGTTTGACTCCAACTAATAAAGGTGTATCAATAATTTCGCATTCGAGATCGCAGAGACAGTTTAATGTGAATTAGAATTCGTCATTTGTTCTTTCTATACGTGTTATCAGACATGACAGGCCCATCCCCACCTCTTCCTCCTCAACGATTCAGGTAGTTGACTATGCTCGTAATAGACAATTGTTTAAAGTCATTTGGAAAACATGCTGATATAATTAAAATAAGATAACAATTGATACAACCCCCCCCTCCCCTGCATCTTCTTTTTATATTCAAAGTGTTTCAAATTTCTAAAAGATATGCGCAGCTATGTTAAGGCTGTCCGAAGCTAAATTTATATCGGAAAACGATACTGTTTTAATTATCAAATAAACACTTTAACCGGGCGATTTTCTTTAAATCTTTGTTACATTAATAAACAGCGATATCCAACAATATATTTGATGCATTTTTGTGACGTGATATGTTGTTCTTAAGCACGTGACGTGTGTATCCTAACACAGCGAGTGATCTTTATAAATCGCATTGGCGCAAGTGATGAATGACATTAAATCAAATATATTTTTATAAAAAATCCTTCGATAAGTAATGAATTTTGCAGTTCTTGCTGGGGGTTCATATAAATATTTCGTTTATTTGAAATATTGTCAAAACAGTTCGCCCCATCATCGAAATTAGGCACATTTTTACTTCTTAAGCTCGAATTTCACAACATTGGGTAAATTGGTAGGTTTCCCCCAGCATGATTCACATTGGTACTCATTTTCTCTACCAGTTTCACGCAAAAAATACAAAGATTATATTGATCTTTCACTTGCGCCAGGCTGTTTCTTACATGCATAAAAATATCTCCATTCATTAGTTTACACTTAGCAGGGCGAGTCTCCAAACCATTAGTTTATAAATAGTCATTTACCTAATGGCCGCGCACTGCACAGTCGTTTAAGATACAGGTGGAATACAGTTAAACGACAATTTGAGAGGATCGGAACGATACACATTGCATAGATATATACGTATATAATAAGCACAAACATTGCAATAACTCTCAAATTGACATATACCTGCCCATCGTGAATGATATAGATATATATAAAGCACAGGGAAATTCATTTATATATATATATATATATATATATATATATATATATATATATATATATATATATATATATATATATATATATATATATATATATATATATATATATATAAACTCGAAAGACTTTTTTAAAAAGATTTTATAATGACAATAAAATGTAGTGTCGTGATCTTGTTATGATGATAAAATTGCGTAGTTTTTATTTTATTTTTACTTATTATGCAAAGCAATTCACTAAAATTAGAAAATGCATATATTATATATTATATAGAAATGTATATATTATACAAAATGATAGTGAAAAGTAGACACGTTCGTCTAGAATATATTAATCAATTTCAGCATTTATACTAACTTTCGTTAATTTTTTTATATTTATTGACTTTTACAGAAGTGTATTAGTTCCACTTTTAAGCTTTTTTTCTATTTCCCTGTATGCTGTATTTATTCTAGTACAATGTTTTTTTTAAAAGAGAACATAACCTTATACAATGCAAATGGAAAATTGTAGAATGCAAATAAAAATTATACAATGCAAATTGAAAATTATAGAATACAAATTTAAATTATACAAAGCAAATGGAAAATTACAGAATTCAAATGAAGGTCATTGAATACAAATAGAAAATTATACAACACGAATAAAAATTTATACAATACAAATGGAAAAAATCGAATATTATATTTATAGATTTGTATTTACTTTGATTCTCGCGAGAAGGTGAGAACGCCATTTTTGGAATTGCATTGTGGGTCGAAATTTACTGACGCCGAAACTGTATCAGCTGTAAGTTCCTCGCTGAGTAGGACAAAGCAAAAATGAAGAATGCAAACGATTTTAATCTGGAAAAACAAAATGATGTCATGGTGTCACATGCATATTTGTTTATTTTAATGTACGGATGGCAATTGATACTAGTAGAGGAACGATGAAAACCCTGGCACGTGCAATCAGGATTAATTGTATTAAATTTTACTTGCTCGGTTTATACGATACCTGAATACAGTTATTGTTCGTTGTTCGTTATGTACGTATTATGAACGTGATAAATCATGTTGACATGTTTAGATTACAATATTAAATCCCAAATAAATTGGTTTTAAAAACAAAGAAATTTTAACCCAACGAATATATATGCTTCTACCGTGACACGTTGTAATTAAATTGATTTTGAACAAGTTGGTTAAATGTATTAGTTTTATTTTTATTTTTAAAAATTAATAACTACAGGGCCAGAAAACTTAATTTTTGTTCAAAAGCGGTTTTGCCCTGAGCAGTGACCTATTAATAACTGTCAAAAGAATTGTAAATTTGCAAGGATGAAGTAATACATGCTACTTTTCCATAATAATAATGAATTTGATTTTTCTCATTTTATGTTGCACAAAGTGGCAGGATTTTTTCCCCGAGGACTTGTCACATATGCATACAGTTGATCAACGTCATTATACTTATAGATGTGTCATTTGTTACAGTCTTTGATTCAAAAACATTTATCAATTAAAATATAACGTGATGCCTGCATTGTGCATTTGTTTTTATGGATCAAAATCAGAATCATTCTTTTCTTAAAAATGCGTTGGTTTTAGTCGCCTAGAAAATAAAATAGATTTCGTGAAGCGATCATTGTTTACTCGTTTGCACATAATTCTAAATATCTGTAAAAAACCTTTTCTTTTTCTTTTAAATCCTGCAAACTATATTACATAACATGTATCATAACATGTATCAATATGCCGATATTGTTACGCTAAAAATACGGCTTTGTTTTACATTCTTTGCTTGACGCAATGAAAGAAAAAAAGTTTGTATAGCAAATTTAAAGAACCATATTACTTTACATATTTTGCAAACTAATGACCTATTTGTTCAACCTTATTTCCGTAGAATGGCTTCTGTGTATTTTAATATATATATATATATATATATATATATATATATATATATATATATATATATATATATATATATATATATATATATATATATATATATATATAGATTTTTTAAAACTACATTAAATACTAGTACGTAGTACTGCGATACTTTTTACAAAGATGTGACAGTTAACAGATAAACTCTGATTTTTCGTCTGATCAATTTTCTGCTATATTATTCAATACCAAGCAATTTCATTCTAGGATACTGAAAATTCTATAACGGTTTCTACCATAGAGTAATGAGATCTCACACCACTTGTAATGAATACTTGTAACATCACGTGTTAAAGTTATTGATTCCAAAAACTGTTTATTTTTACCCTTGGACTTTAATAATTCCAAATATACGTTTAAAAACTCGTGCATAGTGGTCCATACCCTCCATTGTTTTGTGATTACATTAAAGTTCTGAGATTTTATACATGTAATAAGTTAAAAAAGCATGAATAAGAACACATAGTTTATTAAACATAAAATTGAAGTTGACCAATTGTTATTTGTTTTCAATTTAACTGTCATTGGTGGCAGTGGTTAACAGTTCCCGTTTATGATATACACTTTTAGTTAAATGCAGGCAACCTGAACTTTAATTTGCAATGAACAATTAATAGAATGACGTTTAATGTTGGTACTATTTCATAATGATTTGATTGCATTAACAGTAAGGCTTCTTACCTAGGGGATTTTTCTTAATGGATGACTGCAATGAACACAACAAGCTATTTATGAACATTATACAACCGACCTAATATTTAGGTTTAAAATTTCATTTAAGACCATATGTGCAGGGAGAATGAAGTAATATTGGTTGAATCTTAATCAAATGACCCAAAAATCTTCACACAAATAAACAGACTCGTTATATGATATATTTTCATCGATGTAATACCAGCTAGATTATATAAGTTTCTTCAGTTTTTTATGCATGTTTGCCAAATTAAGGCTATTTTTGTTAAATATATTCATGTAACTCATGTATATGTAAACAAGTCTTTTCCACTCAATAAAGAAAACAAAAATCAAAAACTAATGAGCTGAACAGTAGGCTTAGCTATCAACAACCTAGCCAACATATTAATGTTAAATTTTCATACTTAATATCTAAAAAACATATTATCTAATAAAGCAACATTCATATAACTTTAAAATATATATTTCGCCATATCTTTATACAGCGCTCTTCTTAAGGAGGTCAAACAAGTCAAAATCTGGCCAATTAGTCCTCGGCAATCAATATAATTATGTAAAGATACGATATATGATGTTATGTTTTTTTTTGCAGTTTTTAAAAGACTCAGAATAGTTTACGTCACTCTGTATTGCACTAATTGTGTTCCTCTAATGTGACAGTCACTGAGTTCATATGCCAACTGGGGGATCATAAACAAATTACAATGCGACAAGATCATACCCATATTTAAATTAAAACTTAATTCTTAATTACATGTATGCAAACAATAAAACATGCTTATAGTGAACACGCTTATAATAAAATGCCGCTTAAAGCAAGCAAATTGCGTTTATATAGAAGCAAAATCGTCCGTCTCTGGCACTTCGTTGCAATCGTGTTTTACTGTATTCAGTTTATTCTATAGAGTGTTGGTGCTTTCTATATAGATATGTTCTCTCCTCGAATATTGACCTCCAGTTAAAATTGATAAGGGTTATGCTAACTACATTACTCGATTAAACGAGTACCATAAACATCAATGAAAAATGGTTGTTTTGATGCAATTATTCAAATGTGTTTCATTTCTCCATTGACAATTTACGAAACAACAATATAGGAGGTCTCCGACGATAATAACATAAAATTATTATGAAATAACAAAATGAATGAGAATAATAAAAAAATACCTGATACAAGAAATTTGTTTTTGAACCATAATCGTTGTTTGAAAAAACCGCAAGCAGAACAGATTTGCCAGATATGTTTTGCAGTTTTCTTAGATAGTTTATTTAGCTTTGGTGACTAGCTTTGACTTGTATTGAACCGCTGCCTTAAACCGTATAGGCTGTAAAGAAGACGTATTAAAACACATCTTCAGCTAACAAACGTGTTTACACTGATTTTATGTATACCCGATTTAACATATACCTATGTGTTGAGTTTTGTTTTAATTCATGAAATAACAATACTGTTTTAGATGATTTAATAAAAAATACGAGTTTACAGTAAACTTACTTTTTTTTTCAATTTTTTTTTTGATGTTATTGATTTAAAACGCTAATTGGGAAAAAAAAACACCATTTGCGCTTAAACGAGAAATCAGAAAGTATATTTTAAAAATAGAACCTTAGCATACTTAAAAATCGAGCAACTAGAAATACGATATCAAAACAATTTGTTTTTTATTTCAATTTTTATTGGCAGATGTTTAATGGAAGTTGGATTCGTCGATGTATTTTTTTTCCAATGAGGAATGCCTTTTTGTATTTGATGTTTCATAGAAATACAGCAAGATCGAATCATACATACACATTGATTAAGTTATACGAAAAATGATAAAAATATTTTTATAATATCAAAATTTTTCAGTGTTAACAATTAGTTTTTTTTAAAAGTTATTCTAAAGGTTTAACATGCCATTCTAAATGTTTTCGTAAACTGAAATCATGCTATAATTAAAGAATAAACAGAAATTATTTCAATAACATCCGTAGGAACAACAACAAATGCCCATCTATAATATATTTTAAATATTTTTACTGCGTTAAATAAAATGAATATAAATATATTATTTTTTATAAATGATGAATCTTGTCTAAAACACTTTTTATGATTCCAAGCATTTTTGTTATAAATATTGTCAATTTTTTAAACGAAAACATGTTTTGAAAAGTTGTCTTAATGCTTAAGGTTGATTTATTGATGTTTACACGATATGGCTTGCACGGAACATCCACGGAACGGCCAATTTGTTGTTTCTACTAGTTAATTTACTAGTTATTTACGATGTAATGAATAAAAAAAAAACTATGTGGTTATATATTTTTTCTAACCTCAATTATATATTAGCATCCCAGATTTTATTTTTGGAGTGATTAATCTGTCTAGCCATTTGTTAATAACAGACGAATTATCGCATCTTTTTTCAGCAAAAAGAGAATCGGATTATATAATATTTGATTCTTTGTCACATACACGAACTTAGTTAAAGACCTATTAGAGTATCAGTTTTGCGCAGATTTTTCAACTGTATAATGTTTGGATTAAATTTATTTTCATTGAATGTGTACGATGAATGCGCAAAAGCTTTATTCCTTCTGTCACGATCTGCGCTCCTGCATTGACGATTATGACAAATGAGAAACCTGAGTCCAACTCTTTAATAATGAAAACTGTTGGAACACGGTTTGATATTAACGAGAATACAGGTACATTATCATCAAAATACTTTTAAACGTTTAGAATTTTCAAATTTTACAATATTTATAGATTGTCCCAAGTTATTGCTTCCATCACCTTTTGATTATTTTTAATTAAAATACACATGCCTGTGAAAAAAATACAGTTGAAATCGATAAAAAGGAATATATCTAATATATCTTCATTGAAAAATTATCATTGTTCACTCATAAAAGTTCACATGAACGAATATAAATTTCTTACGGAAATTTTTAAATGGGAAATGATTACATCTTTTCTCCATTCGGAACTCATTTAGAATACCTCGCACAATTTTTCAACGTTTTTATCCGGGCTAATTAAAGGCTGATTCAATGCAAAATCCCCGTAGACTTTCTATTTTGGGATATGTATTGAAACCTGAAGCGGCAAAGGGAGCGTTTCAAAACAGATAATCTAGACATTTTTCATATTAGTGGATGAACGTAGTTTGAGCACAAAGGTATTTATGATTATCGAAATATGAAGCAAAAAGTGGTGGAAGCAAAAACTCGGGACAGAGTATAATCAAAGAATGTGTTTTAAAAATTTTCAAAAGGTAAAAAATATAAATGCCCCAGCGGTATTCGAACTCATGACTTACGAATTAGTTGTTTACGCTTTAATCCATTGCGCAACGCTGTTAGGTAACATTTTTAAGAAAGAAAATACTTAGAAAATTACGCTTAATTTTTTTGTCTCATGCCACCTTAAAACGAAGGATTTAAATATACACAGGTTCTGGATATTTTCCTCACCATCAGATACGTCAGTGGAATGACGTTTGCATTAATAACCTTTTTTATTGTTTGCATTTAAGCTTATAACATTAGGCGTTTAAACACTATTTTTAAACAGATAAGTGCCAATGATAAGGATAATACTTATTAACTTGCGAAAAGTAGACAAAACATTATAATAACAATGTGTTGATAAAACGGTGTTCAACAACAGAAGCATTTTGAAAGTGTTAAATCTTGAAATTGTGCATACAAGGCAAATGTGCAAATACAACAAATAAAATTAAAGTAATCGGTTTGAGGATAATGTATGTATGTTACAGCTTACATTAAATTATTTGTTTTTACTGCATGTAGTTATAACACATTATGTTCAAAAGCCTACCATATGTATGCCACTTGTTATAACTTGCCAAAGTATTTAAAACGTCGCTTATCTCTGAAATACAAATATTAGAAGAAAACAGTTACAAAATATACAGCTACTACTAGTTTAAAAAAGAAAGACTGTGTACGAGAACATAAAACAATTCGAGATGCAGAGCAGGAACGTGAGTGAACAACTTTTGAAAAATTTACTTTTGAAGTTACTCCAAGGGAATTTCGACAGTGACCTTGCACTAAAACTAGAAGACATCTACGGGAAATGGGGAATGACATTCGTTTTTGAGGTTGGCGTTTATCTGTTGCCTATGCCTCTTCTGGTCACACTTATCATGTTTGTCATTTTTAAACGAAGGAAACTTTTGGGAGTGACTCAGAAATTCATCATATCAATCATGATTTTAGACCTTTGTTTTTCGTCGACGTCCGTCATAAGGGATACGATATTAAAGGTTTAACATATGGAATATGGTTTTCTTGAATACCACGCCTGCTCATGGGTCCTCTTTTCTTTGCGTCTACAAATGATATGCCATGCCACGTCGGTCTGGTTAAACACCTTAATGGCATTTCACCATCTACTACTTGTGTCCTATCCGATTAAGGTCAGAATGTGTAATTTACCACCATACTTTTACACATTTATTTTCGTTCATGTATTAATGTGTTGTACGTTTCATCTGTTACTCATCGCTCCAGATTTCCAATCGGTACCATTAATTCAGGAGTTCAGAGTGGGCTATCCTCTCAAAAAAATAGACGGGTGTATTTTACATACAAAGGAGATCTTTGGGGAATATTCTTTATACTATGGCTCAATGATAACCACGTTCGTCTTAATATTATATAGCCAGATAATCCCGTTTTGTTTACACTTGATAGCATCAGTAGGACTTGTTGTCTTGTTACATAAAAACGTTCGGTCTCTCTCGGTTTTAACAAATAACGCTACGGTGAAACGTGTCAAATACGTCATGTTAATGAAAATCAACATCGGTCTTTGTTTCTCATTCGTACTACAGGAACTCCCGTTCAATATACTCTTATTTCTTCAGTTCGCACATCATGAGGGGGAAAGCACTAATATTGGAAACCTTTCATTATTCCATGGAGTGGCCACTTCTATCCTATCCATTTCATACAGCATTGGTAAACCTGTAAATCTTCTTATTTATTCTAGTCTCAGTTCGTCATTTAAGCAGGAAATGGGAAGCATTTTGATGAGACTTAAAAGCTTGTTTGGCGGTGAAGTTGTGCCAAGAACATCTACACACAAAGTCAGATGAAAGTGAAAAATGAAGTATCAATTATTAGCCCATATATACTGCTATGTTCATATTTTGTCTTGCGTTGTTTTTATTTTTTCGTATTTTGTATTAAGAAAAATGGCAGTATCTATCATTGAAACAATTATTCATGCTTACAATTTGTTTTATTTATATAAATCAGTTGTTTGCAATTGTATGAACACTTATAACATTGATATAAGGAAGTATTTTGTCAGCTTTTGCACTTTCATTAGAACAAGAACAACCTGAGCGTAGGAAAATTGAGATTTATATTTTCATGTTGGTTACGAATTTCACATTTAGCGAAATTATCTTTTTATTCTTCATTTATATCTACCACTAAGTGGTAATGATGTATTTTTTTAGTATGAACCCCCCCCCCCCCCCCCAAAAAAAAAAAAAAAAAACAAGGAAAAAAAATGAATTAATGTAGTTATATGTAGCTACGGAAAACACACCTAGTAAAGTTACAACAACAAAAAATAGTTTTGTTTCTGCATTTAGTTATGTCATTATTAAATAAAAAGAAAAAAACCCAAACATTTGTTTTGTTTCTGCATTTAGTTATGTTTTTATTTAAGTCGTATCGATATTTTTTGTAAACAAAGCTCGAGTCCTGTTTCATAACATGATGGGGATTACTTACGAAATTAACGAAAAAAAGCAACACAGATTTCCTGACCGAATAAAACTATGACCGGATGAAATAAGCCTGACTGATTAAATTGAACATTAGTGGTATTTTCTATGCCATTTGGACATTTGTAATGATTATATGGCGTGAAAGTAGAAAGATCTTTGCGATATATCCCAATGATCCAACAAATACTCTGGTTCAACTCTCCTGAGTTTTATTTTTGCGGCACTTAAACACGCTTAATAACAGATGTTTCAACTCTTGCCGAAATGAGGAGCTTAAACTTGAGTATATGAGAAAATTCACGGGTTTTCCAATGCTGTAAGAAATCGACATAATGGAAGTAGCCACACTCTGGAACTTAATAAAATTTCCCCATGAACTATAATGATATGCAAACTGAAACAAGAAAATGAAAGTTAGTGGAAGTTCCTGCAGTATAAAGGGAAGCCCAAGACCAATAATAAACTTCATTAAAACAACGTATTTAACCTGCCCAAGTGAGTTTTTATTGGTTCACAACGAGAGAGAGACCGAATGTTCTTAGCAAGCAGAGCAATAAGTACTATGATAATAACCAATTGTACAAAGAAAGGAATGACCTGGGTGTACAGAATAACAATATACTAATATATATATACTATCATCTGATCCCTCAAAATAAGCAATCATTTCTGTCGCATGCCCTACACAACCATTTATCCTTTTCAAAAGTTTTCCCTGTTGAAAGTCTTGAATCAAGGGTACCGCTTCGAAACTAGGAATGGTTGAAAGTATAAACACAGACAAACCACTAACGTAAAGAAACGGAAAACTGTAAAAGGGGACAGACAAGTTATATTGTCTAACTTTGAATGGAAACCTTATCAACAACATATGATGCAGTGACATTAAAGTCTTCATCCACAACGACGTTGCATGGATAATCATTTGTATACGTAATGATATGAAAACTCGATTACATACACGATAATCTAGGAACCCATAATTCATTTCAAATAGGTTTAAAACTGTATCACGAACAGCCGAAGTGAACGCATAGCACATATGCAGCATCATTATCGACAGAATAAATTTCTGGGTGACTCCTAGAAGTTTCTTTCGTTTGAAGATGACAAACATAAGTGTTGTAAACAGAAACGGCAAAGGCCATAAGTATATCCCAACGTGAAATGAGTACGTCATTCCCCATGTTCCGTATATATCTCGAACCTTCAATGCGCGGTCAGAATTAAATTTCGACTTCGCAAACTCCGAAGTTAAACTCATCAAAAGCTGAATGCTCTCACTATTGTTTGGCATATCGTCTACTCGTTTTGACATTAAATATCCCCAAGGACCAACCAATTAAACTAGCAAGTAATACACAAAGTTGTACAAATTTAAAACAGAAAAATGGCTGCAAATGTTGTATGTCGAGGAGTTAGCATCGGTGACAACACAGAGAATGAACTGATGTCCTTAATAAGGTAAATTAATATTCATATTTAAAAAAACACAAAACAGCATTAAATAACACATTAGCAGCTTAGAACACGTTTAAATCCTCTTATATGATCCGATCAATTATTCTTGTGCTTTGAGTAATAAGCAAATATCCACAACAGGTACACTCAATATATTGAAGGTTTGATGTTTATTGTGCTAAATAAATTTCTGATCGATGAAATTCCAACACCATTCGGTATTTGTTAGGAGGCTACAAACTGTTTTTCTGATGAAAAGTTTAAAAGTGCTATTTTTCATTCATTGTACGTGAGAAAAAGATAATCACTCGCTGTGGCCTTCAACTCAACATTCAGGTATATCGACGACGTATTACCAATTAACAACTTTATAACACCAGTATCAGCCACGGCTGATAGGGATCCTGCACTGCTGATACCGAAATGCATGGCTGATACAGATATGCATCGCACCCTTGCAGAACCGCTCTGGTTTTATTTTTTTCAGAAATAAGTCGTAGTGTATTTTACTATTTTCGGAACACCTCTAGTTTTTCCGCTTTGGCGTTTGTCTACATTTGCAGACGGTAAAATGGATCTCAAGGAAAGAACATTTGAATCGCTCGGGAATAGATTGAGTAAGTTGGATTACATGTGTGTACTCAATGACACTTTAAGTAAAAAACTGATTATGTTAGGCTGGATCTGGATATGTTAGAACGTCGAACTTGTACCTGCTGCTAGGCCTATTGTTGTTGGGGACACCGTGATATACACATATTTGAATTTTTAGGGGGCCTTCAAAATACAAATACACGACGAAAGACTGAATCTGACGTAGTGAAATTTACTGATTACCTAACGAGGAGTGGTGAATTTAGAAAACCGGAGAAAATTCCGGTTGGGGAACTAAATATGCATTTGGAAAGATTCTTTATGAATGCAAAGAAAGCAAGCGGCGATGATTATGAACCCGACACGTTAAAGTCAATTCAAGGAAGTGTGAACCGTTATTTGGCTGACAATAAGTTGAACATAAACATTATAACGGATTAGGAGTTCAAACAAATCTCGCGATGCCCTGTTGTCAGAACGAAAGTTGCTTAAGAAAAATCGTGAAAAACGAGCAGACCAATTAACGCCAGAGGAAATCGATCTACTTTATGAGAGAATCTTCTTTAACTGGTAATTTATGAATTAGTTCTGACCTACTAAAACTTATGGTTTTGTGGTGTTAAATTGTCAACAAGAAAAAAATACAAACTCATCAATCTACTAAGCAAAACTCGCAATCTCTATTTTTTGATAGGCCTTCGACTTAAATTGTCTTTGAAATTGTTTTCAGGAGATCCCAGGTCACTGATACATATAAATGTATTGTATCTTAACAATACGAGGGTTGTTCGGAAATTATTGAGACAACACAAATATTTTTCTTTCTAAGTGAAAAATATTGGTGAAAATTGGCATAAACTCTGAAGAAACCTAAACAAATAATTAAACAAAGTAATATTAAAAAATCTTTAATATTTTGTTTACGATGGTACATAAACAAGTCTGTGGTCGGGGTACCCGGCGCAGTCATAAACTCGGAGATTAATTAAACTTACACACTTACTTAGTGTCGGTGGACCAACAACTAATAGGAAAATAAATCAAATTATATATATTAAATTTGCTATTTATTGTGACTAACTTGTGTGCAAGTTTCAGTAGTGTTCGAGTTAAAATACGGAGATAGTACAAATAGATATACCAAGCAATAGAAATCTGACCACGACAGTGTATTGAATTTTGACGTCAAGGCGGCGCAGCAAATATACATTAAATTGGTCGGAAACACGGAAGAAGACCTTTACAGGCCAAGTAATTGCCTAAACATAAACTATACAATATAAAGGAATCAATAGCTTCATTTTATCTGATTTTTTACTAACTTTTTAACTAGAATAAAAAAAAAGGGACTAAATACCTACTACTTTTAAAAAAAAAATGATGTCAATAGTTCTTAAATATGTACAGAATGACTTAAACAGACGTATCACGGAAAGTTGACTTTTGGATAGAAATAAGTCGATTTTTTCAAAAAAAAAATCAAGAATGGAGAAGATACGTAAAACGTTGATATCTTAAAATGAACAAAATAGATGAGAAATGAAGAATAATTCATGTATTCCGTTTGTTTGTAAGACGTATACAACCTAGGAGCAAGAGAGCGCGTTAAAATGACGTTGCGATGAGTTTGGGGTTGCGCCGGGTCACTGGACATAAGCAAGATTGTCATCTTACCAGGAATGATCTAATGATGTCATTGACTGGAAAATTTTCTCTTTTATAAATAATGCCCTAGTTAATTTATTAGTGAAATTTCAATGGTTTATCTTTTTTCTCAAGGGAGTAAGAGTAAATGTCTCAATAATTTCGGAACAACCCTCGTACAATGCATTTTAGAAAGAGAAGAAGAGTTGAACTTGTGAATCTGAGATGGTATGATGTGCAGCAAAACGTCACCTCGACGGAGAGGAATATGTAGAATATAGAGAGAGATCTACAAAGACAATAACTGGGGTCACAAGTGAGAGTCGGAGTTTTGCACCAAAGATGTTTGAAAATAGAGATATATATTGTCAAATTTATGAAAACATATTCCTAAAACCTGAAGAAATTGAATGTTGATTAGGTAAGTATATGGCTCTCTATACATAAACTATACACTTTTGTCATTCAAGGTAATCCATGAGGCCCAGTTTTTGCGTATAAGGAGATTGCCAGGACAAGACCAGAACAGATGAAAAACCCTGAGTCGCCATTTTACATAGGAGTTTCACGGCACCCTGAAAAATCTTAGTACGTCAAACAACCAAAGGAAAAGAATACGATTGTCAACACTGTGAATGCCATGTGTAAGGCAGGGTAAATCCAAGGAAAAAAGTTATTCACAGCGCAATGCAGACGGCAACTAGTTCCCTAGTACATGTAGGTGTCCACAAACCGTAATTTATTAGATTTCCGGCCATACGAATGCTAACTCTATTAATAAATACAGCACTACCTCCAATGAACAGCAGATGCACATGTCTTCTATTTTTACAAACTATTCATCAAATAGCTTGGAACCACCAGTCACCGAAGTCGACAGTTCCTCATCATCCTTTGATATATATACCTCAGCTATGCCATCCACCAGTGTCGGACCTTCATCAAACACTGACGACATTATTCATCAAACGCGGACTGAAATACGTTCTTTTTTAAAATCAACCCATTATAAAAGAGTATGTCTTTGGAAATTTTAAAATGGCCAATATTTCTGGCAATGTTATATTTAAGTCCTCTTTCAAACAATCGAAATCCCTTAAGAGATGTAAGGTCTTCTAGAGTGATTCAGAATTAGACTAGGAAAAAGAAACTAGATCTGTTATATCTTGTAAATATGTTCAAATATTAAAGTGAAACTCTGTAAATAGCTTTAACTGTGACATTTTATTTGTTGATACTAGAGAGTTCACATTAATTGCTCCTTATTCTACTAATTACAGCCTAATTATTTTGTTTTCATTCTCTAGATTTTGCTCAAACCAGATTGGAATTGTTTCAACTTCTCCGTTTTATGCTTACATAATTCATTCATATAGACGTAGAGTTGTCAACAAAATATGTTCATGGTTTACAATTTTTAATAAAATATTGAACGTTTACTTACAATTGTTTCAGTGGCATAAAACTGTGTTTAATCTATTACATGTAACTCGAGAACATGCATACTTATTGGTATTTTTAAACTAAAGTTCTGCCCGATGCAAGTTGAACTCGTCCTATTTTTTCCGAACATGTGTCAATTAGTCAACCCGCATTCTTGGTTACCATGTTCTGGAAAGCTCTTTATATCAAAACTAAAATCGCATATTCAAGACCCGAATGGGCTCATTTATTTATTTAACATTCGTCATGTCTTAATTTCTATGTCACACTATTAATGACTTTAAGTTCCTGGTATATATATTCACTCTTACGTAATGATTCAATATAATTTTAATGCAAGAATATATTCTCCGATTGAATTAGATCCGCCAAAGCGTGTTTACCACCTTATCTCATTTTTGCCGAAAAAAAATCACAATAAACAGGAAGAAATGGTCCTGTATATTTCAGCTTTGAAGTATACATGTGTATGACAAAAGATCGTGGACAAATTTTGATAGCTTTGTCACACTGAGTTGGGGTTTTCATAACATTTCTGTTGAGGAAATCAAGAGACAGGTTTATTACAAAGTTCAGAAGGCAGTAACCCACATTTTGATGACTTTGTGATTGGTCAGGTTTGGGAGACTGAAGACTGAAGAATGTCAGCGTTGATTGTGTCGTTTGTGCATCACAGACTATTGTGGCTAATGGAATGTACACAGATTAGTAAAAATAGGTCACGCCAATTGAAAAACATATACATCGCTTTTGATTAAGACTAATAGAAAAGAGTGTGAGATAGTGAAATTCCACCGAGGGGACAATATTCACGATCTAGGACGAGGCTTCTCCGATTCCGAGTCCTTGACCGGTAATCTTGGCTCCGAGGTGGAATTTCACTATCCCACACGAGTATATAATGAATGATTATTTTTCTCGCATTATTTAACATTTAAAATACGATTTCTGACAACTTTCTGTTATGATGCTCACAAGATTACTTTCGGTTTATCCCTCTGCGGGCTTTAAATAGTACAAGTCAAAATGAGAGCAAACAACAGTTTTTTTCAATAAAAATATGCTAAATTGTAATTAATCAAACCAATTGCTTAACGGATAATCTCAATTTATCATTTTGCATTTTCACACAGCACAGAATTATAAACTTGTGTGGGATAGTGAAATTCCACCTCGGGGCCAAGGTTAACGGTCAAGGACTTGGAAGAACCTCGTCCTAGACCGTGAATCTTGTCCCCTCGGTGGAATTTTACTATCTCACACTCGTTTCTATTAGTCTTAATTAAAAGCGATGTATGTGTTCTTCAATTGGTGTGACCTATTTTTACTAATCTGTGTACATTCCATTAGCCACAATAGTCTGTGATGCACAAACGACACAATCAACGCTGACATTCTTCAGTCTTCAGTCTCCCAAACCTGACCAATCACAAAGTCATCAAAATGTGGGTTACTGCCTTCCGAACTTTGTAATAAACCTGTCTCTTGATTTCCTCAACAGAACTTTTATTAAAATCCGAACCCAGTGTGTCAAAGCTAACAAAAGTTTTCCACGACCTTTTGTTATATACATGTATACTTCAAAGCTGAAATATACAGGACCATTTCTTCCTGTTTATTATGATTTTTTTCCAGCAAAAATGAGAGTAAGGTGGTAAACACGCATTGGCGGATCCAAGTCAGTCGGAGAATATATTCTTGCGTTAAAATTATATTGAATCATTACGTAAGAGTGAATATATATACCAGGAACTTAAAGTCATTAATAGTGTGACATAGAAATTAAGATATGTCGAATGTTGAATAAATATATGAGCCTATTCGTGTCTTGAATATGCGATTTTAGTTTTGATATAAAGAGCTTTCCAGAACAGGGTAACCAAGAACGCGGGTTGACTAATTGACACAAGTGCAGAAACAATTGGACGAGTTCAACTTGCATCAGGCAGAACTTTAGATTAAAAATACCAATAAGTATACATGTTCTCGAGTTACATGTGTTAGATTAAATACAATTGTATGCCACTGACACAATTGTAAGTAAACGTTCAATATGTTATTAATAGTTGTAAACCATGAACATATTTTGTTGACAACTCTACTTCTATATGAATGAATTATGTAAGCATAAAACGGAGAAGTTGAAGCAATTCCAATCTGGTTTGAGCAAAATCTAGAGAATGAAAACAAAATAATTAGGCTGTGGCTAGTAGAATCAGGGGCAATTAAGGTGAACAGTCTAGTATCTTGTACACTCTACATAATTATTCTGCATTATTCGCACCATTTACGTAATCATTTGTAAATATTACCGTACACATTTTTAAACCTACAAATCATAAGTTAAGTCAGTTTTTTGTTGGGTTTTCGTTGTTTTTGTTGTTTTATTTATTTATTTTTTGAGAGTGTTTAATTAACATTCCCAAGAGAGATGATACATTGGTTCATTTTATGTGCATATCACTAATTTCATAAAATACAGTTGCAACACTTGATAATTTATCAATCGGAAAGATCAGTGAACAAATAATCGAATCTCATTGGTGATATTAGAGTGGTTAAGTATTTGAACATGTACGTGTGGAGCTATAAGCATGTTTACACGTTTTAAAAGTCGGGGTTATGTAAATGAATTGTACATAAAACAACGTTTGTTTTACACTAAGTCTATATTTTTATCAAAAACATATTACCTGTTGTCACCTACGTGTACTTTTGATTCAACACGCTTTTTACAACTTGTAGAATTACGCGGTATGCAGAAATTATGACTTAATACACATAAACTTAGGGGATTCCTTAGTTACACATACTCGTACACGTTGAAATGCTTAGCCTCGCTTTTATTTAATTGTTAATTCCTACATCCCGCAGTACATATTGTATCAGCTGTAATACAGTGGTAGCAACGTTATTATTGACAAACGACACCCACGAATCTGGTACAGGAACGATCACGCACGATACACGAATGAGCACGCACGTTGCACGGACGATCAATAACTTACTAAATTTTCACGATACACAAACAATAACGATAAACCACTCAAATGAACGATCCTACACCATTCAACAGGCGAATTCAAAATAAGTTTTTAAGATTAGAAGTAAGAAAACGTATTGCTTCATTTGTATGCTTGTGTTTTTTTAAAGCGGCACGAACAGTAGCAATACCTTGTTTAATTTCAACGAGTGAACGCTATGATATAATCCGTATATATACTATTTAAATTGTTTTGTGTCCACAACAAATAGTAACTTCTATCATGAGTTAAAGATAATCAAGGGTAAAAGAAATGAAGATAATGCATAAACTTCACGATTTTTTTTACATACGAGTTGATGTTTATATAACTCGATTCCCTTACGTACGAGATAAAGGTAAATTTGTTACCTTGTTGCAAAGCATTTCGATTTTACACATTCCATATTTTCATAATATATGGTACATAATTGATTGAATTCTATTGTTTGTAAATCTAATTCTTAAAACGTCTAAATAAATTTTAACTCTAATGAATGTTAATACAACGTAACATAGAGGAATGCGTATCGTATTTTCAATTAAAAGAAAACTTACGGAATAATTGTAAAGTTTTGAACAAGGAATGGGTAATTTGACCGCTTTCATTCAGCGTGTCTCACTTGCTAATATGATTAAAATTATGCGTCAAGATAGTACGAATGCTTAATATAGACTGATTACAGAACCCTGGCATTCCGTAGAAAAAAAAGTTACAAAACGAAAAAAAAAAAAACACACGATTACGCACGGTAAAAAAAACGCAAACCAATTTTTTTTTCGAAACACGCACGATCCCGCACGTTACACGAACGATCACCCACGGTACACGAATTATTTAACACGATTGGCTTGTCAACAAAAACGTTGTTACCACTGTATCCCCGGCCGGCTTTCTTTACAAGTATAACGTGCATTTCAAATGCATGTAAGATTTCACTGATCTGGGAATACTTGTTTTTACATGTATGTAACAATTTAGGCATACATGAATACATTGAATTGGATCAAATAGCAGGTACACTGCCTATATATGTTATTTCTACAACTCGTTTAATACGATAAAGAAAGGAAAACCTTGATGGGCGTGGTCACTTTTGAAGAATTTTTTGATAAACATTTAGAGGTCCCTATCGTAAAAACTAGGTAATTGACCTTATTTGAGAGTAAAATTAACACTACAATAGTAGCGCTATAATGAACAATAGTTATTTTTTTGTTTCGTTTTTTACGCCCCTGAGTAAATGTAATCTAATAGGATAAAATTTCTACAATTTTGGATACTACCAAACTGCCATTTTAGTGAATGTATACGTGTTAGGCCGCAGAGCAGATCATAGCTAAATGTTCTTTCAAACAAGACAACAAACCTCTATTTAACTCTAATTTTTCTCTTTATTTCGCTCATCAAATTTATTTTAGTTTGGATTAAATGAGTAAAAAGGACAGATCAAACTCTTTTTAAATCCGTTCAGTTATGTAAAAAAAATATACTTTCATTTCAATATGTTTCGGTTTGCACTAGCAGTATGTTTTGCAAAACAAAAAACCCAACATTTATTGGTTTTTTTTTTTTAATTTCCTTGTGTTAAAATATTCATCGATATCAGTGTTGAAATTTGATATCCTGTGTTGTGAAACAGTACTGTAGCAGAATGGTACATCTAAGTACATGTATTTATATCTTTTCCTGCTTAAAGTTTTTTTAAAATTAATATCCCTGTTTTAGCGTGTTCCTTGTACAGCTTCATTAAATTCGTGATTTTACAACTGAAATAATAATATCTTTCAAATCAGTAGTTTATATTTAAAAATATGTTAAACAGACAGATACTTTGATACGGCTAAAACTTTTTTTCTTTAAAATGTGAAACAGGTTTACATTCAGTTTAACTGATTAACATGATAAGTAGTTCGAACTAGAATTTACAACGGCATTCTGAAATAACCTTGGCTGGGACAAAAATGCCCATTTTGACTCTCATTTAGTGATTTAACTTCTTTCTTTAATGAGGATAAGGCATCTTCTATATCTTTTAACACCTTTTCACTATGACTTTCTTTGACATCACTGATATCTTTTCCGTTGCTCTGACATACATGTACCGCTGGCTTTCCTGCATCTTTTTTCAGTGCTATGAAAAGCCTCTAACTCAACCGCATGACGCACAGCATCATTCAAATCTACTTGCCGCGTTTGTTTTATCTGTTTTATGTTTTATGTCAGAATCTCTTAATGCATCTATGAACTGCTCTTTTGTCAGTATTTCTTTGAGATAAACATTTGCGGTTGGGTTTGCTAAATTTGTCAGCCTACGAACGTCTTCCCCTTACTCTGGAAGATACTTTTTAGTCTTCTGTTTTCTCTCCCAGTGTTGAGCCCTTTACAATTCCGTTTTGTTTGTAGGTGCAAACATTGGCTGTAGTGCTGTACATTGCGCATCTTAATTACGCTAGTCATTTCATGGCAAGTTTCCTAATGCATCAAAAGCATTTCCTCTAAAGGATATTGCCAAATACTTCCATTTTTCAAACAATGACCAGCAAATCAACTCTGCACAAACCTCAAAGTGTGACTTGAAGTCACTTCAATTTGTGGTACCATTAAATGTTGCAGGTTTGATAAAATTATGTTTTTGATCGACATTTTGAGGCAATTCAACATGTTGTGTATTGTCTCTTTGTACATCATCTGTGATCACGTTTTCATTATTACGTGTCACCTGTCTATGACTATGCATGTGAATCAAGAATAACAACAGATTGGCAATGAAGGAGGAAAACCTAATTTCTGCTAAAATAATATATAGGCAAGTACCAAGGACAGGTCGGCTCTATTCGAGCCCCTAACCCTGGCACTTGCTACCTTCCCTGGAAAACTGTCAGTATTGTGGTTTAAGACCACCCTTTTAAACAATACAACACAACAGAACAGCTTCGGCTCCATTCTGGCACCAGCTCTTAGCGTCTCTCACTTACATCCACATGAAAGGGGTATCAGGTTATTCCATTATTAGACATTGCTAATTCATTACAGAGACACGTGTAGAAAAAACAAAGACGCAAATATTTTTTTTAAACTTTTCTGTTAAAACATTAAACTGGCAACGATTCTTAAATGTTTTACTTCGAAATAAAAAATTGGAAAAGAGGGATGGATTTTGACTATTCTATAATTTTCGTACTGCGACATATTATTGAAATATCGAATCTGATTAATTTATTGTAGTGTGCACGACACGATTGGATATGACATAAACACACATATTTTTTTTATCATGTGTCCGGCATATAGTCGATCAAAAAAAATTATTAAATTCAATTCTTATCATTAAAAAAAACATTAAATTTTCAAATTATAAAACGTGAAATGTCATTCATCAAAAATAAATAAAGTAACTGAAGCGGCGCGTATGAAAATTTCTACAATTTTGGATACTACCAAACTGCCATTTTAGTTAATGTATACGTGTTAGGCCGCAGACCAGATCATAGCTAAATGTTCTTTCAAACAAGACAACAAACCCCTCTTTAACTCTAATTTTTCTCTTTATTTCGCTCATCAAATTTTTTTAGTTTGGATTAGATGAGTAAAAAGGACATATCAAACTCTTTTTTAATCCGTTCAGTTATGTAAAAAAAATTATAGTTTCATTTCAACATGTTTCGGTTTGCACTAGCAGTATGTTTTGCAAAACAAAAAAACCCAACATTTATTGTTTTTTTTTTATTTCCTTTAGTTAAAATATTCATCGATATCAGGGTTGAAATTTGATATCATGTGTTATGAAACAGTACTGTAGCAGAATGGTACATCTAAGTACATGTATTTATATCTTTTCCCGCTTAAAGTTTTTTTAAAAATAGATTTCCCTGTTTTAGCGTGTTCCTTGTACAGCTTCATTAAATTCGTGATTTTACAACTGAAATAATACTATCTTTCAAATTAGTAGTTTATATTTAAAACTATGTTAAACAGACAGATACTTTGATACGGCTTAAACATTTTTTTCTTTAAAATGTGAAACAGGTTTACATTCAGTTTAACTGATTTACATGATAAGTAGTTCAAACTAGAATTTACAACGGCAATCTGAAATAACCTTGGCTGGGACAAAAATGCCCATCTTGACTCTCATTTAGTGATTTAACTTCTTTCTTTAATGAGGATAAGACATCTTCTATATCTTTTAACACCTTTTCAGTATGACTTTCTTTGACATCACTGATATATTTTCCGTTGCTCTGACATACATGTACCGCTGGCTTTCCTGCATCTTTTTTCAGCACAATGAAAGCCTCTAACTCAACCGCATGACGCACAGCATCATTCAAATTTACTGGCCGCGTTTGTTTTATCCGTTTTATGTTTTATGTCAGGATCTCTTAATGCATCTATGAACTGCTCTTTTGTCAGTATTTCTTTGAGATAAACATTTGCGGTTGGGTTTGCTAAATTTGTCAGCCTACGAACGTCTTCCCCTTACTCTGGAAGATACTTTTTAGTCTTCTGTTTTCTCTCCCAGTGTTGAGCCCTTTACAATTCCGTTTTGTTTGTAGGTGCAAACATTGGCTGTAGTGCTGTACATTGCGCATCTTAATTACGCTAGTCATTTCATGGCAAGTTTCCTAATGCATCAAAAGCATTTCCTCTAAAGGATATTGCCAAATACTTCCATTTTTCAAACAATGACCAGCAAATCAACTCTGCACAAACCTCAAAGTGTGACTTGAAGTCACTTCAATTTGTGGTACCATTAAATGTTGCAGGTTTGATAAAATTATGTTTTTGATCGACATTTTGAGGCAATTCAACATGTTGTGTATTGTCTCTTTGTACATCATCTGTGATCACGTTTTCATTATTACGTGTCACCTGTCTATGACTATGCATGTGAATCAAGAATAACAACAGATTGGCAATGAAGGAGGAAAACCTAATTTCTGCTAAAATAATATATAGGCAAGTACCAAGGACAGGTCGGCTCTATTCGAGCCCCTAACCCTGGCACTTGCTACCTTCCCTGGAAAACTGTCAGTATTGTGGTTTAAGACCACCCTTTTAAACAATACAACACAACAGAACAGCTTCGGCTCCATTCTGGCACCAGCTCTTAGCGTCTCTCACTTACATCCACATGAAAGGGGTATCAGGTTATTCCATTATTAGACATTGCTAATTCATTACAGAGACACGTGTAGAAAAAACAAAGACGCAAATATTTTTTTTAAACTTTTCTGTTAAAACATTAAACTGGCAACGATTCTTAAATGTTTTACTTCGAAATAAAAAATTGGAAAAGAGGGATGGATTTTGACTATTCTATAATTTTCGTACTGCGACATATTATTGAAATATCGAATCTGATTAATTTATTGTAGTGTGCACGACACGATTGGATATGACATAAACACACATATTTTTTGTATCATGTGTCCGGCATATAGTCGATCAAAAAAAATTATTAAATTCAATTCTTATCATTAAAAAAAACATTAAATTTTCAAATTATAAAACGTGAAATGTCATTCATCAAAAATAAATAAACTGAAGCGGCGCGTATGAAAATTTCTACAATTTTGGATACTACCAAACTGCCATTTTAGTTAATGTATACGTGTTAGGCCGCAGACCAGATCATAGCTAAATGTTCTTTCAAACAAGACAACAAACCCCTCTTTAACTCTAATTTTTCTCTTTATTTCGCTCATCAAATTTTTTTAGTTTGGATTAGATGAGTAAAAAGGACATATCAAACTCTTTTTTAATCCGTTCAGTTATGTAAAAAAAATTATAGTTTCATTTCAACATGTTTCGGTTTGCACTAGCAGTATGTTTTGCAAAACAAAAAAACCCAACATTTATTGTTTTTTTTTTATTTCCTTTAGTTAAAATATTCATCGATATCAGGGTTGAAATTTGATATCATGTGTTATGAAACAGTACTGTAGCAGAATGGTACATCTAAGTACATGTATTTATATCTTTTCCCGCTTAAAGTTTTTTTAAAAATAGATTTCCCTGTTTTAGCGTGTTCCTTGTACAGCTTCATTAAATTCGTGATTTTACAACTGAAATAATACTATCTTTCAAATTAGTAGTTTATATTTAAAACTATGTTAAACAGACAGATACTTTGATACGGCTTAAACATTTTTTTCTTTAAAATGTGAAACAGGTTTACATTCAGTTTAACTGATTTACATGATAAGTAGTTCAAACTAGAATTTACAACGGCAATCTGAAATAACCTTGGCTGGGACAAAAATGCCCATCTTGACTCTCATTTAGTGATTTAACTTCTTTCTTTAATGAGGATAAGACATCTTCTATATCTTTTAACACCTTTTCAGTATGACTTTCTTTGACATCACTGATATATTTTCCGTTGCTCTGACATACATGTACCGCTGGCTTTCCTGCATCTTTTTTCAGCACAATGAAAGCCTCTAACTCAACCGCATGACGCACAGCATCATTCAAATTTACTGGCCGCGTTTGTTTTATCCGTTTTATGTTTTATGTCAGGATCTCTTAATGCATCTATGAACTGCTCTTTTGTCAGTATTTCTTTGAGATAAACATTTGCGGTTGGGTTTGCTAAATTTGTCAGCCTACGAACGTCTTCCCCTTACTCTGGAAGATACTTTTTAGTCTTCTGTTTTCTCTCCCAGTGTTGAGCCCTTTACAATTCCGTTTTGTTTGTAGGTGCAAACATTGGCTGTAGTGCTGTACATTGCGCATCTTAATTACGCTAGTCATTTCATGGCAAGTTTCCTAATGCATCAAAAGCATTTCCTCTAAAGGATATTGCCAAATACTTCCATTTTTCAAACAATGACCAGCAAATCAACTCTGCACAAACCTCAAAGTGTGACTTGAAGTCACTTCAATTTGTGGTACCTTTAAATGTTGCAGGTTTGATAAAATTATGTTTTTGATCGACATTTTGAGGCAATTCAACATGTTGTGTATTGTCTCTTTGTACATCATCTGTGATCACGTTTTCATTATTACGTGTCACCTGTCTATGACTATGCATGTGAATCAAGAATAACAACAGATTGGCAATGAAGGAGGAAAACCTAATTTCTGCTAAAATAATATATAGGCAAGTACCAAGGACAGGTCGGCTCTATTCGAGCCCCTAACCCTGGCACTTGCTACCTTCCCTGGAAAACTGTCAGTATTGTGGTTTAAGACCACCCTTTTAAACAATACAACACAACAGAACAGCTTCGGCTCCATTCTGGCACCAGCTCTTAGCGTCTCTCACTTACATCCACATGAAAGGGGTATCAGGTTATTCCATTATTAGACATTGCTAATTCATTACAGAGACACGTGTAGAAAAAACAAAGACGCAAATATTTTTTTTAAACTTTTCTGTTAAAACATTAAACTGGCAACGATTCTTAAATGTTTTACTTCGAAATAAAAAATTGGAAAAGAGGGATGGATTTTGACTATTCTATAATTTTCGTACTGCGACATATTATTGAAATATCGAATCTGATTAATTTATTGTAGTGTGCACGACACGATTGGATATGACATAAACACACATATTTTTTTTATCATGTGTCCGGCATATAGTCGATCAAAAAAAATTATTAAATTCAATTCTTATCATTAAAAAAAACATTAAATTTTCAAATTATAAAACGTGAAATGTCATTCATCAAAAATAAATAAACTGAAGCGGCGCGTATGAAAATTTCTACAATTTTGGATACTACCAAACTGCCATTTTAGTTAATGTATACGTGTTAGGCCGCAGACCAGATCATAGCTAAATGTTCTTTCAAACAAGACAACAAACCCCTCTTTAACTCTAATTTTTCTCTTTATTTCGCTCATCAAATTTTTTTAGTTTGGATTAGATGAGTAAAAAGGACATATCAAACTCTTTTTTAATCCGTTCAGTTATGTAAAAAAAATATAGTTTCATTTCAACATGTTTCGGTTTGCACTAGCAGTATGTTTTGCAAAACAAAAAAACCCAACATTTATTGTTTTTTTTTTTATTTCCTTTAGTTAAAATATTCATCGATATCAGGGTTGAAATTTGATATCATGTGTTATGAAACAGTACTGTAGCAGAATGGTACATCTAAGTACATGTATTTATATCTTTTCCCGCTTAAAGTTTTTTTAAAAATAGATTTCCCTGTTTTAGCGTGTTCCTTGTACAGCTTCATTAAATTCGTGATTTTACAACTGAAATAATACTATCTTTCAAATTAGTAGTTTATATTTAAAACTATGTTAAACAGACAGATACTTTGATACGGCTTAAACATTTTTTTCTTTAAAATGTGAAACAGGTTTACATTCAGTTTAACTGATTTACATGATAAGTAGTTCAAACTAGAATTTACAACGGCAATCTGAAATAACCTTGGCTGGGACAAAAATGCCCATCTTGACTCTCATTTAGTGATTTAACTTCTTTCTTTAATGAGGATAAGACATCTTCTATATCTTTTAACACCTTTTCAGTATGACTTTCTTTGACATCACTGATATATTTTCCGTTGCTCTGACATACATGTACCGCTGGCTTTCCTGCATCTTTTTTCAGCACAATGAAAGCCTCTAACTCAACCGCATGACGCACAGCATCATTCAAATTTACTGGCCGCGTTTGTTTTATCCGTTTTATGTTTTATGTCAGGATCTCTTAATGCATCTATGAACTGCTCTTTTGTCAGTATTTCTTTGAGATAAACATTTGCGGTTGGGTTTGCTAAATTTGTCAGCCTACGAACGTCTTCCCCTTACTCTGGAAGATACTTTTTAGTCTTCTGTTTTCTCTCCCAGTGTTGAGCCCTTTACAATTCCGTTTTGTTTGTAGGTGCAAACATTGGCTGTAGTGATGTACATTGCGCATCTTAATTACGCTAGTCATTTCATGGCAAGTTTCCTAATGCATCAAAAGCATTTCCTCTAAAGGATATTGCCAAATACTTCCATTTTTCAAACAATGACCAGCAAATCAACTCTGCACAAACCTCAAAGTGTGACTTGAAGTCACTTCAATTTGTGGTACCATTAAATGTTGCAGGTTTGATAAAATTATGTTTTTGATCGACATTTTGAGGCAATTCAACATGTTGTGTATTGTCTCTTTGTACATCATCTGTGATCACGTTTTCATTATTACGTGTCACCTGTCTATGACTATGCATGTGAATCAAGAATAACAACAGATTGGCAATGAAGGAGGAAAACCTAATTTCTGCTAAAATAATATATAGGCAAGTACCAAGGACAGGTCGGCTCTATTCGAGCCCCTAACCCTGGCACTTGCTACCTTCCCTGGAAAACTGTCAGTATTGTGGTTTAAGACCACCCTTTTAAACAATACAACACAACAGAACAGCTTCGGCTCCATTCTGGCACCAGCTCTTAGCGTCTCTCACTTACATCCACATGAAAGGGGTATCAGGTTATTCCATTATTAGACATTGCTAATTCATTACAGAGACACGTGTAGAAAAAACAAAGACGCAAATATTTTTTTTAAACTTTTCTGTTAAAACATTAAACTGGCAACGATTCTTAAATGTTTTACTTCGAAATAAAAAATTGGAAAAGAGGGATGGATTTTGACTATTCTATAATTTTCGTACTGCGACATATTATTGAAATATCGAATCTGATTAATTTATTGTAGTGTGCACGACACGATTGGATATGACATAAACACACATATTTTTTTTATCATGTGTCCGGCATATAGTCGATCAAAAAAAATTATTAAATTCAATTCTTATCATTAAAAAAAACATTAAATTTTCAAATTATAAAACGTGAAATGTCATTCATCAAAAATAAATAAACTGAAGCGGCGCGTATGAAAATTTCTACAATTTTGGATACTACCAAACTGCCATTTTAGTTAATGTATACGTGTTAGGCCGCAGACCAGATCATAGCTAAATGTTCTTTCAAACAAGACAACAAACCCCTCTTTAACTCTAATTTTTCTCTTTATTTCGCTCATCAAATTTTTTTAGTTTGGATTAGATGAGTAAAAAGGACATATCAAACTCTTTTTTAATCCGTTCAGTTATGTAAAAAAAATATAGTTTCATTTCAACATGTTTCGGTTTGCACTAGCAGTATGTTTTGCAAAACAAAAAAACCCAACATTTATTGTTTTTTTTTTTATTTCCTTTAGTTAAAATATTCATCGATATCAGGGTTGAAATTTGATATCATGTGTTATGAAACAGTACTGTAGCAGAATGGTACATCTAAGTACATGTATTTATATCTTTTCCCGCTTAAAGTTTTTTTAAAAATAGATTTCCCTGTTTTAGCGTGTTCCTTGTACAGCTTCATTAAATTCGTGATTTTACAACTGAAATAATACTATCTTTCAAATTAGTAGTTTATATTTAAAACTATGTTAAACAGACAGATACTTTGATACGGCTTAAACATTTTTTTCTTTAAAATGTGAAACAGGTTTACATTCAGTTTAACTGATTTACATGATAAGTAGTTCAAACTAGAATTTACAACGGCAATCTGAAATAACCTTGGCTGGGACAAAAATGCCCATCTTGACTCTCATTTAGTGATTTAACTTCTTTCTTTAATGAGGATAAGACATCTTCTATATCTTTTAACACCTTTTCAGTATGACTTTCTTTGACATCACTGATATATTTTCCGTTGCTCTGACATACATGTTCCGCTGGCTTTCCTGCATCTTTTTTCAGCACAATGAAAGCCTCTAACTCAACCGCATGACGCACAGCATCATTCAAATTTACTGGCCGCGTTTGTTTTATCCGTTTTATGTTTTATGTCAGGATCTCTTAATGCATCTATGAACTGCTCTTTTGTCAGTATTTCTTTGAGATAAACATTTGCGGTTGGGTTTGCTAAATTTGTCAGCCTACGAACGTCTTCCCCTTACTCTGGAAGATACTTTTTAGTCTTCTGTTTTCTCTCCCAGTGTTGAGCCCTTTACAATTCCGTTTTGTTTGTAGGTGCAAACATTGGCTGTAGTGCTGTACATTGCGCATCTTAATTACGCTAGTCATTTCATGGCAAGTTTCCTAATGCATCAAAAGCATTTCCTCTAAAGGATATTGCCAAATACTTCCATTTTTCAAACAATGACCAGCAAATCAACTCTGCACAAACCTCAAAGTGTGACTTGAAGTCACTTCAATTTGTGGTACCATTAAATGTTGCAGGTTTGATAAAATTATGTTTTTGATCGACATTTTGAGGCAATTCAACATGTTGTGTATTGTCTCTTTGTACATCATCTGTGATCACGTTTTCATTATTACGTGTCACCTGTCTATGACTATGCATGTTTGTGTGTGTTTTGATGTCATTTTGTATCCATAATTGTCTTGGTTTGTCATATTTCTCTGACCTGCCAAATGACTAGCCAAACCCCATGGTCTCCAAAACGGTTAGCCATCTCACTCTGGATTGTCGTTTGGTATTCATTTAATCTGGTTATCGCATTTTGGCGAGGCATATGGTCTGCCAATTATCTACGACT
The DNA here is from genome assembly GCA_020458035.1 of Magallana ariakensis. Lineage (NCBI taxonomy): Eukaryota > Metazoa > Mollusca > Bivalvia > Ostreida > Ostreidae > Magallana > Magallana ariakensis. The sequence goes on from CM035811.1 coordinate 64,459,836, forward strand.
AACATGCCGTTCAACTACTGTTGAATGACTATTTCTTATTAACTCAAACTTTAACCTATTAAGTATCTCATCCTCCATAAAAGATATTTCATTATTAATCAAATCATTAGATGCCATGTTAAACAATCTAACATTGGCAAGCAAAAATAAAGATCAACCTAATAAAAGCAAATAACGAAGCACAAAAAAAAATCAAACAAAGAAACGACCACCGCTGCCACTAAATAATGTAATGTGTAACTGAGTCTTGTCGCTTCTTGCTTTTCAATGCAAAAATAAAAGGCGTACAGTTTTTCCAAATCACTAATTAGATTTATATTTAATATCAAAATGTCATTACTTTGGGTACAGTCAAGAGTGAATCAAGAATAACAACAGATTGGCAATGAAGGAGGAAAACCTAATTTCTGCTAAAATAATATATAGGCAAGTACCAAGGACAGGTCGGCTCTATTCGAGCCCCTAACCCTGGCACTTGCTACCTTCCCTGGAAAACTGTCAGTATTGTGGTTTAAGACCACCCTTTTAAACAATACAACACAACAGAACAGCTTCGGCTCCATTCTGGCACCAGCTCTTAGCGTCTCTCACTTACATCCACATGAAAGGGGTATCAGGTTATTCCATTATTAGACATTGCTAATTCATTACAGAGACACGTGTAGAAAAAACAAAGACGCAAATATTTTTTTTAAACTTTTCTGTTAAAACATTAAACTGGCAACGATTCTTAAATGTTTTACTTCGAAATAAAAAATTGGAAAAGAGGGATGGATTTTGACTATTCTATAATTTTCGTACTGCGACATATTATTGAAATATCGAATCTGATTAATTTATTGTAGTGTGCACGACACGATTGGATATGACATAAACACACATATTTTTTTTATCATGTGTCCGGCATATAGTCGATCAAAAAAATTATTAAATTCAATTCTTATCATTAAAAAAAACATTAAATTTTCAAATTATAAAACGTGAAATGTCATTCATCAAAAATAAATAAAGTAACTGAAGCGGCGCGTATGAATACCCAACAAAACAGCAACAATATTTAAATTTGATGGGCCTTCAGCTGATGCAGAGCTATTGAGCTGAATTAGTGGGTAAAACACGAATAGAAAGTTGATATCTGAACCGACTGAATTGAAAACGAAAGGGAAATACAAGCGATGACTTGTGATATTATTCACTGTGCAGCAAGTCTCTTTAAAACTGGTTTTAAAGTTTTGGATAGGTTCACATAAGGAAGCGGATTTGCAAATCATTATTTAAAATATGGTATAAGAATTTGAATTAAATTTTGTCTCATTTCAACTTAAGCGATGCATTTTTCAACGAAGTTGCATAATAAAGATATTCACCCAGGTAACACAACGCTTTGGTATTCTTTGAACTAAATACATGTAACTGGACACGTTTGAACACTGATGGTTTTTTGACATAGTAATCCTTTATATACAGTATACAATTCTGACCTAATAAATGCTGCCCAATTTGACTTTTGGACCGTATAGTCTATAATAATGTTTACATAACAGGATTAAAATAAAATCCAAGTAGTTTAAACTATTACTTCATTATTCCAATAATTCTTACTGACCTTAATGGAAGACATTCCAGTTAAATATAAACCATAGCATTATTACAACTTGTTGTTTTTAATCAAAATTACATAACTTTATTAAAAATTTGACACTGTATTACCTTCATGTAAACCCTATACGTCACAGCTTTAACATTAAATATTTTTCTACAAATGTTTTTAAAAAAGTCATCGATGTTTCATTATTTAGATACAAGTATTTGGTTCTAGTTAGCATTACAATGCTGTCTTCAGATTATACACACCAAATTGGGTTTAATATTAGCTCAATAGGTTCTAAGAGGAGCTAAACATAATTTTGTATATGATATTATCTATGTAATTTGCTCATTGGTTTATCCTGCGACCATTTTAATCATCAAATTACTTTTTTCCTATAACCTTCTAATTTGAGTCGCTTATTTGTTTGTGATACCACTCTCTTTAATTTTGAGAATCATTTCCCCAAGAATATCAAAGACATCTTCATTTGTTACATGCAAGTCGTACTCACTCAATTTCCATAATGTTTGTTTCTTCATAGCCAGAATTTCTTATAAGATAATTTTGTAATGATTGACGTGCATGGCCGCTAATCATTTAGTTATATCTTTTCCTTTAAATATAGCTTTCACTTAGGGCATATCGTATTCGTTTGTGGTTGATTATTGTGTGTCAGTTTTGTTTTATGTCGACCTACATTTAAACAATTTTAAATCATTAATCAATGATTAAGTTTTTGGTATCGTTAGCCATTGATCATGTGCAAGGAATGGCGATTTTGTTTTCTTTGTCTTTGGAGGAGCAACCCCTATGAGGCCAAATAACATGCTTGTATCTTTGGGTTTTTTTTTTTTTGTATTTTTTTTTTTTAAAGCGAAAATTTTGCGAGTTTAGTCCCATAAGCGATTTTTTATTTACTATCATGCATATATTAAACCGCGATATGAAAATGAAATCATGTGTTGATAAATTTCTAGATGTAACTATTCGATTCCTAAAAAAGAGAGTTTTATTTCATTTTCCAAATGATAACACAAACTCATCACGATATCAGCACAACACCGTTTACAGCAAAACTGTTAATTAGATCTTTTAAAAAGAAAATAAACAAACAAACAACCAAACAAAACAACGAAAAAGCAACAAGACAAAACAAAACACGGAAGAACTTTTTAGAATACGTGTAATTTCAGAGATTGGCATAATACAATGTGTTATTTGACGGAGTCTCTAGACTGAGCTTGGGGGGATGATGGTGGACGAAGTTCACGCAGTTACCGTTGGTTGAGGTGGAGTTTGACCACATGTTCTTGCAAGTCGCCTCAATCACATTTAAACAGTTAAAAAGGAGTTGAAGCTATTATTTTTATCGTTTATATTGGCAATACAAATCTAGACATACAAGTATATCAATGCGTCCTATATTGGATACTTTTTAATATGTCGTTTTCTTCAAGCATCTAGTTGATGAGGGAAATTTATGTAACTTGTGGTTACAACATACATTTGCATAAGTGTATAATACCTTAATTTGATATTATTTTGATATGTCGCTTAGTACATGGTGACAGCATACTCATTATTATGCAGACGTCTTCGATTATATATAAAATTCATATTCTCTATTTAAAATTTGTCTTTGTCCTGAAAGAAAGGTGAACAAATTGATAAGGGAATAATAAACAATATTTAGATTTTGATTACAACGACAGCATGTCCATGAAAACCCATTGTACTTTCGTCAATGTTTTTAATTTTTAGACATGTAGCTTTATAGAAATAGAGATACAACATCTTTTATAAAACAACATCTTTTATAAATGTTGATAGAGTAATCAACGTGGTGGTAGAGGTCAGTCATACAGAAGTATCCTGGTGGACACGGCGTCAAATGATCCGAAATCGCCTCACTTGTAAGGCACGGAATGACGCCACCAATGTCATTCCATTGATGACACATTAGCGGTGTCGCTATATATAGAATACATAAAGCTCTCATATTAAATCTTTAACTTTAAAAAAAGAAATTCTCTATCTCTTTCTCCTTCTCTCTCTCATTGCGATATTCATGATATTTATTGACTTTAGTCATACAGATATCATGTAGACAAATTGTTATTGAATGATTAATGATTCCCTGAGGAGACCATCACAAAGAAAAAAAATCAACGTTAGACCAATGAATTTTTAAAACTATAGAAACTCCCTTCCCTTGGTACTTTGCAATGTTGCATAACCATCCTTTGAAACGTAAAAAACAATGCAGTTTCAAACTAGAAAAACCCCTTTACTTGGTGTTTTGCAAAGTTGCAAAGAAAAACATACGTCAAAACAATGCTGTTTCTGATCTACAAAAACTCCCTTTAGCTGGTACTTGCAAAGTTGCAATGAAAAATCAAAGTAAGAATAATCATTATCTTTCTTTACTTGCTACTTTGCAGAGTTGGTTGTTGCAAGGTCCCTTGATCGTCTCTGTAATAGAACAGCACTTGTATCAGGTACCCGATGATGTGACCAAGACCCTGTTCTACTGGCGATTGTGTCGAGTGTACTACAGGATGACCAGCTTCACAAGACTATCTAGACGATATACATGTACATGGGTATATCCCTCTAACTATTTTTAGAATCGGTAGGACAACAAAGTAGTGCCTTTAAGCAAAATAGTTCCTATTCTTGCAGAGTGTATATACATTTATTGGGATATTTTAAATCAGAATGCTTGACACATGTCAGAAAAGAGGATTTGCAATTTTAAAAGCAAGTGTCAAAATTAGATTATCATTTGAAGGAAAGAATTGAAATTGTTTGATGTACACCCTTTCCAAAACTGTGAAATTCCCTACTTTTACTTTCATTTTCAGAGTTTTTCAATACAGACGCATTTTGCCGGAAAACGAATCTGACTTCACACCACGAAATTTTAACAGGAGAGAGACAATTTAATGAGCTTTTATTCAAGAGGTCCCTCGTTGCTGAACGAAAATTAGGGCCGGAGCTATGAGCCCGAACTTTAACATTACCGCCTATGGAAAATGCATTAGTGGACTATACCCACATCTAAGTCATATATATAAATCACATGTCTTTAAAAGTTTTTGTTATAAATTAAATGACCAATGAATAAAATCATGTTAATGAACTGTAGGGTGTAGTCAACAGCTATGCTTTCATTCGTTTCTATGTGATCGTACTTTAACAATTCTATACTAATTTCATTTCGTTAAATAACCTGGTACATTTTCCGCTATATACGTATGTTCCTTCTGACACCTTTCTTCTATGGGTGAAAGAAACCTTAAACGGTTTTATATTTAACTTAATATTAAGTGTTCTTATTTCTAAAAGATTAACAAAAAAAGTTTCCTTTATTTAATTTGATTGCATTGTATATCATATCGATACGACTATCATAAGGGGAGAGGCCACGAGCAAATTTGGATTTTTACAACAAATCAATTCTTAAAATAACACATTAAGTGTATTCATCATCGATTGAGTCTGAACTTGAATGCCACACATTTGTTCTGCACACAATATATAGAGTTTTAAGAAAAGTGATTTAGAATTACAGATATAGGATAAAGATTTTAAGATTTATAGCACATATTAATTATAAAAAATTGAAAACGCATCTTAAGAACTTAGAGACAAATTTAGTATGTCATGAATTTATTTTTATTGATGTGTTATATCATCCAGGGATATTTTGTTTGTTGTGTTCTAGATTTATCGATGCCTCATAATGGGTATGTTCAGCTTTCCGAGTGCACAGGTCTAATGGTGAGACATCTGAACATTCAAAACACTGCTGTTTGGCCAGTGCTATTTTGGTGATAAAAAACACAAAATATTTCTACTACATAATTGAATAATTTTTAACTCTTTGATTGGCTTAAAATAAAACGTTTTATCATATACAATTATTGCTGTTTTTGATGTTTGTACAATGATTGAGCTACCCGAGAAGTACAATATTCACCGAGCCGAGCCATAAAACAGCAATAACTGTTTTGTTATATGATTCAGCGGCAAGTCGATACAGACATATCAAATTAAGTGTTATCAAGAGAAAATGTTAGTTTGAAGCCATAGCCGACCAAATTCAGAAATGCAATAAATCATTAGACGATCTATTTTTCGTCAAATGTTGATAAAATCAAATGTTATTATGACCTCCTAGGTCACGTGCAGGTGGATATAAAGTTTGTTTTGTTTTTTTTGGTTTTTTTTTCTAGATTGTTGTCAATAAGCCAAACACAGAGCTAGGAATAAATCATTCATATAATTGTATTAACCTGATTGTGACCTAAACGTTAAATATAGCATTTCATTTTTTTCTACATTACCACAGTTGGCTATCTTCATTTCTGGCGATCGTTCGATGAAATATTATGTTTTTCATTGTGTTAGGCAATGATTTTAAATAACCTGACGTTCACAAACTAAGTATTTACATGTATAAAATGATGACACTCAATCTGATATGTATGTATCAGTTTGACATCGAATCATACATTTTGATAAACAATTATTGCTGGGGAGGGGTGTCAATCAATACAATAATTTAGCTCCTCTCAGTGTGCAAAGGATCGGTGAATATTGTACTTCTTGTGTAGCTAGAACATCGTATTAGCCTCAAACAGCAATAATTGTATAGTGTGGTGCTTTTACGTTACAAACAAAATTATTTTGATTTGAAATCTAAAAACTAGATAATCGCATTTCATTCAGTGATAGTCATTAAAATAATGAATTCGATTTTCAATATGTCATCTATCTATTCTTTTGCAGCTATTTCCTTTTTTTTTTACCCCCCCCCCAAAAAAAAACCCTTTAACCCCTGAAATAGTTTAAACACATTTGTTCTACTTTTACATAATACGTGGAATAATTCACCAAATGAGGTTCTTTGCAAAAAAACAAAAAACAAAAAACAAAAAACAAAACAAAACTAGTATAGTAAATTTAATTAATTAATTTGGCAGATGCACCCATTTGAATTTCAAATTTTCATATGGCCTATAACTATCAGAAAGTATGATCTGATTGCCATGACAACTACATCTAATTACAAATTCAGTGAAACACTTCAGTCTTTAGGGCTGTGTTATTTAAAAAAAAAAAAACACTATCAAACTTTAAAAAAAAACCGCTCTCACATTTTATTTAGTGACTTTTACGGAAACAATTAGTTCCACTTTAAAACTTTTTTTTCCTATTTTCTATTTTCCTTAGTGAGCTGTATTTCTTCTAGTACAATGTTTATTAAAGTGCGCATACCCCTAAACACACGATAACAAATGTATTTATTTCTTTAGATAACAAAACATATACTTTAAATACGATATCTTTATTTCAGAGTAATATTTTTTTCGGATTGTGGAACAATCTAAGCAGGTTTATAAAGACAACAGATAGGGTTGGATTTAATGATAATAATGTATTATTTGGTTAAACTCCTAAAACAAAGAGAGCCATGATTTTAACCTATTATACTATAAACAAAACATTACATTTGTATATTTGAAACAGAATAAGATTCGAAATGTTGATATGCTACCTCCATCATTTGAGTTTTTAATACAAAATAGATAAATATGTATCAGTTTAAAATATCGGCTTACTCAATTTGACAGATATAGAGAAAATGTGTTTGTTTAAGCCAATAACAATATGTAAGTTAAAATCTCATGCACAATTACAGATTCTTGTGAGTGAGTGTGGAATAAAAAGTGTATGGTTGGAATGAAATTAAAAAGCATAAAATAAGAAAGCCCAGAAGGACCATTCGAGATTCGAGATTCAAAATACGAAATTCGAAATACGAGATTCAAGATTCGAAATTCGAGATTCAATATCTAAATTAATCAATCAAAGCAAGGATCTGAAAACCTGTATCCTAGCGACATCAAACTGTTCTAAAACAAAAAATCATCCGTACATGCTCTTATATACAAACAAATGATAAGTTCTCCCAAACTAAATAATTATTTGTATTCATTTTTACACATAATTTATAATTAGACTAGTAACATTGCAGTGTGTTTCGCGGATCTAAGTGATTTTGTTCGCCCTGTGTGCATTCCAATCTGATGCGTTTGAACCCTGGGATATTGCACCATCAATAATTTAAACCCGGGGTTTATTCACCCCTGTTGTATAAAAATGCAGTTATGGTAGAGAGCTTCATAAGCGCATCCATTTTTTTTTTCGCGGGGGAAGGAAGGGGTGGGGTTCCTAGGCCTATTTTCAATAATTTTACAATGTTAATTTCAAAAGCTAAAAATAATAAATAAATAAATAAAAAGCTTCAATTTTCCCGAGGAGGGAAATGTCCAGACCCCCTGGCCTCCTCTCCTTTAGATCCGCACATGAAGATTACTATCTAAAATATTGTTTAATCTAAATATAAATTATCACCCCGGTTTCAACAATGGATATAAGCATAACTTATTGATTTTATGTATACAGTCATACAACATGATTTTAAACTAATCAATGGAATTTCATCACATCTTACACAAGTTATGCAAACATTCTGAAAATAAGACTCCTTTTCCTGAGTAAACAACTTATAATGAGTTAAGCTTTTGGCATTGTTTTCAATATAGAAGGATGCATATTCTATACAATCAAAGGTAGGGATAATAGGGTGCCGATTTGTTCACATTGCCCATTTCATGTGTAAAAAGCAGTAAAACTTTAAAAATTTGATTGCATGTTTTTTTCTTCAAAATTTATTTTTTTTAGTTTGCTGTAATTCATTCACAAATATATCAACAAGACAGGAATAGACAGGCACATGGATCACATCCAGGTTAAATTTCTCTGTAATTTCCCAATCTCCCCCACCCCCAACCCCCGCAAAAATTGACAATTACATTGAAATCATAAAAATGTGTAATTTGTTTGTAAGTAACTATCTAAAGATGTAAATAAGCACTGCAATGATCTGTGTACTTAATATACTACTACATAACAGTTAGCCGGATAAAATTTAATCAGGGTGGAGGTACAAGGGGTGGGGGTGAGTGGTGCACTTTGATACCACTTTGTAATAGATATAGCATACATTTCTTTTAACTGGTTTTGCTTTGTGGTGCTGGGTAAATTATACAATGGTTTGATTCACGACCCCTGGTTTAACTTCACGAAACGAAGTCGAGTGAGGTTACCCGGGGCCGTGAATCCCAAACCATGGAATAATTTACACAACACCACAAAGCAGTTAAACTATGCATGGAATATCTGTTTTAACCTATGCTTTCTCTATTAAATGGTTCCTTTGATGCCTTAGTATTTTAAATTGACATCGTTAAACATGTGTCTTAACGCACAATAAAAATATCCCATTGAGGGCCCTAATGTCGGCGTCACCAACCTTGAATAATTTTCAAAAGTTTGTCACGTGATCGACTAGCTGTAGTTCATTCATTGCGGTCAGCATGATCACAGTGACAGGATGGAACTAAAAAACCTCGATAAAGATTTACTTTTAATGGACATTGTGCCTTAAACCATCTTCGAATTCAACAATGCATAGGAACCAGATTGCGGACAAAGTATAGAATACGTTGAACAGAATACGATATGGTTTCCGAGTTTTGGAGGTTTGGATTTTAATCTTGATTCCCTGCATAATTACCTTGGACGAACTTGTGATTGAATTTAACAAGAACCCTGCCACATTTGAAACCCCGTTGACGACGGTGATTGTAAATTGATTCGCGCCATCCATCGAACACGAAGAAAAGCACGATATTTCCTGGTTGGTTAGTTTCTGAGAAGAAGATTTTTAAAGATTTACTCTATATATTCCTATGTAAAAATCGACCCTCGATTGTGGCCCCAATCTACCCACAGTGGGTCATAACTTTCACAACTTCATATCTACACTACCTGAGAATGCTTCCACATAAGTTTCAGCTTTCCTGGCCAAATGGTTCTTGAGAAGAATATTTTTTTTAAAGATTTACTCTATATATTCCTATGTAAAACTCCGACCCTCCTATTTGGCCCAACCCTACCCCCGGGATCATGAATTTCACAACTTTGATTCTTCACTACTGGAGGATGCTTTCATCCAAGTTTCAGCTTTCCTGGCTGATTAGTTTCTGAGAAGAAGATTGTTAAAGATTTACTCCATATATTCCTATGTAAAAATGTGACCCCCCCCCCTATTGTGGCCCCAACCTACCCCCAGGGGTCATGATTTTCACAACTTCAAATCTACACTACCTGAGGATGCTTCCATCAAAGTTTTAGCTTTTCTGGTTGATTAGTTTCTGAGAAGAAGATTTTTAAAGATTTACTCTATATATCCTATGTTAAAATTTGCCCCCTCCCCCATTGTGGTCCAACCCTACCCCCGGGGGTCATGTGATCAGAAACTTTGATTCTACACTACCTGAGGATTCTTCCACATAAGTTTCAGCTTTCCTGGCCAAATGTTCCTGAGAAGAAGAATTTTACAAATTTCTCAAAAATTTCAATAATTCTTAATTATCTCTCCTTGAACAAATGCATGGTCCTTAATTTTCACAACTTTGAATCCCCTTTGCGTCAGGGTGCTTTGTGTTAAGTTTGGTTGAAATTGGCCCAGTAGTTCTGGAGAAGATGTCGAAAATGAGAAAAGTTTACAGACAGACAGACGGACAGACGGACAGACAGACGGACGACATACAAAATGTGACCAGAAAAGCTCACTTGAGCTTTCAGCTCAGGTGAGCTGATAAAAACGGCACTGAAAAAGGGCCCATTCTCTATAGCTCAAGTGCACTGGTTCTTTTCTCGAAACCCCACGGTTTCTGGATCGGTGAGATTTATTGTCATATTGCATCAGGCTATAGTGGCTTTCCAAATGTATTATTCAATGATCGATAAAATATTCCTACTTATATTTTGTACTATAGTGATTACCCGTTTAAAAAAAGAGAAGGTTTTGTGCATTAAAACGAGTTGCCATGATATGATGTTGTTATATTTTTTTATTTTCACGATGTGCATTTATTTCAGATGGGATAACTGCAATGCGTAGAGGTTTTACTGATTTATCCACAAGTTCCTTTAACATAGGGGCAATGGGAGCATCGTAGGTTAAGTCGCCATACACACACAGAACATCAAATAAAGAAAATGTGTGAGATGTGGGGAATGCATAGAAGCTGGCGGCAAATTCTCTCAAATAATCAGTGCACAAAAAAAAAATAGGCTGTAATTTGTTACCTATTCTGCAAATACATTGATAATAAAATGTTATGATCACATAACATAGCCGATTGAATTCATGTGTACATATATGGTCAACGTACGTGTAATTCTTAATTTCAAGGAGGCGGACGCAACAGGCGGGGATCCAGAAGAAAATCCAAAAATGATCGGTAGAATTACACGTAAATGCTTTGAGAATTGTTTAAACTATCGCACGGGCCAAAATGATAGAAGCTATGTTCAGTGTAATTGTAATTGGAAACTTTCATTTCGTATCAATTTGTATTACCTATTTTAATTAATATTTTGAGTTTATGCAGAAGCATTACATGTCCCTTACCGACACCCACACCCCTACCCCCACACAAAAAATCAAACAATTGTCATTTTATTTGCTAAACATGTGTGGAGAAAATTTTGTTTAAGATTTTTTCTAAAGGACAAACCGAATGAGTAATGAAAAATGAGTTGTTTAAAATTAATTACGTCATAATTTTTAGGTTCATATATGTTTATTTGAGTCCATTTGGGTAAATAGATGCACCAGCGCAACTCTAATCAGATCATAAATCCGAAACATTTTTTTTTTAATTAATAACTTTAAAACCAGTGGATAAAAAAGTAACGCAAGTCGAACTCGATGAGTGTTAGTTGCTGTGTTGGATAAATGGTACAGTAGGATATGCGCAAAAAAGTCCCGTCTCTTTTCTCACCTTTATTTAAAATCGATTACGTAAATGCCTCTTGATCAAAAGTAAAACTCGTTATAAAGCTACACACAAAGTTTGAAATTAATTCGTGGAACCAAATCGAAAAAGAGCCTGAAAAAAAATTTACGATATTTACGATATTTTCAACGTCTTTGTCAGCGTTATTGATGCTGTGCATTGTAATAAGTATGATATTAGCTAAATCCTACAAGCACTAGTATGACGTCATTTTTCATTATGACGTCACTAATGTGCGCAAAACTTGGAATGCTCGTTCAAATGCCTTAGTACAGGGTGTTTCACAATATATGTCACACATCTAAACGAGTGTTACCACAATGTCAGGCATAGTATCAACGAAACTTTAATACCTTAGATAAGCATAATTACCTGAAATTATGATATTGCAAAATATCGGGAAATAATCATACTATGAAGTCATTGATGACGTCATAATTGATGTCATAATTTCAGGTGTTTTCAAAATGGACTATAAGTTGCAATAAAATGCTGAAATTGTAACTGTATTACAAACATAAATATCCCAAAATTGTACAGAATGTGTTGAAGAAACAGTATCCAGACAACAAAGTGCTGTCTAGATTTCAGATACTGAGGATAGTTAAGAAGTTTGAACGAAAAGGTAGGGTAAAGGATGAAAGACACTTAAATCCTGGCCCTCTCAAAAAGTCAAGGAGTGATGAGAACATTGACAGAGTGAGGTCTATCATTGAGGAAACACCGAGAAAGTCAGTCAGGTCAGTGTTTAGGGAGATGGAGTGTGACAATGTCAGTGTCTCAAGTGTATTTAGGATTCTGCGATTCGATTTGTGTCTCACTGCATACAAGATTTCAGTTATGCAGCATCTAAAACCAACTGACATTAAAAGTCGATTGGATTTTGCAATGTGGATTGAAAGGCAGAGCCAGGAATTGGTGGACAGCATATTGTTTTCAGACGAGGCCTACTTTTATTTAAATGCATCTGTAAATAAACAAAACATGCGCTTTGGGGGTTCTGAAAAACCAAATTTTTATGAGGAAAAACCTTTGCACGCGGACAAAATCACTGTTTGGGCTGCAATTTCGTCAACAGGAATCATTGGCCCTTACTTTTTTAAGATCCTGATAGGGAATGTGTGAGTGTGAATGCAGAACGATACCTAAATTTGCTGAAAAGGAAATTTTTACCAGCCCTTCAACGGAAAACAACCAACTTCTCGAGTGTTTGGTATCAACAAGATGGAGCTACTCCACACACAGCTACAAGAGTGCTTGAGTGGTTAGACGACACATTTTCAGGACGATATCTTTCACACAGAACTGAAAAACCATGGCCACCACATTCACCCGATTTAAATCCTTTGGATTTTTTCCTCTGGGGATATTTGAAAGACAGAGTTTATACTAACAATCTTGATGGGATAAAGGAACTGAAGAACAATATTAAGCGAGAAATCCGCCAGATATCCATGAAACGTGCAGAGCAGTGATCAGAAATTTCCGCACACGTGTCTCTAAAGTTATTCAAGAAAAGGGTAAACATTTGGAGCATATCATTTGAAGTAATCGTTGCCATGGAAACGGAGATGAAGTGTGTTTGATATCCCTGACTTAAAATATTAATTTTGGATTTCTGTTGATTAAAATGATATATAAAATGTATATGTAGCTTGTGTTGTTATCATTCTTTCTGCCTTTAGATTTGTGACACATATTGTGAAACACCCTGTTCAGATGTTCTATGCGTAATTTTCGTTAAAATTAGACACTTTCACAGGCGACTACCACTTTTATAGTTTACGTGCAGGTTCATAATTTCATCATTTATTCATACATTTAAAATGCTGTTGGTTGTCACATGTAAACAATATGATTTTTTTAAAAATGAATACGGAAAATGATATTTTATCGACATCAATTACGCTTTTATCTATTGTTATTGACGTCAACAACGCTATCGACGCTGAGTGAGAAGGTGACAAGCAGAATGTATTAATTGATTAGTTACTTAATATTGTTCCACTGATTCTTAAATCATACATACAGTACAGCTTACGAAACACGGTGCGACACATCTCAACCACGTGTAACACCCGGTATATATATGTGAAAAATGGAGGATTCAAGAATAATACTTTTTTGTTTTTAATTAGTTATTTTAAACAAACTTAAATATTTTATTACTTAAAAGAAACTAAAGAAAAAGAAACAGAAAACAACAACAAATTACAAGACAAGCAACGCTTAGACCTATGCGATTGTTCCGGTGGATTTCTGTTGAGATAAAGACCGAAAATAAATCGCCGACATATATTAAAAGGCTTAATCAAAGCAATATTAATTTCTTTTTTGTTGAAAAGTCAATTTATAACTATAATATGTATGTGATCGTATACGTAGTAGTTTGATCAATTTAAAAAGCGCGTAGAATCATAACGTTAGAACAAATGTTGTCTTCCGTAATCTTTTCTCACAAACTCTATTCAACGAAATTAAATCTAAAGGACTGATAAAAAACAATTGTACTTTCTCAAAAAGAATAAAATACAGTTTTATATTTAGTGTAATTTTAAATTTTATTCTTTTTAATAATACTGTTTTACATGTTTGTGATCTACATGTACATGTCACAGTATAGGAACGGAAGTGTACAGTTTTGGGTAGCGCTGTTTGTCGAAGCGAGGGAACAAGTAGCGCTGCGTACAGTAGTTTGATTGTAGATAGAAAATTCGTCAATAACTATATTTTCTATACGGTAGTAAACTAAAATAAGTTTATATTCGTCATATCAATCTTAGAATCTTACAATTTCTCTTTGGAATATATTTTTATTGGATCAAAACAGTGCAAATATTCAAAAAGAAATTGAATTAAAATTTCTAGAGAAGTGGTCATTTCTTTGACAAAAAAATATTGTTTCTTGTTGTGAAAATGTTTCCACAATATGACATCTTTTAGACAAAAAACTACATATATGAAGGAAGCAATACATTTTTTGAATTTGAAGGATTTTTATGGAACGCCATCGCTGCCTTATAGCATAAAACTATAGATACATTATGTCAAATTATCATTACATGATGTCAAAGTCCATAACATGGTGTGAATATATCTTTACACTTGGTCAAATCTTTATTACGTGATGTCAAAAGCACATTACGTGAAGTAAACATGTCTTTACATGATGTCAACTTTTTACGTTGTGATGTAAAATCATCCTTACGTTATGCCAACATTGTACAACTTAAGGTCAATACATCATGACATTATTTCGACACTGTATTACATGGGGCAAATCTATCCTTACATTATGTCAGCATTTTATTATAAACTATCAATTTATCCTTACATTATATCAACACTGCAGTACATATCGCGATTATATCCTTACATTATGTCAACATTTTATTACATGCTATCAATATATCTTTACATTTTATCAAAACTTTAATACATGGTGTTAACACATCCTTTCATTATGTCAACACTTTATAACTTGATGTCAAAAGTACATTACGTGATGCGAAAATATCTTGACATTTTGTCTTAACTTTATTACGTGATGTGAATAAATCTTTACATTAGGCCAATTCTTTATTCCGTGATACACAAGCTCCATTACTTTAAGTTGAAACATCATTCCGTTATACAAACACGAATATCCTCGGTCTTTATATAAATGTGTCATGTTTTAAATTCAAAAATTTACAACATGACATATATATAGAAACGGTACGCCGATTTACCCAAATGGACACAGAAAAACCCCAACAGTAGATACTAGTAAGAAGCAGTGGTTTAATCATACTAGAATGAAAATATATATACGGATGCTTTTTTGAAATCTCTAAGGGACTTAAGTGCTGACAATTTAATTTCCCGAGAGTGAATCTACGTATTTAAACATTGAATTTTTAGTTTAGATAGACCTAAGATATAAGAACAAGACTTAAAAAAAATACAAGCCTCTCGTGCTCACCGACCCTTGAATACTTAAAATGCAATAAAATCTGAAAATAGCCCCTTTATTGTTGTTTTAAAATTTTATTTTTTGATTTATACTTTTTTTTTTTACTTCAAGAGCATTCAAATTAAGTTCGTTACTACAAACTCAGTCATTTAGCAGTCAGGGTTCTTTATCGTTCCAAAGCCTGTATGTCGTGACGCGGACTCTCAGTACATATTTGATTTTTTAAAATCTAGTCTCAAAGAATTTAGTATTTAAATTATACGTTGCTATTGGTATCTTAAGGACACTGACCCTCACTGGGTATGACCGTTCTGCTACAAAATTATTATGCTATTAAAATGTTGGGTTTTTTTGTTTTGTTTTTTGTTTGCAGAGGGGGTGTAAATAATGTTTGGGGAGGGGGTACGCTACGTTCTTACTTCCTTTTATTCAAGAAGGCACTTGATATCTAAAGGTGGAATAACACATCATCACAAAATGGCTTACCTCTGATCGAAACGACATTTAGTTTTATTAAAACGATTTTATCAACAGTAACAAGTAACTTAATGCATAGCCGAATGGATAAAGTGCCGGGCTTGTGATCCATACATCCCAAGTTCGAATCTCGCAGGGGCTTTTTTTTTGTTACATTCTATATTAAATTTTTTTAGATATTTATTTTTCATCCACAAACTGCAATTTTTTTCGCTTATTTGACATATATACAGTTCATTTATAATTATATCTTTCATAATCAAATAATTTACTGTAAAATTGAGTGATCTTCTTCCAGGTGTGTTATTCCACCTTAATAGGAAATAAAATCTACAAATAAATTACAATAGATTTTTAGCCCCTATAAAGACCTTCCCCATCTTGATATAGATGGGGTTGGTTTTTATAAAATTTTTGTTTTAGGTAATTTACGGACAGAGGGTAAAAATCAGAAATATGTCATAATAAAACGTACACAAAAAAGAGAGGGGAACTGTATTCGCCGATTTCAGAATTTGTTATTCAATGACAGAAAGGCAAACACTATTGGTAGAATCGGCACTGTCTCTGATCAGCGTTTGCCTCATACATGTAACTAATTTTTAATTAAATGAAATAATTCGACTGCATGAGTGTTGGTGCATTGTTAACAATTATGATCATGATACATATATTTTCGGCGATAAGTATAGGCTGAGAATGAAATTTACGCTCAGTCCGTTCTGTACCAATATCCACACGGGTAATATGGTATTTTGCGGAACGGAACCAGAATTTTAAAAATTAGTCAAGTACTGCTGACATTGTAATTTTAAAGATGTTATATTTAATATTAGGAATGTGGTTGGTTTGTTCTAAAGCTCTAACTAATATATAATATCCCCTTGCTATTTTAAACCAGCTAGTAAGTTCTGCCGTGATGGTATTGTAATGTGTTAATACTAGAGTAGTAAGTAATATATGTATATTTTTCTTTAAATAACGAACTTTAACATTAAACATCAATCTTATTTTGAAATGTAATGATTAAAAAATGCTCATTTTTATAAAATTTCTATTCCCCTATTGGGCGACCCTTTACTGGACAAAGTACCAATAGCCCCTGGATCCATTTGGGTAAATCAGCTTACCATTTCTATATATAGATAAAGGCCGAGGGTATCCGTGTTCGCATAACGTAATGATGTTTCGACATAAAGTAATGGAGCGTGTACATCACGGAATAGAGAATTGACCTACAGCGAAGACTTATTCACATCACGTTATTAAGTTTAGACATAACGTAATAAACTTATGACATCAAGTTATAAAGTGTTGACATAATAAAACGATGTATTTACACCATGTAATAATATGTTGATAAAATATAAAAATATATTGATATCATGAAATAAAATATTGTCATAATGTAAGGATAGATTTGCATTAAGTAATGCAGTATTGACATAATATAAGAATATGCAATACAGTGTCGACATAATGTCATGATGTATTGACCTTGAGTTCTACAATATTGGGGTAATGTAAGGATAAACTGACATCAAGTTATAAAATGTTGGCATAACGTAAGCATGATTTTACATCATATAAAGACATGTTTACTTCACGTAATGTGCTTTTGACATCACGTAATAAAGATTTGACCAAGTGTAAAGATATATTCACACCACGTAATGGACTTTGACATTATGTAATAATAATTTGACATAATGTATCTATAGTTTTATGCTATAAGGCAGCAATGGCGTTCCATAATTTTTTTTTTTTACCATGCCTCGATGTAGTTTACTGTACGTGTAGCTCTTATAAGTATGTACGGGTAGGTCTGATTTGCAGATGAACATCTGTATGCGTAGCTAGAACATTACAACGAGCTAAGATATTTCTGTTGACGGAAATTACGTTTATAATTCGGTTTTTTTTTAAAGTTAAGAAAACCAATGAAGAAAAAATAATCGGACACAAATAAATGTGTAAAAAAAACCCACAAAGCCCATTAATTTGTAAAGTGTTATTTCCCGCGCTTACGCCGGATATCATATAGTAATTTTTATATTAAGGGTTTTGATATCAATTGCGTATACTGCAAGTATATTTTATATAAAGTTTCTGGTCCGCTTGTCAATATAAATACATGTATCTTGTACTTGTACTAATACTCCGCTTTTAAATCTCATTAATCCAAAACCTAAATACATGTAGTTGTCTTCAGTTTAGCACTCATGTGCCTATGACAGCTCTGTGCAAGACCGATTAAAAAATGCTAATTACAAAAATAATCGCCGCAAAAATATTTGTTTTTCATCATTTAATTTTTTTGGAATGAGTCCATTCATTCAATGGTCATTCAATTGAGTTAACTTACCATTCGAAACCATTGCTTAATCAGAGAACTATGCATACAGTAAAATTCTAAATGTATGCTTAAAATTGCGCTACGCGTCCAGTATGAAATTATGACAACTCATGATATTCTGAGGAATTTTTCTATTTGTATTTGCAATGACATCAAACTCCAGGTCAGATTACTCTCTTGAGAAAAATATCTACCACTTCATGTCCACTATTAAGTCGTAATTATTGTATTACGTATATAATAATCATTTCAATTTTGGAATGTGACTGTCAAAATGTAAAACAACTTTTTTAACTTGTGCTAGTTTATTATCATAACGTATTGAATTGTTAAGGAAGTTTTTTTTAACTCCATTTATCAATTCATTTGATTAAAATCTTCGACTGGTCGCAGAGCTACGTTTTTATTTGTTTATTCGCTTCGACAAACAGCGCTACCCAAAACCGTACACTACCGTTCCTACACTGTGCATGTAGTATATTCATTTTTATAGCGCGTAGAATCAGTGGATCGGTCGATAAAGTTCCTTCCGTGATCTTGTCTTAAATTTTTTGACTTCATCTTTATCAGAAACTTTAAACATTTTGTTTAGACATCATTTGTTTGAAGAGAGAGAGAGAGAGAGAGAGAGAGAGAGAGAGAGAGAGAGAGAGAGAGAGAGAGAGAGAGAGAGAGAGAGAGAGAGAGTACATTTCACTTGTAATTCACTAATATGAGACATTGTTTTTAATTCAGTTTCCATATATAAATAACCCTTTTATTGTTTTAGTAATGCACATTGTGATAGAATCCAACAAAGCAGTTTCAGTCAGAGTCCACGTGCTACACCCGTCAATCAAATCAGCCCGCGAGCTTCACCACGTGCTCCTTCCATGATAAAGTTTTTCAAGTCAGAAGAAAATAGAAATATGTTTAACAATAAAGTATTTTACAGTGTTTTTAATGTATAGAATGATTCTTACACACTGAGTGTGTGAAAGTTGAGACGTATACTACGTTGTTTAAACAAAAAACTACACGTGTAACACACCCACCCTCTCTCTCTGTCTCTCTTTCTCTCACATAATATCATCTTTTATACAGATGCTATCTATTTATGTCCAAAGAGTTCCTGTTGAGTCTCCTACAACATAGTTTTTTAAGTTCTCCCCTAAACTTGACATCGTAAAACCAATAGATGTACGGGTTTGCGATATGGTTTAGAAGGATAAGGCGTGAAAAAAATCCATGGATATTTAGTTGATACCCCGAAAAATCTAGTCCAGTCGCAAACTTGTAGATTTGAGCAATCAATGACGTCAGATAGGAAACTACGTAGACAACAATGATTAGCAGAAACATAATGCTTAGTTTTCTGCGAGTCTGATGTTTAGGGTTCGATTTTTGACAAGAAGTTGCAATTGTTTGAGAATCAGAGCAGTTTGTCGTCTTAGTCAAGTCCTGTTGAGGAATTTCTAACGTTGTGACTTTTTCAACACTTGAACTTGAAGTGGTTTGAGGAGTGGTTTGAGGCTCGGGGCAGTTTTGTGTCACAGATAAACCCTGTTGATTAATTTTCGACATTGTGACGTTTTCAAAACTTAAACTTTGATCATCTATGGAAGTCAGGGCGGTTTCTCTATTCTTCAAATTGTTTGTCCTGTAGGTTGCTTCATTAAATGGCGATAATGTTTTATATATAGTTTTGGTCACGGGAATGTATAATCCTAAAGTCACTATGATATTGATGAACGAAACCAGCAGGAGTGTTCCGAAGTACGGAATCATTACTCGAGATCCGTATGAACCGTCGTCAGTATAACAGAAAGATACCGTGATTTTCCGTGTAACATTCCCTTTTGTGTATTGTTTACCTATCTCTTTTAAACCCGCAAACTTTAATAATGGAGCCGCGTATCCAAGCGAAAAAAGAAAAATGGCCAATACTGCAATTCTGCGGTACCTTTGGGTCATCTGCTGACCAAAAGGGCGGCAAATTATCAGGTATCGCTGCAACGCGATAGCAAAAATAAGATGAGCAGAAAACCCGCCGGACAAGACTATCAGGAAAAACAAAGTTTTGCAGAGGTTGGCGCTAGCGTAGACGTATCGCATCGTGTTGTCTAAGTGAAAACTAGTAACACTCGATACACATCCTATGAGGTCCACCAGACCCAGGATTGGGATGAAGTACCTTGTCCCGCTCTTGTCGGTGATATACCTGGTGTACATTACAAGGACAATGCCGTTACCAAAGAAACCAAACGCCCCTGCAATCAGGTCTAACACCGTGTTGGGGAGTAGTTGCTTCGAATGTTGCTCTGTCAGTAGATTATCCGTGTATGCACTTGCCATGTTGATAATGTGTCGGCTTCGTTTTTGGTTTATAGTTATTAAAGGACCAGAACAGTATTTAACTGAAATAAAAAAAAAGTTGTTTATGTGTTACATGTTTGAGTGGATACCGGTAAACAATTAAATAATACAGGAAGCTACTTTTTATATGTAGAGCGTCTTTCTTATTACAAGGAAACTGTGGCGTGTATAGCAAAGATGCATAAGAGTGTTGTATCTTATGGCAAAATTGACAAGTTAAGAGTGCAACGACAGTTTACTAAATGCCATATAAATAAGTGTTTACTAGAAATTCGATCAATAAAATCATTTTAATAAAGGTGAAAAAAAAATATCCAAAGTGACATGAGTACATTGTGGAAGGGTCAATCAACATACGCAAGCATTTGCAATATCTTTAGCAATAATACCAATTACTATGCAATGAAATCTGATAGTAAGTTAAATGAAATAAGTTTTATTGACTTGCATAAAGTAATTTCAAATGAAGATTATAATATCATATTATAGTTTAAATATTACCAGATTGGAAACAGTTTTTATTGATTTTTGTTTTGTTTTATTTTGTTTTTTTTGTTTTGTTTTGTTTTTGTTTTTTGGGGTTTTTTTTTTTGTTATTTTTGTTCCGTTTTTGTTTGTTTTTTGTTTTTTTTTTGGGGGGGGGTTGTTTGTTTTGTTTTTGTCTGTTTGTTTTGTTTTTGGTTTTGTTTTTGTTTTTTTGTTTTTTTTTTTAGTGAGGTGGGGTATACTTTAAAACAATATTGTCCAATTTTTATAAAATTATTAAAAAGGCTTAATTGGAAACTATTAAAGTATAGTTAATATACTAGGCATTTAATATAATATAAATAGTATCATATAATATCAAATTGGCTGTTCAACTTTTAGACAAATGACTATATAAAGTCTGTTATTGTTTCTGTTATTAAAAGTTCTTAATAGTGTGATAAAAACGTAAT
This sequence comes from Magallana ariakensis, assembly GCA_020458035.1. Classification (NCBI taxonomy): domain Eukaryota; kingdom Metazoa; phylum Mollusca; class Bivalvia; order Ostreida; family Ostreidae; genus Magallana; species Magallana ariakensis. The sequence goes on from CM035811.1 coordinate 64,481,449, forward strand.
GTATTTATCTCAAAATAACATGGAAATGGAGTTATTCGTGGATTGTAATCATATCGATATAAGAAGGAAAACAGCGGGAAAGTGTTTAGTACCATTCTGTTCTACAATAAATTATTGTTTAGAACATAGTATCATGGCACGATATGTTTGCATGATGGCAGAAACAAGTGTTTTGATTCAAGTAAAGAAACTTTCCTCTTGACCCATATAATATTTGATGAAAAAAAAGTATTTTGCAATATTAGTAATATGGTTGTCACTATTAAATATTATACTGAATACATTATATTTTTAATTTATTATCTCAGCCAGAGCTGAGATGTATTAATCAACACATGAATGCACTTACATGTCGCAATATACAACCTTTGCCCTACTTTGCAAGCACATAACTCACATGTGGATTAATGTCTGTTATGATGCCACTTTCATTTTGATATGACCATAACCGATTGTAAACACGTCACTTCATTAACACTTTTATATAAGAAAGGTATGTGCATTTCGTTGGGCAATGGTACCTTTGAGTGCTACAAAAAACATGTATGATGTGGAGATTTTACAGCCGATTCACATCTCACATATCTACAGAGGTATAAAGATATAAACTCGTGTATGAATATCCAAAATGTTTTCATTAAAAAATATGTAAATTCTTTTCTAGACTCTATTTTCTTGGGAAAGTGGTCTATTATTTTTGTCTTTTTCTTTCTACTGCAATGTGCACATGGTTATATCAATATTTTAACAATTTTTATCAAAACAATTTTGTGAAAAGGTATTTGCAAACACGCTGTAGAAAACTATAGGGAGACACTTTATATTATCAGATTGCACGCATACAATATTACAACATTACACAAAAAAGACATAAAATCAATTAATATAACAAATCCATGGGGAATGACTTATGTATCAAATCTTCAAGGTACATTTATAATGAGAAAAAAAGCAATCAACAAAACACTTACAATATATCATATGTCCAATATTTAAAAAATGTTATCCTTCCTCACACCTACATTTTACGTTATATGTTACTTTCAACAATCACAGAAGTGATGACTTAGCTAGACACTGATACTTTTTTAATGAAATTGACGCATGCCCGAGGTCTGTTTGATTTCCCGAGCTGGTATGTTCAGCCACATATACGCTCTTTATTATTATGATATTTTATCTCACGGAAAAACATATTATTGTACCTAATGCTTATGAAAGTCATATAACTACTACATATATTTTGTCGAAAGATAGTTTCAGGAAAATGTGTTGATTGATTTTTTTCTATTGTATTCATTAAAGGTTAGACAATAAGCTAAAAATTAAAAATCTACGCGGGGATCCTTTTCAGGGAAACTATGAAAGAAAATCAAATACTTAAATCTTGAAACATATGATTGCGCCCATGAGAAAAGGGTGCTTATGACATTTTTGACACATTTTTAGATATTTACATAATTGAATTAAACACAGCTTAAAGTTGTCAAATGTAAAATTTTATGGCTATACGCTAATTCTAAGTAGAGTTTTTTGTCCATTAACAGTGATGCTATTTCAATACGAAAATCACGACTTCCTGTTTCACATACGCAACGTCAACAGATTTTTTTTAAAGTAAAGGTGATCAATCATGACAGTGAATTAGTCGTTTAATAAACGTTAAATACATCACCTTGTTATCAGTATCTTATCACATTGTTACGTATAGTTGTATGCTTGCATCTATGCTATTCATTTATTTCAAAAACAAAGGTCTGTTGTTGTTGTTATTTTTTAAATCATAAATAAAAATGTTTCTACTGACAGCGCAGTTGTCTGCCAGTGAAAAGTTATTATTCAAAAAAAGAAATGGCGGTTGTTTGGTTTCAGTTTCAGTTTATTTTGGGATATCAATGAGAAACCAGTTAGTAGAGTATTCTATGTGAACATATTTCATTTATATAAACACTGTCCTTTCCATATAAACAATCAATACCTAATATATATTAGTAGCTTTTGTTCTCAAACAACATATGCGATTTTCGTGACATTATTAAATATGTCATATTTTAGTCTTGAACTTTGAAAACAATATCAGAAGTAACGTATTATACAATTTTGTTTAATCATGATCCATTGTACAACTTATTGATACAATTATAGTAGCAGCACTGAACTATTTTTTTGAAGTTGTAAGAATAGTCTCAGAAGTAACTAGACTTTAACATGTGCACTCACAGATAAACACAATAAGAAATAAGTAGTTAATTTTACCACTGCCGGGATCGTGCCCTTTTTTCCATTCGACTTTATAGGCAGAATTCATGGAAAAGAGTGCCCCTTCCATGGATCGGATATTCACCCCTTCCAATATTGATAAATTTCACATAAATTAAATTTATTTTTTTTAGTGTATGTGGGATATTTTTACTATCCGATCGCTTCTAGGCACATTTTTCTCAATCTTCTGTGATTGTTTTTCTACAATTGTTAATCTTCCCATCACCCCCATGCCTTTGCCTACACATTTCGGGCGTGCCCACACCCGAAAAAACAACATCCAGACACTTATCATCTGTGTGTGACTATTCCACAGCAAATATGTAGGTTTACTATTATAGAAAAAACATGCAGTATGCAGAGATTAATTCCGTGTTTTGAATGTATATTTCACCATCACTTTGAAGTAATTCTCAACCGTCCATTACCCATAATCCAAAGCTTATGCATGCATTTAATTACACCGCCAGTGCGCTGTCTTCTATCTGTATAATTAGTCTCTATGTGTTCTACATTTCAATATCATTTGTAAATCTTACACACTTCATTAAAACAGTAAATAATTTTATGAATCCGCTCCTTCGACTACAATAAATGTGAAAATAAAGCTCAGGTTCGGACGGGATCATGAAACTGTCTGAATTATCAAGTTCTTTGAATGATGGTCACAAGAAAATGAACAAGAATATTAAGATTGGTCTTGACGATTACATAAAGTAAACATAATGTACAATTGTATTTATTGTCTATTTTTTGTTTGCAACATATATTTAGAAATCAGGTCAATGTATAATTAGGTTGGAGTTAACCTGTAATAGGAATCACGTTTTCCTTTTATCTCTTTGGTATTTTTCAATGACCATTTTGTTGTTCCGGCTCTTTGTTCAAATATATAACTTGAAATAGGAAGTTTTAATTTTTAGAAAAGAATAAGAGTATGTGTACATCATTTCTGACCATTTTGTTGTTCTTGCTCTTTGTTTAAATATATAACTTGAAATAGGAAGTTTTAATTTTTAGAAAAGGATAAGAGTATGTGTACATCATTTCTGACCATTTTGTTGTTCTTGCTCTTTGTTTAAATATATAACTTGAAATAGGAAGTTTTAATTTTTAGAAAAGGATAAGAGTATGTGTACATCATTTCTGACCACTATGTTGTTCCGGCTCTTTGTTTAAATATATAACTTGAAATAGGAAGTTCTAATTTTTAGAAAAGGATAAGAGTATGATTACATCATTTCTGACCACTATGTTGTTCCGGCTCTTTGTTTAAATATATAACTTGAAATAGGAAGTTGTAATTTTTAGAAAAGGATAAGAGTATGTGTACATCATTTCTGACCATTTTGTTGTTCTTGCTCTTTGTTTAAATATATAACTTGAAATAGGAAGTTTTAATTTTTAGAAAAGGATAAGAGTATGTGTACATCATTTCTGAAGCATTCTCAAGAATCAACATCCAGATAGTCTCTTTCAATCGTGTTCATTACAAGGAATAGGACCACTAATCAAGAATTTGACTGTTTAACACCTTTTAAACACATGCAACAGTATTAAAAACAAAATCGACATCATAGGGAAAGAATTAAAAACAAAATTTTTATATTAACATAGCAATTTTCAATACAAAAAAGAAAAAAACCCGTCTGTTTAAAACGTCCTTTTTAACAAAAACACAGCCGATAGGAACATTAAATGGTGTTTTGATTAAGATGTACATTAAGTTAACTTCTTTTTTTATATTTACATCCACCAAGTATGATTCCCTCTATTTTTAAAGAAAATTAATTGTAATTCATAGCTCTGTAGAAATTGACGGGATTGAAATTTACACGCTCCGTTTATCGATTGGTCGAAACATTAATCGACCTAAGACAAATCCTGGACAAAAGAACCATGATGATGTCAAACTCAACCTCCCATTTAAGACGACTTAGCTTTTCCGTTTATTTAACGTATTGATGTACATTAACAAAGATTTAGTTATTTTTACTTACTCTTTACGACCAATCCATTAAGTTGTTAAAAGAAGGATATAAATATAAACAATAAAATACTTTCATTGATGATACATGCTGGTTATGACGGTAGCGATCATCGCAGAGAAAAATTATATAACCCGCTGGGGCGTGTTATGTTAATTCATATTTAATTATTTATTTCATCAAAATATATAGGGTAGAAATAATTAGACTTGGCCTCGTTAAGAATAAAAACAAGGAATTTTTTTTTTCGGTCATATCAGATTCATTTTGTACATGTAAATGCAGCGTTTTACTTAACATTTAGATTGTGTGAGGAAACACAAGCACATGTTATCTGAAGTTAGGACAAATTAAACAGTACAAGTATTTACCAAATCGGTGAGATGTGTGCAGAACTGCAGACTTTCATCTCTCTTATTGTTTAATTGAGAAATTATGACTTTTACTGTGTTCTTTTCAGCTTGTTTAACCAGAAATATTTCTAGTCACTGCATTTTTAGTAATCCATCAGAAAATGATTTATGAAAATAAGTTTATAGTACATGTACATGCAGCATACTTTAAAAAGTCGTTCATCATTAAAACAATACCGGCAACGCTACTTGCTGAACAAAGATGAAATGATTGTACATGTATTTGTTAGGTTCATGTTTTAGCTTTCTAAATTCACGAACTATTAGAGTAGATTTCTATTTAATCGCGAGGGATTAATATCCGCGTAAAATCGCGAGAAGCGCATCTCGCGAATTTTAAAATCTCGCTTTTATTTTTGGACATATGTAACCTACATTAAACTATAATAAAAATTCGGCATTCGCGATTTTATGTTCTCACGATTTGATGGAAAACGGCTGAATCGCGTAAAATAAGGAATCTACAGTATGTGGTCTGAATGATTTCCTATCTTTAAAATAAGATTATTTTTTTATTTGTGCTTTGAATATGTTAATATCAATGCGCTGTTAAAAAAAAAGGGTGAAGCAGTCAGCTAAAATTAAAATCAAAATATTTCTATAAAACTTCTCCAAAACATTTGGAGCATTAAGCTAATATTGGGAAAAACAGAAATACATGTAGTTAAACAAATGTGTGTGCAAGTAAAGAATAATAAGAGTTTATTTAAAATAATGTGAAAATTAAATTTAAAAAAGGGATAAAAACTATACGCGATGAAAATGACGCGTTAAAAATCTGACTCGTTTCAGACTACGTTATGACGTAACGTCATATGTTTCTGACGTTATTTCTCTGTTTTGTCAAAAACGCCATAAGCACCCTTTTCTCATGGGCGCAATCATATGTCATTGAATTCAAGCCCTTTTGTAAGACACATAGATGTATGAGTAAAGATGATATGATGGATAGTTTAAAAAAAACACACACTTTCTTTGTCCGTTTTCCGACTATGATATAACTTAAATCTTTTTCAAAAATCTTTCACAAAAAAACATGTTTAAGACTACCTTCAAGTATACATTAAACCGTGAAATGAAAATAAAATCATGTGTTGATAGATTTCTAGAAGTAACTATGCGATTCCTAAAAAAAGAATTTTATTTTTTTGAAAAAGGAATCGAAATAATAGCAGAAATTCAACACGATACCAACACAGCACCGTTTACAGCAAAATATTTATAAGATCTTTTAAAAAGAAAGCAAAAAAAAAAACCCCAAATAAACAAACAAGCAAACAAAACAGCAAAAAAGCAAAAAAGACAAAACAAAACACAGAAGAACATCGTCGAACAAAGAACAAGATACAGTATTGGCATTATTTGGCCGCAAAATTTACGAAATGTTCAATGTCTTTGTCCGCGTTATTGAAGTTGTGCATTATACTTAGTATGATATTAGCTAAATCCTACAAGCACTAAAATGACGTCATTTTTCATTATGACGTCACTAATGTGCGCTAAACATGGAATGCTCGTTCAAATGCGTTACGATATGATGTTTTATGAGTAGTTTTCGTTAAAATTAGACATTTTCACATGCAACAACCACTTTTATAGTTCACGTGCAGTCTCATAATTTCATCATCTATTCATACAATTAAAATGGTGTTGGTTGTCACATGTGAACAATATGAATTTTTAAAAAAATGAATACGGAAAATGATATTTTAGCGACGTCAATAACGTTTTTATCTATTGTTATCGACGTCAACAACGCTATCGACGCTGAGTGAGAAGCTGATTAGCAGAATGTATTAATTGATAAGTTATCATTATTATCATTATTAGTCCCCTACCGGTTTCACCAGAGGGGACTATAGCTTTCCTCTGCGTCCGTCAGTCCGCCTGTCCGTCCGTCCGTTCGTCTGTCTGTCCCACTTCAGTTTTCCACACTTTTTCCTTTTTGCGTTTGAGGAATAACATGAAACTTGCTGAACAGCTTCAAAATGTCAAACTAAAGATCAAGTTAACACTTTTTTACCGTCTGGTTGTCATATTTTCGAGAAAATTAATTTTTTATATTCCAATTTTTTAATGTTCGGGTTCTTTATCGGGTTCTGTATGCATTGAATAAACGAGGCCAAACTTAAATATTTATTTATTTACTTAACTTATTTACTTAAGAGAAACAAAGGGAAAAGAAACAGAAAACAACAACAGCAAATTACAAGATAAGCAACGTTTAGACCTGCGTTTGTTCCGGTGGATTTCCGTTGAGATAAAGATCGAAAATAATCGCTGACATATTGAAAGGCTTAATCAAAACACTAATAATTTTTTTTGTTTAGATTATGTTTAAGTCAATTTGTAACTATAATATGTGATCGTATACGTAGTAGTTTGATCAATTTAAATGCGCGTAGATAACGGTAGAACATATATTGTCTCCCGTAATCTTTTCTCACTAACTCTATTCAACGAAATCAAATCTAAAGGGCTGATGAAAAGAATTGTACTTTCTCAAAAAGAATAATATATAGCTTAATATTTTGTGAAATTTTAAATTGTATAATTTTTTTATAATACATGTTTATGATGTACATGTACATATCACAGTGTAGGAACGGAAGTGAACAGTTTTGGGTAGCGCTGTTTGTCGAAGCGAGAGAACAAGTTGCGCTGCGTACAGTATTTTGATCGTAGATGGAAAATACGTCAATAACTAATCTCTGAAGGGACAGTATCGCGATTTTTTTATATGGTAGAAAACTAGAATAAGTTTATTCTCGTCATTTCAATCTTGAAATCTTAAAATGTTTTTTCGGAAAATATTTTATTGTATCAAAACAGTGCAAATATTCAATAAGAAATCGAATCAAAATTTCTAGAGAAGTGTTTCTCATTTCTTTGAGAAAAAAAGTTTGTTTCTTGTTGTGAAAATATTTCCCCAATACGATATCTTTCAGACAAAAAAACTACATATATGAAGGAAGCAATGCATTCTTTAAATGGTTTTTTTTTTTACCATGCCCTGATATTGTTTACTGTACGCGTAGCTCTTATAAGTATGTACGGGTAGGTCTGATTTTCAGATGCACATCTGTATGCGTAACTTCGAACATTACAATGAGCTAAGATATTTCTATTGACGGAAATTACGTCCGTAATTCGTTTTTAAAATAAGGTCAAGAAACCAATTAAGAAAAAAAAATCGGACACAAATAAATGTGTACAAAAAACTCAAACCCCATTAATTTGTAAAGTGTTATTTCCCGCGCTTGCGCGGGATGTCATCAAGTTATTTTTATATTAAGGGTTTTGATATCAATTTCGTACATTGCAAGTATATTGTATATAAAGTTTCTAGTCCACTTGTCAATATAAATACTTGTATCCAAATATTTATACTAGTACTCCGCTTTTAAATCTCTTTAATCCAAAACCTATATAGTTGTTTTCAGTTTAGCACTCGTGTATATGACAGCTATGTAAAAGGATGTGCAAGGTCGATTAAAAAACTACTAATTACAAAAATAATCGCAGCAAAAATATTAGTTTTTCATCGTTGAAATTTTTTTTGAATGAGTCCATTCATACAATGGTCATTCTACTGAGTTAACTTACCATTCGAAGCCAATGCTTAATCAAAGAACTACGTGTACAGTAAAATTCTGAATATATGCTTAAAATTGCACTACGCGTACAGAATGAAATAATGACAACTCATGATATTCTGAGAAATTTTTCTACTTTTATTTGCAATTATATCAAACTCCAGGTCAGATTACTCTTTTGAGGTATATATTTACCTCTACATGTCCCCTATTCAGTCGTAATGATTGTATTTCGTACTTAATAATCATTTCAATTTTGGAATGTGACCTTGGATATTGATTGTCAAAAAGTTCATTGAAAATCATGTTGCAAAAGGAATACAAGTTTTTATACTTATGCCAGTTTAGTACCATAAAATATTATCATTGTTAAGGAAGTTTTTTTTCTTTTTTACATCTATTTATCATTTCATTTGATTAAAATCAGAGCTACCTCTTCTATTTGTTTATTCGCTTCGACAAACAGCGCTACCCAAAACTGTACACACTGTGCATGTAGTATCTTCATTTTTATAGCGCGTAGAATCAGTGGACCAGTATATAAAGTTCCTTCCGTGATTTTGTCTTAAAGTTTTTGACTTAATCTTTATAAGACACTTTAAACATATAGATAAAGTTCCTTCCATGATCTTGTCTTAAAGTTTATCTTTAAAAACTTCATCTTTATAAGACATTTTTTTACATTTAGATAGAGTTTCTTCCGTGATTTTGTCTTAAAATTTTTGACTTCATCTTTATCGGACACTTTAAACATTTTTTAGACATCATCTGTTTGAAGAAACAGAGAGAGAGAGAGAGAGAGAGAGAGAGAGAGAGAGAGAGAGAGAGAGAGAGAGAGAGAGAGAAATTTCATTTGTAATTCACTTATAGGAGACATTGTTTTTAATTCAGTTTCTATGAATAAATAACCCTTTATCGTTTAAAGTAATGCACATTGTGATAGAATCCAACGAAGCAGTTTCAGTCAGAGTCCACGTGCTACACCTGTCAATCAAATCAGCCTGCGAGCTGCACCACGTGCTCCTTCCATCATGTTTTTCAAGTCCGAAGAAAATAGAAATATGTTTGACATTCACAATAAAGTATTTTATAGTGTTTTTAACGTATAACATGAATCAAGTTGATTTGTATATATACTACGTTGTTTTAAACGGAAAACTACACGTGTAACACACACACACACACTCTCTCTCTCTCTCTCTCTCTCTCTCTCTCTCTCTCTCTCTCTCTCTCTCTCTCTCTCTCTCTCTCTCTCTCTCTCTCTCTCTCTCTCTCTCTCTCTCTCTCTCTCTCTCTCTCTCTCTCTCTCTCTCTCTCACATTGTCCACTCATTTAAAACAGGGTATATATATTATTCTTTTTTTAATTTACAAAGTGATTTGGTCTCCATGATAAAACGCTGATGTATACTATTTTTTAACAGATTTGCTTTGATGTCACCGAATATTAAAAAGAAAATCAAAATGTAAAGGGACAGAATACTTCTTGGTTGATTACACGAAAAGACGATTTATCAAAGTAATTTTTTTCAGCTATTTAAAAAAGAATCTCTAACATAAACGTTTTTAATATTTTCTCTTCGTATCTCCGTCCCCTTTATTCTGCCTGCCCCCTCCCCCGCTCTCTCTCTCTCTCTCTCTCTCTCTCTCTCTCTCTCTCTCTCTCTCTCTCTCTCTCTCTCTCTATCTCTCTCTTTCTCTCTCTCTCTCTTTCTTTCTCTCTCTCTTGAGGTTGCTTATCAAACTTGCTGACAGTCGAGGACCCCCTTCCCCCTTTTTCTTACCTTTTTCGAGTTCATTGTTCATGCATTTAAATTAAAAAAATTGTGATCAGAAAGGTTATGAAAGCTTTTAATTAGAATTTTTTTTTTGCTTCCTGTACTTTACTGAATAACCAATGGAAGCCGTATGGTACTTGTATTTAACTAACTCACTACACCTTGGAATAGTTTCTCAAATCAACAGAAAATTACTTGATTATAAAAGATACAATGTAGCAAAATACATCAAAGAATATGTATAAATGTAAGTCATATACATGTAGGCGAAAATATATACACTTTTGTATTTGAAACTTATAATTTCAAAAGTTCAATGAAATAGGCCGCATGCAGATTTAAACTTGTGATCTGCGGTTCACAAGCCCGAAACTCATGCACAGAAATGTTTTTACAACACAGATAAACTACTCGCATAAATATGCATGGCGTCGCGTTTAAAATTGCGACGTCTTGCTAAAAAACGGAACAGTTTTCAGCATAAATTCCATGATGTATATGTTTAAGTCACACATATAAGTTATATAGCATTAGATTTGATAAATTCAAGGCTTTTTAAAATGTTTTGTGCTGTGCATATTTGAAACACGGCATATTTCGGCCAATAACGTCCCTTGTTCTTTTTTTTTTCAGGGATTGTCATAATACAGGATGTCATTGGCCGGAGCTATCTTGGAGTTACATCCGTCCTGTGAGCAGCAAAAGTGACAGTCGTAGCTCGTGTACTGAGTCTGGGGGCGGTAAAGGTGGACGACTTCGCCTCGTTCACGCATCTAAATAATTAAATAGGTGTTGAAATTATTTTTCGTTCATAGTACTACAAATATTTTCATATAAGTATATTCTTGCGTCCTACCTACATTTACTGTTTTTTTTATTTGTCGCTTCGTCACATATAGTTACAACATATATTTACATGATAATATACTTCCTACATTTCATATCATCCATGTATGACGCTAAATACATATGAATGAATAGATGTTGCAAAAAATTATTTATGGTGACAACATACTCATTAATATGCATACGTCCTAGATTTCGTAAAATATCCATGGTGATAACATGTAGTATAATTATTTTATTCTATATCTAAAATATGTCTTTCATTTGAAAGATATTTCAATGAACATGTATACGAAACTAGAAAATATAGTAAATATAAAAATATAGTAAATTTAAAAATAAGGTTGCGTAGTAAAGTTTAGATTTTGATTACAACGACAAAACTCTTGAACTTTATTGCATGTGGTGATATAGTACCTTTTATAAATGTTGATAATGCCATCAAAGTAGTGGTAGAGGTCAGTCATACAAAGTGTCCTGTTGGACACGGCGCCAAATGATCCGAAATCACCTCACTAGTAATGCACGGAATGACGCCATAAATGTCACCGCTGATGACACATTAGCGGTGATGCTGTATATAGAAAACATAAAGCACGTACCTGTTATTAAACATTATAATTTACAGAGATAAATTGTTATAGAAAGATTATTCATATCATGAGAAGACCGTCAGTTAGCCTTCTTGAAATAGGAAAACCAACGTAAGTACAATACAGTTTCCAACAATAAAATCTCCATTCACTTGGTATCTTTCAAAATCGAAAAACCTTTCTTTGAAACCAGCGTAAAAAACAATGCAGTTTTAAACTAGAAAATCACTCATTACTGGGTATTTTGCAAAGTCGCAAACAAAACCAACGTAAAAACAATACAGTTTCTAATCTGCAAACCTCCCTTCAATTGGCAGTTAGCAAAGTTGCAATGAAAATTCAAAATTAATACATTCATTATGCTGAATCTTTATTTACTTGGTACTTTGCAGAGTTGGTTGTTGCACAGTTCTTTGGTCGTCCCTGTACTAGAGAAGCACTTGTAACAGGTGCTTGTCTCTTGCCGCCGCTTACGTCCGATAATGTGCCCCAGTCTACTGGGATGACCAGCTTCACATGGCTAGACGATATAAATGTTATATATAGATACATCTACTTTTTAAAAATAATTGTTATAAATGCTTGCTCTGTAAAGGTAAAACGGCCGTTGAACGTATCTAATTTTTTTTTTAAGCTGTTGAGTGTAGTCAGCAAAACTTTTAAGGTCTTCCGTTTTCAACGGAAGACCTTGTACTGATTCTGTTGGTAATTCTTTTTATTCTTTTTTTTTCTTCTAGACTTTTTTTAAACTCAAATATCTCGCTTGTTTGTTGTCCTATTACGTTCAAATGTTCAGGATATGTTGCAAACTACATTTTCTCAACATCAATAAATCAACACTTCAATCATTGAAATCAACACTTCCGGTATTGAGTTATTCCCCTTTTATAGATACTTTGAACGTTGTCCTCCCAGTTTCGTTTTTAAAATTTTCCCATTTAAAGTTTCAAAAATTTTATTTGAATTTTTTTCTTAACACATACAGAACAAAACATGTGCAAAATATCATAGGCTTTCAGTTGACACCATTGAAAAAAGGCTGGCCCCTTAAATTAGGGACTTAAAGCCTTTAAAAGTCTTCGATATATATCTCAAAAATGGTTAATATTTTGATATAGATGTCCATAGAAAAGTTGTTTATTATGGTGTTATCAATGTCGTTACAAAATTATTTTGTACAGGTATTGCGTAATATGAGTGAAAAAACTTGTCTTGTTAACATGTACCTGTTTTCATTTGGCAAGTAAGCGAAAAGTCTTTGTGCGTATAACTGACATGAATTAACAACTGAAAGTGTACCAGCTTATACGGGATACTTTAATTCATTAGAAAAGGTTTTTTAAAAGTATACGTGTTTTTCTTACAGTTTTTTTTTTTTTGGAGTCACCTCTGTTGAGGTCTTATAGTGGACAACCGTTAAGAAAAACGAAAACGAAAAATTATGAAAGTTCTTTTTCTTTTCTAGTGAGATACTTAAACTGGATTTAAAAAAAAAACTTCTATGAAATAGATTTTAGTCATTTTACTGGAAGCATTTCAAATCGACCTAAATTCTTAGTTATGTTTGTCTTTACGTAACTCATCCCTCGCCCGCGGCAGAGAATATATGGTCGCGGCTGGACTACCTAGCGGTCGGCGGTTATCCAATACACAAGATTCGCGTCTTTCATATGTGATTTTATTTAGCCGCAAATACAAGAATTGTTTTAATATTGATTACACATAAAAGTTTATTCTTCTTAATTTGAATTAAACGATAGAGTGTAAAAATCGTTATGTTACTTAATAAATCAATGTCATTCTCAAACTGAAGCAATATCAGACAGATAGATCAATTGTGGGTTTAAAGTGAAAAAAAAAAACTTCTATGAGTTAAGTCATTATACTGCAAACATTTCAAATCTTCCTGGGTTCTGAGCTCTGCGTGTGTTGTACATTTACGTAAGCTATTCTTCGCCTGCGGTCGAGGGGATCGGTCGCGGCTGCACTACCTAGAGGACAACAGTTATCTAATAACAAGATGTACTTGTTTGAGTTTACATACAAGAACTGTTTTAATTTTATGTTTTAAAAGCTTGTTCATCTTAAATTTATTAATTAAACATTAGAATGTAAATAAAGAAGTCGTTCTAAAAATTAATAAAAGCGATATATTATTCCAAATCAGAAACATTGTCAGAAATAAAGCAATGGTGGATTTGTAAGTCTAAAATGTTCTAAAAACTATGCAAATGTTTTAGATCAACAACAAAAAAAACCCAAAAAATTTAAACCTTAAAATGATGATCACCCCTCGCACATAGACGAGGAGATGCCGCGCGAGTGGACAAATAATCCGCGGTAGCTTCGTGTTCTTCTACATATACCTTATCACACGTGCATGTTTATTGACATTTTGTACGATCACAACTAGTGATTTCTTTATCTGAAATTTCGACCGGTACATGTAAGAGTGACATGTGTTTCAACTTAAAATTATTTTATTTACCCATGAATATTTCCGCTTATTAATGCTGATAGGTTTTACAGACATCATAGAAAGATGAAAGATCGTAATCTGAGAATGTGGCTAATAAAATAAATCGTTGAACAAGCTAAATTATATAGTTATGAACAGAATAAAATATATATTATAAGTTAAAAGTTTTACGTCAAAGATCTTAAATAGAATTTGTTCTCAGGATTAAAAGTAATGAAATACGACTACATTATGCAATGCAGTCGGTCGTAATAGAAATAATCAGAGTACTGTAAGTGTCGACAGTTTTCGTATCTCTTTGAAAGACCATAGTTTACTTGACTTGACGACTATAATGTAGCGACTTGTTTGTCTTTCAAAAATATGTATGCACCCCTCAAATTTACACTTAAGGAGGTTGGATCCTGCGATCATAAGTCTCTAAGTTTTTTTCTGAAGTATTTTTAAAAAATCTACATACATAGCTAAACCAAAATTCAAAACAAAATTTTGGGGTCTATAGGCTCCTTTCGGTGCTACAGTGTATTTAATATGACCTTTCTGCAATGAAAGTGCAAATTGCACATTCATCGCTTTTTCCTCAATAATTTTTAATCGGAATAAACCATGGCATCAAATACAAATTTATATTATTTAAAATTAATAAAATTAAAATAATCATAAAGAAAAAGTTTGCAATTTCTTCACCTAATTGATATGTTGACCTTTTTGCACTGATAAAACGCTGTTTGTATCCATTAATGATTCAACATGCAATAAAATTATTTAAAATTCTCAAACTTTTTCTCAAATTTTAATAGACTTGTCAAAAATATCTTACAAATTCAGAAAATAAAAACAAAAGTATGGGTCTATGATGTAAATTTTGAGATATAACATGAAATAAGCTAATTTTAGGCAAAAATTGGAGTTCATTTTTTCTTGACTTTTATGAAATATTAGTTAAATGTGCCAATATATGTCGATAGAAATATTGAAATATTGTTAAAATGTGTTTTTTGAAACAACACGAAGATAATCCAATGCATAAACTAGCTGGAAATTTGGTCTGCACTGCAAATAAGGAAGCTAAAATTACAGTACTCTAAAACAACTGAGTTATGAAAAATGTTCATTTTCTTCTTAAAAACCTTCCGCCACAAAATATAGTCCCTTACTTAACTCTGTAAATATGTAATTTTCCCTTAACTATTTTATTCAAAATAGTTTTTTTGGCATTGAAAAATAGGAATTCACAAGTAGAATTAATATATGACACAGAATTTCCAGACTAGAGGTGACCCAAAATGGCTACCCAAAATCAGAGGATCAAACCTCTTTAAGTGCGACAGATATGCGTTCTTGTGGATTTTATTTATTGTTATATGCACATTGATAAAAACATTCTATTGAAGTTGTGTAGTATGAGGTTGTAATGCAACTTAATTGATTAAAAACTCAGCTGAATATTTTATTTTTACATCTGACATGTCAAAATAGCAGATTGTTAACTTAAAGCTTGTTAACTCTGAAATAGTCTAGAACAGAAGAAATAAAATCCTTATGGCTTTCGCTACATCTAATTTATATGTACGAGTACCTAAAGCTATTTTTGATTGTGTTTCATTATGTAAAAAGTGTTGTTTTTTTTAACCTAAAATTTAGATCTATAGAAATTTAGTATCTAAATTTTCAAAATATTTGATAACTTACAACTTGGAAACCATTTAGTGATGCAAATTGAATCAGGCCAATGAAGATATTTCATTGGAACCCAAGGGTTTCCTATCCGTTTCGACGATGATGAGGAGAGTGCAAATGTACATACAAAACATTGGTCAATACATGTATATCTAAAAAGTACAAACACTCAATAACTAAAACTTATAAACGTATATGTGATATGATAGAAATGATTATTAAATATATTGTGCCGCACAAAACTGGCGAAAGGAATTTTTATACTCCACGAAATAAAGTAAGTAGGGGGGGGGGTGATAAAAATAACAATGTCCATCCGTCCGTCTGTCTGTGCAAGATTCGTGTTCGGTCCATATCTTTCTGATGGAGAAACATTGGAAGTCATTACTTCATACAAAGTGTGCTTTTGACCTGAGGGTGCGTTATGATCTTGACCCAAGGTCATTTGGACAAAGTCAAGGTCACTGGCAGAAAAAGTGCAAAATAAGTGTCCGGTCCACTTTGGAATTTCTTACTTCACACAAAGATTGCTTATGACCCGAGGGTGTGTAATGATTTTGTCTCTAAGTCTTATAAGGAGAAACATTGGGATTTTCTATTTTATATAAAGATTGCTTATGACCGAGGATGTCTCATGAACTTGACCCAGGATCAGTTGTGCAAGTTCAAATTCAAATAAAAAATGCTTAATTCCTTTCTGTGTCATATCTTGTATTAATGGAGATAATTAAAAGCTAAAATTTGACATAAAGATTGCCTGTGATCTGTAAATATGTCCTGACTTGAGATTTGGTCATCTGTGCAAGTTCAGTGTCTGACTCACTATCAGAAAAAAACCATCGATTATTCCCTAATAGAGAAATACTTGAGCTATTATTTTTTCTTAGCGGGTGTATCATTTGTGAGCTTGCTGACAGTACCTTTAGATGGTCCTGTGGAAGACTTGCCCCCCCCCCTTTCTCGCAAACAAAATTTCTTTTAAGTTAACGTTTAGAAAATAGAATACTGGGGCATTCCCCCCCCCCCCCACCACCACACATGCACAATTTTGGAATGCACATCCCCCCACCACCACCACACACACACACACTTTTTAGAAGGCAAAAAAAAATTGGCAAATTTGAAACAAAATCATATTAAACAACAGAAGTTAGAACTGCCTCACAACCCCCCCCCCCCCCCTTTACCACTACCACGGATTTGAGTATTTTTAAAATTTTATTTGCTTGTTAAGATTTCGGATAAGATTGTTCCCCCTAGCAAAAACGATGCTGAGTGCCTACATGTCCAAATATTATACGGAGAGTTGTCCCTTCCACTGAGCATCTCCCGTATAGCGCACCCTCAGGTTGGAGAAGGCGTCATCGTTTATTAACAATTTGTGTTAGTTTTATTTGTTTAATTTTAACACTGCCCTTTACATAAATTACAACATGTGTAAGCGGAAGAGTTGTATGTTTATGAAACATAACACTGTTTTTCATGCATCAGCGCAATGGATTTTGTGTTGATTACTCTTTGATAATATACATGTAAGGCTAGGCCTGGTTTTCATCGCGCCATCAGTTGTACATATGGGAATTTATTGTTTTGTGTTTCTGCTTGGAATAATTATATACATGTACATATATGATGTGTTTTTTAAAGTTATCCTAAACGTGAAGCAAGTTAAACGGAGAACTTGCCTGGTATGAAAATAATACTTTGAAATTGAGTCTCGTTTTCGATATTTTGAACTTACTATTATCATATTGATAATCCAGTCTCATTAAAACCGTTTCCCTTCTCCTTACACTCGTCAGGGTCTGATAGGTATCGATAACAGATCATCTTCACTTGACCTCTACATTTGCATACAATCTAAATACCTGTATACTCCTACTTACCAAAGATATGCCTTTATCTGTTTAATGAGAGGTGCAACTCTTTAATACTCAGTCTGGAGGTTACATAGAAAACAGGCATTAATTAATTTGTCTGTCTCCATTTGAAGAGTTCCAATCGATTTTCTAAAGCTCTGGTTGGTCAGAAGAAATTGTCGTGTAATGATGACCTCCTATCAATACCTGTCAGGCTCTGACAATTGTGGGGAGAAGGGTGTGGTTTTAATCAGACTGATTGACAATCCTTTCTCGACACGAAGTTGCAACGGAAGACCTACTCGTTGTTTTGCAACGAGCTCGGCTCTAGTTTTCATAGTTATTTTATTTGATTGTACTTTTTTATATTACATGGAATTGGCGTTCTTTGAATCACCTGTTTTGTGGTACATCCTCCGCTATTTACGTATGTTTCCTCAGACAATTCTCTACTATAGGTGAAACAAACCTTAAACAGTTGTAAATTTAACTAAAAATTAAGTGTCCTGATTTTTAAAAGAATGTAAAACGTTCACAAGAGAGTTTCTTTATTTTTAATTTGATTTTATTGTATATCATAAAGAGACCAAGAACAAATTTTAAAACTTGACCTAAATTCATTCTGAAAATAATCCATTCAGTATATACTTGTACTTGTCAATTACTGAGTCTGAACTTGAATACAACACATTTGTTCTGTACACAATGTAATAAGTTATAAGAACATTAATTTAGAATTAGAGATATAGGATATTACGGAAGCGAATTGCTGATAGTTAAAATAATTGTTAACTAAGTCGTAATAAGGAGATATTACATGTAAGTCGTTATAACGAGAAAATATGTCGTATACGTACGAAATAATATGTCGTACGTACGAGATACTAAGTTGTTATAACGAGATAATAACCCAGATAGCATGCTTACATTGGACCAATGTTGGGTAATGGTTGGTCCGTTGGCATTGGATACACAACGTTCACCCAATCTGGGGCCAATTTTATTCGAGTGCCGATGTTAGTTGGAAACACAACATTGGTCCGACATTGGGTCAATGTTGCCAAATTTCTACCATATGTTATTGGAGACCATGACATTGGCCCAACATTGATCACACGTGTGTTAATTACCTTTAATATATGCAATTAAAAGAATTTTCGGTCAATTACATCTATTGCAGGTTATTATTTGATACACACAGAACACTCAAATACATGATATGTATGATAGATTTCCCGAAAATTGGGATGTTTAATTAATTTTAAATCTACATATACTAGCGGAAAAAAGAAACTGTGCATTATAAAATTTAGTATAATTTTTCTATATCTATTGTTTGTATTTATAAAATTTAAACAATCGATTATGGTATTGTTTTTGACAATATCGGATGGTAACCGTCCGGGTGCACGGACTTTTCAATGGTTAGTGAGCACCTGTTGTTTATTGAAGAATTTGTACGCACGAGTTTTACGGGAATAAGAACTGTAAAGGATTTGTTTAAACTTTTTTTGTTAAGGAAATCACTTTAGTTTCAACAAAATTTACCCCTATGTCATGCCACGTCTCAACGAAAACCAACGTAATCGTGCTGTTGGGATGCTGCAAGCTGGAATGGCACAAAATACTGTAGCAAGACACTTTGGAGTTCATCGGAACACCATCCAGTCATTATGGTGTGACGTTACGTCAACAGGACAACCACATTAGACTTGTGCATCTGAGAAATCGTTTCCAGACAGCAAGTTTGACTGCCCGTAGCATTCCAGGGCTTCGACCAATTAGTCCAAGAACTGTGCGTAATCGTCTGCGCGAGCAAAACATCGAACCAAGACGTCCAGCGATGCGCCCAGTACTGCTTCAACGTCATCGTATCGCCAGACTAGCGTGGTGCACACATCTGCGATTCAGAATACAGGACTGGGCCAATATTCTGTTCACTGATGAATCCAGATTTCATTTGGATAGCAGTGACGGCAGTTGTAGGGTGTATCGTCGCGTTGGGGAGCGTTACCAGGACGCTTGTGTTGTGCAACGTCGACAATTTGTTGGAGGTAGCGTTATGGTGTGGGGTGGAATATTAGCACGTGGAAGGACCCCTCTACAAATTGTCATTGGAAATCCCACCGGCGTACGCTATCGAGATGAAATTATTAAGCGTCATGTGATACCCTTCATACATAGACATCAAAATCACATCACTCTGCAGCACAACAACGCAAGGCCACACGTTGCACGGGTAGTCAGGGACTTGTTTGCTCAAAAGAATGTCGATGTCTTGCCTTGGCCAGCTGTTTCACCCGAGTTGTCGCCGATCGAGCACGTCTGGGATGAAATGGAAAGACGTTTACACCGTTTATCAAATCAGCTAGTGACATTGGCTGATTTAGGCCAGGCTTTAACCAACATCTGGAACAACATCCCTCAAGCATTTCTGAACACTTTAATGGCATCAATGAGGCGTCGCTGTCAAGCATGCGTGAACGCAAATGGTGGTCACACGCGTTATTAATTTTGTTCATTCAATTTTAAATAACAGTGACTTTCGAGTGTGCTGAAATTGACGTTATTCGACGTTGACATTAATGTGTTATGAGATGTAGTTACGAATACATGTGTTAACAGTATTTCAAAAAATAAAATTTGTTCATTGTAATTTTTAAATGTTTTTTCATATATTTAATTTAATAATTCTTTCCGCTAGTATATATTTTTAACGATTATTACATCATCAAGGGATACACGTAAAAATATACAAGTTTTTTTTAATATTTTACCGTTACAGCAAATTTAAGAAGGCCGACTTTAATTTTCATTGCGCATGTTTTTGCGCATTCTAGTAAAATAGAGTGTATTAATACTTTTTATGAAATTGTTTCCATACTATTTATTAAATTGAACAGAAATAACAAAATACAGATTAAAATATTTAGATTCAGGTAGTGTAGATTCAAAATTCTGAAAATCATGACCCCGGGGGTAGAGTGGGGTCACAATGGGGGGGTCGAATTTTTACATAGGAATATATTGAGTAAATCTTTAAAAATCTTCTCAGAAACCAATCAGTCAGGAAAGCTGAAACTTATGTGGAAGCATCCTCAGGTAGTGTAGATTCAAAGCTGTGAAAATCATGACCCCCATGGGTAGGGTCAGGCGACAATGGGTGTCAATTTTTTACACAGGAATATACAGAGTAAATATTGAAAAAATCTTCTTCTCAGAAACCAATCAGCCAGGAAAGCTGAAACTTATGTGGAAGCATCCTCAGTAGTGTAAATACAAAGTTGTGAAAAGCATGACCCCTGGGGGTAGGGTGGGGCCACAATGGGTGTCAATTTTTTACATAGGAATATACAGAGTAAATCTTGAAAAATTCTTCTCAGAAACCAAATAGCCGGGAAAGCTGAAACTTATGTGGAAGCATCCTCAGGTAGTGTAAATTCAAAATTGTGAAAATCATGACCCCTAGGGGTAGGGTCAGGCCACAATGGGTGTCAATTTTTTACATAGGAATATACAGAGTAAATCTTGAAAAAAAATCTTCTTCTCAGAAACCAATTAGCCAGGCAAGCTGAAACTTATGTGGAAGCATCCTCATGTATAGAGTAAATCTTTAAAACTCTCCCTCTAAAATCATTTGCTTAGAAAAGCTTTAACTTTAGTGGAAGCAACTTCAAATAGTGTAGATTCAAATTCGTTTAAATCAAAATCTTGAGGAGTAGGGTGGGGCAACATTGGGGATCCAATTGTACAAAGGAAAACATTTTTATTATTCACAAAAACTGTAATGTTATCACATATGGTTTACTTATTTGCAAGCATTTTGACATATTGCTGATTCTTTGAAATTGTTTAGACTCTGGCGCCTGGACGATTCTTGGGCCTCACAAGGGGTTCAGAGTTTGATGTAGGTTTATATCATATATATATAAACAATTGTTTAGGATCGTTTTTAGAACTGCAATGCTCAACATGTGCTATGACTATAAAATCATCATGTTAGAAAAGGGACTCGATTATAAACATACGAATACCCAGGGGAAAAATAGGGTTTTTTTTATACAGGATCAACATGTATTATACCACATTGTCCAGATATTTTGAATTATGACTCCATTAAGCTGATCTTATCATGCCTGTTGTTGCTCAGGTGAGCAATGTGACCCATGGGCCTCTTGTTTTTAATCTGCTTCGAAGTGCGGAAAATGACATTTTTCCATACATTCCTATAGTAAGGGTACCTGTATTTTGAAACGTTCTCTAAAAAGAACTAGATGATAGTTTTTCTTGCAACTTCGCAAATATGATAGAGTTGGTGTGTATTACTTATGATTAGAAAATAAAGAGTTTTGCTATTGTAGTTTCTATGCAATAAAACCCAACATGGTATCCTTAAGGTTGTATGTAAAAAGCCGAAAACAAAACAAATAGAATCTAACTGCAAAATAATGTTCTATTGCATAATTGTTCTAAAGTGTAGAATTTAAGAAGCCGATCCCTAGATAAGAGCACATTCACTGACCAAGTAATTAAGACAGAGTTTCACAGTGTCAGACTGGCCAGTTTCTATGGCAATCGTTATATTTGATCTGTTGCGATGATCAAATCTGCTCTAACTTAGCATGTTAACGGTTCACTATTATAGGACGAAGTTAAACAGACTCGTGATAAATGCTGTTTTTGTAATATGAGGGGATGTTACAGTTAGCCAAGCAAATAAAAAAGAAATGTAAGTAGTTATCTCAAGTTATTGTACAGTTTAATGAATTTGTGTACTTTAAGGAGTCTGGATGGTCAATGTACTAACCATCAGATATAACCTTTGAAATATAAAATATGATATATTTGGCCGTATACTTTTTATAAGTAAAGGGATTATCTTATTATTTAATTTTTTAAAAATTTAAATATCTTTCTTTATGTTTATACTGAGCTCTTCATCTAAAGGAAATAAATAAAGTCTAAAGATGGTCACGACTATCGAGCCTACTTAATTTCAGGTCTCTTTTCTATTTTACTAAATGTTTTTACTTTACTTTTATCTACAGATAATGTTTGACATGAACACAAGTTTGTTATGAATGCGACTATGAAGAAAAAGGAACTATATGAAAGAAGTGGACACAGAGAGTGATTTATTACTGTATTAAATTTTCAGAACTAAGTTTAAAAGGGTAGATATAGATTTACCCTGTAAAAATATGCTTCCTTTAACAAATTGACGGCCATAGTTTTATTATAAAGATGTTTATCATGGTTTGTGCGTAACGCAAATTTTTAAAAAGCAGACCCCATGTTAACCCCGAAATTAAACCCGGGGTTTAGTTGGAGTCTGCTCTGGTGTATGTTTGGTTTGTTTGGCACGATTGGTTAACATACTCGCAGAAACAAGTGCTTTGATTCAAGTAACAAAAAATTCAATTATATATATATATATATATATATATATATATATATATATATATATATATATATATATATATATAGTCATAAGAAAAAGCAGCAAATGACAAATTTACAAATACGTGCACTTTAATCTCAATGTTCCGCCTCAATTTGTAAAATACAACCGGGTTCGCTGTTCAAAAACTGTACATCCTAAAAAACATACAAGAAAAAAATCTGGTAACCTCAATAGGTTATGTTGTCGGCGACCCAGCTTTGTTTTAAAAGATCTTTTTATATCTCAACTTTCTATAAACAATGGGTTTTTTTTAAAGAATGTTTTCACAATACATTATGCAAAAAAAAAAAATAATGATAAAAAAACGCTTGAAATTTCAAGCGCAGTCGTAACCCCCAATCTCCTACCCGGAAACAAGATGACGAAAAAAATGAGCTCTGAAGATATCCAAGCTGTAATTCAAAATGCAGAAGTTGGAGATCTACTGGAATTTAATCGTGAAATGTATAAACATTGGGCTGTGTATATAGGTAGGAATAGATACATACATGATTATGGCAGAAACTAATTGTGTATTCTGGTTCACCGATTACCCTAACCCGGGGTAGTCGCCGAACGTACCCCGAGTTCATTTTCTTTTAGGAATTTAATCGCAAAACCTAAGTTTTCATGTGCTTTGTCGTATTATTTTACTTAGTTTGTATTCGCATTATCTTGTGTTCATTTTGGATACTGGCTGACACGCAGTAAAAAAACAAAAACTAAAAAAAAAAAAAAAAAAAAAAACACAAAAAAATTATTATAGACAGCATATCTCAAAATTTGATCATTGACCTCATTCTGTCTTAATACCAAAAAAGAAATTACAGCCAAAGCAAATTTGTAAGCAGCTTTAGACACACAACCAATGGTTTGAAGGTCATATAAGTCATTTTTCGTATTAATTAAAAAAAAAATAGTAGAATAATTTGAAAGGGTAATATTTATATTATTTACCGCCAACTAAAGAACTTTTAAATGCTTTTAAAAGTAATGTTTACAAATTCACTTATTTAGATTTTGACTGAGTTTGTAAACGTCTATAGTTGATATGGTCTTGAGATCAGCTATCTATATCACATGAAATTAACTTCGATTTGTTGATTCAGATCAAAACGTAAAATGAATGACTTTTTAAGGCTCTGAATTTAAAGTTTATAAGAAAACAGACTAATTAATCCATTAAGAGTTTCTAGAATAATAATCAAAATATGGCAAAAAAACCTCTTGCAATAATTCTGGCGTGACACCCCCCCCCCCCCCCGTACAGAAATCCGATGTACAATGAAACTAATATGGCAGAGACATATGAATGGCAGTGTCAAATATACAGAATAATGTGAATTATACACAAGTATAACCAGTTAGTTAAAGTTACGGTCTGCTTGAAATCGGGTGCTTCAGGCACACACACATGCAAAAGCCAGGGATTTAATAACATATATGTTTTGTTCAGTTAGGCCAGAGCTCCGGTGAAATTTTTTAAAGAATGAATGCTCTTTCCACCAAAAATTACATTTTCAAACGAAAAGGTCGTGATAATTTAAAGCTCCATGCATGATATGTATAGAATATTTAAATAAAAATGTGAGGTAGACTCTAACTATAAACATTATATCTTTTAAATTCAGTGCGAAACCCGACTAGGTAGGTTATTGTATTATTTGAACAAGAAGGCAATCTCTATCTTCCTCAGTCAATCCTGATGCAACATGTGCACATCTGCCAACTTAGCCTGCTCAAGACTACCAACCAAAAGTAGCACGATGCTGTGTGCATATTGCATAAATACTGCTGTACCAATAATATAATAGTGTAGTGTCGTGCATGTTTTATGCCTAATTAGGATGTCATCTGTCAGTCTGTCTATATATATTCGATACCTATCTAATTTTGCATGGTATACAATGGGTTAATATGGCGGAAGCATACCATGCCGAAATAGAGCACGGCAAATGTTCTCAACTAAAATCTTATAAGCGCCGACAGCGGGTTCAAAACTCTCGACCTTAAATTCAATACGTTTTTTAGAACAAAGCACTACCGTTACTCCACAGCAGCCGATGATTTAATTGATGGTTTATAAATATTTAAAACCAAGAACATACTGCTTACATCAAACTATTTAAATTAATGATCTTTTAAAAAACGCCTATTTATTTGGGGAAATTTTAAAGTAAAAGTTTTAATAAACTTTTGAACAAATTAATAAAATATGTTTCAAAGAAATTTTACATGTTATTGAGAATCATGAAAACGCTTTTTTTTAAATGACGCTAGATAGGGAATGTAGAAGAAAAAAAACATTGAGATTTTGTCTGCTAAACAGTTCTAGTTTTCTCGGTAAGGTCAATCGTGTATCATTTCTTGGAAATAAATTAAACGTTTGTTGATTTTTTTTGTGATTGTACAGCAACTTGCTGATTAAGTAATCAATCAAATCAATTGAATAATTTAAAGAACAAACGCTTGCTTTTCCTATGATTATCTTTAGGGACTAGACAACACTCAAACGTCCACTGTGTACCACTTATAGCAAGGCACATCCGTAAACAACGGTCAGCACAATATTAACAATAGTGCTGTGTTGTGCATTTTGTATAAAACCCTGACTACTATTTAGATATAGTAAATGCCCGAAACAACACTATAAATGGTAGTTAGGGATTGATACATAGACACATACATGTAACAACACAAACATATTGTTATCATCATGCTGATTGTTGTATACCGATGTGTCTTGCTATAGGCAAAGTAGCAGCGACGTTAAAGTGCTGTCTAGTCTTCAAAAATATTTATCGGAAAAGCAAGCGTTTGGCTTTCAAATTAATCAATTCATTTGATTAATTATTTAATCAATAAATTGCGAACTTCAATCACACCAAATCAACAAACTTTTATGTTCTTTCCAAGAAATATTACCGAGAAAACACAAGTTGTTTAGCAAATTGATTTTTTTTTTCTTGTAACTCCTTTACAAGCGTCATCAAAAAAGGGGTTTAATAATTCTTATGAACGATTTCTTTTAAAATTGTTTAATTAATTTATTAAAAAATCAATGAGAAACTTTAATTTATCAATCCCCATCAACAATGATGCGTTTTTGGAATTTTTTTTTTAAACCGATTGATGTCAATTGTATGTATCTACGTTATATATATATATATATATATATATATATATATATATATATATATATATATATATATATATATATATATATATATAAACCGCCAGTTAATCACCGGCTGTTGTGACGTAAAGATAACGCGCTTGGCTATAGAACGTAACGCTTTTGGGGTCTAGAGCTCGGAACCCGCTGTCGACATTCTTTAAATTTTCGCTGAAAACAATTGCCGAGCCATTGTTTGGCATAGTATGCTTACGTTACATATACCCTTTGTATGCGAAAAAAAACATGAGTATTGAATATATAGATACAAATTGACAGGAGGCATACAGTACCCGCAACGTTATTTTTTACAAGATAAACAATAGGATAGGATTCATGCACGATAGGATAGGATTAACGCACGATAGAACAGTATACACGCACGATAGGATAGGATTAACGCACGATAGAACAGTATAAACGCACGATAGGATAGGATTGATACACGATAGGAAAGCATTGTAAAAAATAACGCTGCGGGTACTGTACCAATAATAAAAGGGGTTTTCCTTATCCGCTGCATCAAACTGTACCTAAAAATATATAGGATTTGGTGAGCTTTGGATTTGATTTTTGGTTATGATGTTGCAATGTCTGCATGAAGCATGAATGTTAGAGTTGGGTCGCGTTGTCAGGGGGTTTTTTGTTCATGAAGTAAAGACTAAAATCTATGAGAAATTGATGTAAACAATAAACCCCTGCTATGTTAATCGAGGCACTGCGTAAGTAAAGGTTATGGACTTTAAAAGTGAAATTGAATTGAAAATAAAAGGTATGAAGATGAGGCAATAATATGTAGAAAATCATCGATTTGATACTTTTGCAAAATTTTGGAGAGGGGTTAAATCATTTAAGGTAACCGAAATGACTCGAAGGGGTTCAAGCATTTGAGGTAACCCGAAATGACTCGAGGATTTCTTAATTTTAAATCTGTTGCTTTTTTTCCTTTATTAATGTGCAAAAATCATTTTAGAGATTTTTTTGAGTGGCGATGACAATCTGAGGTTTTCGATGCTTACAACTTAGTATTACACAGTCGTCAATAAGAGGCACATGTACTATCGAACTTTGTATACATTATTTGTATTGCATTTAAGTTTTTTAAAAAAGTTTGCACAAATGCAGATTAAAAAAAGCTTGCAAAATTAAAAACAAAAATGACGAACTATAATAGCTAAAGTTCCAAATCAAATCTCTTACTTTACTGAAACCAGGCTTAGCAACGTTTTTGAAAGTGTTTTGGGCAGTTTTATTAGTGATAATAATGAAACACGAAGCAAACTTACAAAAAAATATATTAACTTACTCGAAGTCCCGATCAATATGGAATAAGCTAGTATCTACAGTAATAAAGAGTACACGGGAAAAGATTGCAGAAGCAAACTTCATGTTAAGCAGTATATTAAAAGAATATTCCGCCTTAATTAAATGGGTCAATTGTTTGGGAAAGATACCATATTCAAGTAACTCTGATGCCAAGTTCGCTTATTTCAAGGAGACAGAACTCATCTGGACACTAGCCCCACAAATGGAAGGGATCCAATGTGTGGTTCAATTAAAGTTTGACTTTATGAGAATTCCCGCCCAAGATCAAGAAACGGAGGAGCCGGTCAACGAGTTGCATATGAGACCATATTTTGTCCCAAGTTATTGCTTCTGTCTCTTGTTGATGAATTTCAAATAAAATAAACATACATGTTAATGGAGTACAATTCAAATCAATAAAAGGAGAAAATCAAAGATTTCTTCATTGATTCATCGTCCGTTTAACCCCGTAGAATTTCATATGAACAAAAACAAACATCCTACGGAGATCTGAAATGGAAAATTAACATCTTTTCTCCGTTCGGAATTATTCCGGACACCTCGCACAATTTTTAACGTTAACATCAGGGGTACTTAATGTTGGTTTCAAAGCAAAATCCCCGTTGACTTTCTATTTTGGGTTGTGTAGTGAAACCTGAAGCGGTTTCAAAACAGATAATCTGGATTGTTTTTTTTATTTAGGTGAATGAATATAGTTTTGGCCGAACGGTATTCAAGATGTTCGAGATTTTGCGCAAGAGATAGAGGTAGCAGAGACTTGGGACAGAGTATGGTCAAAATATCTCTCTATATGATAGCTCCATAGCCCAGACATAATCCAGAATCAGAGAATTTTCCATCACTGGGGAAATAGCATCACATATCATCGTCTGACTGGGTCCGTTTGGAGCACTTTAATGACCAGAGAACAAATAATATTTCAATGTCTGCGCACTCCCTATAAAACTCAAGAACTTTTGAAGGGGCATTTCTCGGATTTGCTGAGATAAATTTAACTTTTTTCTTTATTGTGTACACTGTTCATTAATGCATTTATAATGATAAAACAAAATTGAGTGTCAGTCGTAGTGTTATAAGCTAATCTCAGCGAGATTCGTCGATACTGAAAATTTTTGACGGACGTCTCTTTTTAAGCTTAGACCAATGTTGAAAAATAATTATGTTCATATTTTGTGAGATTTAAACCTTTTAACGGGAGGAAACTAACATTTTATGTTGATAGGGAGTTAAAAAGATGTTCAACGTAAAAAGTTGAAGCGGGCAGAGATTATGTTATAAGCAAGATACAGAGCTTACAGTTTTTTGATATGTAAACAAGACTCGTGTCATATTTTTGTTTATTGGTTTAATATAATGGTAAAAGTTCTTTTCCAAGGCGATTTTTCTAGCTGCTTATTCGTTTTGAATGAAACTTTCATAGCACTTGTTACATTTATTTTAGGTCTAAACCTGGGATTTTCCTGTCAACATTGTCAACATTACAAATATTAACTAAGAACTTTTTTACATAACAAATTATTTTGAGCTTTCTATTCGCTTCAACTGTTGGATATTGTATAACTCGACGACCGACACAAATAGTTGTTGCATATTAGAAATGCCTTACTGAAGCATTGTTAACACTAAATACAGAAAATAAAATTGACCTAAATCATAACTTTTTTTCTTTCACAGTTTGGTAAAAATTCCCCAATAAAGGGCTGATCTCGCTAAGCGTGAATTAGCGCTAAATACTCAATTGCCTGCGATATATGAAAAAAAAGAACTTGGCAATGCAAATGTAATATTGATAAAAAATAATATTATTGCAGTTAGAAAAAAGTCAATCAAGTATTATGATGTTAAAATATATTATTGCAAATACAAAGAATATCAGATGTCTGATTTTTTTTTATTTTATCACGAGTAAATGCAAAAAAAGTCACTCGATATTTGAGTTTGAAGCTTAATTTGAATACACTGTCAGGAAGCCGTACTAAACCCTTATTCCACTGATCATCTTAAAGAGTTGTCCTTATTTGTTTATAATATTGCCTAAGGTCATTGGAGGTCTTTCTTTAAATCATATTGAAATTTAAACGGAAAATATAATGGAGAAGAAGATAACAAAGGTTTTTATCATTGTTTGCTTGCAGGGAATAACGAAGTGGTACATTTAACAGGTGTCAAAGGCCAAGAAAGAAAAAATGAAAACGCCAACCAGGGCGAATATTTTACTATTTTTGGAAAAAGATACAATAAAGCAGCTGTCGTTAGGGAGAGTGTTTTGAATGTAGTTCAGAATTCGAAATTCAAAGTTAATAATGACATAGGCGAAGGACGTACGTAAGTTTATAACACTTAATAGTTTTAAAAGACGCTCAATTTTCATGTACATGGTTGATATACGAAACATTTAAAAGTGTTATTCTTTGCTTTTGTTAGTCTTTAACCTTTTCGCTCATCTGAGCGGAAGATTCAAATGAGATGTCTGATCAAAGTTTGTCCGTTGTCTGTTGTTGGCGTTATTGGCGTCGTTGTCGTTGTCGTAAACTGTTTTACATGTTTATCTGTTTTCTAGAACGACTGAGTCGATTTTAACCAAACTTAGCACAAAGCATCCTTGAGGAAAGAATTTGTTTAAATCAAGTTCCGCGGGGGAAGAGTGAGGCCACAATGGAGGGGGGGGGGGTAAATTTTATCATATGAGTGCCTAGAGAAAAATCTTTTAATCTTCTCAAAATGTATTTGGTCAAAAGGCTGCTACATGTTTGGCAGGATTCTCACGTAGTTTAATTTTGTACAAAGCGTGATCCTTAAGAGAAGGGTGGGGCAACAAGGAATCGAGGTGGAGTATTTACATAAGAATATTTAGAGGAAATAATTAAAAAATCTGCTTTTCAAAAACTAATTAGCCAAAAAATGGAAGTATTCTCAGGTAGTATAGATTGAAGTTTCTTCAATTGATGAACAGAGATTGATGATCTCCTCTTTGGTGGTGAGAACTTCGTTTTGTTAAAATCATGTTCCCTTGGGGTAGGGTGAGGCACATTAGGAAGTGTGAGGGGGGGATTTATACGTTTGAATAAATAAAAAGATACAGGAAAACACTTTTAAAATCATATTCTCAAAAACTGAAGCATCAAAAGGAGCTCAATGTTTAACTTACTTAAATATTGGAGAATAATCTGAAAATCCTAATATGCTCTACTTAATTGTCTAGTTAGTTTGTATTTGATATTATAAAGACGCTCAAGAACCTATGAATAGCGTTGATCAGGTAAGCAATGTGGTCCCTGGGTCTCTTGTTTTCGCTATTGTTTTGGAAATTGATTTTTAAACTTTCTGTGTATCTTCATATATATATCCTACAGATAAATTATAAAGGTTTTACTATTTATCGACGACAGGTATTTACATTATTAATTTTGAATGTGACTCTTATTCACAATTGGGTTAGATCAAGGTTTCTAATACTATGTACGAGAGAAAAGAGATGGCGAAAATTTTTCCTGCAAATCCTACTGTTACTAGTAACATTCCATCCAATATTGCAATTTTAAATCATCGAGTTCAATTTTCGTTATCTTTTTTCTACTGGTTTTAAAATTATTAACCTTTTGTATTCTTGATCGGGTAACTAGTATTACGCTGGTGCGTTTATTTACCCGAATTGACCCTACTGGACCTATAATAACGAAGAAATTAATTTGAACCGAATCATTTTACATTACCAATCGGGTTTGTCCTTTAGAAAACAATAGTTTTAGAGACATTGACGGTCGCCTAAAAAAACATAGTACTTAGACTTACTTGTCAAAGGGTGCCATTTTTGTATTTAAAATTCATTTTGGAGTCTACATCCTAATCAGTAACTCCTCTGACTGTTTTCCCTGCCATATATAATTTGAGTTTTTGAAAACACTTATTCATAAATTTGGGCAGGAAGAGATGAGTCAAAAAAGTTATCTATACCGTAGCTCCAGGGTCACAAAACTGTAAACTTTTTGGTAAAAAGAGACCTGCATACCTTTAATAGTTAGAATGCAGACAAGCATACAATGCACACGAAATTAAAGTAGATTTCCTAAAATAGAACACATATTAAATTTAACATGGCCAAATGACATTTTATCTTGAATTTTTCGAGTTTAAAAAGTTATAAAGTTGATTACAGACAACAACAAAAGGTAACCCAAGTGTCTCAAGTAATCTAAAATAATACATGATATCTGTAATCCACCTCCACTTCTCCCATAAAAATCCCCAAACGCTGCCCTATGGGCTGTGAATTTCACTTTTTAATTAGGTCATTGGACATAATATTAATTCATTTAGTTTATGTCCAACAAGAGTCAAAGTAAAGAAAAAAATATTTCATTTATATTTAATTTATGTTTAAATTATATTAATATTGAAGATTGGTTTTTAAATTATATTAATATTTAAGATTTTTAAGATGTTGCCATATTGGCACTGCCCCAGAGAGCGAATATCTGAGTCAGAGTTCCTGAATTTTTCTATTTGCATAGAAGGTTTCATGAACAATATAACAATGCATTAAGTTTTATCCTACCTGTGTGGTATTTTTTTTATATTTGGCCCCGTTCATGAGGCCCTGGGGGTAGTAAAGTAATTAATTTTACAATTTAGATTCTTCGTATAGAGATGCTCAAAACCAAAACTGGAAACAATTGGCCTTGAAGTTTTCAAAAAGTGGTAAAAAATATAAAATTGACGGTCGACGACCGATAGCAAAAGGTCACCTGAGTAACTCAGGTGACTAAACATAATTGAACCGAATGTTCTCCTTTAGCATGTAAAACGACAACTGTTTCAAAACTAAAAGGGGTGCCGGTATGGGATATATATAATGTGCAATACTATCAGAATGGTTGTTATCAATTAAAGCTGAACATGACTCGCAAAATGCATTGCCCGCCATATTTCTCTTTTATCTCCGCTATCCTTAAAACCCCTTTATAAACCACATACATTTTAAAAGTTTAAAGTATTTCGCTGTAGAGGTCTCATCTGTGTTGAAGTATATCTTGCGTCGCCGAGTTACTCGGTCACAAAGAAATTATCAAATTCTACGCACTGTTCCTAGCCAGGAGAATACCAACATCAAATAAACAGGTCAATTCATTATTTACAAAATTGGCAATTCGCATAAAAGGATAAATAGATGCACAAAATCGTAAATCGATAAAGAAATACTACACGTCCGTTACGATTTTCAGGTGTGCGGTCGTGTGTAACAAAATCGTAGGATTTATATACCTAGGCTGTGTGACGGCTCCTATTTGTGATAAATGCGACACAATAAACAAATAAGGGAATTTCTTTTGCAAAAGTTACACCTGATTTTATTTTATTATATTCCTGAATTTCCATTAACATGACATTCATTCAAAGTGTGCATTTTTTTCAATGCTCAAATTTTAAAATTCTCTTTTATATACAATTTAAGTGGTCCCTAATTGTCTGTTTAGTAGCCTTCGTTCGGTAATATTTAAAACTTTTAAGACACAAGTCAACAATAAAAAAAAGGTTACACAAAGCAATATACTTACTTACTCAGTCCTCTTTGTGCCGAAGCACATAAGGCCTTCACCGAGGATCTCTATTTTTGTATGTCTGTGGACATCTGCTGCACCATGCCCCAATTTCATCCCTGATATTTCAGCTCTTTCCCACTGCTGGCATTCGCCATGCCTCTTTTGACCGCCCTCTATTTCTTTTTTCAGGTGAAGTCCATTTTAGGGTCAACCTTGACATTTCTGATGTTTCCTTTTTCAGGACATGGCCAATCCACTTCCATCGTTTTTCTTTTATCTGGTCAGAAATGACAACTGTTTATGTTATCTTGTACAGCTCTTCATTGCTGGTCTTGTATAACCAGAATATCTAGCGAATTCTACGGAGGTATCTTGTTTGGAAGTTGTCTAGTTTTTGATGGTAAATTGTAGATGTCTAGATGGTATAAATCACCTTCCTTGACTCAGAACCATATATAGGAGGACTCCAAATATGTTTTTTTTAATATCCCGATTTTATTTTGCGATTTTTGCAAAATCAAGATCTTCGAGTGACTGTTCGAATGTTCAGAATATTCATTTATTGGCCTGTCTGGTGGTGGTTTTCATAAGCCAATCAATGCAAATATTAAAGAGCAGCGGTGGAAACAGTCACATCCCAGGTTGGATTGTCAAATGTGTTTGGCAAAATGAGTGAATTGACATACATAGTGGTGTTCCATTCATTAATTTGTTCTAATATTAGCGTCAAGAAAAATATTTGATCTCCACATAACTTTCCTTTTCTGAATACAGCTTGTTCTTTACGAAGAGTTGAGTCTATCACTGAGGACATTCTGATCAGCATAATTTCTTTCCAATATTTGTGTCAGCTAAGTCCCCCTTTTAGTAGTTTCACAATGAGACAAACCTTTTAGTCATCCTGTGCCAGTTTCTGTCTGCCAAATGGTTTGCAGAAAATCAGTAAGAAGTTAGTTGTTAGAACGTCCTCAGCTTTCATCATTTATGCATAATCTTGGACGATCCCTGGGGCGATCCCGTTCTTTAAGAAGTTTATTTTACTTCTTCAAATGTCAGTACCTCAGTATCGATGTTGAGGGTGTTTACACTTTTATCTATTTAGCTATTGTTGTTAGACATAATTCGTTAAGTACTCTTTCAAAATGATTTTTTCAACAGGTAGTTTCTTCTTCTATACTGGGGGCAAATTTTTTATCTTGTTTTCGCACTGGTGTATATGTGCTTTTGAATCCTTGTGAACGGTATAAAAAGATTGATTCACAACAAATCGTACGTCTACGATTAAATCTTTAACTTACGATGAACGTACGTTTACGTTTAGCTGTCGTAAGATCATAACGTTGTTGTACGTCTATTACAGTCGTAAGTGCGTCTAAGTCATTGGTTACCGACAATGCTCATGCACAGTATAGGCATTGTGGAGAAATGATGTCATGCATTTACATTGGCGTAAGTTTTTAGCGCCTTTCTTTCAATACGCCTGTTGTAATGCATGAGCGTTTACAATTATCTGGAGAAAGAAAATCCATATATGCCTGACATTGAAAGTATTTCTTTGTATAATAAGATCAGTCACTGTATTATAATAATATTATTATATTACAGGGAATAATATTGTTATATACATATATTTTATCGTCAGACGCATGAGAGAAACTCTTGATTCTGTATGAAATTTATTCCATTTTTTAAACTTCCTAAAATTCCACTACAGAATTGGTTTATTATTAAATGCGGCATGTGTAAGATACTGTCAAACAAATTAAAAATTCAAAAATAAAATACTGTCAGTTTATCTATACATTCTAAATATGCCGATTTTTTTGTCTGTTTCGGCTAGTATAGTTACTAAACATTGTTATCCGCGTGTTCATTGACATTTCCCTTTTGATTTTTTTCCCCTTATTTGAATAAATAATTCGACGATCGTGCATTTATAAAAACTAATTTTCATTTTACACCCCAAAAACCTATCGTCAAAGCTAATGATCACATATAGCTTTGTGTATTACGAACTAATCGGTACACATTGAATATCTACAACTATATAAATTAGCGCAACTCACTAATATTTTTGTTCAATTGTTTTAGCTCACCTAAGCCAAAGGCTCAAGTGAGCTTTTCTGATCAAGATTTGTCCGTTGTCTGTCGTCGTCGGCGTAAACTTTTTACACTTTCATCTTTTTCTCCAGAACCACTAAGCAGATTTTAAGCAAACTTGTCACAATGCATCACTGGATAAAGGGAATTCAAGTTTGTTCAAATGAAGAGCCACACCCTCTTTAAAGGGGAGATAATTTAGAATTATTAGAAATTTGTTGGTATTTTTCAAAAAATTTCTTTTTAAAATCGATAAGGTCAGAAAAGCTCAAATTTGTGTGGAAGCATCCTCAGGTAGTGAAGATTCAAGTTTTTTTTTCGAATCATGGCCACGGGGGTAGGGTTGGACCACAATGGGGGGATCAAGTTTTACATAAAAATATATAGAGAAAATCTTTAAAAATCTTCTCAAAACCCATTATGCCAGAAAAGCTTAAACGTATTTGGAAGCATCCTCAGGTAGTGTAGATTCAAGTCTGTTCAAATCATGGACCCCGTGGGTAGGTGGGGCCGCAATTGGTGGATTAAGTTTTACTTAAGAATATATAGAGAAAATCTTTTAAAAATATTCTTCTCAAAAACTATTAGGGCAGAAAAGCTTGAACTTGTGTGGAAGAATCCTTAGGTAGTGTATATTCATGTTTGTTTAAATCATGGACCCCCAGGATAGGGCGGGGCCACAATGGGGGGGGGATGAAGTTTTACATTTGATTATATATAGAAAATCTTTAAAAAATATTCTTCTCAAAGAATATCAGGCAAGGAAAGCTCAAATTTGTGTGGAAGCATCCTCAGGTAATGTAGATTCAAGTTTGTATAAATCATGGACCATAGGAGTAGGGTGGGGCACCAATGGAGAGATGAATTTTTACATAAGAATATATAGAGAAAATCTTTTAAAATCTTCTCAAAAATCGTTCATCCAGAAAAGCTTGAACTTGTGTGGAAGCATTCTGATGTTATGTAGATTCATATGTGAATTTAAGTTTATTCAAATCATGATCCCCGGGGTATGATTGGTTCACATTGCGGAGGAAGGGGGGGGGGATAAAATTTTACATAGGAAGATATCGAGAAAAATCTTTAAAAATCTTCTGGAAAAGAAAAACTTGTGTAAAAGCACAGGTTGTGCAGATTTAAAAAAAGTTGAGCCACAAAGGGGGATTTTTAAAAAATCTTTTTACAAATACTGAAACAACAAAATGTGTTTGGTATTTGCCATAAAAATATGTTAATAAAAATCAGCAGATTTTCATTACTTTTTTAGCAATATCTATTGTACTAAATTCTCAAGATATTTTGATTTTGATACTATAATGCTGATTTGATCAGATTTATAGCTATTGTTGTTCAGATGAGCGATGTCGCCACTGGGGCCTCTTGTTTGATGATATGACTATTATCCTTTTACTAGAAAACTCAATCTAGGTTTAGAGTAACAGATAAATTCAACCATAATATTAATGCATCCACAAATGCATGTGCTAAAATACGTATCTGTAACTACATATACATGCGTGGATAAAAAAAAAAACAATTTTGTTTTCCAGGGCGACCCGAGGCCTATTTTAGGTAAAAGTTCTATTTAAATTAAAAACATTAATTTTAATAGGGCAGGGGGTGTCTTTCTGAACCCCCTCCCCCTTCTAGATCTGCACATGATATGTTGTAAGCTGAATACATTACATACTGGTATTTAATCAGTGTGTATGCATATGAATATTATCTAACTGATTAAATGCATACGTATGAATAAAGGTAAACGCCTATGTTATAAAAAAAATTGCTGTAGTTTTCCCTAATACTGATTCGAAATACCCGGAATTTATGGCGCGTAATACTATAAAATTGCGGTGACATTAGAGCCCATGTCAAATTTGTTATATAGATAATAGAAGTATATGTCCCAATGCATATTCTTCTTGCTGTTGACACCAATAATGTATTATCAACTTTTAATTTACATTTTGTAATAAGAGATTCATAATATTGCAAATAATTTTAAGAGTGCATATATCTCTATTCTTATATGTGCGTTGTTTCTTATAGTAATATTGAATTGTATACACGAATGATTATAATTTAGTTTCAAATAAGAATAAACAATTCCAATGACCATTAATATGTTTTACTATACGGAATACAAAAGGAGCTCTGCACTACCCTCTCATGGTAAACCATAGCGCGTTACCGAAAAAGAGTTTCTTATATTGATATTGATTCTGAAAAAATTAAAGTAGAACTGCAATACTTCAATTATAAATATAACAATAATATACTTATTTCAACACAATATTAGATTAAGCTTTTGACTGTTTTTGACGAAAAGTCAAACTTACGATATTTTGTGAATAACCTAGATTTTACAAAATACTCCTACGCAAATGTAACGTCCACGATTGAACGCACCATGTTTTGTGAAATGGTCCCCATGTCTTCTTTTGAGGCAGCCTCTTCTGCATCTTGCTCTATCCTGTCAACAAAGTCTCTCCTTCCGTGCACTTTTTTTTATTTCTTTGTCTTGTATTGCAATTGAGTATCTTTCTTTTAACTGGTCTTTTAACCTGGCTGACTTGGTTGTTAGTATTTTCTTCTTTGTTTTTGCGTCTTTGTTCTATCAGTTCCCACGGTTTTTTTTGGTGTTATGCATTTTTCCTTCTTTTCATTGTCAACCAAAGTATTTTCTTTCCTGCTTTTACCCATATGGTAATTAACTGTTTAATATCGAGTTCTTTTTTTTTTACGACGATTAAGTAGTTTTTAACCTCTAACTGAAATCATTTCATGAATGTCGGATCTCTGAGTTTGCTCATATCCGCTTAGGGTGATGTGACGCCCCTTCTCTTTATCTTTTTCAATTTCAATTTTCTATTTACTAGAAAAAGTGTGTGGTTACTTGCTATATCAGCCCCTCTTAATGATATAGCGTCATTCAGTGTGTATCTCCATCTCGTATTTATTAGTTTATGGTCAATTTGGTTCTGTGTGTGACCATCGGGTGAAGTTCATGTTGATTTGTGAATTTTCTTGTGTTAGAAGATTGGCAAAGGTCTTCAAGCCTGCTACCCTTGCTGTCAATCACACCACAGCCATGTTTTCCAATTATGGATTCTTAGCTTTCGTTGTTTGTGCCAGCGTTTGCGTTGAGATCACCCAATATGAGGAGTAAATCATGGACTGGCGTTTCCTCCGCAGCTAGTTGCGGAGGAAACACTTAAAAGGAATCCCTGTTTTTCTCCTCTTAGTCTTCTTTTGGTAAGTAGCAGACTATAACAGTCAGTTTGGCATATTTTGAATGGAATCATGCGAAAAAGGAGTCTATTACTGAATGACTTCTAACATATTAAATGCTTTTCTAGTTTTCTATTGAGTGTTCAGCCTACACGGCTGCTGTGCTGCCGACAATTTTTTCCTGAGTATAAAATCTGATAAACAGTGACAAGTTTTCGAGCCCCACTTTCTGTCCATCTTGTTTCACATGTGTCTAGTAATTGGATGTTTGTACCTGTCCATTTCCTTTAGGACTTGAGCCACTTTTCATGTCTGGCAGAGGGTGCGGAAAATCCAGCATCCAACTCTACATACTTCTTTACTTTGACGGATGTTCACTATCTATACGAGTTTCCTGTTGGATTTGACTTCCATCCATCATGTGTTTAGTTTCCTGAGTTACTTCTATCCTTCCCTTGTGTCTATAATCCCCGGTTTTGGTGTCGGTAGCGATTATACTTTTTACATGTTAAAGTTGCTGACCACAAGCAAAACCCCCTGGACTCGGAAGGCCAGTGGTGTTCTGTCAGGGTTTCCTTCCCTTAGTTACAGGTCCCGAATATTTAAAGGCGCCGAAGGCACGCCTTTCGCCACTGTCGCTCAGCGTCAATAGAACTACCAGGGTCCCAGGGCGGGTAGATGTGACTTGCTGAGAGTATTTGTAATATCGATCATGGCTAATGCGCTCGTATATGAACGTTGCACTTAAGTCCTGGATGGATATGCAGTAGATGTTAGGTCCATGTGTATAAAACGCGTCTTCGTGATCACAACACATACTGTAGATTCCTTATTTTACGCGAATACTTAATTCCGCGTTCCTACTGTTTTGCATCAAATTGCGAGAATATAAAATCGCGGGGGGGGGGGGGGGCAATTTTTTTATTATAGTTTCAGTTAGTTTACATCTGTTTAAAAAATAAAACCGATATTTTAAAATCCGCTACGGCTGCTTCTCGCCATTTTAGGCGGATATTAATCCTATTAATCCGTTGATACTGAAATAAACAGGTCAATATTAATTGAGTTTTATCTTTATCAAAACAACAAATTTTATCTCTATATCCTTATAAATATTATTATATATACTTCATACCAGCAAAACGTTCAACAAAACGAATATTTATTCAAACAAATTCGATGTTGACCGGTTGCCGGTGAAACGAAGAATTTTGACCCGGTTTGAGTGTTGATCTGGGGTTTTTGGGTAGACGATGAATATTGAGACAAAAGGTGTTAAAAAAAACCTTTGTTCCTAAAAAAAAAATGACCCGATTGGGAAATGTGTTTAAACCAATGTGTCACATACCACCTTATATATCATTCGGAAACGAAAGTGTTACACATATAATTATAGACCGACAGACATTCAGACGGACAGACAGATCCAAATCAATATGCCCCAATTTCAGTGAAAGCGGGAAGTAATATCTATTTCAATAGTGGATGTGCTTCAATAATGGTTACAAAATGATTCTTATAATGAAATTCATTCTCAATTACTTTTAAAATACTTAATAGTGATTTCATTTCAATAGTAATTGCAAAGTGATTCTTATAATGAAATACATTCCC
Source organism: Magallana ariakensis (assembly GCA_020458035.1). NCBI lineage: Eukaryota > Metazoa > Mollusca > Bivalvia > Ostreida > Ostreidae > Magallana > Magallana ariakensis. The sequence goes on from CM035811.1 coordinate 64,521,371, forward strand.
AACTACTATTGAAACAATTTATTTCGTTAGTAGTTATATGTCAATAGCGGTTACAACAGACCTTCCTAATTACCTGAAATATGATGGATTTTCTAGGTATTCACTTTTAAGCAGTAAATAAACATATTCTGACGTGCAAAAGGATGCTTTCAGTCATTAATGTCGTATTTTAATGCTATATTTCACAACCTTGCCTCAATAAAAACACAGGTAATTGGAAATGTATGGTGTTTAATTTTAGTGCAATACAGTACATTAACGACGGGCTTGGAAACATAAATTTCAATCCTGAGGGCAATACAACCCTTGCTTCATTTCGCTGCTTCACCTTCTACGAAACACTACTAATATCACTATGATATACCTTTAAGCAAGAAATTAAGTTTAATAATTTAATAAAGCTTCGTCTGATTTTGACTTCAAGATGCTATATCCTCTAGATAATGCTTTCATTTTAGCCCATTGGAAGGAGAAACAATTAAAAGGATAGCAATAGCCTTTTCAGAAAAAGGAAATCATACATACCATGTGTTGTGGAATAACTGCGAGCATTTCGCCACATACTGCAGATATGGAAAAGCCTTTTCCAAACAAGTATGTTTTTATCAAATTTATTTCACTTATCTAAGCCAAAGGCTCAAATATCTTTATCTAATCACAAACTTGCCAGCTCTTTGAAAATTTCATCTTTTATTTTGATCATTGGTCAAATATAAACTCAGGTAAACTTGGCATAAAGTATCATCTTTACTTATAAATGAAGACTTTTTGCCAATAAACAACGAAACGTCTGTACCAGAGTTACTGTTAAAGCCTATGATATTTCAACACGTGTGAGATGATGTCCGTAAACTATAAATGAAATTTACCTGTTCAGTACTTATCGTGAAATTGATTTAAAAATCCTACTTTTATTTTCGATAAACTACCCCGAACTAGCAAATATGAGAGTAAGGTGATGGACACGCGTTGGTGGACCTAAGTCAGTGGGAGTTTGTAGCAAAATATAAAATTGCAATGATATAAAAGTGAATAATTTAACGTAAAGAGTGAACATATTTACCGTTAATTTATTCAAAGTATACATAGGAGTTAAGGTTTAACACCTGTTGAATAAATAAAATGCGCCAATTTCTTTCGTGAATGCGCGATTTTACCTTTGAAACAATTTTCCAGACGATGTTCAGAACGAGGTAATCGAGAACGCGGGCTGATTAATTAACACCATAGCGGAAAGCGCAGTGCGAGCTCATCAGGCAGATACCTTAGATCGGACAAATTTTGTTTTGAATATACCAATAAATATGCATTCCCTAGCATCAGATTGGTAGTTAACCCTATTTATTAATTTTTAAATCATGAACAAATAGTATATATAGCTAAATGGTCTTAATAAAATCTTTCTGAATAAATGATATACACATAAAAAGGTTTTGAACGTTTTGGTACAGTGTTGAAATTCATAGAGAGTATTTTACTTTAAAAACAAAATTTATAAATTATATATAATGCAAGAAATAGTTTCAGTTGCAAAATAGACTGCATATGGGACACATAGTCAAAACACAAAAAAAAAAAAAATAATAATAAAATAGAATAAACCCCAAAAAAGTTCATGATATTTCAGTCAGCTGCAACAAAAAAACAATTAGGCCTCTTCCAAACATTTTCAGTTTAGATTTCTAGCTCTGCCCGAGCTTCTTAATATCCAGCTCCAGCAAGTTCCTTTTTTTTCATTTAAAAAAAATGGTTAAGATAAAAAAGATATATAAGTTCAGACACAGTATATACAAAAACAATATTAAAAAACTTGGTTCAAAATTCAGAGCCAAGTAATTGAAATGTAAAATGCTATTTTCCGTGCCTGTGTAGTATATTATGTAATTTTTTTTAACAAAAGAACGTTGTTTTTTTTTCAAAGGAAGATACAAGATAATGAAATGGAGCATGATTTTGTTTAAGTCGAATATAAAGCCATTTGGTTATTGGTATCGAACGTTTGCATAATGTTTCATGGTTTTATGATAGAACTGGAAAGTTTAATAATCATTCTAAGCCTGACACAAGTTTGGTTTTCAAGAATTCTAGAAATACAAATTGCTTTTTTTGACGGCCTTCTTCACACCTGACAGGTTTTTTCCCCTTAAATTACAAACCCCTTCCACCATATTTGCTTGGTCGTTGAACTTTCTTAAAACATTTTTTACGCAATGAAATTGATTTGATCTTCTTTTTTTTTGGGGGGGGGGGGTCTTCGTTTTGTTTTAGGTTTTTTTTTTTGTTTTTTATCTTTTGTGTTTTTTATACCTAAAATACTTTTTACTGAAAGACACAACAAGATATTTCCGGTATGGATAAAAAACCTAACACTTTTTTGACATTGAGTCAAAGCTAGCTTTTCAATATCTTTCATTGATGTGTTAAAAAAGAAGAATGGTTTTTGTTAGAATTTGCAATGCCAAAATTTTAAAGATGTAGCAAATATATGTGCAGACGGCGGAGACCTATAAAGCAGACCTATTTGTTACTGAAATAATTATTATAACTGGTAACTAACAGTAAATTGTTATGTAATATAATGAAAGAATACTTCTCGTGGTTTACAATTTGCTTTAAAGGGACTTGGACACGATTTGAGCTTAATTTTTTCAAAATATATTTTTTCATTTTTAATGTCTAGAATGGTCAATATGGATGTTTTAAATGCTCTATCAAAATTTGAAAGTCAAATATCGAGCTACAAGCGAGTTTCAGAGGTTAAATTTTTTTGTTTTGTAAACAAAGCTCAAGTCTTGTTATTGTTTACATATGTCTTGAATTGGTAAAAGTTTCAATCTAATGTTGCATTTTGTTGTTGATAAACTTATTTATGAACACATTTAATAAGTTTATCTTGTTTTTACAAGTTATTTTGTCAAAGAAATGGTAATTTCTTTACTTTACATTATTTGTAAAAAAAAATATAAGACTCGAGTTTTGTTTACATAACAACGACTTCTTTCCTCTGTATCTTGCTTGTAACACGACCTCTAACATTCAAATTTTGGTAAATCATTCAAAATACACAAGTAAACTATTTAATACATAAAAATCAAAAATAAAATGTTGATCTGAAATCGTGTCCAGGTCCCTTTAATACAATTCAAAAATATGCATATGTGTAGCTACATACATGTATATAACAAAATGTATAAAAATCACCAAATTGCTTAAAAAAATTGGGTTGAATTTAAATAAATGAAAGCTACCTTGTTTATATCATATTTTTTTCTAATTCACAGAACACTGAAGTCAATATGATATTCGTTTATAATATTGTTATTTTGTGTTTTTAAAACATTTTTTCTTTACTTCAGATATTGAACTTTGCAAAACTAATTCGTGAAATCTCAAACCCTGAATAAACATAATCTTTAAAGCTTTACAAGCCGTTTTAACACTGTTTTTGGAAAACTCTACGCAAAGTTTGTATATTGATGATTTTTAAAAAGAAAATATTCTGACTAATATGCAAGATGATTCAATAGAATTAATTTAATACTATGGTTATTTTATTTAGGAGAGAAAACATCAAGTACATTTACAGTTATAGAATATTTTAATATATTTTATGTTTTTCCCGTACTATTATAAAGTGCTTATGCTATTACGTCATAATGAACTCTGAAAAGCGCAACATATACTTGATGTTTTATGACGTCACAATGATCATTTGCAATGAATGTGCCTATGTATCTATGGTGATTGCTCAAAATTCCTGAAGATATTAATGAAACCGGTAGAGTTTTGAATCGACTTTCTGTTATTTTTTATTATATATATATATATATATATATATATATATATATATATATATAGAGAGAGAGAGAGAGAGAGAGAGAGAGAGAGAGAGAGAGAGAGAGAGAGAGAGAGAGCGTACGAACCTTTCAGCTTTTAAAATTCAAACTTTAAAATTCGAATTCGAATTTTAAAATTGTTTTTCCTTGACAATGTTACAGATATATGCGAAACAGTTTAGTTGTACGGTATTCAGTTTAATAGCATGATTGTTTTCAAATATTACACAAATGCAACTTGATCCTTTTCATACACAAAATAATAGATTACTATTTAAAGTTTTAAAATCTTAAAGTTGCTTGATTTAAAGATACATTGTAATACAAGTACTCACGCTTTTCAGTGTACAAGTATCTTGTCAACGAATAATTTAATAAATAATTATTTCAAACATGTCAACCTCTCTATTTAGGATGCTGATTATATAATTTACAAATAATAATATATTTGCATGTCTTCGTTATTTGTAAATCACTCCAATAGAAACTAAGATATGTCAGTATAATATAATTGTAAAAGATATAAAATAAATCATTATTAAATCAATGCAAACAAGATGCATATAATTTTTTTTTGTTATAATCAAATTGTTTGACAAATATTTAATTTTAATCAAGTGTTGTCAATCCTTGATACTTTTGTATTTTTTTTTTCAGGGTGAAAATGCAACTTCGGTACTTTCTGTAGTTTTACAGATTTCAAGAGGTTTTGCCTTGACTGGTTTAGGCTTAATCCTGTTGTTCGCCTTTCGAAACAAATAATTAAATCTTCACATTCTTCATGTTGAGGAAATCAGACAAATGTGACTAATAGTTAAGTCTGTATTTTTAATATAAAAGATATTGTACAATTTCAATTATGTAAGGTATAAAAGAGATAACATGTCTTTTTGGTATTAAATACATGTATCTTAATTGACATCAATCTAGCTTATTATTTTTGTTCAAACTATTTCTTATTTCTAGTTTATTGCCATTGTAAAAAAATGATGTCATTTTAAACACTTTGACATTTACAACTACTGTATCAGATTTGTAAAAATGTGTTTCTTGTGTTTTTGTCATGTTGGTCTCAATAAAGTGTTTCTCTGAATGATGCAATCTAAAACAGCTTACTGAGTTAAAATATCATAGGATATATGAACGTCCCATAAAAATTGCGTTTACTTATTCTTCGCAATTTATAGCGCAAGAATCAGTAATATATAGTTAACGTTTCTTTTTAAAAAAAAAGACCTTTCAATGGTATATGTAAATGTTTAACGATCTCCGATCCTCAGCAAAGTTCGATAACTCTAAATTATCCGGATTTCATTTATTCGTACCATAAATCTGAATTTTATATAGGCAATTTTAATTTAGTATTCTACTGCTAGTATATTCATCTGTCACACAACTACATGCTTGGCGTAGTGGATCCACGGAGCACTCCCACTTACACATATCTTGGTATAGAGTTCGAGCCATCGATGCACCGGGAATTTTTTCAACTCAACTTGGTTCTTTATTCCATGATATCCATCGTATGCGAATTTGCAATAACTTTTGAAATGCAGGGATACCCTCTAAAAAATTCATTTTATATCTTTTCATTTATTAAGGCTGAAAGAAAGATATCAATTTTATGATGAAAAAAAATACTTTGAGGCTGAGGATCGGAGAACCTTAATTGTTACATATATATCAATGATCAAAAACTTCTGACTTTAAAGAATTGAAATCATGCTGTGCAATTAATAAAGTGTCTTAAAATTATCAGCTGATAAAACACAACATATGTTTGTGTTAAAATTAACTTCAAGTCCCAAAAGATTTTAAAAATTTTCAAAAAAAATCTTACAACAATCTGAACCAAGTGTCCATAAACGCAGAATTGGACCACGTCAAGCTGGCAGAAGGATTTTGCCATATAATAAATCATCACAATTGAAATAAAACGGAGACAAACATCAAAATACCCAAATGCGTATTCTGACTTTGCGGACACCTTGCTTAAATGCATACGACAACATTTTCGTTAATTTTGAAATTAAGGTAAAGTTACAATGATTTTGTAATTTTTCTTCATTATTTGAATTTATTCATAGCTAGGTTGCATTTTCTCGAAAAATATACGATGACATTAACTTTTATATCGCAAGTTCATCTTGTTTATATATTATTTAAAATATTTTATCGTATTCATATAATCATTTTTTCTTAATTGAATTCTCAGTGGTTTTTGCGCAGTAGTTCTCCGTGCTTGGTACCCGTTTTACACAAGCCCAACAATATGTATATCAAAACTTCTTTTTTTTTAAATTTGGTATATTTGAATATGTAGCGTGAATCTCACAGCATCATACCAGCAATGTTATTTTTTACAATACTATCATATCCTATCTTGTGTACATCCTATCGTATGCAATTTTTCGGTGTGATTTGATGTCGGGCTGAGATGTTCGCGGCGATCGGCTTAACTGTTCGGTAATGAAAACAATGTTAACAATACAGATAATTTATTATTCATTTAAGCTCAGATTTTTTGTACATAATTTTTTTTACTGGTCATAGTTGGATAACTTATAACATACGCAGCTAAGACTAACAACTCAGCACTTGTAAATAATAAAAAAAAGAAATTATGCGTACATCTTGTTTCGTACGTGCTCTCTGTCAAATTATGCCGTTATTAGGTTAATCGTAAAGATCGTTTAACATGGTTTTAGGTTTAACATGAACAACTTTTATCCTTTTTCTATCGTACAAAACATTAGAAACTGCACGGATTAACTTGCTATTCAATTATGTATCAAAACAACATTATTTCCATCTGTATGGTTAGCAATCTTTTTTAGATCAATATATTGCAATGAGTTGCGGAAATTATCAAATGCATTTTACACCTGAAGCTGTATCGGTCTTTCGAAAAACTTGATTATATTATTAGCAGATGAAGTTTTCAAGTTTAATTTTGCATATTAAACTATTGGTGCCTTTTGAAGTAAATAAACTCTGTTTGACTCCAACTAATAAATGTGTATCAATAATTTCGCATTCGAGATCGCAGAGACAGTTTAATCTGAATTAGAATTCATCATTTGTTCTTTCTATACGTGTTATCAGACATGACAGGCCCATCCCCACCTCTTCCTTCTCAACGATTCAGGTAGTTGACTAGTGTTGTCAAATCGGTTGAAAATCATAATCGATTAATCGGTATAATCGGTTAACTATAACCAACTGATGATCGGCCAATAATCGAATCGGTAATAATTTGTATTAAATTCATTAAAATGGGTCACTAAATTTTAAAGTATTGTTTATTTTTAAGATATTCAAGTGGAACCCGCTTAATATAATAGTTATTTTGTCAGGAAAAATTGTGATATAAACTGGACTATAATAATAACCGAACCCAGCTAAATTCAATGTGTACAAGTATGCTAAGTGCCTATTCACGTCATGTATTATTACTATTTCTATTTCTAGACTATGTACTTTCCACAATAATTGATGATTTCTTCTAATACTTTACTTTTAATGCTTTCATGGATAAAGTTAACTAAAGTTAACTATTACAAGCTGGGAAAATTGCAAAATCCACCAATATGCTTCCGATGGGTTGACATGCTTTCATTTTGTTTTCTTCCTGTACTTCCGGTGTTTACTAAATTTAATAAGGCATTCATGAGACAATTCGGTTTTAATAACTTCTTTCAATAAAAATCAAATAAACAAAGTATTTACTTTTACTTATTAAAAATTATTAGAGGTTGGTTGACCCAATGCTTGTGTTTTCTTAAAGAATCAAAGTGTTTTATTTTTGTGCCTCGATGATCGTAGAGTTTTGGTACATGTGTGTTTTCAACTTCGGCCAACGTGAAACTGTGTCAGCATAATTCCGTAATAAATAAAACGAGTTTCTATCAAAATAATGTTTGACAATTGTTTTTAGTTATATCGAAAATTAAAGATCTTGACGTTATTAAATTTCATTGTACATTTTGTTTAAAATTCTAGCATTGGTCTGATCCGAAGCAATATCCTTCTACCGTAACTAAAAAGATATTAGTATTTCAAAATGGCTGACGAAAACATTATCCGAACGCAGATACACATGGATTTGCAACAGTTTTCAACTTTTAATTGTATGAAATACAGAATAATAAACAAAATGATAAGTATAGTATTAATGTAATAATCCGATTATAATCGATTATAAAATCTCAAATCGATTGTCGTAAATCGACAACCTTTCCAACTGATCATCGACTAAAAATCGATCATCGTGACAACACTATAGTTGACTATGCTCGTAATAGACAATTGTTTAAAGTCATTTGGAAAACATGCTGATATAATTAAAATAAGATAACAATTGATACAACCCCCCCCCCCCCCTGCATCTTCTTTTCATATTCAAAGTGTTTCAAATTTCTAAAAGATATGCGCAGCTATGTTAAGGCTGTTCGAAGCTAAATTTATATCGGAAAACGATACTGTTTTAATTATCAATAAACACTTTAACCGGGCGATTTTCTTTAAATCTTTGTTACATTAATAAACAGCGATATCCAACAATATATTTGATGCATTTTTGTGACGTGATATGTTGTTCTTAAGCACGTGACGTGTGTATCCTAACACAGCGAATGATCTTTATAAATCGCATTGGCGCAAGTGATGAATGACATTAAATCAAATATATTTTTATAAAAAATCCTTCGATAAGTAATGAATTTTGCAGTTCTTGCTGGGGGTTCATATAAATATTTCGTTTATTTGAAATATTGTCAAAACATTTCGCCCCATCATCGAAATTAGGCACATTTTTACTTCTTAAGCTCGAATTTCACAACATTGGGTAAATTGGTAGGTTTCCCCCAGCATGATTCACATTGGTACTCATTTTCTCTACCAGTTTCACGCAAAAAATACAAAGATTGCATTGATCTTTCACTTGCGCCAGGCTGTTTCTTACACGCATAAAAATATCTCCATTCATTAGTTTACACTTAGCAGGGCGAGTCTCCAAACCATTAGTTTATAAATAGTCATTTACCTAATGGCCGCGCACTGCACAGTCGTTTAAGATACAGGTGGAATACAGTTAAACGACAATTTGAGAGGATCGGAACGATACACATTGCATAGATATATACGTATATAATAAGCACAAACATTGCAATAACTCTCAAATTGACATATACCTGCCCATCGTGAATGATATAGATATATATAAAGCACAGGGAAATTCATTTATATATATATATATATATATATATATATATATATATATATATATATATATATATATATATATATATATATATATATATATAAACTCGAAAGACTTTTTTAAAAAGATTTTATAATGACAATAAAATGTAGTGTCGTGATCTTGTTATGATGATTAAATTGCGTAGTTTTTATTTTATTTTTACTTATTATGCAAAGCAATTCACTAAAATTAGAAAATGCATATATTATATATTATATAGAAATGTATATATTATACAAAATGATAGTGAAAAGTAGACACGTTTGTCTAGAATATATTAATCAATTTCAGCATTTATACTAACTTTCGTTAATTTTTTTCTTTAACCCCCCCCCCCACCCACACAAAAACACACACACTTGACACTTGAAATATTTTATACATTTTTGGGGGAATAATTCAACATCTAAGGTCTCTTGCCAAAAAATTACCGAACCAGTGTAGTAAATTAAATTGATTAATAATAATTATTATTTTGCAGATGCGTGCTTTTTAAGTTAATAGAATTGCGTCACAAAATCATATGGTTGATAGCTATCGGAAAAAATGGTCTGATTTCTATAACAGCTAGTTTCATTTGATGTGCACTTCTAAGTACACCTAAAGGGAAACACTTCAGCCATTACGGCTGTATTTGTTTAAAAAAATTACTACCGCATTATATTTATTGACTTTTACAGAAGTGTAATAGTTCCACTTTTAAGCTTTTTTTCTATTTCCCTGTATGCTGTATTTATTCTAGTACAATGTTTTTTTTTTAAAGAGAACATAACCTTATACAATGCAAATGGAAAATTGTAGAATGCAAATAAAAATTATACAATGCAAATTGAAAATTATAGAATACAAATTTAAATTATACAAAGCAAATGGAAAATTAGAGAATTCAAATGAAGGTTATTGAATACAAATAGAAAATTATACAACACGAATAAAAATTTATACAATGCAAATGGAAAAAATCGAATATTATATTTATAGATTTGTATTTACTTTGATTCTCGCGAGAAGGTGAGAACGCCATTTTTGGAATTGCATTGTGGGTCGAAATTTACTGACGCCGAAACTGTATCAGCTGTAAGTTCCTCGCTGAGTAGGACAAAGCAAAAATGAAGAATGCAAACGATTTTCATCTGGAAAAACAAAATGATGTCATGGTGTTACATGCATATTTGTTTATCTTAATGTACGGATGGCAATTGATACTAGTAGGGGAACGATGAAAACCCTGGCACGTGCAATCAGGATTAATTGTATTAAATTTTACTTGCTCGGTTTATACGATACCTAAATACAGTTATTGTTCGTTGTTCGTTATGTACGTATTATGAACGTGATAAATCATGTTGACAACATTTTTAGATTACAATATTAAATCCCAAATAAATTGGTTTTAAAAACAAAGAAATTTTAACCCAACGAATATATGTGCTTCTACCGTGACACGTTGTAATTAAATTGATTTTGAACAAGTTGGTTAAATGTATTAGTTTTATTTTTATTTTTAAAAATTAATAACTACAGGGCCAGAAAACTTAATTTTTGTTCAAAAGCGGTTTTGCCCTGAGCAGTGACCTATTAATAACTGTCAAAAAAATTGTAAATTTGCAAGGATGAAGTAATACATGCTACTTTTCCATAATAAGTAATGAATTTGATTTTTCTCATTTTATGCTGCACAAAGTGGCAGGATTTTTTCCCCGAGGACTTGTCACATATGCATACAGTTGATCAACGTCATTATACTTATAGATGTGTCATTTGTTACAGTCTTTGATTCAAAAACATTTATCAATTAAAATATAACGTGATGCCTGCATTGTGCATTTGTTTTTATGGATCAAAATCAGTATCATTCTTTTCTTAAAAATGCGTTGGTTTTAGTCGCCTAGAAAATAAAATAGATTTCGTGAAGCGATCATTGTTTACTCGTTTGCACATAATTCTAAATATCTGTAAAAAACCTTTTCTTTTTCTTTTAAATCCTGCAAACTATATTACATAACATGTATCATAACATGTATCAATATGCCGATATTGTTACGCTAAAAATACGGCTTTGTTTTACATTCTTTGCTTGACGCAATAACAGAAAAAAAGTTTGTATAGCAAATTTAAAGAACCATATTACTTTACATATTTTGCAAACTAATGACCTATTTGTTCAACCTTATTTTCGTAGAATGGCTTCTGGGTACTTTAATATATATATATATATATAGATTTTTTAAAACTACATTAAATACTAGTACGTAGTACTGCGATACTTTTTACAAAGATGTGACAGTTAACAGATAAACTCTGATTTTTCGTCTGATCAATTTTCTGCTATATTCTTCAATACCAAGCAATTTCATTCTAGGATACTGAAAATTCTATAACGGTTTCTACCATAGAGTAATGAGATCTCACACCACTTGTAATGAATACTTGTAACATCACGTGTTAAAGTTATTGATTCCAAAAACTGTTTATTTTTACCCTTGGACTTTAATAATTCCAAATATACGTTTAAAAACTCGTGCATAGTGGTCCATACCCTCCATTGTTTTGTGATTACATTAAAGTTCTGAGATTTTATACATGTAATAAGTTAAAAAAGCATGAATAAGAACACATAGTTTATTAAACATAAAATTGAAGTTGACCAATTGTTATTTGTTTTCAATTTAACTGTCATTGGTGGCAGTGGTTAACAGTTCCCGTTTATGATATACACTTTTAGTTAAATGCAGGCAACCTGAACTTTAATTTGCAATGAACATGAACAAATTAATAGAATGACGTTTAATGTTGGTACTATTTCATAATGATTTGATTGCATTAACAGTAAGGCTTCTTACCTAGGGGATTTTTCTTAATGGATGACTGTAATGAACACAACAAGCTATTTATGAACATTATACAACCGACCTAATATTTAGGTTTAAAATTTCATTTAAGACCATATGTGCAGGGAGAATGAAGTAATATTGGTTGAATCTTAATCAAATGACCCAAAAACCTTCACACAAATAAACAGACTCGTTATATGATATATTTTCATCGATGTAATACCAGCTAGATTATATAAGTTTCTTCAGTTTTTAATGCATGTTTGCCAAATTAAGGCTATTTTTGTTAAATATATTCATGTAACTCATGTATATGTAAACAAGTCTTTTCCACTCAATAAAGAAAACAAAAACCAAAAACTAGTGAGCTGAACAGTAGGCTTAGCTATCAACAACCTAGCCAACAGATTAATGTTAAATTTTCATACTTGATATCTAAAAAACATATTATCTAATAAAGCAACATTCATATATTATAACTTTAAAATATATATTTCGCCATATCTTTATACAGCGCTCTTCTTAAGGAGGTCAAACAAGTCAAAATCTGGCCAATTAGTCCTCGGCAATCAATATAATTATGTAAAGATACGATATATGATGTGATGTTATTTTTTGCAGTTTTTAAAAGACTCAGAATAGTTTACGTCACTCTGTATTGCACTAATTGTGTTCCTCCAATGTGACAGTCACTGAGTTCATATGCCAACTGGGGGATCATAAACAAATTACAATGCGACAAGATCATACCCATATTTAAATTAAAACTTAATTCTTAATTACATGTATGCAAACAACAAAACATGCTTATAGTGAACACGCTTATAATAAAATGCCGCTTAAAGCAAGCAAATTGCGTTTATATAGAAGCAAAATCGTCCGTCTCTGGCACTTCGTTGCAATCGTGTTTTACTGTATTCAGTTTATTCTATAGAGTGTTGGTGCTTTCTATATAGATATGTTCTCTCCTCGAATATTGACCTCCAGTTAAAATTGATAAGGGTTATGCTAACTACATTACTCGATTAAACGAGTACCATAAACATCAATGAAAAATGGTTGTTTTGATGCAATTATTCAAATGTGTTTCATTTCTCCATTGACAATTTACGAAACAACAATATAGGAGGTCTCCGACGATAATAACATAAAATTATTATGAAATAACAAAATGAATGAGAATATTAAAAAAATACCTGATACAAGAAATTTGTTTTTGAACCATAATCGTTGTTTGAAAAAACCGCAAGCAGAACAGATTTGCCAGATATGTTTTGCAGTTTTCTTAGATAGTTTATTTAGCTTTAGTGACTAGCTTTGACTTGTATTGAACCGCTGCCTTAAACCGTATAGGCTGTTAAGAAGACGTATTAAAACACATATTCAGCTAACAAACTTGTTTACACTGATTTTATGTATACCCGATTTAACATATAGCTATGTGTTGAGTTTTTTTTAATTCATGAAATAACAATACTGTTTAGATGATTTAATAAAAAAAATACGAGTTTACAGTAAAATTACGGGTTTTTTTTCAATTTTTTTTTTATGTTATTGATTTAAAACGCTAATTGAAAAAAAACACCATTTGCGCTTAAAATGGAACATAATATTAGAAAGTATATTTTAAAAATGGAACCTTAGCATACTTAAAAATCGTGCAACTAGAAATACGTTATCAAAACAATTTGTTTTTTAGTTCAATTTTTATTGGCAGATGTTTAATGGAAGTTGGATTCGTCGTTGTATTTTTTTTTCCAATAAGGATTGCCTTTTTGTATTTGATGTTTCATAGAAATACAGCAGGATCGAAACATACATACACATTGATTAAGTTATATGAAAAATGATAAATATATTTTTATAATATCAGAATTGTTCAGTGTTAACAATTAGTTTTTTTTTAAGTTATTCTAAAGGTTTAACATGCCATTCTAAATGTTTTCCTAAACTGAAATCATGCTATAATTAAAGAATAAACAGAAATTATTTCAATAACATCTGTAGGAACAACAACAAATGCCCATCTATAATATATTTTAAATATTTTTACTGCGTTAAATAAAATGAATATAAATATATTAATTTTTTTATAAATGATGAATCTTTTCTAAAACACTTTTTATGATTCCAAGCATTGTTGTTATAAATATTGTCAAATTTTTAAGCGAACGCATGTTTTGAAAAGTTGTCTTAATGCTCAAGGTTGATTTATTGATGTTTACACGATATGGCTTGCACGGAACATCCACGGAACGGCCAATTTGTTGTTTCTACTAGTTAATTTACTAGTTATTTACGATGTAATGAATTAAAAAAAAACTATGTGGTTATATTTTTTTTTTCTAACCTCGTTTATATATTAGCATCTCAGATTTTATTTTTGGAGTGATTAATCTGTCTAGCCATAAAAGACGAATTATCGCATCTTTTTTTCAGCAAAAAGAGAATCGGATTATATAATATTTGATTCTTTGTCACATGCACGAACTTAGTTAAATACCTATTAGAATATCAGTTTTGCGCAGATTTTTCAACTGTATAATGTTTGGATTAAATTTTCATTGAATGTGTACGATGAATGCGCAAAACCTGTATTTCTTCTGTCACGATCTGCGCTCCTGCATTGACGATTATGACAAATGAGAAAGCTGAGTCCAACTCTTTAATAATGAAAACTGTTGGAACACGGTTTGATATTAACGAGAATAGAGGTACATTATCATCAAAAATACTTTTAAACGTTTAGAATTTTCAAATTTTACAATATTTATAGATTGTCCCAAGTTATTGCTTCCATCACCTTTTGATTATTTTTAATTAAAATACACATGCCTGTGAAAAAAATACAGTTGAAATCGATAAAAAGGAATATATCTAAGATATCTTCATTGAAAAATTATCATTGTTCACTCATAAAAGTTCACAGAAACGAATACAAATTTCTTACGGAAATTTTTTAATGGGAAATGATTACATCTTTTCTCCATTTGGAACTCATTTAGAATACCTCGCACAATATTTCAACGTTTTTATCCGGGCTAATTAAAGGCTGATTCAATGCAAAATCCCCGTAGACTTTCTATTTTGGGATATGTATTGAAACCTGAAGCGGCAAAGGGAGCGTTTCAAAACAGATAATCTAGACATTTTTCATATTAGTGGATGAACGTAGTTTGAGCACAAAGGTATTTATGATTATCAAAATATCAAGCAAAAAGTGGTGGAAGCAAAAACTCGGGACAGAGTATAATCAAAGAATGTGTTTTAAAAATTTTCAAAAGGTAAAAAATATAAATGCCCCAGCGGTATTCGAACTCATGACTTACGAATTAGTTGTTTACGCTTTAATCCATTGCGCAACGCTGTTAGGTAACATTTTTAAGAAAGAAAATACTGATAAAATTACATTTAATTTTTTTGTCTCATGCCACCTTAAAACGAAGGATTTAAATATACACAGGTTCTGGATATTTTCCTCACCATCAGATACGTCAGTGGAATGACGTTTGCATTAATAACCTTTTTTATTGTTTGCATTTAAGCTTATAAAATTAGGCGTTTAAACACTATTTTTAAACAGATAAGTGCCAATGATAAGGATAATACTTATTAACTTGCGAAAAGTAGACAACACATTATAATAACAACGTGTTGATAAAACGGTGTCCAACAACAGAAGCATTTTGAAAGTGTTCAATTCTATGTAAGAATCAATGATTTATAAAAGGGTCTGGCCACGCATAGTCACCAATTTTCCTTATATTTCATACATAGACACACCTATGTGTAAAACGCAAAAAACCACTAAAAGTTGGTTGCTGGGGGTAACCGTTGTCATGGTAACTGAGGCTAAAGATGGAAAAATAGCAAAACTTACCTACATTGAAGCCATATTAAAAGGTTTTGCCTACCAATGTAAACTATCAAAGACATAAAACAGCCTTTGTCCTATTTTCAATTCTTTAATTATATCAGAAAATTGATGGAGAAACCAATAATTTTAAAATGTTACCATGGAAACCGTTACAAAATTTTGAAATCAGTTTTTTGCGGTTTTTTTAAAAAGCCGAAATGGGAAACCATTAAATGTTTTCATCCTAATCAATGTCCATGCAATATTTATTTTGTTATGAAAATTGACATCCGTTGCTATGGCAACAAGGCCAAAAAATAGGAAAAACTGAGAAATTAAAGATGATTTTGATATGCTGTAATTCCTGATTTTAGAAATTTTTTGCAATTGTTTTAGTTTGAACTTGTAAAAATATATCTATAATTTTATTATAGATCACAAAAAGCTTTGTCATGCAACAGAGAAGAGTTGTTGCTATGGAAAATTAAGTTGCGTAAAAATTCACACAGAAATTCTTACTTTTTGAAAAGTCCATAGCAACGGCATTTTTTTTTTTGGAAATGTCAGATTTTTTTCAAATGTCATTAAAGGTTAGGATATACTTGATATTTTCTCACCAATTGATTTTATATATTTATTCATTTTAAGTGAATAATATCTATTCAAATATGCCTTAAATATTATAATTTACCTTATTCTTAAGATTGTTACCATAGCAACGGTTCTAAATTTTCATATATAAATTCTTTATTGCACAATCAAAATAGCGTTTACCAAAAAATCCAAGATTAGCTCTTTTTATTCAAATTAAATGAAGAAAACATATTTTTAAATTTCTGTTTAGTAACCATGGAAACGCTCTAAAAATATGCGTTTCTCCATGAATGTTTTTCTTTCTTTTAAAAAATGACAACTATTTTTAATTATATTTTATACTCTGGAAACCCCAAGTTGTGCACATTACTCACAATATGTTCTCAAATAAGCATTAAAATGCCATTTTTACATCTTTACCCTCTGTTACCATGGCAACGGGACCACATAGCAACAAATAAATGGTGTTAAGAATTTTTACTCATCAAGGTCTATCAAATTGTAAAGTATGAGGAAAATCCGTGACTATGCGTGGCCACCGAATTTTGATTATTACATAGAATTGATGTTAAATCTTGAAATTGTGCATACACGGCAAATGTGCAAATACAACAAATAAAATCAAACTAATCAGTTTGAGGATAATGTATGTATGTTACAGCTTACAATAAATTATTTGTTTTTTACTGCATGTAGTTATAACACATTATGCTCGAAAGCCTACCATATGTATGCCACTTGTTATAACTTGCCAAAGTATTTAAAACGTCGCTTATCTCTGAAATACAAATATTAGAAGAAAGCAGTTACAAAATATACAGCTACTACTAGTTTAAAAAAGAAAGACTGTGTACGAGAACATAAAAAAAGTCGAGATGCAGAGCAGGAACGTGAGTGAACAACTTTTGAAAAATTTACTATTGAAGTTACTCCAGGGGAATTTCGACAGTGACCGTGCACTAAAACTAGAAGACATCTACGGGAAATGGGGAATGACATTCGTTTTTGAGGTTGGCGTTTATCTGTTGCCTTTGCCTCTTCTGGTCACACTTATCATGTTTGTTATTTTTAAACGAAGGAAACTTTTGGGAGTGACTCAGAAATTCATCATATCAATCATGATTTTAGACCTTTGTTTTTCGTCGACGTCCGTCATAAGGGATACGATATTAAAGGTTCAACATATGGAATATGGTTTTCTTGAATACCACGCCTGCTCATGGATCCTCTTTTCTTTGCGTCTACAAATGATATGCCATGCCACGTCGGTCTGGTTAAACACCTTAATGGCATTTCACCATCTACTACTTGTGTCCTATCCGATTAAGGTCAGAATGTGTAATTTACCACCATACTTTTACACATTTATTTTCGTTCATGTATTAATGTGTTGTACGTTTCATCTGTTACTCATCGCTCCAGATTTCCAATCGGTACCATTAATTCAGGAGTTCAGAGTGGGCTATCCTCTCAAAAAAATAGACGGGTGTATTTTACATACAAAGGAGATCTTTGGGGAATATTCTTTATACTATGGCTCAATGATAACCACGTTCGTCTTAATATTATATAGCCAGATAATCCCGTTTTGTTTACACTTGATAGCATCAGTAGGACTTGTTGTCTTGTTACATTAAAACGTTCGGCCTCTCTCGGTTTTAACACATAACGCTACGGTGAAACGTGTCAAATACGTCATGTTAATGAAAATCAACATCGGTCTTTGTTTCTCATTCGTACTACAGGAACTCCCGTTCAATATACTCTTATTTCTTCAGTTCGCACATCATGAGGGGGAAAGCACTAATATTGGAAACCTTTCATTATTCCATGGAGTGGCCACTTCTATCCTTTCCATTTCATACATCATTGGTAAACCTGTAAATCTTCTTATTTATTCTAGTCTCAGTTCGTCATTTAAGCAGGAAATGGGAAGCATTTTGATGAGACTTAAAAGCTTGTTTGGCGGTGAAGTTGTGCCAAGAACATCTACACACAAAGTCAGAAGAAAGTGAAAAATGAAGTATCAATTATTAGCCCATATATACTGCTATGTTCATATTTTGTCTTGCGTTGTTTTTATTTTTTCGTATTTTGTATTAAGAAAAAATGGCAGTATCTATCATTGAAACAATTATTCATGCTTACAATTTGTTTTATTTATATAAATCAGTTGTTTGCAATTGTATGAACACTTATAACATTGATATAAGGAAGTATTTTGTCAGCTTTTGCACTTTCATTACAACAAGAACAACCTGAGCGTAGGAAAATTGAGATTTATATTTTCATGTTGGTTACGAATTTCACATTTAGTGAAATTATCTTTTTATTCTTCATTTATATCTACCACTAAGTGGTAATGATATCCTTTTTTAGCTTGAACCCCCCCCCCCAAAAAAAAAAAAACAAGGAAAAAAAATGAATTAATGTAGTTATATGTAGCTACGGAAAACACACCTTGTAAAGTTACAACAACAAAAAATAGTTTTGTTTCTGCATTTAGTTATGTCATTATTAAATAAAAAGAAAAAACCCAAACATTTCTTTTGTTTCTGCATTTAGGTATGTTTTTATTTAAGTCGTATCGATATTTTTTGTAAACAAAGCTCGAGTCCTGTTTCATAACATGATGGGGATTACTTACGAAATTAACGAAAAAAAAGCAACACAGATTTCCTGACCGAATAAAACTATGACCGGATGAAATAAGCCTGACTGATTAAATTGAACATTAGTGGTATTTTCTATGCCATTTGGACATTTGTAATGATTATATGGCGTGAAAGTAGAAAGATCTTTGCGATATATCCCAATGATTCAACAAATACTCTGGTTCAACTCTCCTGAGTTTTATTTTTGCGGCACTTAAAAACGCTTAATAACAGATGTTTCAACTCTTGCCGAAATGAGGAGCTTAAACTTGAGTATATGAGAAAATTCACGGGTTTTCCAATGCTGTAAGAAATCGACATAATGGAAGTAGCCACACTCTGGAACTTAATAAAATTTCCCCATGAACTATAATGATATGCAAACTGAAACAAGAAAATGAAAGTTAGTGGAAGTTCCTGCAGTATAAAGGGAAGCCCAAGACCAATATTTAACTTCATTAAAACAACGTATTTAACCTGCCCAAGTGAGTTTTTATTGGTTCACAACGAGAGAAAGACCGAATGTTCTTAGCAAGCAGAGCAATAAGTACTATGATAATAACCAATTGTACAAAGAAAGGAATGACCTGGGTGTACAGAATAACAATATACTAATATATATACTATCATCTGATCCCTCAAAATAAGCAATCATTTCTGTCGCATGCCCTACACAACCATATATCCTTTTCAAAGGTTTTCCCTGTTGAAAGTCTTGAATCAAGGGTACCGCTTCGAATCTAGGAATGGTTGAAAGTATAAACACAGACAAACCACTAACGTAAAGAAACGGAAAACTGTAAAAGGGGACAGACAAGTTATAGTGTCTAACTTTGAATGGAAACCTTATCAACAACATATGATGCAGTGACATTAAAGTCTTCATCCACAACGACGTTGCATGGATAATCATTTGTATACGTAATGATATGAAAACTCGATTACATACACGATAATCTAGGAACCCATAATTCATTTCAAATAGGTTTAAAACTGTATCACGAACAGCCGAAGTGAACGCATAGCACATATGCAGCATCATTATCGACAGAATAAATTTCTGGGTGACTCCTAGAAGTTTCTTTCGTTTGAAGATGACAAACATAAGTGTTGTAAACAGAAACGGCAAAGGCCATAAGTATATCCGAACGTGAAATGAGTACGTCATTCCCCATGTTCCGTATATATCTCGAACCTTCAATGCGCGGTCAGAATTAAATTTCGACTTCGCAAACTCCGAAGTTAAACTCATCAAAAGCTGAATGCTCTCACTATTGTTTGGCATATCGTCTACTCGTTTTGACATTAAATATCCCCAAGGACCAACCAATAAAACTAGCAAGTAATACACAAAGTTGTACAAATTTAAAACAGAAAAGTGGCTGCAAATGTTGTATGTCGAGGAGTTAGCATCGGTGACAACACAGAGAATGAACTGATGTCCTTAATAAGGTAAATTAATATTCATATTTAATAAAACACAAAACAGCATTAAATAACACATTAGCAGCTTAGAACACGTTTAAATCCTCTTATATGATCCGATCAATTATTCTTGTACTTTGAGTAATAAGCAAATATCCACAACAGGTACACTCAATATATTGAATGTTTGATGTTTATTGTGCTAAATAAATTTCTGATCGATGAAATTCCAACACCATTCGGTATTTGTTAGGAGGCTACAAACTGTTTTTCTGATGAAAAGTTTAAAAGTGCTTTTTTTCATTCATTGTACGTGAAAAAAATATAATCACTCGCTGTGGCCTTCAACTCAACATTCAGGTATATCGACGACGTATTACCAATTAACAACCTTATAACACCAGTATCAGCCACGGCTGATAGGGATCCTGCACTGCTGATACCGAAATGCAGGGCTGATACAGATATGCATCGTCCCCTTGCAGAACCGCTCTGGTTTTAATTTTTTCAGAAATAAGTCGTAGTGTATTTTACTATTTTCGGAACACCTCTAGTTTTTCCGCTTTGGCGTTTGTCTACATTTGCAGACGGTAAAATGGATCTCAAGGAAAGAACATTTGAATCGCTCGGGAATAGATTGAGTAAGTTGGATTACATGTGTGTACTCAATGACACTTTAAGTAAAAAACTGATTATGTTAGGCTGAATCTGGATATGTTAGAACGTCGAACTTGTACCTGCTGCTAGGCCTTAAACAGACGTATCACGGAAAGTTGACTTTTGGATAGAAATAAGTTGATTTTTTCAACAAAAAAAATCAAGAATGGAGAAGATACGTAAACGTTGATATCTTAAAATGAACAAAATAGATGAGAAATGAAGAATAATTCATGTGTTCCGTTTGTTTGTAAGACGTATACAACCTAGGAGCAAGGGAGCGCGTTAAAATGACGTTGCGATGAGTTTGGGGTTGCGCCGGGTCACTGGACATAAGCAAGATTGTCATCTTACCAGGAATGATCTAATAATGTCATTGACTGGAAAATGTTCTCTTTTATAAATAATGCCCTAGTTAATTTATTAGTGAAATTTCAATGGTTTATCTTTTTTCTCAAGGGAGTAAGAGTAAATGTCTCAATAATTTCGGAACAACCCTCGTACAATGCATTTTAGAAAGAGAAGAAGAGTTGAACATGTGAATCTGAGATGGTATGATGTGCAGCAAAACATCACCTCGACGGAGAGGAATATGTAGAATATAGAGAGAGATCTACAAAGACAATAACTGGGGTCACAAGTGAGAGTCGGAGTTTTGCACCAAAGATGTTTGAAAATAGAGATATATATTGTCAAATTTATGAAAACATATTCCTAAAACCTGAAGAAATTGAATGTTGCTTAGGTAAGTATATGGCTCTCTATACATAAACTATACACTTTTGTCATTCAAGGTAATCCATGGGGCCCAGTTTTTGCGTATAAGGAGATTGCCAGGTCAAGACCAGAACAGATGAAAAACCCTGAGTCGCCATTTTACATAGGAGTTTCACGGCACCCTGAAAAATCTTAGTACGTCAAACAACCAAAGGAAAAGAATACGATTGTCAACACTGTGAATGCCATGTGTAAGGCAGGGGAAATCCAAGGAAAAAAGTTATTCACAGCGCAATGAAGACGGCAACTAGTTCCCTAGTACATGTAGGTGTCCACAAACCGTAATTTATTATATTTCCGGCCATACGAATGTTAACTCTATTAATAAATACAGCACTACCTCCAATGAACAGCAGATGCACATGTCTTCTGTTTTTACAAACTATTCATCAAATAGCTTGGAACCACCAGTCACCTAAGTCGAC
Source organism: Magallana ariakensis (assembly GCA_020458035.1). Lineage (NCBI taxonomy): Eukaryota > Metazoa > Mollusca > Bivalvia > Ostreida > Ostreidae > Magallana > Magallana ariakensis. The sequence continues at coordinate 64,543,692 of CM035811.1, forward strand.
AGTTCCTCATCATCCTTTGATATATATACCTCAGCTCTGCCATCCACCAGTGTCGGACCTTCATCAAACACTGACGACATTATTCATCAAACGCGGACTGAAATACGTTCTTTTTAAAATCAACCCATTATAAAAGAGTATGTCTTTGGAAATTTTAAAATGGCCAATATTTCTGGCAATGTTATATTTAAGTCCTCTTTCAAACAATCGAAATCCATTAAGAGATGTAGAGTCATCTAGAGTGATTCAGAATTAGACTAGGAAAAAGAAACTAGATCTGTTATATCTTGTAAATATGTTCAAATATTAAAGTGAAATTCTGTAAATAGCTTTAACTGTGACATTTTAATTGTTGATAATAGAGAGTTCACTTAATTGCTCCTGATTCTACTAATTACAGCCTAATTATTTTGTTTTCATTCTCTAGATTTTGCTCAAACCAGATTGGAATTGTTTCAACTTCTCCGTTTTATGCTTACATAATTCCTTCATATATACGTAGAGTTGTCAACAAAATATGTTCATGGTTTACAATTTTTAATAAAATATTGAACGTTTACTTACAATTGTTTCAGTGGCATAAAACTGTGTTTAATCTATTACATGTAACTCGAGAACATGCATACTTATTGGTATTTTTAATCTAAAGTTCTGCCCGATGCAAGTTGAACTCGTCCTATTTTTTCAAAACATGTGTCAATTAGTCAACCCGCATTCTTGGTTACCATGTTCTGGAAAGCTCTTTATATCAAAACTAAAATCGCATATTCAAGACACGAATAGGCTCATTTATTTATTTAACATTCGTCAAATCTTAATTTCTATGTCATACTATTAATGACTTTAAGTTCCTGGTATATATATTCACTCTTACGTAATGATTCAATATAATTTTAATGCAAGAATATATTCTCCGACTGACTTGGATCCGCCAATGCGTGTTTACCACCTTACTCTCATTTTTGCCGAAAAAAAATCACAATAAACAGGAAGAAATGGTCCTGTATATTTCAGCTTTGAAGTATACATGTGTATAACAAAAGATCGTGGACAAATTTTGATAGCTTTGTCAAACTGAGTTGGGGTTTTCATAACATTTCTGTTGAGGAAATCAAGAGACAGGTTTATTACAAAGTTCGGAAGGCAGTAACCCACATTTTGATGACTTTGTGATTGGTAAGGTTTGGGAGACTGAAGACTGAAGAATGTCAGCGTTGATTGTGTCGTTTGTGCATCACAGACTATTGTGGCTAATGGAATGTACACAGATTAGTAAAAATAGGTCACGCCAATTGAAAAACATATACATCGCTTTTGATTAAGACTAATAGAAAAGAGTGTGAGATAGTGAAATTCCACCGAGGGGACAATATTCACGATCTAGGACGAGGCTTCTCCGATTCCGAGTCCTTGACCGGTAATCTTGGCTCTGAGGTGGAATTTCACTATCCAACACGAGTATATAATGAATGATTATTTTTCTCGCATTATTTAACATTAAAAATACGATTTCTGACAACTTTCTGTTATGATGCTCACAAGATTACTTTCGGTTTATCTATCTGCGGGCTTTAAATAGTACAAGTCAAAATGAGAGCAAACAACAGTTTTTTTCAATAAAAATATGCTAAATTGTAATTAATCAAACCAATTGCTTAACGGATAATCTCAATTTATCATTTTGCATTTTCACACAGCACAGAATTATAAACTTGTGTGGGATAGTGAAATTCCACCTCGGGGCCAAGGTTAACGGTCAAGGACTTGGAAGAACCTCGTCCTAGACCGTGAATCTTGTCCCCTCTGTGGAATTTTACTATCTCACACTCGTTTCTATTAGTCTTAATTAAAAGCGATGTATATGTTCTTCAATTGGTGTGACCTATTTTTACTAATCTGTGTACATTCCATTAGCCACAATAGTCTGTGATGCACAAACGACACAATCAACGCTGACATTCTTCAGTCTTCAGTCTCCCAAACCTAACCAATCACAAAGTCATCAAAATGTGGGTTACTGCCTTCCGAACTTTGTAATAAACCTGTCTCTTGATTTCCTCAACAGAACTTTTATTAAAATCCGAACCCAGTGTGTCAAAGCTAACAAAAGTTTTCCACGACCTTTTGTTATATACATGTATACTTCAAAGCTGAAATATACAGGACCATTTCTTCCTGTTTATTATGATTTTTTTCCAACAAAAATGAGAGTAAGGTGGTAAACACGCATTGGCGGATCCAAGTCAGTCGGATAATATATTCTTGCATTAAAATTATATTGAATCATTACGTAAGAGTGAATATATATACCAGGAACATAAAGTCATTAATAGTGTGACATAGAAATTAAGATTTAACGAATGTTAAATAAATAAATGAGCCCATTCGTGTCTTGAATATGCGATTTTAGTTTTGATATAAAGAGCTTTCAAGAACAGGGTAACCAAGAATGCGGGTTGACTAAATGACACAAGTGCAGAAACAATAGGACGAGTTCAACTTGAATCGGGCAGAACTTAAGTTTAAAAATACCAATAAGTATACATGTTCTCGCGTTACATGTGTTAGATTAAATACAATTGTATGCCACTGACACAACTGTAAGTAAACGTTCAATATGTTATTAAAAGTTGTAAACCATGAACATATTTTGTTGACAACTCTACGTCTATATGAATGAATTATATAAGCATAAAACGGAGAAGTTGAAACAATTCTAATCTGGTTTGAGCAAAATCTAGAGAATGAAAACAAAATAATTAGGCTGTGGTTAGTAGAATCAGGAGCAATTAAGGTGAACAGTCTAGTATCTTGTACACTCTACATAATTATTCTCCTGAAGATTGACTGCATTATTCACACCATTTACGTAATCATTTGTAAATATTACCGTACACATTTTTAAACCTACAAATCATAAGTTAAGTTAGTTTTTTGTTGGGTTTTCGTTGTTTTTGTTGTTTTATTTATTTATTTTTTGAGAGTGTTTAATTAACATTCCCAAGAGAGATGATACATTGGTTCATTTTATGTGCATATCACTAATTTCATAAAATACAGTTGCAACACTTGATAATTTATCAATCGGAAAGATCAGTGAACAAATAATCAAATCTCATTGGTGAAATTAGAGTGGTTAAGTATATGAACATGTACGTGTACGTGTGGAGCTATAAGCATGTTTACACGTTTTAAAAGTCGGGTTATGTAAATGAATTGTACGTGTACATGTAAAATAATTCAGTTCACTCTCATTGTTTTCAAATCAATTATATAACTTTAATTAAACCAAAAGCAATGCCGTCCTTAAATCATCGTCTGTTTTACATAAAACAACGTCTGTTTTACACTGTCTATATTTTTATCAAAAACATATTACCTGTTGTCACCTACGTGTACTTTTGAATCAACACGTTTTTTACAACTTGTAGAATTACGCGGTATGCAGAAATTATGACTTAATACACATACACGTAGGGGATTCCTTAGTTACACATACTAGTACACGTTGAAATGCTTAGCCTCGCTTTTATTTAATCGTTAACTCCTACATCCCGCAATACATACTGTATCAGCTGTAATACAGTGGTAGCAACGTTATTATTGACAAACGACACGCACGAATCTGATACAGGAACGATCACGCACGATACACGAATGAGCACGCACGTTGCACGGACGATCAATAACTTACTAAATGTTCACGATACACAAACAATAACGATAAAACACTCAAATGAACGATCCTACACCATTCAACACGCGAATTCAAAATAAGTTTTTAAGATTAGAAGTAAGAAAACGTATTGTTTTATTTGTATTATAATATGCTTGTGTTTTATTTAAAAGCGGTACGAACAGTAGCAATACCTTGTTTAATTCTTACGAGTAAACTCTATGATATAATCCGTATATATACTATTTAAATTGTTTTGTGTCCACAACATATAGTAACTTTTATTATGAGTTAAAGATAATCAAGGGTAAAAGAAATGAAGATAATGCATAAACTTCACGATTTTTTTTTTTACATACGAGTTGATGTTTATATAACCCGATTCCCTTACGTACGAGATACAGGTAAATTTGTTACCTTGTTTCAAAGCATTTCGATTTTACAACATTCCATATTTTCATAATATATGGTACATAATTGATTGAATTCTATTTTTTGTAAATTTAATTCTTAAAACGTCTAAATAAATTTTAACTCTAATGAATGTTAATACAACGTAACATAGAGGAATGTGTATCGTATTTTCAATTAAAAGAAAACTTACGGAATAATTGTAAAGTTTTGAACGAGGAATGGGTAAGCTTGACCGCTTTCATTCAGCGTGTCTCACTTGCTAATATGATTAAAATTATGCGTCATGATAGTACAGATGATTAATATAGACTGATTACAGAACCCTGGCATTCCGTAGAAAAAAAGTTACAAAACGAAAAAAAACACACGATCACGCACGGTAAAAAAAAACGCAAACCAATTTTTTTTCCGAATCACGCACGATCCCGCACGTTACACGAACGATCACCCACGGTACACGAAATATTTAACACGATTGGCTTGTCAACATAAACGTTGTTACCAATGTATCCTCGGCCGGCTTTCTTTACAAGTATAACGTGCATCTAAAATGCATGTAAGATTTCACTGATCTGGGATGACTTGTTCTTATGTTACAATTTAGGCATACATGAATACATTTAATTGGATCAAATAGCAGGTACACTGCCAATATATTTTATCTCTACAACTCGTTTATTACGATAAAGATAACCTTGATGGACGTGGTCACTTTTGAAGAATTTTTTCATAAACATTCAGAGGTCACTGGCGTAAAAACTAGGTAATTGTCCTTATTTGAAAGTAAAATTAACACTACAATAGTAGCGCTATAATGAACAATAGTTATTTTTTGTTTCGTTTTTTGCGCCCCTGAGTAAATGTAATCTATTAGGAACAAATATCTACAATTTTGGATACTACCAAACTGCCATTTTAGTTAATGTATACGTGTTAGGCCGCAGACCAGATCATACCTAAATGTTCTTTCAAACAAGACAACAAACCCCTCTTTAACTCTAATTTTTCTCTTTATTTCGCTCATCAATTTTTTTTAGTTTGGATTAGATGAGTAAAAAGGACATATCAAACTCTTTTTTAATCCGTTCAGTTATGTAAAAAAAAATATAGTTTCATTTCAATATGTTTCGGTTTGCACTAGCAGTATGTTTTGCAAAACAAAAAAACCCAACATTTATTGTTGTTTTTTTTTATTTCCTTGTGTTAAAATATTCATCGATATCAGGGTTGAAATTTGATATCATGTGTTGTGAAACAGTACTGTAGCAGAATGGTACATCTAAGTACATGTATTTATATCTTTTCCTGCTTAAAGTTTTTTTTTAAATAGATTTCCCTGTTTTAGCGTGTTCCTTGTACAGCTTCATTAAATTCGTGATTTTACAACTGAAATGATACTATCTTTCAAATTAGTAGTTTATATTTAAAACTATGTTAAACAGACAGATACTTTGATACTGCTTAAACATTTTTTTCTTTAAAATGTGAAACAGGTTTACATTCAGTTTAACTGATTTACATGATAAGTAGTTCAAACTAGAATTTACAACGGCAATCTGAAATAACCTTGGCTGGGAAAAAATGCCCATCTTGACTCTCATTTAGTGATTTAACTTCTTTCTTTAATGAGGATAAGACATCTTCTATATCTTTTAACAACTTTTCAGTATGACTTTCTTTGACATCACTGATATCTTTTCCGTTGCTCTGACATACATGTACCGCTGGCTTTCCTGCATCTTTTTTCAGCACAATGAAAGCCTCTAACTCAACCGCATGACGCACAGCATCATTCAAATCTACTGGCCGCGTTTGTTTTATCCGTTTTATGTTTTATGTCAGGATCTCTCAATGCATCTATGAACTGCTCTTTTGTCAGTATTTCTTTGAGATAAACATTTGCGGTTGGGTATGCTAAATTTGTCAGCCTACGAACGTCTTCCCCTTACTCTGGAAGAGACTATTTAGTCTTCTGTTTTCTCTCCCAGTGTTGAGCCCTATACAATTCCGTTTGGTTTGTAGGTGCAAACATTGGCAGTAGTGCTGTACATTGCGCATCTTAATTACGCTAGTCATTTCATGGCAAGTTTCCTAATGCATCTTAAGCATTTCCTCTAAAGGATATTGCCAAATACTTCCATTTTTCAAACAATGACCAGCAAATCAACTCTGCACAAACCTCAAAGTGTGACTTGAAGTCACTTCAATTTGTAGTACCATTAAATGTTGCAGGTTTGATAAAATTATGTTTTTGGTCGACATTTTGAGGCAATTCAACATGTTGTGTATTGTCTCTTTGTACATCACCTGTGATCACGTTTTCATTATTACGTGTCACCTGTCTATGACTATGCATGTTTGTGTGTGTTTTGATGTCATTTTGTATCCATAATTGTCTTGGTTTGTCATATTTCTCTGACCTGCCAAATGACTAGCTAAACCCCATGGTCTTCAAAACGGTTAGCCATCTCACTCTGGATTGTCGTTTGGTATTCATTTAATCTGGTTATCGCATTTTGGCGAGGCATATGGTATGCCAATTATCTACGACTAACATGCCGTTCAACTACTGTTGAATGCCTATTTCTTATCAACTCAAACTTTAACCTATTAAGTATCTCATCCTCCATAAAATATATTTCATTATTAATCAAATCATTAGATGCCATGTTAAACAATCTAACATTGGCAAGCAAAAATAAAGATCAACCTAATAAAAGCAAATAACGAAGCACAAAAAAAATCAAACAAAGAAACGACCACCGCTGCCACTAAATAATGTAATGTGTAACTGAGTCTTGTCGCTTCTTGCTTTTCAATGTAAAAATAAAAGGCGTACAGTTTTTCCAAATCACTAATTAGATTTATATTTAAAATCAAAATGTCATTACTTTGTGTACAGTCAAGAGTGAATCAAGAATAACAACAGATTGGCAATGAAGGAGGAAAACCTAATTTCTGCTAAAATGATATATAGGCAAGTACCAAGGACATGTCGGCTCTATTCGAGCCCCTAACCCTGGCACTTGCTACCTTCCCTGGAAAACTGTCAGTATTGTGGTTTAAGACCAATACAACACAACAGAACAGCTTCGGCTCCATTCTGGCACCAGCTCTCAGCGTCTCTCACTTACAGCCACATGAAAGGGGTATCAAGTTATTCCAGTTTTAGACATTGCTAATTCTTTACAGAGACATACATTTTTGTAGAAAAAACAAAGACGCAAATATTTTTTTTAAACTTTTCTGTTATAACATTAAACTGGCAACGATTCTTAAATGTTTTACTTCGAAATAAAAAATTGGAAAAGAGGGATGGATTTTGACTATTCTATAATTTTCGTACTGCGACATATTATTGAAATATCGAATCTGATTAATTTATTGTAGTGTGCACTACACGATTGGATATGACAGAAATAAACATATTTTTTTTATCATGTGTCCGGCATATAGTCGATCAAAAAAAAATAATTAAATTCTTATCATTAAATAAAACATTAAATTTTCAAATTATAAAACGAAATTAAAAAAATGTCATTCATCAAAAATAAATAAAGTAACTGAAGCGGCGCGTATGAATACACAACAAAACAGCAACAATATTTAAATTTGATGGGCCTTCAGCTGATGCAGAGCTATTGAGCTGAATTAGTGGGTAAAACACAAAATAGAAAGTTGATATCTGAACCGGCTGAATTGAAAACGAAAGGGAAATACACGCGATGACTTGATATTATTCACTGTGCAGCAAGTCTCTTTAAAACTGGTTTTAAAGTTTTGGATAGGTTCACATAAGGAAGCGGATTTGCAAATCATTATTCAAAATATGGTATAAGAATTTGAATTAAATTTTGTCTCATTTCAACTTAAGCGATGCATTTTTCAACGAAGTTGCATAATAAAGATATTCACCCAGGTAACACAACGCTTTGGTATTCCTTGAACTAAATACATGTAACTGAACACGTTTGAACACAGATGGTTTTTTGACATAGTAATCCTTTATATACAGTATACAATTCTGACCTAATAAATGCTGCCCGATTTGACTTTTGGACCGTATAGTCTATAATAATGTTTACATAACAGGATTAAAATAAAATCCAAGTAGTTTAAACTATTACTTCATTATTCCAATAATTCTTACAGACCTTAATGGAAGACATTCTAGTTAAATATAAACCATAGCATTATTAGAACTTGTTGTTTTTAATCTAAATTACATAACTTTATTAAAAATTTGACACTGTATTACCTTCATGTAAACCCTATACTTCACAGCTTTAACATTAAATATTTTTCTACAAATGTTTTTAAAAAAGTCATCGATGTTTCATTATTTAGATACAAGTATTTGGTTCTAGTTAGCATTACAAAGCTGTCTTCAGATTATACACACCAAATTGGGTTTAATATTAGCTCAATAGGTTCTAAGAGGAGCTAAACATAATTTTGTATATGATATTATCTATGTAATTTGCTCATTGGTTTATCCTGCGACCATTTTAATCATCAAATTACTTTTTTCCCATAACCTTCTAATTTGAGTCGCTTATTTGTTCTGTGATACCACTCTCTTTAATTTTGAGAATCATTTCCCCAAGAATATCAAAGACATCTTAATTTGTTACATGCAAGTCGTACTCACTCAATTTCCATAATGTTCGTTTCTCCATAGCCAGAATTTCTTATAAGATAGGCTCGATAATTTTGTAATGATTGACGTGCATGGCCGCTAATCATTAAGTTATATCTTTTCCTTTAAATATAGCTTTCACTTAGGGCATATCGTATTCGTTTGTGGTTGATTATTGTGTGTCAGTTTTGTTTTATGTCGACCTACATTTAAACAATTTTAAATCATTAAACAATGATTAAGCTTTTGGTATCGTTAGCCATTGATCATGTGCAAGGAATGGCGATTTTGTTTTCTTTGTCTTTGGAGGAGCAACCCCTATGAGGCCAAATAACATGCTTGTATTTTTTTTTTTTGTATTTCTTTCTTTTTTTTTTTAAAGCGAAAATTTTGCGAGTTTTAGTCCCATTACCGATTTTTTATTTACTATCAAACATATATTGAACCGTGATATGAAAATAAAATCATGTGCTGATAAATTTCTGGATGTAACTATTCGATTCCTAAAAAAAGACAGTTTTATTTCATTTAAACAGGAATCCAAATGATAACACAAACTCATCACGATATCAGCACAACACCGTTTACAGCAAAACTGTTAATTAGATCTTTTAAAAAGAAAAGAAACAAACAAACAACCAAACCAAACAACGAAAAAGCAACAAGACAAAACAAAACACAGAAGAACTTTTTAGAATATGTGTAATTTCAGAGATTGGCATAATACAATGTGTTATTTGACGGAGTCTCTAGACTGAGCTTGGGGGGATGATGGTGGACGAAGTTCATGCAGTTACCGTTGGTTGAGGTGGAGTTTGACCACATGTTCTTGCAAGACGCCTCACTCACATTTAAATAGTTAAAGAGGAGTTGAATCTATTATTTTTATCGTTTATATTGGCAATACAAATCTAGACATACAAGTATATCAATGCGTCCTATTTTGGATACTTTTTAATATGTCGTTTTCTTCAAGCATCTGATTGATGAGGGAAATTTATGTAACTTGTGGTTACAACATACATTTACATAAGTGTATAATACCTAAATTTGATATTATTTTGATATGTCGCTTAGTACATGGTGACAGCATACTCATTATTATGCAGACATCTTCGATTATATATAAAATTCATATTCTTTATCTAAAATTTGTCTTTGTCCTGAAAGAAAGGTGAACAAATTAATAAGGTAATAATGAACAATATTTAGATTGTGATTACTACGACAGCATATCCATGAAAACCCATTGTACTTTCGTCAATGTTTTTTAATTTTTAGACATGTAGCTTTATAGAAATAGAGATACAACACTTTTTATAAATGTTGATAGAGCAATCAAAGTGGTGGTAGAGGTCAGTCATACAGAAGTATCCTGGTGGACACGGCGTCAAATGATCTGAAATCACCTCACTTGTAAGTCACGGAATGACGCCACCAATGTCACCACATTGATGACACATTAGCGGTGTCGCTATATATAGAATACATAAAGCTCTCATATTAAATCTTTAACTTTAAAAAAAGAAATTCTTTCTCTTTCTCCTTCTCTTTCTCATTGCGATATTCATGATATTTATTGACTTTAGTCATACAGATATCATGTAGAAAAATTGTTATTGAATGATTAATGATTTCCTGAGAAGACCATCACAAAGAAAACAAAACAACGTTAGACTAATGTATTTTTAAAACTATAGAAACTCCCTTCCCTTGGTACTTTGCAATGTTGCATAACCATCCTTTGAAACGTAAAAAACAATGCAGTTTCAAACTAGAAAAAACCCTTTACTTGGTGTTTTGCAAAGTTGCAAAGAAAAACATACGTCAAAACAATGCTGTTTCTGATCTACAAAAACTCCCTTTAGCTGGTAATTGCAAAGTTGCAATGAAAAATCAAAGTAAGAATAATCATTATCTTTCTTTACTTGCTACTTTGCAGAGTTGGTTGTTGCAAGGTCCCTTGATCGTCTCTGTAATAGAACAGCACTTGTATCAGCTGCCCGATGATGTGACCAAGACCCTGTTCTACTGGCGATTGTGTCGAGTGTACCACAGGATGACCAGCTTCACAAGACTAGACGATATACATGTACATGGGTATATCCCTCTAACTATTTTTAGAATCGGTAGGAGAACAAAGTAGTGCCTTTAAGCAAAATAGTTCCTATTATTGCAGAGTGTATATACATTTATTGGGATATTTTAAATCAGAATGATTGACACATATCAGAAAAGAGGATTTGCAATTTTAAAAGCAAGTATCAAAATTAAATTATCATTTGAAGGAAAGAATTGAAATTGTTTGATGTACACCCTTTCAAAAACTTTGAAATTCCCTACTTTTACTTTCATTTTCAGAGATTTTCAATACAGACGCATTTTGCCGGAAAACGAATCTGACTTCACACCACGAAATTTTAACAGGAGAGAGACAATTTGATGAGCTTTTATTCAAGAGGTCCCTCGTTGCTGAACGAAAATTAGGGCCGGAGCTATGAGCACGAACGTTAACATTACCGCCTATGGAAAATGCATTAGTGGACTATACCCACATATAAGTCATAGATATAAATCACATGTCTTTAAAAGTCTTTGTTATAAATTAACGTTTGCTTTGCAAAGATAAAATGACCAATGAATAAAATCATTTTAAAGAACTGTAGGGTGTAGTCAACAGATATGCTTTCATTCGTTTCTATGTGATCGTACTTTAACAATTCTATACTAATTTCATTTCGTTAAATAACCTGGTACATTTTCCGCTATATACGTATGTTCCTTCTGACACCTTTCTTCTATGGGTGAAACAAACCTTAAACGGTTGTATATTGAACTTAATATTAAGTGTCTTTATTTCTAAAAGATTAACAAAACAGTTTCTTTTTTTAATTTGATTGCATTGTATATCATATTGATACGACTATCATAAAGGGAGAGGCCACGAGCAAATTTGAACTTTACAACAAATTCATTCTTAAAATAACACAATAAGTATATTTATTATCGACTGAGTCTGAACTTGAATGCCACACATTGGTTCTGCACATACATGTTATATATAGAGTTTTAAGAAAAGTAATCTAGAGTTAGAAAAAAGGATATATATATTTTATCAAGATTTATAGCACATAATAATTATAAAAAAATGAAAACGCATCTTGAGAACTTAAAGAAATTAAGTATGTCATAAATTGAGCTTCCAGTGCTGTGTTATGTCATCCAGGGATATTTTGTTTGTTGTGTTCTATATGTTTCGATACCTCATAATGGGAAGATTTAACTGTCCGAGTAAACCGCTCTACTGATGAGACATCTGAACATTCAAAACACTGCTGTATGGTCAGTGCTATTTTGGTGATAAAAACACAAAATATTTCTACTACATAATTAAATAATTTTTAACTCTTTGATTGGCTGAAAATATAACGTTTTGTCATATACAATTATTGTTGTTTTTGATGTCAGTACATGATTCACTGAGCCGGAGGCGAGTTGAATATTGTACTACGAGGGTAGTTAAATTATCGTAATACTCGAAAAAAAAACCCAGCAATAACTGTTTTGCTATATGATTCAGCGACAAATCGATACAGACATATTAAATTGTGTGTTATCAAACGAAGATTTTAGTTTGTAGCCATAGCCGACCAAGTTCAGAAACGCAATAATTCTTTGGACGATCTATTTTTCTTCCAATGTAGATAAAATCAAATGTTATTATGACCTCCTAGGTCACGTGCAGCTGGATATATTTTTTTTTTCTAGATTGTTGGCAGTCAGTCAAACAGAGAGCTAGGAATTAATCAGTTATATAATCGTATTCACCTGATCGGGACCTACGCGTTGAATATAGCATTTCATGTTTTCTACATTGCTACAGCTGGCTATCTTCATTTCTGGCGATCGTTCAATGAAATATTATGTTTCCCATTGTGTTCGGCAATGATTTTAAATAATCTGACGCTAACAAACTAAGTATTTACATGTATAAAAAGATGACATTCAATCTGATATGTATGTATCAGTTTGTCATCGAATCATACATATTAAATAAGCAATTATTGCCGGGGAGGGGTGCCAATCAATGCAATAATTTAGCTCTTTTCAACGTACAAAGGATCGGTGATTATTGTACTTCTCGTGTAGCTATTACATCGTATTGGCCTCAAACAGCAATAATTGTATAGTGTAGTGCTTTTACGTTACAAAAAAAATATTTTCATTTGAAATCTAAAAACTAGATAATCGCATTTATTCAGTGATAGTTATTAGAATTATGAATTCGATTTTCCATATGTCATCTATCTATTCTTTTGCAGCTATTTCCTTTTTTATTAACCCCCCCCCCCACTTTAATCTCTGAAATAGTTTATACACATTTGTATTATTCTTACATAATACGTGGAATAATTCAACAAATAAGATCCTTTGCCAAAAAAAACCAAACAAAACAAACAAAAAAAAAAAAACAAAAAAAACAAAAAACAAAAAAAAGAAAACAAAACTAGTGTAGTTCATTTAATCAATTATAATTTGGCAGATGCACCCATTTGAATTTAAGATGTTTAGATAAAAGATTGGTTTACAAAATCATATGGCTTATAACCATCTGACAGTATGTTCTGTTTGCCATGACAACTACTTTCATCATCACATCTAATTACACATTCAGTGAAACACTTCAGTCTTTAGGGCTGTAAAATATTTTAAAAAGATAAACACTATCAAACTTTAAAAAAATACTATCACATTTTATTTATTGACCTTAACGGACACAATAAGTTCAATTTTAAAACTTTTTTAACAATATGTAAGTTAAAAATCTCATGCACAATTGGGTATATCCCTCTAACTATTTTTAGAATCGGTAGGAGAACAAAGTAGTGCCTTTAAGCAAAATAGTTCCTATTCTTGCAGAGTGTATATACATTTATTGGGACATTTTAAATCAGAATGCTTGACACATGTCAGAAAAGAGGATTTGCAATTTTGAAAGCAAGTGTCAAAATTAAATTATCATTTGAAGGAAAGAATTGAAATTGTTTGATGTACACCCTTTCCAAAACTGTGAAATTCCCTACATTTACTTTCATATTCAGAGATTTTCAATACAGACGCATTTTGCCGGAAAACGAATCTGACTTCACACCACGAAATTTTAACAGGAGAGAGACAATTTGATGAGCTTTTATTCAAGAGGTCCCTCGTTGCTGAACGAAAATTAGGGCCGGAGCTATGAGCACGAACGTTAACATTACCGCCTATGGAAAATGCATTAGTGGACTATACCCATATTGAGCCCCATACTGGTAAGGCATATTCCTTGTTTATTTGCAATTATTGTAATAAATGTGAATTTCTCTTTTGTATATCTTTTCATTTATGTGAACAAACTAAATTTCCAACAAGTTCAGCAAGTTTAATCACTTAAATAACACATTCTATAGGAAAAAATCCATCACAACCCCCCCCCCCCCCATCCCCCCGGGTTTTCAGAAAATCAATTTAAATTAAAGAAATTGTGATTTTAACTTGAATGTAATTTATTTTGAGTTTTTATAAAAAAAAAATAAAAATGTATATGTGTTTCTACTAATAATGAGATAAGATTAAGACATTTTATAAATTTTTAGACAAAATATCACTTTGGGTTTTTAGTGCGATCATTTCAAGCGGCGAGTAAAAGTGAAAATAGAAAAGCAGAAAGTTTCCAGTGAGGAAAAATACTTTATTCAAGCAGTGTCTAGCTATCTAATATTAGTTTGCATTGTAAGGGAGTTGTATTAATGCCCGGTAGGTACCAGTTCTTTATTTATAACTATAGATATGCATTAAATTTGCGTAAATAAATGTTTCATGCATGTGACGTGACTATGTACCGTAGATGTAGATATGCACACTTTAACATGTGAAAGCTACTGTTGGTTAATTCTTAATCCATAAAACCTATCTGTGTTTATCATAGTCAAAATTGAATGAAATTATCATTGTAAGTAGATATTTACCTGTATTTATATATTCATACTATTGAAGAAAAAGATTAATTTGTTGGGGGTGGGGATTAATAATGAATGTTTGGGGGGGGGGGTGTCTTTAGGTTGTACAAATGTGTTGTGCATCAAGATGTAGTTATTTGTTGTCTATCTCCTCTCTCTTTTTGTATCTCCCCTTCTTTCTCTTTTTCTGTCTCTGTCTGCCTGTCTGTCTGTATTTCTCCTCTCTGTTTCTTTTCCTCTCTCTCTCTCTCTCTATCTCTCTCTCTCTCTCTCTCTCTCTCTCTCTCTCTCTGAGTTTTAAACATATGGCTGCTTGTGACATGAAATTGCAGATGTTGAGGATAGTGTTTGATACATGTTGAATTAAATTCAAAACATTTCATTTTAGATACCATGTAAATTAAAATGGAATTTTTCTTCAAAGATAAAAACACAACAATGAGCCACACCACAACAATGAGCCACACTTGATGTAAGTAAAATTTATTTTTGTAACAATGATGTCTAATTACACTCGTCTAAGTTTGAAAGAAGGAACCTGTAAAAACTACATGTATATACCCAGTATTTGACATGCAGATAATTTAGAATATTAAATACCGGTAAACTACACATATTTCACATACTTAGTGGGTATTTTTTGTTCTCTTGGAATTTGAACTCTAGTTAATTGTAGACTCTATTACATAGGATATGTCTTTCTGTAAATTTGTTAAATTTGTTACCATGGTAACAGTATACAAGAGTAAAAAGAACTAGAGCAAAGCTCGTTGCAAAGCAACGAGTGGGTCTTCCGTTAATGTCGAAAGTAAAGCTAAAAGTTCCTTTAAGAAGCAGAATTCTTAAACCAATATACATAAAAAACTAAAAAAAAAAATCGAATTATTCTTGGTACGAGTTAACAGAATCCGAATGATTCTAAGTACGAATTAACAAAAACCTTTTCAATATCAAGAACGACTTTGCAAATAAAAATCCGAATGTGTTTAAGTACATTTAACAATCATCGAATTATTTTAGGTACGAGTTAATTTAACTTTGATTATAACACTTTTTTCTTAACCAAGAATGTGGAATCAAAATTTCCGGAAAAATCAATTTTTTCAACCCCTATATCTCTGTAATGCATTGTCCGATTTTAAAACGGATTTCAGATGTAAATTAAGCCTTATGAGTTGAACAATTTTGCTTCTATAGTTATTTACAAACTATTTTTCAGTAAAAAGTTATTATTTAAAGACTGTGTAGCCCTCCTGCCCCTAATTTGAGGGTCAGCCCCTTTTTCTTGATATCAAATGAAAGGTCTTGCAAATATAAACATATTTTGTTCAACAACTGTTCACGAATTGTTAACCGTTCTAGAGATATCTGAACAAATGTGTTTTAGAGGCCGACCCTTAAACTCCTTACTGGGGCCACCAACAAATTTTTTTAGGTAGGATATTGTTGAGAACATTATTTTAAGCATTTTTGTTCCACAATACTTTTAAAAAAATTTCTCCTTTTCTAGATATTAATGATCAAAGTTTTGGACTTCTGGCCCCTTGAAACCCCTAATTACGTAACGTATGACTTAGGTATGATACTGTATAGATAAACAGCTGTACAATAAACATTTTTGCTTCTATAATTGATAACAAATAATTGTTCCGTAAAGAGTTATTGCAAAAAGACTTTAGAGCCCTCTTGGCCTCTAATTTTAGGGGTAGCCCCTTTTTCTTGATATCAAATGAAAGCCCGTGGAATTTGAAACAACTTTTGCTTTACATGTTTTAACAAAATATTTACAGGTTCGAAAATATTTCAGAAAATGTGCAAAATTTTTTTGAAAAAAATTGGTGCCAATTTTCGACCTCAGGCGAGCTTCAACGCCTTGCGTATTATCCATATTTTAAAACAATGCAGTACATCTACAGACTTTCATCTACAATCCCTGAAAATTTCAACTTTCTATCGTGAATAGTTTCATAGGAGTTGCGTGGACAAAATGACCCTTAATATTTCATTAAATCGTCAATATCTTAAACCGGAAGTGACGTCATCAAAAAATTTAACGGAAAACATTTATCCCCTTCGATGCTTTATAAGTCCTGAAAATTTGTTGCAAATCGAGTGCATAGTTTTCGAAAAATAAAGCTTAAAAGAAGGCAGAAAAAGAATATTAAGAATAATAATAATAGAAAGAAACAGTAGAAAAACAAGAGGGTCTTCCGTCGGAAACGGAAGACCCTAATAATAAAGAAAAAGAAACCGTAGAATAACAATAGGGTCTTCCGTTGGAAACGGAAGACCCTAAAAACTCCTTATTAGCAAGTTTATTCCCCTATGACATATCTTAAATGGGTTAATTAATGGTGATTTCTTCCGAAATTAGGCTTAAATAAAAGTTCAGCAAATACTACACTTACACGAGTAAAAACAACTCATCACTATGACGTCATTATGACGTCATAGGTGAGGTAATCTCAAGCTTGCATCACAATGGAGCAAAATATGAACTGAGGGCTTCACATTATAGAGTCATATAACTTTATTATTTACAAACAAATACCTACATGTAATACCTTGATGGATAGGGAAATTCCTATACTTTTCTATTTTACCTTTTTCGTGGTATTTGAAAACAACAATTTGATTTTGTAACTAAAGAAAAACTCATGGTTTGTGCGACTAAAATTTTATAAAATCAGAAATAATTGAGCTTTTTCATGAGAATATGAACAAAATAAATTTGGTAAAATATTGAATGTTCATGTTTTACATGTATTTTAATCATTGAGATAAAAGTTTCCTCAATATATGCTATTTGAAGAACATCGAGCGCCAATGAACTAGATGTTGTTTAGGTAAATTTTGACTGGACTGTTTATTCAGATTTCATGCATATGTATCAATGCTGCAAAATCCATAATTATGAATTGAATTTTTCCAAACTTGGAACCTTGGTTCTGTATAGTGTCTAGAGTGAATATATAGGCTTAGAATTGTAAATAACCACAATGACTGTTTCATATTGGGTATATCCCTCTAACTATTTTTAGAATCGGTAGGACAACAAAGAAGTGCCTTTAAGCAAAATAGTTCCTATTCTTGCAGTGTGTATATACATTTATTGGGACATTTTAAATCAGAATGCTTGACACATGTCAGAAAAGAGGATTTGCAATTTTGAAAGCAAGTGTCAAAATTAAATTATCATTTGAAGGAAAGAATTGAAATTGTTTGATGTACACCATTTCCAAAACTGTGAAATTCCCTACTTTTACTTTCATTTTCAGAGTTTTTCAATACAGACGCATTTTGAGGGAAAACAAATCTGACTTCACACCACGAAATTTTAACAGGAGAGAGACAATTTGATGAACTTTTATTCAAGAGGTCCCTCGTCGCTGAACGAAAATTAGGGCCGGAGCTATGAGCCCGAACGTTAACATTACCGCCTATGGAAAATGCATTAGTGGACTATACCTAATTACAAATTCCTGTGAGTGAGTGGGGAATAAAAGGTGTATGGTTGGAATGTAATAAAAAACAAAAAAATATGTTTCTCACATATACATTTATACAATACACTCAACAACACTTCTAAGTGTTCACCAAGTATAATGTATTTACTATATGAAATAAGGACATTTATTTGTCTTGTCGTCATGGCGACTGAATTCCATTTAACTTTCAAATAATTAGGAACGATGCATTGACCTTGACCTTTGGTTGTGACCCGATACCTTGACATTTGCTAAATATCACAAATACTTCTGGTGTGGTTGAATTTCGCTCAGAGCTTTTGGATTGTTTAAAGTTGCCGATTGAAATGACGTTACACTTATGGAAGAGAAAAATGATATCAAAATAACGTTTCATTTGGATAGCTTAATATTTAAAACAAGGTAGACTACAAAATATACAGCAAATTTAAAGTGAGTACAATGTGTCTTAGAAACAATGAGGACACCAATATTCCAACGGCTCTGGCTGTTTTCTTACCTATCATTTCGGCGACTTTCAGTGTTTTTCTTTCAAACTATCACCAAAGACTAATATCAATCACACAAAAATGTCAATCATATTAAACACAGGCAGAAAAATACCAATTTAATTTTTTTGACGTTTCGTAACAGGTAATTGATTTCAATAATTGTTGTCTTATCTTATCTTTGCTATTGATAAAAAGACATATCCGTTACGAAAAGTTGAAAATTTCACATTATTTTCTTTCGTAATTTTCAAGTTATTCTATTTATCATAGTAAACACTTAGGCGTTTTGTTGAGTGTATGTCATCTATATGTGTCCAAAAAATACAAATAAAATAAGTCCTTATATACCTGCCCATTGTGAAGGATTTAGATATAGATAAAGCACAGGGATATTCACTATATTCGAGATCAACCTCCGTGATATACATCACTTTGTTAATGATATTTTCAGAATAATAGCATTCAGGAAATATAGCCGTCAATGAATCATCAAACATGATTAATATCATCTCATACAGAGATGCTATTTCTATATGTCAAAAGAGTTCTTGTGGAGTCTCCTACAACATAGTTTCTCAAGCTCTCTCCTAAACTTGACATCGTAAAACCAATAGATGTACGGGTTTGCGATATGGTTTAGAAGATTAAAGCGTGAAAAGAATGCATAGATATTTAGTTGATACCCCGAAAAATCGAGTCCAGTCGCAAACTTGTGGATTAGAGTAATCAATGACGTCAGATAGGAGACTACGTAGACAACAATGATTAGCAGAAACATAATGCTTAGTTTTCTGCGACTCTGATGTTTATGGTTCGATTCTGGGAAAGAAGTTGCAATTGTTTGAGAATCAGAGCAGTTTGTCGTCTTAGTCAAATCTTGTCAAGGAGTGTTTAACATTGTGTCCTTTTCAACACTTGAACTAGAAGTGATTTGAGGCTCGGGGCAGTTTTCTTTCACAGTTAAACCCTGTCGAGGAATTTCCGACATTGTGACCTTTTCAAAACTTTGATTATCTAATGAAGTGACGGCGTTTTCTTCATTATTCAAATTGTTTGTCCTGAAGGCTGCTCCATCAAATGGTGATAATGTTTTATATATAGTTTTGGTTACGGGAATGTACAATCCTGAAGTCACTATGATATTGATGAACGAAAGCAGCAGGAGCGTTCCGAAGTACGGAACCATTACTTTAGATCCGTATGAACCGTCATCGAAAGAACAGTGATATAACGATATTTTTCGTGTAAAATTCCCTTCTGTATATCGTTTTCCTGTCGGTTTTAACCCCGCAAACTTTAACAATGGAGCCGCATATCCAAGCGAGAAAAGAAAAATGGCCAAAACTGTAATTCTGCGGTACCTTTGAGTCATCTGCTGACCAAAAGGTCGGCAAATTTTCAGATATCGCTGCAACGCGATAGCGAAAATCAGATGAGCAGAAACCCCACCGGACATGATTACCAGGAAAAGCAGGGTTTTGCAGAGGTTAGCGCTAGGGTAGACGTATCTCATTGTGTTGTGCAGGTAAAAACTGGTCTCACTTGATACACATCCTATGAGGTCCACCAGAGCCAGAATCGGGATGAAGTACCTTGTCCCGCTCTTATCGCTGATATACCTGGAGTACATCACAAGGACAATGCCGATACCGAAGAAACCAAATGCCCCCGCAATTAGTTCTAATACTGTGTTGGGGAGTAGTTGCTTTGAATGTTGCTCTGTCAGTAGAATATCCGCGTCTGCACTGGCCATGTTGATAATGCATCGACTTTGTCTTGGTTTATTGGTAATAAAGAACTAGTGAAGCATTCATTTGGAATTAAAAACAGTTGTTTCTTTGTTACATGTTTGAGTGGATAGTGGCAAACAATTAAATTACACAGAAAGATACCTTAAATATTTAGAGCCGCTTCCTTATTACAAGGAAACTTTGGCGTGTATAAAAAAAATTGCAAAAGACTGATGTATTAGTAGGTTTAATTGACAAGTTAAGGGTGCAACGAACTTTTACTAAATACCATATAAATAAGTGCTTACCAGCAATTTGGTCAATAAAATCATTTTAATAAAAATGAACCAATTTGGGGTTTATTATCATTATTTTTTGTTGGGGGTGACCATTTTTTATAAAACTATTAACCAGGCGTGATAGGAAGTTATTAAAGTACAGTCAATAAAGGTAATCAATATAATTATAGTATGATCGTATGACATCAAATTTGCTGTTAAATGTTTGGACAAAACACTATATAAGACCGAGGCAATTATTTCTGTTGTTAAATTTCCTATTAGAGTGATAAAGATGTAATGTACACATCTTAAAATAGCATTGGATTCGAGCAAATCGTGATTTGCAATCATTTCGATCTAAGAGGAATAGCAGGGGGCAAGTGTTTAGTACAGTTCACTTCTTCAATAAATTTTCTAAATATATTTATTATTCAAAACATACTATCATGATTTAATAGGTCAACATAATTGCGAAATCAAAACTTCAGAATATTTTTAGCTCACCTGAGCTGAAAGCTCAAGTGAGCTTTTCTGATCACATTTTGTCTGTTGTCTGTCTGTCCATCTGTCCGTAAAAATTTCACATTTTCAACATCTTTTCAAGAACTACTGGGTCAATTGCAACCAAAATTAAGGACCACGCTTTTTTTCGAAAGGAAGATAATTAGGAATTATTGAAGCATTTTAAAAAAATTTCAAAAATCTTTTTCTCAAGAACAATTCGGCCAGGAAAGCTTAAATTTGTGTGGAAGCATCCTCAGCTGGTGTAAATTCACAGTTGTGAAAATCATGACCCTGGGGGTAGGGTGGGGCCACAAAAGGGGGGGTCAAATTTTTACATACGAATATATAAAGTAAATCTTTAACAATCTTCTCTGAAACTAATCAGTCAGGAAAGTTAAAACTTCTGTGTAAGCATTCTCAGGTAGTGTAGATTCAAAGTTATGACAATCATGACCCCCGGGGGTAGGGTGGGGCCACAATGGGGGGGGGTGACAATTTATAGAGACATATATAGAGTAAATCTTTAAAAATCTTCTTCTCAGAGACTTATCAGCCAGGAAAACTGAAACTTGTGTGGAAGCATCCTCAGGTACTGTAGATTCAAAGTTGTGAAAACAATGACCCCTGGGGGTAAAGTGGGGCCACAATAGAGTTGACATTTTACATATGAATATATAGAGTAAATTTTTAAAAGTCTTCTTCTCCGAAACTATTCAGCCAGAAATGCTGAATATTGTGTGGAAACATCCTCAGGTAGTGTAGATTCAATGTTGTGAAAATCATGATCCCCAGGGGTAGGGTTGGGCCACAAAGGGGGGGGGGGTCGAATTTCTGCATATGAATATATAGAGTAAATCTTTAAAAATCTTCTTCTCAGAAACTAATTAGCCAGGAAAGCTGAAACTTGTCTGGAAACATTCACATGGCATTGCAGATTCAAAGTTATTAAAATCATGACCTCCAAGAATATGGTTGGGCCACAATTGGGTGGGTTGGGGGTCGAAATTTTACAAAGGAATATATAGAGTATATCTTTAAAAGTATTCTTTTCAGAAAGTAATCAGCCAGGTGATTCTTTAAATTGTTTAGAATTTGGCTCCTGGACAATTCTTCGGCCTCACAAGGGGTTCAGAGTTTGATGTAGGTTTATATCCCATATATAAACAATTGTTTAGGATCTTTATTAGAAGTGCAATGGTCAACATGTGATATGACTATTAAATCATCCTGTTAAAAAAGGGACTAATGATAATAAACATAAGACTATCCATTGTGCAAAATAGATTTTTATTTATACAGGATCTACATGTATTATCCTACATTGTCCAGATAGTTTGTATTATGACTCCATTAAGCTGATTTTATCATACTTATTGTTCCTCAGGTGAGCGATGTGGCCCATGGACTTCTTGTTCTTTATACATTTTAATAGGAAATATATTTTAGTAATATTCTTGTCAATATGAAACATAATACTGAATACATTCCACTTTTTCAAAATTTAAATCTGAGATGTTTTATGGGCACATAAATGCACCTATATATAGCAGTATACAACATTTGTCCTACTCTGCAATCACATAACTCACATGTGGATTAATCCATCTTATAATACCACTTTCATCTTCATGTGACCTTACAGGATCGTCAACACATCATTTCATTAACACTTTTGTATAAAAAGGTTACGTGCATTTTAGATGTTTTCCCAGGTAGCAAGTTTACGTTGGCTAAACGTTGGCTAATGGTTGTAAGGTTGGCTACATATCGCCGTTGGTAAAAGGACGTTGGACCAACATCGGACAAACATTGTATTTATCAATATTGGTGCATTGACATCGTTTTCATAAAAAAATGAAAACGCATCTCGAGAACTTAGAGACGAATTAAGTATGTCATAAATTGAGCTTTCAGTGCTGTGTTATGTCATCCAGGGATATTTGGTTTGTTGTGTTCTATATGTTTCGATACCTCATAATGGGAAGATTTAACTGTCCGAGTACACCGCTCTACTGATGAGACATCCGAACATTCAAAACACTGCTGTATGGAGAGTGCTATTTTGGTGATAAAAACACAAAATATTTCTACTACATAATTAAATAATTTTTAACTCTTTGATTGGCTGAAAATAAAACGTTTTATCATATACAATTATTGTTGTTTTTGATGTCAGTACGATGATCGAGCTACCCGAGAAGTACATGATTCACTGAGCCGGAGGCGAGTTGAATATTGTACTACGAGGGTAGTTAAATTATCGTAATACTCGAAAAAAAAACCCAGCAATAACTGTTTGCTATATGGTTCAGCGACAAATCGATACAGACATATTAAATTGTGTGTTATCAAACGAAGATTTTAGTTTGCAGCCATAGCCGACCAAATTCAGAAACGCAATAATTCTTTGGACGATCTATTTTTCGTCCACTGTAGATAAAATCAAATGTTACTATGACCTCCTAGGTCACGTGCAGCTGGATATAATTTTTTTTCTAGATTGTTGGCAGTCAGCCAAACAGAGAGCTAGGAATTAATCAGATATATAATCGTATTCACCTGATCGTGACCTAAGCGTTGAATATAGCATTTCATGTTTTCTTCATTACTACAGCTGGCTATCTTCATTTCTGGCGATCGTTCAATGAAATATTATGTTTCCCATTGTGTTCGGCAATGATTTTAAATAACCAAACGCTAACAAACTAAGTATTTACATAAAAAGATGACATTTAATCTGATATATTTGTTGCAGTTTGTCATCGAATCATACATATTAAATAAGCAATTATTGCTGGGGAGGGGTGTCAATCAATGCAATAATTTAGCTCTTCTCAAAGTACAAAGGATCGGTGAATATTGTACTTCTCGTGTAGCTATTACATCGTATTGGCCTCAAACAGCAATAATTGTATAGTGTTTTGCTTTTACGTTACAAACAAAATTATTTTCATTTGAAATCTAAAAACTAGATAATCGCATGTATTCAGTGATAGTTATTAGAATAATGAATTCGATTTTCAATATGTCATCTATCTATTATTTTGCAGCTATTTCCTTTTTTATTAACCCCCCCCCCCCACTTAAATCTCTGAAATAGTTTATACACATATGTATTATTCTTACATAATACGTGGAATAATTCAACAAATAAGATCCTTTGCCAAAAAAAAAAAAAACAAAAAACAAAAAAAACCAAAAAACAACCCCAAAAAACAAAACAAAACTAGTGTAGTTCATTTAATCAATTATAATTTGGCAGATGCACCCATTTGAATTTCAGATGTTTAGATAAAAGATTGGTTTACAAAATCATATGGCCTATAACCATCTGACAGTATGTTCTGATTGCCATGACAACTACTTTCATCATCACATCTAATTACACATTCAGTGAAACACTTCAGTCATTAGGGCTGTAAATTATTTTAAAAAGATAAACACTATCAAACTTAAAAAAAAATACTATCACATTTTATTTAGTGACCTTAACGGAAACAAGAAGTTCAATTTTAAAACTTTTTTTCTTATTTTCTATTTTCCTTAGTAAGCTGCATTTACTTTAGTACAAAGTTTATTTAAGTGCGCATACCCCTAAACACACGATAACAAATGTAATAATTTCTATATATAACAATACATATACTTTAAATACGGTATCTTTATTTCATAATTGTAATTTTTTTTTCCAATTGTGGAACAATCAATGCAGGTTTATAAAGACAACAGATAAGGTTGGATTTAATGATAATAATGTATTATTTGGTTAAACTCTTAAAACGAAGATAGCCGAGCTTTTAACCTATTATACTATAAAACAAAACATTTATAATTGTATGTTTAAAACAGAATAAGATTCGAAATTTTGATATGCTACCTCCACCATATGAATGTTTAATACAATATAGATAAATATGTATCAGTTTAAAATATCTGCTTACTCAATTTGACAGATGTTGAGAAAATGTGTTTGTTTAAGCCAATAACAATATGTAAGTTAAAAATCTCATGAACAATTACAGATTCCTTTGAGTGAGTGGGGAATAAAAGGTGTATGGTTGGAATGAAATAAAAAAACAAAAAAAATATGTTTCTTACATATACATTTATACAATACACTCAACAAAACTTCTAAGTGTTCACCCAGTATAATGTATTTACTATATGAAATAAGGACATTTATTTGTCTTGTTGTCATGGTGACTGAATTCCACTTAACTTTCAAATAATTAGGAACGATGCATTGACCTTGACCTTTGGTTGTGACCCGATACCTTGACATTTGCTAAATATCACAAATACTTCTGGTGTGGTTGAATTTCGCTCAGAGTTTTTGGATTGTTTAAAGTTGCCGATTGAAATGACGTTACACTTATGCAAGAGAAAGATGATATCAAAATAACGTTTCATTTGGATAGCTTAATATTTAAAACAAGGTAGACTACAAAATAAACAGCAAATTTAAAGTGAGTACAATGTGTCTTAGAAACAATGCGGACACCAATATTCCAACGGCTATGGCTGTTTTCTTACCTATCATTTCGGCGACTTTCAGCGTTTTTCTTTCAAACTATCACCAAAGACTAATATCAACCACAAAAAAATGTCAATCATATTAAACACGGGCAGAAAAATACCAATTTAATTTTTTTGACGTTTCGTAACAGGTAATTGATTTCAATAATTGTTGTCTTATCTTATCTTTGCTATTGATAAAAAGACATATCCGTTACGAAATGTTGAAAATTTCACATTATTTTCTTTCGTTTTTTTCAAGTTATTCTATTTATCATAGTAAACACTTAGACGTTTTGTTGAGTGTATGTCATCTATATGTGTCCAAAAATACAAATAAATTAAGACTTTATATACCTGCCCATTGTGAAGGATTCAGATATAGATAAAGCACAGGGATATTCACTATATTCGAGCTCCACCTCCGTGATATACATCACTTTGTTAATGATATTTTCAGAATAATAGCATTCAGGAAATATAGCCATCAATGAATTAACAAACATGATTAATATCATCTCATACAGAGATGCTATTTCTATATGTCCAAAGAGTTCCTGTGGAGTCTCCTACAACATAGTTTCTCAAGCTCTCTCCTAAACTTGACATCGTAAAACCAATAGATGTACGGGTTTGCGATATGGTTTAGAAGATTTAAGCGTGAAAAGAATGCATAGATATTTAGTTGATACCCCGAAAAATCGAGTCCAGTCGCAAACTTGTGGAGTTGAGTAATCAATGACGTCAGATAGGAAACTACGTAGACAACAATGATTAGCAGAAACATAATGCTTAGTTTTCTGCGACTCTGATGTTTATGGTTCGATTCTGGGAAAGAAGTTGCAATTGTTTGAGAATCAGAGCAGTTTGTCGTCTTAGTCAAATCTTGTCGAGGAGTGTTTAACGTTGTGTCCTTTTCAACACTTGAACTAGAAGTGATTTGAGGCTCGGGGCAGTTTTCTTTCACAGTTAAACCCTGTCGAGGAATTTCTGACATTGTGACCTTTTCAAAACTTTGATTATCTAATGAGGTGACGGCGATTTCTTCATTATTCAAATTGTTTGTCCTGTAGGCTGCTCCTAATGGTGATAATGTTTTATATATAGTTTTGGTTACGGGAATGTACAATCCTGAAGTCACTATGATATTGATGAACGAAAGCAGCAGGAGCGTTCCGAAGTACGGAACCATTACTTTAGATCCGTATGAACCGTCATCGAAAGAACAGTGATATAACGATATTTTTTGTGTAAAATTCCCTTCTGTATATCGTTTTCCTGTCGGTTTTAAACCCGCAAACTTTAATAATGGAGCCGCGTATCCAAGCGAGAAAAGAAAAATGGCCAAAACTGTAATTCTGCGGTACCTTTGAGTCATCTGCTGACCAAAAGGTCGGCAAATTTTCAGATATCGCTGCAACGCGATAGCGAAAATCAGATGAGCAGAAACCCCACCGGGCATGATTACCAGGGAAAGCAGGGTTTCGCAGAGGTTAGCGCTAGGGTAGACGTATCTCATTGTGTTGTCCAGGTAAAAACTGGTCTCACTTGATACACATCCTATGAGGTCCACCAGAGCCAGAATCGGGATGAAGTACCTTGTCCCGCTCTTATCGCTGATATACCTGGAGTACATCACAAGGACAATGCCGATACCGAAGAAACCAAATGCCCCCGCAATTAGTTCTAATACTGTGTTGGGGAGTAGTTGCTTTGAATGTTGCTCTGTCAGTAGAATATCCGCGTCTGCACTGGCCATGTTGATAATGCATCGACTTTGTCTTGGTTTATTGGTAATAAAGAACTAGTGAAGCATTCATTTGGAATTAAAAACAGTTGTTTCTTTGTTACATGTTTGAGTGGATAGTGGCAAACAATTAAATTACACAGAAAGATACCTTAAATATTTAGAGCCGCTTCCTTATTA
The DNA here is from genome assembly GCA_020458035.1 of Magallana ariakensis. Taxonomy (NCBI): domain Eukaryota; kingdom Metazoa; phylum Mollusca; class Bivalvia; order Ostreida; family Ostreidae; genus Magallana; species Magallana ariakensis. The sequence goes on from CM035811.1 coordinate 64,571,356, forward strand.
CAAGGAAACTTTGGCGTGTATAAAAAAAATTGCAAAAGACTGATGTATTATTAGGTTTAATTGACAAGTTAAGGGTGCAACGAACTTTTACTAAATACCATATAAATAAGTGCTTACCAGCAATTTGGTCAATAAAATCATTTTAATAAAAATGAACCAATTTGGGGTTTATTAAGGTCTTCCGTTTCCAACGGAAGACCTTATTGTTTTTGCTTTGTTTCTTTTCCTCTATTATTACGGTCACGGTTTCTCAAAAACGCTTTAACTGATTTTGATGAAACTTTCAAATCTTATTCATAACTAAATTTGTAAGAAAATTACACGAGGTTTTATTAATCGTCACTTCCGGTCCCGCGATATTAAAAAAAATATGTTTTTGCTTGTTCACGATTTTTCTCCAAAAGTATTTAAGATAGAACTTTCAACTTTTCAGGGATGATAGAGAGTTGTCTGCCGCAGCCGCAGTGCCCTTTGCATATCCGAACGTCCGCCGTCACTTCCGGTCGTCACCGGAAGGAAACAAAAATAAGTCATTTTTCAACTTTTTATACTTGAATTTTTTTTATTTTATTATTCGATAGAGACGCGTTCAAAACTTCAGAATATGAAATCCGTTTTAAAATCGATTCACGCATTCTCGAGATATTAGGCTTCAAAGTCTTGAAGCGAGAGTCCGCATAGCTCAGTTGTTAAAGTGGTGGACTTGTGCCCAGGCGACCCGGGTTCAGTCCCCGAGTGTCGAACGTTTTTTCTTTCTTAATTGTGGTTTGTTTTACGATTTTATCTTGAAAATGAAGGTTTAAAATGTTTTCCGTTTAAATTTTATCATAAATCAAAACAATATCGGGGTTTTTTTTTCAGTACATATATAGAGCCCGGTCAGAAATACCGTTAATTTCCTGCTTTGTGACTTTTTTTTATCAGCAGCTATCTAAATTTAGACGCTCGTAGCATCGCCGGCATCAAAGTCATGTCGCCGAAGCACCCCTGTAATACGACCGTATTAGAGCTCGCCGGGTCGCTTTGCCAGCATCAAAGAAATGCCGCCATCTCAATGACTGTGTGCACACAACAATTAGCGACTGCGGGTAGTAAATAACCGTTCTCCTAACAATATGCTTATGTTACAATTATTATACATGACTTTAAAGGGGCATGGTCACGATTTTGGTCAAATTCTATTTTTCCGTTTTGATTATTTACAATGCATTAGGAATGCATTTCCAATGACCAAATAAAATTTGAGAGTCTGTAGTAAAGTTATAAGCAGGATACAGGGCTTACAATTCTTTGCCATGTAAACAAGGCTCATGCCCTGTTTTTGTTTACATAAGTTCAATTTACCAGTAAAAGTTGTTTTACAAGCTGATTTTTCCATCTTCTTATTCATTTTAAGCATAAATAAACAGATCCTAACATTTACTACAATCATGTTAGGTTTCAAAAGTTTTCACTTCAACATTCAAAATGTAAACAAACGCTTTGTTTACATTGCAAAGAATTGTAAGCTCTGTAACTCGCTTATAACTCAACGAATTACACTCAAATTTTAATTGCCTATTAAAAATGCCTTACAGAAGCATTGAAAACATTCAAATCGGAAAACTAATTTTTGACCAAAATCGTGACCATGCCCCTTTAAATTGAGGGTTGTTTAATGTTTCTCCACATACTTGGATACAGGCATGCATGCATGTATACATGCGTTTATTGACAAATGTGTCTCTCTCTCTCTCTCTCTCTCTCTCTCTCTCTCTCTCTCTCTCTCTCTCTCTCTCTCTCTCTCTCTCTCTCTCGTCATGAGCAGTAAATGTCTGAACTCCGTCTCTACGATGACAGGTGGTGATAACTCTCTCTCTCTCTCTCTCTCTCTCTCTCTCTCTCTCTCTCTCTCTCTCTCTCTCTCTCTCTCTCTCTCTCTCTCTCCATACTATTGAAAAAAATCATTCTAAACATAAGGATAATTTTAAATGTTAGTACATGTATAAATATAAAAACATTTGTTTCTCGACCCGCGGTTAGCTATTTTATGTATTTGTAATGCAGTTGCATCGTTGGAACCTGATTCACTGTTGTTGCGGCGGAATGTCTTAGATGCCGGCGAAGTGACCGAGGATCGAAATACGTCACAATACGGATTTTACAATATTAGTTTGACTTTTACATAGCGTTTGAGATATCCGGTATTGGTTTTGCTCTATGTTAATGGTAGACAAGGTTAGCTTTTTAAAAAGCTAAGAAAGTCAGCCAGCGGAATTTTAATTTTAGGTCAAAAGTGAATACGCAATCTATTAAAACACAAGATAAATAATTTCATTTAGTTTGCACCCTTTTTTATGGCTGTACATAGTACATGTAGGTGAGGAGATAAGCGTTTAGCGGTGTACAGCAATGTATGACTGCACACTTAATACTTTTAAAAAAGTTGTTACTTTGCAAACATAGTGGTCTCGTCGCAAACCACTACAAATATGTTTACTTTCTAATCTCATTAAGAAAAGTCGGGAAGATAAACGCGGACTCCGGACTACTGCAGTATGGCTGCAGACGATTCCCATTGACAGTCTTTCAATACATCGATGCGCAGTTTGACCTAGAAACTGACCAGTTTCATAACTTCTTCGAATTTCTCTAACATGAACTGTATAGTTCATTCCCAGAATTCCAATTTACGCAAGCGCAATTGAAGTTTCATCCTAACTTAATTAGTCAGCCCGCGGGCTGACTAAAAAGAACAGCTATCTCTATAGTCTTTTTTAAGGTGTATTCAAACGGAAGACCTCTTGTTGCTCGCAACGAGCGTCTAGTTATCATTATTTTTTGTTGGGGGTGACCATTTTTTATAAAACTATTGACCAGGCGTGATAGGAAGCTATTAAAGTACAGTCAATAAAGGTAATCAATATAATTATAGTATGATCGTATGACATCAAATTTGCTGTTAAATGTTTGGACAAAACACTATATAAGACCGAGGTAATTATTTCTGTTATTAAATTTCCTAATAGAGTGATAAAGATGTAATGTACACATCTTAAAATAGCGTTGGATTCGAGCAAATCGTGATTTGCAATCATTTCGATCTAAGAGGAATAGCAGGGGGCAAGTGTTTAGTACAGTTCACTTCTTCAATAAATTTTCTAAATATATTTATTATTCATAACATACTATCATGATTTAATAGGTCAACATAATTGCGAAATCAAAACTTCAGAATATTTTTAGCTCACCTGAGCTGAAAGCTCAAGTGAGCTTTTCTGATCACATTTTGTCTGTTGTCTGTCTGTCCATCTGTCCGTAAAAATTTCACATTTTCAACATCTTTTCAAGAACTACTGGGTCAATTGCAACCAAACTTAACACAATGCACCCTTAGGCAAAGGGTATTTAAAGTTGTGAAAATTAAGGACCACGCTTTTTTTCGAAAGGGAGATAATTAGGAATTATTGAAGCATTTTTAAAAAAATTCAAAAATCTTTTTCTCAAGATCAATTCGGCCAGGAAAGCTTAAACTTGTGTGAAAGCATCCTTAGCTGGTGTAAATTCACAGTTGTGAAAATCATGACCCTGGGGGTAGGGTGGGGCCACAAAAGGGGGGGGGGGTCAAATTTTTACATACGAATATATAAAGTAAATCTTTAACACTCTTCTCTGAAACTAATCAGCCAGGAAAGTTAAAACTTCTGTGTAAGCATTCTCAGGTAGTGTATATTCAAAGTTGTGACAATAATGACCCCCGGGGGTAGGGTGAGGCCACAATGGGGGGGGGGTGACAATTTATAGAGACATATATAGAGTAAATCTTTAAAAATCTTCTTCTCAGAGACTTATCAGCCAGGAAAACTGAAACTTGTGTGGAAGCATCCTCAGGTAATGTAGATTCAAAGTTGTGAAAACCATGACCCCTGGGGGTAGAGTGGGGCCACAATAGAGTTGACATTTTACATATGAATATTTAGAGTAAATTTTTAAAAGTCTTCTTCTCCGAAACTATTCAGCCAGAAATGCTGAATCTTGTGTGGAAACATCCTCAGGTAGTGTATATTCAATGTTGTGAAAATCATGATCCCCAGGGGTAGGGTTGGGCCACAAAGGGGGGGTCGAATTTCTGCATATGAATATATAGAGTAAATCTTTAAAAATCTTCTTCTCAGAAACTAATTAGCCAGGAAAGCTGAAACTTGTCTGGAAACATTCACATGGCATTGTAGATTCAAAGTTATTAAAATCATGACCTCCAGGAATATGGTTGGGCCACAATTGGGTGGGTTGGGGGTCGAAATTTTACAAAGGAATATATAGAGAATATCTTTAAAAGTATTCTTTTCAGAAAGTAATCAGCCAGGTGATTCTTAAAATTGTTTAGAATTTGGCTCCTGGACAATTCTTCGGCCTCACAAGGGGTTCAGAGTTTGATGTAGGTTTATATCCCATATATAAACAATTGTTTAGGATCTTTATTAGAAGTGCAATGGTCAACATGTGATATGACTATAAAATCATTCTGTTAAAAAAGGGACTAATGATAATAAACATAAGACTATCCAGTGTGCAAAATAGATTTTTATTTATACAGGATCTACATGTATTATCCTACATTGTCCAGATAGTTTGTATTATGACTCCATTAAGCTGATTTTATCATACTTATTGTTCCTCAGGTGAGCGATGTGGCCCATGGACTTCTTGTTCTTTATACATTTTAATAGGAAATATATTTTAGTAATATTCTTGTCAATATGAAACATAATACTGAATACATTACACTTTTTTCAAAATTTAAATCTGAGATGTTTTATGGGCACATAAATGCACCTATATATAGCAGTATACAACATTTGTCCTACTCTGCAATCACATAACTCACATGTGGATTAATCCATCTTATGATACCACTTTCATCTTCATGTGACCTTACAGGATCGTCAACACATCATTTCATTAACACTTTTGTATAAAAAGGTTACGTGCATTTTAGATGTTTTCCCAGATAGCAAGTTTACGTTGGCTAAACGTTGGCTAATGGTTGTAAGGTTGGCTACATTTCGCCGTTGGTAAAAGGACGTTGGACCAACATCGGACAAACATTGTATTTATCAATATTGGTGCATTGACATCGTTTTCATAAAAAAATGAAAACGCATCTTGAGAACTTAGAGACGAATTAAGTATGTCATAAATTGAGCTTTCAGTGCTGTGTTATGTCATTCAGGGATATTTGGTTTGTTGTGTTCTATATGTTTCGATACCTCATAATGGGAAGATTTAACTGTCCAAGTACACCGCTCTACTGATGAGACATCTGAACATTCAAAACACTGCTGTATGGAGAGTACTATTTTGGTGATAAAAACACAAAATATTTCTACTACATAATTAAATAATTTTTAACTCTTTGATTGGCTCGTGACCTAAGCGTTAAATATAGCATTTCATGTTTTCTACATTACTACAGATTCTATCTTCATTTTATGGCCATCGTTCAATGAAATATTATGTTTCCCATCGTGTTCGGCAATGATTTTAAATAATCTGACGCTAACAAACTAAGTATTTACATGTATAAAAAGATGACATTCAATCTGATATGTATGTAACAGTTTGTCATCGAATCATACATATTTAATAAGCAATTATTGCTAAGAAGGAGTGTCAATCAATGCAATAATTTAGCTCTTCTCAAAGAACAAAGGATCGGTGAATATTGTACTTCTCGTGTAGCTTTTACAACGTTTTGACCTCAAACAGCAATAATTGTATAGTGTAGTGCTTTTACGTTACAAACAAAATTATTTTCATTTAAAATCTAAAAACTAGATAATCGCATTTATTCAGTGATAGTTATTAGAATTATGAATTCGATTTTCAATATGTCATCTATCTATTCTTTTGCAGCTATTTCCTTTTTATTAACCCCACCCCCCCCCCCCCCCACTTTAATCCCTGAAAGAGTTTATACACATTTGTATTTTCTTACATATTACGTGGGAATAATTCAACAAATAAGATCCTTTGCCAAAAAAAAACCCAACAACAACAACAACATCAACAAAACCCCAAAAAAGAAAACAAAACTAGTGTAGTTCATTTAATCAATTATAATTTGGCAGATGCACCCATTTAAATTTCAGATGTTTAGATAAATGATTGGTTTACAAAATCATATGGCCTATAACTATATGACAGTATGTTCTGTTTGCCATGACAACTACTTTCATCATCACATCTAATTACACATTCAGTGAAACACTTCAGTCTTTAGGGCTGTAAATTATTTTAAAAAAAACACTATCGAACTTTAAAAAAATACTATCACATTTTAGTGATTATTTAGTGACCTTAACGTAAACAATTAATTCCATTTTAAAACTTTTTTTTCTTTTTTTCTATTTTCCTTAGTAAGCTGCATTTATTTTTGTGCACAGTTTAAAAACATATGTGTATGTTTGAAACAGAATAAGATTCGAAATTTTGATATGCTACCTCCACCATATGAATGTTTAATACAATATAGATAAATATGCATCAGTTTAAAATATCTGCTTACTCAATTTGACAGATGTTGAGAAAATGTGTTTGTTTAAGCCAATAACAATATGTAAGTTAAAAATCTCATGCACAATTACAGATTCCTGTGAGTGAGTGGGGAATAAAAGGTGTATGGTTGGAATGTAATAAAAAACAAAAAAAATATGTTTCTATCATATACATTTATACAATACACTCAACAAAACTTCTAAGTGTTCACCAAGTATAATGTATTTACTATATGAAATAAGAATTTATTTGTCTTGTCGTCATGGTGACTGATTTCTACTTAACTTTTAAATAATTAGGAACGATGCATTGACCTTGACCTTTGGTTGTGACCCGATACCTTGACATTTGCTAAATATTACAAATACTTCTGGTGTGGTTGAATTTCTCTAAGAGCTTTTGGATTGTTTAAAGTTGCCGATTGAAATGACGTTACACTTATGGAAGAGAAAAATGATATCAAAATAACGTTTCATTTGGATAGCTTAATATTTAAAACAAGGTAAACTACAAAATAAGCTCCAAATTTAAAGTGAGTACAATGTGTCTTAGAAACAATGCGGACACCAATATTCCAACGGCTCTGGCTGTTTTCTTACCTATCATTTCGGCGACTTTCAGTGTTTTTCTTTCAAACTATCACCAAAGACTAATATCAATCACAAGAAAATGTCAATCATATTAAACATGGGCAGAAAAATACCAATTTAATTTTTTTGACGTTTCGTAACAGGTAATTGATTTCAGTAATTGTTGTCTTATCTTATCTTTGCTATTGATAAAAAGACATATCCGTTACGAAAAGTTGAAAATTTCATATTATTTTCTTTCGTAATTTTTAAGTTATTCTAATTATCAAAGTAAACACGTTTTGTTGAGTGTATGTCATCTATATGTGTCCAAAAATACAAATAAAATAAGACTTTATATACCTGCCCATTGTGAAGGATTTAGATATAGATACAGCACAGGGATGTTCACTTTATTCGAGCTCCACCTCCGTGATATACATCACTTTGTTAATGATATTTTCAGAATAATAGCATTCAGAAAATATAGCCGTCAATGAATTAACAAACATGATTAATATCATCTCATACAGAGATGCTATTTCTATATGTCCAAAGAGTTCTTGTGGAGTCACCTACAACATAGTTTCTCAAGCTCTCCCCTAAACTTGACATCGAAAAACCAATAGATGTATGGGTTTGCGATATGGTTTAGAAGATTAAAGCGTGAAAAGAATGCATAGATATTTAGTTGATACCCCGAAAAATCGAGTCCAGTCGCTAACTTGTGGAGTTGAGTAATCAATGACGTCAGATAGGAAACTACGTAGACAACAATGATTAGCAGAAACATAATGCTTAGTTTTCTGCGAGTCTGATGTTTATGGTTCGATTCTGGGAAAGAAGTTGCAATTGTTTGAGAATCAGAGCAGTTTGTCGTCTTAGTCAAATCTTGTCGAGGAGTGTTTAACGTTGTGTCCTTTTCAACACTTGAACTAGAAGTGATTTGAGGCTCGGGGCAGTTTTCTTTCACAGTTAAACCCTGTCGAGGAATTTCTGACATTGTGACCTTTTCAAAACTTTGATTACCTAATGAGGTGACGGCGATTTCTTCATTATTCAAATTGTTTGTCCTGTAGGCTGCTCCTAATGGTGATAATGTTTTATATATAGTTTTGGTTACGGGAATGTACAATCCTGAAGTCACTATGATATTGATGAACGAAAGCAGCAGGAGCGTTCCGAAGTACGGAACCATTACTTTAGATCCGTATGAACCGTCATCGAAAGAACAGTGATATACCGATATTTTTCGTATAAAATTCCCTTCTGTATATCGTTTTCCTGTCGGTTTTAACCCCGCAAACTTTAACAATGGAGCAGCGTATCCAAGCGAGAAAAGAAAAATGGCCAAAACTGTAATTCTGCGGTACCTTTGAGTCATCTGCTGACCAAAAGGTCGGCAAATTTTTAGATATCGCTGCAACGCGATAGCGAAAATCAGATGAGCAGAAACCCCACCGGACATGATTACCAGGAAAAGCAGGGTTTTGCAGAGGTTAGCGCTAGGGTAGACGTATCTCATTGTGTTGTGCAGGTAAACACTGGTCACACTTGATACACATCCTTTGAGGTCCACCAGAGCCAGGATCGGGATGAAGTACCTTGTCCCGCTCTTATCGCTGATATACCTGGAGTACATCACAAGGACAATGCCGATACCGAAGAAACCAAATGCCCCCGCAATTAGTTCTAATACTGTGTTGGGGAGTAGTTGCTTTGAATGTTGCTCTGTCAGTAGATTATCCGCGTCTGCACTGGCCATGTTGATAATGCATCGACTTTGTTTTGGTTTATGGGTAATAAAGGACTAGTGAAGCGTTCCTCTGGAATTAAAAACAGTTGTTTCTTTGTTACATGTTTGGGTGGATAGTGGCAAACAATTAAATTACACAGAAAGATACCTTAAATATATAGAGCCGCTTCCTTATTACAAGGAAACTTTGGCGTGTATAAAAAAAATTGCAAAAGACTGATGTATTAGTAGGTTTAATTGACAAGTTAAGGGTGCAACGGACTTTTACTAAATACCATATAAATAAGTGCTTACCAGCAATTTGGTCAATAAAATCATTTTAATAAAAATGAACCAATTTGGGGTTTATTATCATTATTTTTTGTTGGGGGTGACCATTTTTTATAAAACTATTAACCAGGCGTGATAGGAAGCTATTAAAGTACAGTCAATAAAGGTAATCAATATAATTATAGTATGATCGTATGACATCAAATTTGCTGTTAAATGTTTAGACAAAACACTATATAAGACCGAGGCAATTATTTATGTTATTAAATTTCCTAATAGAGTGATAAAGATGTAATGTACACATCTTAAAATAGCATTGGATTCGAGCAAATCGTGATTTGCAATCATTTCGATCTAAGAGAAATAGCAGGGGGCAAGTGTTTAGTACAGTTCACTTCTTCAATAAATTTTCTAAATATATTTATTATTCAAAACATACTATCATGATTTAATAGGTCAACATAATTGCGAAATCAAAACTTCAGAATATTTTTAGCTCACCTGAGCTGAAAGCTCAAGTGAGCTTTTCTGATCACATTTTGTCTGTTGTCTGTCCATCTGTCCGTAAAAATTTCACATTTTCAACATCTTTTCAAGAACTACTGGGTCAATTGCAACCAAACTTAACACAATGCACCCTTAAGCAAAGGGTATTTACAGTTGTGAAAATTAAGGACCACGCTTTTTTTCGAAAGGGAGATAATTAGGAATTATTGAAGCATTTTAAAAAATTTTCAAAAATCTTTTTCTCAAGAACAATTCGGCCAGGAAAGCTTAAATTTGTGTGGAAGCATCCTCAGCTGGTGTAAATTCACAGTTGTTAAAATCATGACCCTAGGGGTAGGGTGGGGCCACAAAAGGGGGGGGGGTCAAATTTTTACATACGAATATATAAAGTAAATCTTTAACAATCTTCTCTGAAACTAATCAGCCAGGAAAGTTAAAACTTCTGTGTAAGCATTCTCAGGTAGTGTAGATTCAAAGTTGTGACAATCATGACCCCCGGGGGTAGGGTGGGGCCACAATGGGGGGGGGGTGACAATTTATAGAGACATATATAGAGTAAATCTTTAAAAATCTTCTTCTCAGAGACTTATCAGCCAGGAAAACTGAAACTTGTGTGGAAGCATCCTCAGGTAATGTAGATTCAAAGTTGTGAAAACAATGACCCCTGGTGGTAAAGTGGGGCCACAATAGAGTTGACATTTTACATATGAATATATAGAGTAAATTTTTAAAAGTCTTCTTCTCCGAAACTATTCAGCCAGAAATGCTGAATCTTGTGTGGAAACATCCTCAGGTAGTGTAGATTCAATGTTGTGAAAATCATGATCCCCAGGGGCAGGGTTGGGCCACAAAGGGGGGGGGGTCGAATTTCTGCATATGAATTTATAGAGTAAATCTTTAAAAATCTTCTTCTCAGAAACTAATTAGCCAGGAAAGCTGAAACTTGTCTGGAAACATTCACATGGCATTGCAGATTCAAAGTTATTAAAATCATGACCTCCAGGAATATGGTTGGGCCACAATTGGGTGGGTTGGGGGTCGAAATTTTACAAAGGAATATATAGAGTATATCTTTAAAAGTATTCTTTTCAGAAAGTAATCAGCCAGGTGATTCTTAAAATTGTTTAGAATTTGGCTCCTGGACAATTCTTCGGCCTCACAAGGGGTTCAGAGTTTGATGTAGGTTCATATCCCATATATAAACAATTGTTTAGGATCTTAATTAGAAGTGCAATGGTCAACATGTGATATGACTATTAAATCATCCTGTTAAAAAAGGGACTAATGATAATAAACATAAGACTATCCAGTGTGCAAAATAGATTTTTATTTATACAGGATCTACATGTATTATCCTACATTGTCCAGATAGTTTGTATTATGACTCCATTAAGCTGATTTTATCATACTTATTGTTCCTCAGGTGAGCGATGTGGCCCATGGACTTCTTGTTCTTTATACATTTTAATAGGAAATATATTTTAGTAATATTCTTGTCAATATGAAACATAATACTGAATACATTCCACTTTTTCAAAATTTAAATCTGAGATGTTTTATGGGCACATAAATGCACCTATATATAGCAGTATACAACATTTGTCCTACTCTGCAATCACATAACTCACATGTGGATTAATCCATCTTATGATACCACTTTCATCTTCATGTGACCTTACAGGATCGTCAACACATCATTTCATTAACACTTTTGTATAAAAAGGTTACGTGCATTTTAGATGTTTTCCCAGGTAGCAAGTTTACGTTGGCTAAACGTTGGCTAATGGTTGTAAGGTTGGCTACATATCGCCGTTGGTAAGAGGACGTTGGACCAACATCGGACAAACATTGTATTTATCAATATTGGTGCATTGACATCGTTTTCATAAAAAAATGAAAACGCATCTTGAGAACTTAGAGACGAATTAAGTATGTCATAAATTGAGCTTTCAGTGCTGTGTTATATCATCCAGGGATATTTGGTTTGTTGTGTTCTATATGTTTCGATACCTCATAATGGGAAGATTTAACTGTTCGAGTACACCGCTCTACTGATGAGACATCCGAACATTCAAAACACTGCTGTATGGAGAGTGCTATTTTGGTGATAAAAACACAAAATATTTCTACTACATAATTAAATAATTTTTAACTCTTTGATTGGCTGAAAATAAAACGTTTTATCATATACAATTATTGTTGTTTTTGATGTCAGTAAGATGATCGAGCTACCCGAGAAGTACATGATTCACTGAGCCGGAGGCGAGTTGAATATTGTACTACGAGGGTAGTTAAATTATCGTAATACTCGAAAAAAAACCCAGCAATAACTGTTTGCTATATGGTTCAGCGACAAATCGATACAGACATATTAAATTGTGTGTTATCAAACGAAGATTTTAGTTTGCAGCCATAGCCGACCAAATTCAGAAACGCAATAATTCTTTGGACGATCTATTTTTCGTCCACTGTAGATAAAATCAAATGTTACTATGACCTCCTAGGTCACGTGCAGCTGGATATAATTTTTTTTTCTAGATTGTTGGCAGTCAGCCAAACAGAGAGCTAGGAATTAATCAGATATATAATCGTATTCACCTGATCGTGACCTAAGCGTTGAATATAGCATTTCATGTTTTCTTCATTACTACAGCTGGTTATCTTCATTTCTGGCGATCGTTCAATGAAATATTATGTTTCCCATTGTGTTCGGCAATGATTTTAAATAACCAAACGCTAACAAACTAAGTATTTACATAAAAAGATGACATTTAATCTGATATATTTGTTGCAGTTTGTCATCGAATCATACATATTAAATAAGCAATTATTGCTGGGGAGGGGTGTCAATCAATGCAATAATTTAGCTCTTCTCAAAGTACAAAGGATCGGTGAATATTGTACTTCTCGTGTAGCTATTACATCGTATTGGCCTCAAACAGCAATAATTGTATAGTGTTTTGCTTTTACGTTACAAACAAAATTATTTTCATTTGAAATCTAAAAACTAGATAATCGCATGTATTCAGTGATAGTTATTAGAATAATGAATTCGATTTTCAATATGTCATCTATCTATTATTTTGCAGCTATTTCCTTTTTTATTACCCCCACCCCCACTTAAATCTCTGAAATAGTTTATACACATTTGTATTATTCTTACATAATACGTGGAATAATTCAACAAATAAGATCCTTTGCCAAAAAAAACAAAAAACAAAAAAAAAAAAAAAAAAAAAAAACAACCCCAAAAAACAAAACAAAACTAGTGTAGTTCATTTAATCAATTATAATTTGGCAGATGCACCCATTTGAATTTCAGATGTTTAGATAAAAGATTGGTTTACAAAATCATATGGCCTATAACCATCTGACAGTATGTTCTGATTGCCATGACAACTACTTTCATCATCACATCTAATTACACATTCAGTGAAACACTTCAGTCTTTAGGGCTGTAAATTATTTTAAAAAGATAAACACTATCAAACTTTAAAAAAAATACTATCACATTTTATTTAGTGACCTTAACGGAAACAAGAAGTTCAATTTTAAAACTTTTTTTCTTATTTTCTATTTTCCTTAGTAAGCTGCATTTATTTTAGTACAAAGTTTATTTAAGTGCGCATACCCCTAAACACACGATAACAAATGTAATAATTTCTATATATAACAAAACATATACTTTAAATACGGTATCTTTATTTCATAATTGTAATTTTTTTTTCCAATTGTGGAACAATCAATGCAGGTTTATAAAGACAACAGATAAGGTTGGATTTAATGATAATAATGTATTATTTGGTTAAACTCTTAAAACGAAGATAGCCGAGCTTTTAACCTATTATACTATAAAACAAAACATTTATATTTGTATGTTTGAAACAGAATAAGATTCGAAATTTTGATATGCTACCTCCACCATATGAATGTTTAGTACAATATAGATAAATATGTATCAGTTTAAAATATCTGCTTACTCAATTTGACAGATGTTGAGAAAATGTGTTTGTTTAAGCCAATAACAATATCTAAGTTAAAAATCTCATGAACAATTACAGATTCCTTTGAGTGAGTGGGGAATAAAAGGTGTATGGTTGGAATGTAATAAAAAACAAAAAAATATGTTTCTTACATATACATTTATACAATACACTCAACAAAACTTCTAAGTGTTCACCCAGGATAATGTATTTACTATATGAAATAAGGACATTTATTTGTCTTGTTGTCATGGTGACTGAATTCCACTTAACTTTCAAATAATTAGGAACGATGCATTGACCTTGACCTTTGGTTGTGACCCGATACCTTGACATTTGCTAAATATTACAAATACTTCTGGTGTGGAAGAGAAAAATGATATCAAAATAACGTTTCATTTGGATAGCTTAATATTTAAAACAAGGTAGACTACAAAATAAACAGCAAATTTAAAGTGAGTACAATGTGTCTTAGAAACAATGCGGACACCAATATTCCAACGGCTATGGCTGTTTTCTTACCTATCATTTCGGCGACTTTCAGCGTTTTTCTTTCAAACTATCACCAACGACTAATATCAACCACAAAAAAATGTCAATCATATTAAACACGGGCAGAAAAATACCAATTTAATTTTTTTGACGTTTCGTAACAGGTAAATGATTTCAATAATTGTTGTCTTATCTTATCTTTGCTATTGATAAAAAGACATATCCGTTACGAAATGTTGAAAATTTCACATTATTTTCTTTCGTTTTTTTCAAGTTATTCTATTTATCATAGTAAACACTTAGACGTTTTGTTGAGTGTATGTCATCTATATGTGTCCAAAAAATACAAATAAATTAAGACTTTATATACCTGCCCATTGTGAAGGATTTAGATATAGATAAAGCACAGGGATATTCACTATATTCGAGCTCCACCTCCGTGATATATACACTTTGTTAATGATATTTTCAGAATAATAGCATTCAGGAAATATAGCCATCAATGAATTAACAAACATGATTAATGTCATCTCATACAGAGATGCTATTTCTATATGTCCAAAGAGTTCCTGTGGAGTCTCCTACAACATAGTTTCTCAAGCTCTCCCCTAAACTTGACATCGTAAAACCAATAGATGTACGGGTTTGCGATATGGTTTAGAAGATTAAAGCGTGAAAAGAATGCATAGATATTTAGTTGATACCCCGAAAAATCGAGTCCAGTCGCAAACTTGTGGATTATAGTAATCAATGACGTCAGATAGGAAACTACGTAGACAACAATGATTAGCAGAAACATAATGCTTAGTTTTCTGCGAGTCTGATGTTTATGGTTCGATTCTGGGAAAGATGTTGCCATTGGTTGAAAATCAGAGCAGTTTGTCGTCTTAGTCAAATCTTGTCGAGGAGTGTTTAACGTTGTGTCCTTTAATTTTCAACACTTGAACTAGAAGTGATTTGAGGCTCGGGGCAGTTTGCTTTCACAGTTAAACCCTGTCGAGGAATTTCCGACATTGTGACCTTTTCAAAACTTTGATTATCTAATGAAGTGACGGCGTTTTCTTCATTATTCAAATTGTTTGTCCTGAAGGCTGCTCCATCAAATGATGATAAAGTTTTATATATAGTTTTGGTTACGGGAATGTATAATCCTGAAGTCACTATGATATTGATGAACGAAAGTAGCAGAAGCGTTCCGAAGTACGGAACCATTACTTTAGATCCGTATGAACCGCCGTCGAAAGAACAGTGATATACCGATATTTTTCTTGTAAAATTCCCTTCTGTATATCGTTTTCCTGTCGGTTTTAAACCCGCAAACTTTAACAATGGAGCCGCATATCCCAGCGAGAAAAGAAAAATGGCCAAAACTGTAATTCTGCAGTACCTTTGAGTCATCTGCTGACCAAAAGGTCGGCAAATTTTCAGATATCGCTGCAACGCGATAGCGAAAATCAGATGAGCAGAAACCCCACCGGACATGATTACCAGGAAAAGCAGGGTTTTGCAGAGGTTAGCGCTAGGGTAGACGTATCTCATTGTGTTGTGCAGGTAAACACTGGTCACACTTGATACACATCCTATGAGGTCCACCAGAGCCAGAATCGGGATGAAGTACCTTGTCCCGCTCTTATCGCTGATATACCTGGAGTACATCACAAGGACAATGCCGATACCGAAGAAACCAAATGCCCCCGCAATTAGTTCTAATACTGTGTTGGGGAGTAGTTGCTTTGAATGTTGCTCTGTCAGTAGAATATCCGCGTCTGCACTGGCCATGTTGATAATGCATCGACTTTGTCTTGGTTTATTGGTAATAAAGAACTAGTGAAGCATTCATTTGGAATTAAAAACAGTTGTTTCTTTGTTACATGTTTGAGTGGATAGTGGCAAACAATTAAATTACACAGAAAGACACCTTAAATATTTAGAGCCGCTTCCTTATAACAAGGAAACTTTGGCGTGTATAAAAAAAAATTGCAAAAGACTGATGTATTAGTAGGTTTAATTGACAAGTTAAGGGTGGAACGAACTTTTACTAAATACCATATAAATAAGTGCTTACCAGCAATTTGGTCAATAAAATCATTTTAATAAAAATGAACCAATTTGGGGTTTATTATCATTATTTTTTGTTGGGGGTGACCATGTTTTATAAAACTATTAACCAGGCGTGATAGGAAGCTATTAAAGTACAGTCAATAAAGGTAATCAATATAATTATAGTATGATCGTATGACATCAAATTTGCTGTTAAATGTTTAGACAAAACACTATATAAGACCGAGGCAATTTTTTCTGTTATTAAATTTCCTAATAGAGTGATAAAGATGTAATGTACACATCTTAAAATAGCATTGGATTCGAGCAAATCGTGATTTGCAATCATTTCGATCTAAGAGGAATAGCAGGGGGCAAGTGTTTAGTACAGTTCACTTCTTCAATAAATTTTCTAAATATATTTATTATTCAAAACATACTATCATGATTTAATAGGTCAACATAATTGCGAAATCAAAACTTCAGAATATTTTTAGCTCACCTGAGCTGAAAGCTCAAGTGAGCTTTTCTTATCACATTTTGTCTGTTGTCTGTCTGTCCATCTGTCGGTAAAAATTTCACATTTTCAACATCTTTTCAAGAACTACTGGGTCAATTGCAACCAAACTTAACACAATGCACCCTTAGGCAGGGGTATTTAAAGTTGTGAAAATTAAGGACCGCGCTTTTTTTTCGAAAGGGAGATAATTAGGAATTATTGAAGCATTTTAAAAAATTTTCAAAAATCTTTTTCTCAAGAACAATTCGGCCAGGAAAGCTTAAACTTGTATGGAAGCATCCTCAGCTGGTGTAAATTCACAGTTGTGAAAATCATGACTCTGGGGGTAGGGTGGGGCCACAAAAGGGGGGGTCAAATTTTTAAATACGAATATATAGAGTAAATCTTTAACAATCTTCTCAGAAACTAATCAGTCAGGAAAGCTAAAACTTCTGTGGAAGCATTCTCAGGTAGTGTAGATTCACAGTTGTGACAATCATGACCCCCGGGGGTAGGGTGGGGCCACAATGGGGGGGGGTGACAATTTGTAGAGAAATATATAGAGTAAATCTTTAAAAATCTTCTTCTCAGAGACTTATCAGCCAGGAAAGCTGAAACTTGTGTGGAAGCATCCTCAGGTAATGTAGATTCAAAGTTGTGACAATCATGACCCCCGGGGGTAGGGTGGTGCCACAATAGAGTTGAAATTTTACATATGAATATATTGAGTAAATTTTTAAAAGTCTTCTTCTCCGAAACTATTCAGCCAGAAATGATGAATCTTGTGTGGAAACATCCTCAGGTAGGGTAGATTCAATGTTGTGAAAATCATGATCCCCAGGGGTAGGGTTGGTCCACTAAGGGGGGGGGGTCGAATTTCTGCATATGAATACACTGTATATAGAGTAAATCTTTAAAAATCTTCTTCTCAGAAACTAATTAGCCAGGAAAGCTGAAACTTGTCTGGAAACATCCACATGGAAGTGTAGATTCAAAGTTGTGAAAATCATGACCTCCAGGAATATGGTTGGGCCACAATGGGGGTGGGTGGGGGGTCAAAATTTTACAAAAGAATATATAGAGTATATCTTTAAAAGTCTTCTTCTCAGAAACTAATCAGCCATGTGATTCTTTTAAATTGTTTAGACTTTGGCTCCTGGACAATTCTTCGGCCTCACAAGGGGTTCAGAGTTTGATGTAGGTTTATATCCCATATATAAACAATTGTTTAGGATCTTTATTAGAAGTGCAATGGTCAAAATCTGTTATGACTATAAAATTATCCTTTAAAAAAGGGACTAATGATAATAAACATAAGACTATCCAGTGTGTAAAATATATCTAATATTCAATACTTAGGTTAGGGATTAAAGAAAACACAAATTCATTGTCATTGACGTCAGATTATGTCATGGGAAAAAAAAATGATATAACAGTACTCAATGCAGCTTTAATAAATACTTCTGTCATAAATTTGTATGGTAGATCGTCGTCATAATATGCTGAAAATATAAGATCAGACGCTGTGGGTCTTGTACGGATCTAAAGAAGGTCGGATAGATCCAGATCCCCCCTTCCGCCCCCGGCCTCCTCTCCGGAAAATTCAAATTGACTTAAGTAGTAAAATTACAAAAATAATTTTCTGATGCACATAGTAAAATTGCAATAAAATAGGCCCACTTCCCCTGCAAACAAATTTATCACCCCCACCTCCGATGAATCTTTCTGGATCCGCGCATGTACTTTAAGAAGTAAAACTTGCGCATGGTGAAGGCAGAAGTTAGACCCTCACTTTCAACATGTTTACAATGAAATTAAGCTTCTTCTTCTATTACCAGTGATGATAATGTTCGATTGAAAACTAAATTTAATAAGACACAATAATATATTACATTTTCTAAAAGAAATAATCTTTATATATTGAAAAATTTTTCTACATTATTTTTTTTATAATTATAATGTAAATGTAATTCTATTTCAATTTATTTTTTTTCACTTATTATTATTTTTATTATTAATAATTTACAGCAGTATTGTGCAAAAACGGGCTTTTGAAGTTATCAACGAGGTCAGAACTGAACTGGAACTGAACTAGATAGTGAATAAACGCATAAATTCATCTAATTGGGAAGGGGGATGAAAATAGAAGTAAAGAAAACAAATGAAGAAGATTCAATGGATGCGGAAGTATATACATGGACTATAGGCAACATTTAAAAATTTAATATATCATTTAAGTGGGCGTTCTAAAAAATTGCGTGAAAAAAACATACTGATTATTTTTCAGTGAAAAAAAAAAAATAAAATAAAATAAAAATTAGAGTTACTGTTAATCAAATTTGTGATATTCTTTTACAAGGATAAAGTTTGAGAAAAAATGGTTTGATTTAATCATTGGCCCGACATTGGTCTAACATTAAAACTATGAATCTACTGATAATGGGCCAACGTCACACCAACGTGTTGGTGCAATGTTGCGCCGATGAGCAAATTTACATTGTACCGATGTTATTTTCCGACAGTTGGCCTACATCAATGATAACATCGGGCCAATGCTGGGCCAATATAAGCTTGCTATCTGGGTTCAGCCAATTTACTTTTAACTTATTTGAAAATGTATACATATATAAACGCGTGTTTATCCGAAAGGTTTTCATTGGGTTTTTTTTTTTTTGGGGGGGGGGTTGGGGGGTGTGACCTGCTAGCATATTATATGTGTCTTGTTCTCTCTATTGCAATGCATACAGGGTTATATAAATATTTTAACAGTTTTTTATCACCACTAACTTTTTAAAAAAGGTAAAAACAAAGAAGACGTATATAATTTTAGCATACTTCAAATGATAATCATACCTTAAATGTTAATAAAATGTTAAATGTTAATAAAATAATAAATGATCAGATTTTTTGCATACACAACATTAAAATTAATTGATTTCATTGTGACAAATATATGACAAATCGCTTTGATATGGCTTACATATCAATTATTCAAATAACAATAATGGTGAGGAAAAACAATACAAAAACCAACATAATACTTACATACATTAAATGTCCATTTTTTGTAAAGATGCTAATCTTTCTCGCACTTACGTTTTTTTGTTACATGTCTGTTTCAACAATCCGGAAGTGATGACTGAGCTATATACTGATACTTTTTTTAATGACATTGACGCATGTCCGATATCTGTTTGATTCCCCTAGCTAGTTTGTTTATTAAGCCGTTCATTGATATTCACTCTTAATTATATGTTCTTTCTCTTGGAAAAAACCATCATTTTGCATTTAATGTCGATAAAAGTCGCGTATTTACTATTTTTTTTTAAAGATTTGGACAATGTGTGGATTGGTTTTTTTTATTGTTTCTATGAAAGGTTAGACAAGAAGCTAAAAAAGAATTATGTGCTGAATTCTTTTCCAGGGAAAAGTATGAGAAATAATCATTTGCGTATACCTTGAAACGTATATGACATCGAGCAATTTATAAGACTGCAAACGCTTGTCTACAACATATCTGTATAAACAGTTGATATCAATTACGATGGGTACACGTGAACGTAGAGAAAACAAACTTCTTCCTGCAAAAAAAATTCGAGTATTCGCTAAATCGGATGAAGCAACAAGCTACGCAGCACTGTTAAGGTCTACTTTGTGGTCGCGCCGACCAGAATATACGGGAAACGTTTACCATGACATCACACAAAACAAGAAGTCATAAAAAAAGCTTATAACGAAATAAAGTAATTTCCGATTGTTATGGGTACGAACACATTAAACAACATTAAAAATTACCTCTGCTTGCAACTTTGTAGCCTGAAAAGTCCAGCAACGTTAACTAAAACAACTGACCGATCGCGATGCCATTGTCTATGTGACGTCTTACTGTAAATTTTGAGGCATATTATGTGTAGAGAGGAGCGGATCAATCAATTTTTTAACATCGGAAAATGCATTTCCTAAATGAACGGACCATAATCTTAAATCAATTATTATACCATTAAATCCTATTTATTATGCTTGTTTTGTCCCAGCATGTACAGTCATTTCATGCATATCTTTTACAGTTTAATGCTGTGCTATGGTATGCGATTTTAGTGATATGCTATGAGATTTTGATGCAATGCTATGAGATTTGTATGTTTTGTATGAAAAATTGAAATAAAGGGCTTAATGATATGGCATGCTATGCTATGCTATGGTATGCTATGAGATTTGAACAAAACCGCCTCTGTTCACAGAAGAGTTACAAACATTTCTGAGTAAAATGATAAGAAGTCATTGTTTACCACTAATCTGTAATATGAACAGTTATTTTTTAAAACCGAGTTAAAATAATTTTGTATGCTAGCTATGCTATGCTATACTATGCTATGCTATGATATGACCAATGAGAATGTATGAGATTTTATGCTATGGTATGAGATTTCAATGCTTTGCTATGAGATTTCAATGCTGTGCTATGATATTTGAATTCTATGATATGTTATGCTGTATGTTGTAAAAGATATGCTTGAACTGACTGTATTTGTATTTTCGAGCGTGCATATTTTCTTTCCTATAGTGTTAAATGTAAAAGGTTGATGTGTTTGACATCGAGAAACCTATATTAATCCGCTTTTTACAAGGGCATACACTTAACAGATCATTATCATCTTCTGGATGAAAATCAAAGGAATGTTTAATTTATTAAAAAGTGCTGCTGCTTCGATGAAATCAATAGAATGAATTAATAAATACGTAAAACATTAAGCGAAGGTCATTTAGATTTCAACTGGAGCTCATTTTTTAATATTTATTCTAAAAAAAAGATGAACTTTATACAGAGCAGCAGCACATTTCGGAATCTACTAAATAAGTAGAATTTAATTATAGTTTAAATTTTTAATTCAAATAAGGGTATGCCCTTGCGATATTGGAATTTGCTTGTGACCTCCATTTGGGAGAATTATCAACACATATCACGTGACTGTCAATTAAGGGGACCACACTATGTGTCACACAAAGTTGCACTTGCTATGCTGTTTCATTTAATACCAAATTTATATCATGATAATTTTTTTTATAATGCTTTATTTCAAACAGACAAATATATGTATTATACATTGCACAGACCATCCAGACTTGCACACATCACTCATACCAAGATTTACAAAATATATTTAAGGTAAGTTTACACGCTAAGCTGATACATACAAAAAATAAAAGAATAAAGCAACTCTATGCATTTTTTGTTAATTTGTATAAAAAATAGAGAGAGAGAAAAAAACAGAAACAATAACATAAACAAAAACATCGGATTCCAGAAGACAAATTATACTTCTAATATATATTTCCATTGTGACCAAAGAACATTAAAGTTATTAACAGTAGAATTTTTTTTCAAATATAAATGTTTCAACATTATAATACATCTTCAAATGACCTATCAATCCATGTAGATTCGGTATTTCACTACCTTTTAAAAAGTGAAAGAAATACTGTTTAGCATATAAAATTATAAAATTTATAACATGGTTTTCATTCATAAGTGGAGTTTTACCAAAAAGTATGTTTTTAGCATTAAAACCCACTCGCTTCGAAGTAGTAGAATAAATATGTAGGCTTAGATCATTCTAAATAAGCATCACTTTTGTGCACATGAAAAATACATGTAAAATAGTTTCACATTCACTTTCACAAAAAGTACATGTTTCATTTTCTGTTATTTTTTTCTTTAAATAGTGATATACAGGCAATAATTTATGTAAAAGTCTATATTGTAACCATTGAACATCAAAGTTTGTGGATGTCTTAAAGCAAACTTTGAATACATCTTTCAGCTCCACTTCTGGGAAGCCTTTTAGAACCGTTTTAACAAGAGCTTAGACTTTGGGCAGCACGTGATAAACTCCGTTTTGACAAAGGCGTGGTCTACTCATGGTTAACTGTCCAGTCATTGGCTAATAGATATTAATATATTGAACGCAATGACTTTCGCTCGACATATCCCATTGATGTATATTTCGCTGAAACAGCGTCAATTTCACACAGCAGAGCAGATCTTGGTAAACAACTTTCCGGTTTTGACAGTGTATGAATATTAATGAGCTTCTCTTAGCGAAATAGAAGGCAGGTCAATATTTGACATCTTGTTTTAATGAGCAAACTAGATAGTAACATCCTACGGAACATCCAAGCTCTTGTTAAAACGGTTCGAACACCAGTTCTGAATTCCACTTCAAAAATGCAGTTCGTTTAACATCTTTTGTATTAATATTTTTATTAATAACCCTTGTACATTTATAAGTCAAAATCCCAAATAACACAGGCACAAAAGGACGTTGTAACTTTAAAAAAATGTCCTTT
Organism: Magallana ariakensis; assembly: GCA_020458035.1. Classification (NCBI taxonomy): domain Eukaryota; kingdom Metazoa; phylum Mollusca; class Bivalvia; order Ostreida; family Ostreidae; genus Magallana; species Magallana ariakensis. The sequence goes on from CM035811.1 coordinate 64,594,357, forward strand.
GAAAATTGTGTTCTTTTAAGGAACTTTGATATAGCACTAATAATACTGTTATATTGCATAAAACAAGTACATTGTATGTTATATTTTCTTCATAACTTTCTTTTGACAAAAATACACCATTTTCATAAAAAAAATCATCAATAATGTCCACATCTTTAATGTACTATTTTTTGAAAAATACAGTATTATTATTTACTTTTATATGAGAATGAAACCAAACTGGGGATCATAATATTTCAGACAGTGTAAGCTGAGTTTTATCAAAGGAATCTTTAATCACAAAGCTCCAAGAATCAAATACATCCAACCAAAACTTGTTTGTTGTTCATTTCTTAAGCTTCAGAAGAAAATCATCACCCACATTTGTCAATTTTCAAACAAATGCAACCATGTGACCTCCCTTAATGACCTTTTGAATCCAAGAGAATTTTAGAGATTTTATAAAACTTTCAAGATTCACATAGTGAGGCCTCCTAATGTATGATGTTGCGTAACAATAACACGTTTAATTTTATCACAATTTGATCCCCAAATAAAGATAAAAAGCAGTTTTTTAACTTGGAAATGGTTTCTTGACTTGGATTTGGTAATGAAATAAATGATTTAGTTTTGGTACAATTAAAGATTTTGCTACTGTAACCCTTCCAATAGGAGCTAAAATACGTCTTTTCCACTGCTGGATCATCGCTGTGATTTTTGGAAGTTGAATGTTATAGTTTATATCAATTATTCTATCAAGTTCTACAGAAAAAATGTATTCCTAGAAGAGAAACAGTTGTGGCCATATCATGGCCAACGTATATCATGATAAAATATCTTTACAAAAATATTTTGTAATAGCAGATGCATCGTTTTACGAACGTTTAAATTCGTTGATATTTTCATAATGAGCCATCAAGATTTTTATTTTTTTTTTTCAGAAAAGACCCAATATATGTTCCTTATAATGTAAACATTAATGATTGGTCCTAAAAATGCGAGATTAGGGCCCAAATTAATTAACTAGATGATTTGTTTCAAAGTTCCGATGATCGAGATCTCCATTAATTAGATAGGGTGTCAGGTGATGCAATGACGTCATAGAAGCAATAGCTATGACTGCTGATAGAAGTACCTTCGTAAACTTTACGTGCTATTACTTTGTTTAAACATAGAAACGAGTTTCAGGACATCGATGACATTCCTTTGAGGGTAGAAATGAGTCATATATGTTCGAACCCCCAGCGAGAGCCGAACCTACGGAAAATTCGGAAGAGAACAACGACACTAGCGAAACAAATACTTCCGATGGCGATGATGAAAGTCGACTTTTAAACACTATATGGTCAGTTGTTTTGCTTAAATACAGTAACATAGAGTCGTTTTATTAGTTATTAATTAAGTTTCTTGTGGAAAATATATTAAATACTCAATTATGTATTTAAAAACTGGGGTATAATGTAATTTGTTGGCGTAAAAACACAATGATTTTTTAGTGATGTTTTTTGAGGAATTTCAAACGGCATCTAAATCAGCTAAGAATGTGTGTTTATTTAAATAAAAACTTAAACTATTCAACAATATTCAAAGATGAATCTTTGTTGTCATTACCAGGGACGTATACACTAGCAGTATATACGTCCCTGTCATTACATGGCATACCATTAATTCAGACGAGTTTGCTTATATACATATAGGTCTACATGTACATACACATTTATATATATTTGTAAATATAAGGTTTATATAGATTTCGTTCATTAAGTGTGCAATGCAAATTTGATTGGAACTGATACTAATTTGTGTGACAATTTTGAGGGTGCTAATGTGGACTCTGTGAGACAATGACTACTGTACCAGAATTGATCTTTTGTGCAGAAATTTCCATCGAAGATGAGATCAGAGCAAGTAGTCAAATTGCGTGCATCACAGAACACCAGACCTTCATTGACATGTACTTCCAGTCTGAGGGTCCACTTGATGACAATGAGCCAATTAATGAGTAAGAGTTCTAGACATTCATTATTTTTTTTTGTATGGTATTCATTTATGTTTTGAATTTTTATAATGAGATCAATCAAAACATCAACAAATGTGATGTACCAATATTGCATCAAAGTGATCATATATTTCCTTTTTTTTATTAGTATACATTCTTTTATGTGATGTGTTTATGTCATCTTTGTTAGGTCCTTATAGTGCACAATCCTTAAAAACGAGAAACAGAAAATATAAACACAAAGTGCGGATGAAAAAAAATCTATGTAATACATTTTAGTTATCATGCTGCATGCATTTAAAATCTATCTGGAATCAGAGCTGTATGTGTATCATTACGTAAGCTATCCCTCGCTTGCAATCGAGAAAATCGGTCGCCACATGAGTTTATTTAGCCGAAACAAGAATTGGTTTAATTTTGATCACACATAAAAGTTTTTTTTTTTAATTAAACGATAGAGTGTTAATTAAGAAATCGTTCTGATAATTAATAAAAGCAATGTCATTCTTAATCTGAAGAAATATCAGGCATAGATCAATTGTGGGTTTTACATGTAAGTAAAAAAGTTATAACTTCTATTTGATAGACTTTAGTCATTATACTGCAAACATATCAAATTTTCCTGGATTCTGAACTATGTGTGTGTGTTGTACCTTTACGTAACCTTTTCCTCGCCCGCGGCCGAGGAGATCGACCGCGGGTGCAATACCAAGCGGTCGGCGATTATCTAATACACAAGATTCGCCTCTCTTTCTGTCCATCTTTCTATCTATCTTTCTATCTATCTTTCTGTATTGAAAAACTTGATTATATAATAGCAGATAAAGTTCTCAAGTTTAATTTTGCATATTTAACTATTGGTGCCTTTTTGTGTAAACTAATTCTGTTTGTCTCTAACTAATAAAAGTATATCAATCACTTCGCAGTCGAGATCGCCAAGACAGTTTAATCTTAATTAGAATCCGTCATTTGTTTTTACTAGAAGTGTTCTCAGACATGACTAACTCACCCCCTTCTCCTTAACGATTCAGGTAGTTGACTATGCTCTTAATAGACAATTGTTTAACGCCATATGCACAGCATATTGATATTATTATATAAAATAACGATTGATATAACAACCCCCCTCCTCCCAGCATATTCTTTTTTAAATTCAGAGTTTTCAAAGTTCTAATAAGTAGGAGTCTTATCAACAGTAAGGTTATTATCTTCGGAGGGGCTAAGTCAGGGCTTGGGGCTCATGTCCTCAATCACATTTGGTCTTTTTCAATATAAAAGAAGTTTTTTTTTTGTTTTTTTTTTTTTGGGGGGGGGGAGGCAACCACAGCTTTTCAGACCTTTCCGTCTTAGCTCGGAAAACATAAAAATATGGTGTTACTTTTATACGGTGTATATATAGAAAATAAAAGAATATCACTCGAGAATGACAGGACAATTAACTCAAATGACTTTTTTAAAGATTAAATATTCATAAGAAAATGTAAGGTAATGATCATATCATAATGATTAAATTGTTTAGTTTTTACTTATTTTTACATAATAAGCAAAGCAATTATATATATATAATGTTGTATATTATAAACAAAGATAGTGAAATGTAGGTACGTTTGTCTTTAAGATATTAATCAATTTCAACATTAATATTAACTTTCGATTTATAGTGTGAACTGTCACCGTCATCACTATAAACGTTAAACATGATCTTTTTTTACTCTTTGCTCTCTGGTTTTTTTTTTCATTTTAAAGTGCACTTTTAAGTACATCAATAGGGAGACACTTAAACTCCGCTTATGTCACAATAACTTCATTCATAAAAAGAGGGGTTTTCCTCACTTACATCTTCACAACGTCAGGGACTCTAACTCCCACGGCCACATCTGGCCTCAGGATCCCTGACATTGTGAAGATGTCTAACGAATTGTAATGCATTTTTTTGTGGATTCATTAGTTACCCAATGAATATGGGTTTGAAATGGTTGAGACAATTTACGCTTTATAAAAAGTTTGCAAATAGCGTAAACGTTAATATGAGTATAAGTTCGATAGCTGTTGAAATCATTCCTTTCACCATATAAGGTCTCTTGCACACATTTCCTTTTTTTCTTTAACCCCCCCCCCCCAACACAGACACACAAACACGACACACACAGTTGACGCCTGAAATATTTTATACCTTTTTTTTCGGAATTTTTTTTTTCGGAATAATAAACCATTTAAGGTCTCTTGCACAAAAAATACAGAACCATTGTAGAAGATTAATTTTGGTAGATGCATGCGTTTTAAGTTAATAGAATTGCTTCACAAAACCCTATGGTTGATAGCTATCGGAAAAAAATGGTATGATTTACATAACAACTTGTTTCATTTTGATGTGCACTTCTAAGTACACCTACAGGGAAACACTTCAGTCATTACGGCTGTATTTTTTTTCTTAAAATTACTATCGCAGTATATTTATTGACTTTTACGGAAGCGTATTAGTTCCAATTTAAAGCATTTTCCCCTTTTTACTTTTAAAATGCTGTATTTATTCTAGTACAATGTTTATTTTTTAAAAGTGCACATAACCCTTAAACACATGACTAAAAAATGTATTTTTTACTCTCAATAACAGACAATTAACTGAAAATAAACAATATATGTATTTCGAAGTTGTCATAGTTTTTTTTTCAACCCTGGAGCACTCTAAAAAGGTTAATAAGGACAGCAGATAGAGTTGGTTTTAATGTAAATAATGTATTATTTAGTGGAACTCTTTAAACAATGATATCAAATATTTGAACCTTATAATGTTCAATTATATTTTTATGTTGGAAACAGAATAAGACTCCTGCATCATGTGAGTTTGAGTTTTTAATACAATATAGAAATATATCTATCAGTTCAAAAATATATGCTTATTCAAAAGAAAATAGTTTTAATGTTATTTTGTACAACTCCATAGCAATACAAACATATGTCCAATAACAAAATGATTTAAGCGAGTAAGAAATGAAAAGTGTATGATGAGAGGTTAAAAGGAAAAAACATAAAGATGTGTATCTAATTATACATCTATACAGTCATAATTATATTTGTGTGTCAAAAAACTACAAATAAAAAACGTTTAAATGAAATTTCATATACATGCTATCACTATAATATTTTCAGAATGATATACATAAGGGAATTTTGCTTTAAATGAACTTACAAACGATATTTATAGCATCTCATATACAGACTGATGCTATCTCTTACTGTCAAAAAAGTTCTTTTACGGAGTCTCCTACAACATAATTTTCTGAGCTCTCTCCTAAACTTGACATCGTAAAACCAATAGATGTACGGGTTTGCGATATGGTTTAGAAGATTAAAACGTAAAAAGAATGTATATATATTTAGTTGATTTTATGGTTTGATTATCGACAGGAAGTTGCATTTGTTTGAGAATCAGAGCAGTTTGTCGTCTTAGTCAAATCTTGTCGAGGAGTGTTTAACGTTGTGTCCTTTTCAACACTTGAACTAGAAGTGATTTGAGGCTCGGGGCAGTTTTCTTTCACAGTTAAACCCTGTCGAGGAATTTCCCGACATTGTGACCTGTTCAAAACTTTGATCATCTAATGAGATGACGGCGGTTTCTTTATTATTCAAATTGTTTGTCCTGTAGGCTGCTCCATCAAATGGCGATAATGTTTTATATATAGTTTTGGTTACAGGAATGTATAATCCTGAAGTCACTATGATATTGATGAACGAAAGCACCAGAAGCGTTCCGAAGTACGGAACCATTACTCGAGGTCCGTATGAACCGTCGTCAAAATAACAGAAAGATAACGAGATTGTCCGTGTGACATTCCCGTTTGCATATAGTTTACTTGTCTCTCTTAACCCCGCAAACTTCAACAATGGAGCCGCGTATCCAAGCGAGAAAAGAAATATGGCCAACACTGCAATTCTGCGGTACCTTTGGGTCATTTGATTGCCAAAAGGGCGACGAATTATCAGGTATCGCTGCAACGCGATAGCGAAAATCAGATGAGCAGAAAACCCGCCGGATATGATTATCAGGAACATCAGAGTTTTGCAGAGGTTGGCGCTAGGGTAGATGTAACTCATGTTGTTATCAAGGTAAAATTTAAAGCAATCAATTTAAAGCTGAAAAATGTTATCTAAAGTGGTATAGGTGCATTGTGCAAAGATCAATTGACATAAACAAGCACTTTGGATGTCTTTAAAGTAACAATTGTAATAATGCAAAAACATTTGGAAAGTATTGCATTTGAAATAAACTTTATTGATTTGCATAAAGGATATTCCAATGAAAGTTATATTATATTTAAAATATGCCGAGATGGGAGAAGGCGTTTTCGTTGGGTTTTCTTTTGTATTGTTTGTTTTTTTTGGAGTGATTAATTTTTTGGGGGTGGGGGTATTTAAAAGCTATATTCCCTTTTTTATGTAAAAATATAAAACATGCTTAATTGTAAATTATCAAAGCATAGTCAATAGAGATAATTAAGATAATAATAATAATAATAATAATAATAATAATAAAAGCATCATATAATATCAAAGTGGTTGTTCAACATTTAGACTTGATTATGTTCTTAAAATTTCCTAATATTGTGCTCAAAACGTAATGTTTATATCTCAAAATAACATGGAGATAGAGTTATACGTGAATTGCAATCATATCGATGTAAGAGGAAAAAACAGCAAACAAGTGTTCAGTACCATTCTGTGCTACAATAAATTATGGTTTAGAACATACTATCATGGCACGATAGGTGAACATAATTGCAGACAGAAGTGTGTTGATTCAAGTTAAGAAACTTTCTTCTTCACTCTTATAAATTTTGATAGAAAAAATATATTTAGCTATATTAGTAATATTGTTGACACTACTGAATGTTCTACTGTATACATTCCATTTTCAATTTATTTTCTCAGCCAGAGCTGAAAAGTATTATATAACATATGAATGCACTTACATCTCGCAATATACAACCTTTGCCTTACTTTCAAATCACATAACTGCGTTAAATAAAAATAAAATATATTTTTTTTTTATAAATTATGAATCTTTTCTAAAACACATTTTATGATTTCAAGCATTGCTGTTTTAAATATTGTCAAATTTTTAAGCGGAAACATGTTTTAAAAAGTTGTCTTAATGCTAAAGGTTGATTTATTGATGTTTACACGATATGGCTTGCACGGAACATCCACGGAAAATCCAAGTAGTTATTTTTACTAGTTATACTGGGAAACATTTACGATGTGATTAATTTGAAAAAAACTATGCGGTTATTTATTTGTTGGTGAACTCGTTTGAAATAGTCAGATATTAGCATCTCAGATTTTATTTTTGGAGGGATTAATCTGTCTAGCCATTTGTTAATAATAGACGAATTATCGCATCTTTATTTCAGCGAAAAGACAATAGGATTGTATTTTATTTGATTCTTTGTCACATACACGAACTTAGTTAAAGAACTATAATTAGAGTATCAGTTTTGCGCAGATTTTGCAACTAGTGTTTGGATTAAATTTATTTTCATTGAATGTGTACGATGAATGCGCAAAAGCTTTATTCCTGCTGTCACGATCTGCGCTTCTGCATTGCCGATTATGACAAATGAGAAAGCTGAGTCCAACTCTTTAATTTTGAAAACCGTTGGGTTTGATATTAACGAGAATAAAGGTACATTATCATCAAAATACTTTCACCCGTTTAGAATTTTCAAATTTTACAATATTTAACCAAAAATTGTGTTTTAAAATTTTTTCAAAAGGTAAAAGATATAAATGCCCCAGCGGGATTCGAACTCATGAGTTACGGATTAGTTGTTTACGCTTTAATCCATTGCGCAACGCTGTAATGTAACATTTTATAGAAGAAAAACCTCATAATATTACAATTGATTTTATTGTTTATATCGATAGAAAGTACCTTACAATATGGAGGTGTCCCATGCCACCTTAAAACGAAGGATTTAAATATACACAGGCTCTGCATATTTTCGTCACCATCAATAACATCAGTGGAATGACGTTTGCATTAATAGTCTTTTTTATTGTTTGCATTTAAGCTTATAACATTAGGCGTTTAAACACTATTTTTAAACAGATAAGTGCCAATGATAAGGATAATACTTATTAACTTGCGAAAAGTAGACAAAACATTATAATAACAACGTGTTGATAAAACGGTGTTCAACAACAGAAGCATTTTGAAAGTGTTAAATCTTGAAACTGTGCATACAAGGCAAATGTGCAAATACAACAAATAAAATTAAACTAATCGGTTTGAGGATAATGTTTGTATGTTACAGCTTACAATAAATTATTTGTTTTTTACTGCATGTAGTTATAACACATTATGCTCAAAAGCCTACCACATGTATGCCACTTGTTATAACTTGCCAAAGTATTTAAAACGTCGCTTATCTCTGAAATACAAATATTAGAAAGCAGTTACAAAATATACAGCTACTACTAGTTTAAAAAAGAAAGACTGTGTACGAGAACATAAAACAATTCGAGATGCAGAGCAGGAACGTGAGTGAACAACTTTTGAAAAATTTACTATTGAAGTTACTCCAGGGGAATTTCGACAGTGACCGTGCACTAAAACTAGAAGACATCTACGGGAAATGGGGAATGACATTCGTTTTTGAGGTTGGCGTTTATCTCTTGCCTTTGCCTCTTCTGGTCACACTTATCATGTTTGTCATTTTTAAACGAAGGAAACTTTTGGGAGTGACTCAGAAATTCATCATATCAATCATGATTTTAGACCTTTGTTTTTCGTCGACGTCCGTCATAAGGGATACGATATTAAAGGTTCAACATATGGAATATGGTTTTCTTGAATACCACGCCTGCTCATGGGTCCTCTTTTCTTTGCGTATACAAATGATATCCCATGCCACGTCGGTCTGGTTAAACACCTTAATGGCATTTCACCATCTACTACTTGTGTCCTATCCGATTAAGGTCAGAATGTGTAATTTACCACCATACTTTTACACATTTATTTTCGTTCATGTATTAATGTGTTGTACGTTTCATCTGTTACTCATCGCTCCAGATTTCCAATCGGTACCATTAATTCAGGAGTTCAGAGTGGGCTATCCTCTCAAAAAAATAGACGGGTGTATTTTACATACAAAGGAGATCTTTGGGGAATATTCTTTATACTATGGCTCAATGATAACCACGTTCGTCTTAATATTATATAGCCAGATAATCCCGTTTTGTTTACACTTGATAGCATCAGTAGGACTTGTTGTCTTGTTACATAAAAACGTTCGGTCTCTCTCGGTTTTAACAAATAACGCTACGGTGAAGCGTGTCAAATACGTCATGTTAATGAAAATCAACATCGGTCTTTGTTTCTCATTCGTACTACAGGAACTCCCGTTCAATGTACTCTTATTTCTTCAGTTCGCACATCATGAGGGGGAAAGCACTAATATTGGAAACCTTTCATTATTCCATGGAGTGGCCACTTCTATCCTGTCCATTTCATACAGCATTGGTAAACCTGTAAATCTTCTTATTTATTCTAGTCTCAGTTCGTCATTTAAGCAGGAAATGGGAAGCATTTTGATGAGACTTAAAAGCTTGTTTCGCGGTGAAGTTGTGCCAAGAACATCTACACATAAAGTCAGAAGAAAGTGAAAAATGAAGTATCATTTATTAGCCCATATATACTGCTATGTTCATATTTTGTCTTGTGTTGTTTTTATTTTTTCGTATTTTGTATTAAGAAAAATGGCAGTATCTATCATTGAAACAATTATTCATGCGTACAATTTGTTTTATATATATAAATCAGTTTGCAATTGTATGAACACTTATAACATTGATATAAGGAAGTATTTTGTCAGCTTTTGCACTTTTATTAGAACAAGAACAATCTGAGCGTAGGAAAATTGAGATTTATATTTTCATGTTGGTTACGAATTTCACATTTAGCAAAATTATCTTTTTATTCTTCATTTATATCTACCACTAAGTGGTAATGATGTACTTTTTTAGCTTGAACCCCCCCCCCCCACCAAAAAAAAAGGAAAAAAATGAATTAATATGAATAGTTATATGTAGCTGCGGAAAACACACCTTGTAAAGTTACAACAACAAAAAATAGTTTTGTTTCTGCATTTAGTTATGTCATTATTAAATAAAAAGAAAAAAAACGCAAACATTTGTTTTGTTTCTGCATTTAGTTATGTTTTTATTTAAGTCATATCGATATTTTTGTCGATCCGTCAAGACATACATTATACACACATTATACATGGTTTATTTTAAAGAGTTAAACGTATGTCATATTTGTGTTTGAATAATTAACGTCATACATGTACGTGTAATTTCTACATCAATGTGATTGTGCTGTGTGCTGTGCCAATAATAAACTTGTCGTTTGGTCACTCATATGAATTTTTAGTCGCACTCAACCTATAACCTATTTTGTAATCGATCAACTTCAGTATAATCAGCGGAGGTTTAAAATTTATAAAATTCTGCACATGTACCAAAAATGATTGGTCAGCGCAATTTAATGTTCAAAAACATTGCCATCGTTTGATTATGAATTCATTTATATATTTTATCGGGGGAGAGTGGTTAATTTAAACAAATTGTGTACATTGTGTAAAGTTAGTAATGTGTAATGAAGTTTGATGCTAGTTAATGGTTTAACATGAAAGTGTGGAGCTGCGTTACATACGAAACTTAAGCTTACATTTCGTTTAATCACAAACAATGCATAGTTTATGTAAACAATAAAATGCTTTCTTTAACGATTCATGCGGGGCTTAATGGTAGGGGCAATGCAAAAAGAAAATAAAAATTAACATGCTTCGTGTATGCAGGTCATGTATCTTTTCAGCAAAAATTGCTACTTTAAAAAATCATTTAAATAAAACATTTGTTTGTTTATACTTACGTCATTCTTTTAACCATTTTTTAAATTAATCATTAAACCGAAGGCGGTAAATGTTACTAAATTATTGAGAATGTACAATAGTACGTTGTATAAATGGAAAAGCCAAGTTGTTTCTTATTAGAACGTGAGCTCGAGTTTGATATCAACATGGCGTGCAGTCTGTGATTTTCTTAGGTTGCTGGAGGCTTCAATTGATCGTTTAAATGGTAATAACTAGATAGTGTGGGTTTTATCACTGTCTGTATTTTATAGCTATGTATCACAATAGATTTTCCTAAGAATAATAGGACAAATATTTGTTATATATAAAAATACAAGAACATTTTGAAATTCTACTTGCAAAAAAGAAAGACTACTCAATGAAGTTAATCTATGAATAACAATAATATCTAAATATTGAAGTGTAGGTATTGTGATATTATCATAAGGGGTTAAACTTTAAGATTGCCACTGTAAAACATCACGTGTAAAACATCACGTGTGTCCCTTGCTTACTCTGGCACAAATACCATAACTTCCAATACAACATTTGGAGGAAAGAAGGACAGACGTGTGAGACTTCAATATTTAAAGTATTGTATGTGCATGGAAGCTATTCATTAAACGAAGACAAGTTGGGTGGATTGGGTGGACTGTTATGCTCAAAATGTATAATCGTATGAATCTAATATTTAAAATTGGATTAGCAGTTTAATTTTTAAAAAAGTATTGCAATTGATTTTTTGTTAGAGGCATTGATTTTGTATATGACAATTGTTACCAGAGTTATTGGGCCTGGCTCCTGAAAAAAGAAGGAGAGATCAACACGTGTACCTAGTGGCAATGGGAGATTTATTAAACTTGGGGACTCGCAGCTTCCGGTTCACGGAGTCACAGTATAAAGCGGAGTTATCCCACAAATAAAAATGCCTTCCCCTCCTATTTTGTACTACAGCACAATTATGAACGCTTTAGCTTTGGAGAACATTTAATTTTGATCAAACGCAATGTGTAAATTTGTGTGGATTTGACACAATTAGAAAAAATAATAAGGTTAATGATATATAATAAGGTATGTACATTTATTTATTTATTAAAAAGTATGCATGGCATGCTTCTGGTAGTTAGAATACCAAACCAGGTATGCGAAGTGGCCACAGATATCCACTATGGTAATCGTAAATGTGAAACATGAATAAAAATAATATATGTTTTACAAATGGAATGTGGTTATAAAGAACAGTATTTAAAATCAAGCATGAAGATGCCTTTTATTTATAGATAATTGTAATTCTAAAAAAAACATAATACATCAGATATCATGTACATGCGTTATAGATATCAGATATCATATTTCTTCATGTGGATTTCTGTAATATCTTTGATAATTTCCACACGTTACCTAAACTTAAGGTAAGCCGACTGGTTAAAATCCCCGGCCTTTAATTCAATTTATTTAAATGATACCCAGGATTTCTCAAGAATAACAATTGACATTATTTTTTTTTTTAAACTAACATCAATTCTCTTAAAGACAAAAAATACGTGGCCACGCACTATCATGGAATTGAATTTTTATCTCTCTGATTTAAAAGAGTGTTCGATATGAAGACTCTCTGTGTGTACATTTTTTACAGTACATGCTCAGTTTCCATAGCAACGACATTGAAACATTTTGCTCATGGCCAAAATGACATAAAGAGTACCTTCATATAAATAACTGGTGTGCTCCCTAAATGTATGAAGGTTTGATAATGACATTAGTTTAATTTTATAAACAAGTAATCAATGTATCTGTACACATAAATTGATTTCGGTGAAATGTACAGGAAACAATACGATCGGTTTGTGTTTCATATATTCAGCTAATAAAATGGATAAAAACAGGCACACTTAATAATATCAATTTAATTTTAAGCAGGCAATTAAAAGCTTAAATAAACGTACTTTTAACTAGATTAGACCTTGTTCTAATAAGTACAATCAAAATTGGCTTGGGTATATCTCCTGGTTTTCTCCTACAATTATTTGAAATTTTCACTTTTGCACAAAATTCAACTAAAAGTTACTCCCCTTTGTTGACTCTTCTGTATTGAAGTACAAAAAAGACGTCAAAACAACATGACAAAGCAGACGTTGGAAAATCATGGATCAAATGAGGTGGAGAAAGCTTGTGATTAAAGTTTTAATGAATGTATAGTAAGTCCCTAATAAATCTATAAAAATGAAATGAACAATGCTCTATCGGACACTAGCTTAATTACCGACCTGGGCCGGGCTGTGTTAAATTCTTTTGTAAACATGTGTCGAGTGTCTAGTACAAATGAAACAGATATTTCCTCTACTTGAGTTTCGGTAATCTGACTAACGAATCCAGCACTCAACCAATGAAGCTAACAAGTTACCAACCTGCAATACTTTTATAGGAATGCAAATGCCAATGCAACTAACATCCCCCACCCCGGACTGATGGTGTGAAAGATGCAAAGAGTCGTAGTGTGTACCCTTCCAGCTGTTCCAGAGTGTCAACACCTGTAGAGCATAGTTCTGAGGATATTCTTCCCACAGAGATTACAGAAATTCATCTGCCGTCAGTGATATGGTTTATTTTGACCCAAAAATATTTTAAAATATTTAATCAGTTCATTCTTTACTTACGTAGAAAAAGTGTTTTGAAAGGATTTTTATGATCAACTTATTGTTAAAAAGGTATTTTAAACAATTTTTTATTGGTGCCAAATTACCAAATTTTGGAAGTAAAAAAAAATGAAAACGAAAAAGACACCCGCTCTGTTTTTTATAAATAATAACTTTTATTAGTATGATGTTTTAAAAATTGCAACTGATTTACTTTTTCTTCGCTTGCAATTTTTAGAGACTTTTAAACATACAGGGTAAAAATTGAAATATCAAAAATTAAAAATGTTGGCTATCTTTGAGCCACCAGCTTTAAAATAAACAAATACATTGAGATTTTTTTCTCTCTCGCATCATAAACATCTATATTTGTACTACGTATATTATGTGTGGAATATCTTGAAAATTTAAAAATAAACCTGTCTTGTTACTTTTAGTTTGCATTATTTTTCACCTTTAAAATTCTGTATTTTGGCCTTAAATGAATGAAATTGGTTACCATGGCAACCAAGGTAATAGACATTATTTTGATGGTGGGTAATGTCATACATTATGAGTATCAATCACCTCCTGAGAAAGTTTAATGAAAATCTGAGATGGTGTGTGCCATGACCCTACAGTAATATTTTAGTAATTACAGAGAATTGATGTTAAAATATAAAAAAAAAATGAATGTTTTATATCAACAAAGCCAGAAAACCTGTTATAAGAAGTCGCATGTCACTTTACATACTTAATATATAGCTTTACAACCATAACCATGGTATTTGTGTCATTAATCAAGAGGGTTCGATAGTCGTGGTCACTTATTGATCCCCTTTGTAAGAAGAACTCTAAAAAAAAACACACAAAATTTTAAATGATAATTTTATGGAATTTGTCTTTACTACATTATAGTTTATATCTGAACAATTGTTATCTTAAAATTTTGGGAAGAGCTGATGGTTAACATGTTGACCCAGCCTGGAGAAAACTAAATTTGTTTAGATAATGCTTTGTAAAACATATTCTATCTAGATACTTAACAAATTTATGACAATCGTTGAACAAAAGTTACGTTATACAAAATATATTATCTAAAATCGGTGAGGAAATGATAGATATATCTAATATAAGTAGCACATATATCTTAATGAAGGCAATTTAAATCTAGATAGGTAACCAATTTAAACTTAAGATACACGTAGACGACCATAATGAAGGAATTGACACTTTTGCATAAAGCAATTTTTTAAACTACCTCTTATTGCGAGCTTTCAGATTAAGGACAAACACACTTTCTACTTTCTTTGTTTTAAAAGCGGTTTTAATGACTAATTTGCCAAAATTTAGTTTGTTGCATTTTCATATTTGTTTCAATCTGTATATACATAAACACTGTAGTTGTAAAAGTAATATAACTACCTTGTTGTGCTTTGTTTTTGCATATTAAACATGCCGTGTTTGAAAACGTGATCGAAAAAGTGAAAGTATTAAATATGGGAACGTGAAAAAGTGTTATATATACAACAGATTCATAATTTAATCTGGTAAAACTCGACATAAGCTCTGAATCTAATTATAATATTTATATCTTTTTCGCATCACAACATAAACACACCACATTTGTGAACATGTGCTAGATTGTGAACCGTACTAAATGATTGAAATTTACAACCTTTTAGGAAAACTAATAGTCATTATGGTTTTAACTTACTACAACATGGCTGATGCCTCTGAATAAAAATGTTTATCCTAAATCCTGACTTTTGATTTTGAGGTGATTTTAAAAGAATTAATTTCGATAATTGGAATATTTGATCTGTATTTTTGATTTTGAGATGATTTTTAAAAGAATTGCTTTTGATAATTGGAATACTTGATCTGTATTTTTGCTGTAGTTTTATAATCTTATATATCCGAACTTGTAATGAAAGTTAAAGTTAAGGATGATTTTTTATATTATTTGTAGCCATAAATTGTAATAAAAATTTGATTTGAGTGAAATATCTAAAATGACATTTTATATAGATGAACGAATAAACGATAGCCAAATCAATAACGATAGATAGATAGATAGATAGATAGATAGATAGATAGATAGATAGATAGATAGATAGATAGATAGATAGATAGATAGACGGATGAACGGGCAAACGAAGGGATGACAGACATACTGAAAGACAGACAGACAAATATGTGATACTAGGTTCACCTAGCTACAACCTTTTAACATTTGAGTAGTCATGGTAAGACTGTTTTGAAATAGTGTCAATCAATTTATTGGATTTTTTTTCAATTAATAATAATAATAATAATAACTTATGATTAAACCTTTGCATTTATTATACATTCAACACACAACAGGAAATATGAAACAAAAATGTAAAATCAAAAACATTTCAGCACATTCTAAGAACACATATCTAAGTTCTATATATTTTTTTGCTTCAAAGTGATAGTAATCCCTCCTTTCAAGAATATGTTCCATTGAAATTACTATGAGGCTGCATCTTCATTTCTGGTGTGAAGTTGTCTCTGTTACATTTATTTTTACATGTCTTTGTTTTTCACTGCTATTTTGAAAAGTCCGTCACATTAAAAGGAATTCACAATTTTTTTTTCTGGTCAACTCAATATACCTTTTAATCTCAACTTTTGCTTATGTGGATTGCTATCCATTCCTTAGTTCGTCGGAAGTTCTTCTGTTGATTTGCATGTGTGCAAAGTATTGAAAATGACAGTATTTCATAACATGATGGGGATTACTTACGAAATTAACGAAAAAAAAGCAACACAGATTTCCTGACCGAAAAAAAACTATGACCGGATGAAATAAGCCTGACTGATTAAATTGAACATTAGTGGTATTTTCTATGCCATTTGGACATCTGTAATGATTATATGGCGTGAAAGTAGAAGGATCTTTGCGATATATCCCAGTGATCCAACAAATACTCTGGTTCAACTCTCCTGAGTTTTATTTTTGCGGTATTTAAAAACGCTTAATAACAAATGTTTCAACTCTTGCCGAAATGAAGAGCTTAAACTTGAGTATATGAGAAAATTCACGGGTTTTCCAATGCTGTAAGAAATCGACATAATGGAAGTAGCCACACTCTGGAACCTAATAAAATTTCCCCATGAACTATAATGATATGCAAACTGAAACAAAAAAATGAAAGTTAATGGAAGTTCCTGCAGTATAAAGGAAAGCCCAAGACCAATATTTACCTTCATTAAAACAACGTATTTAACCTGCCCAAGTGAGTTTTTATTGGTTAACAACGAGAGAGACCGAATGTTCGTAGCAAGGAGAGCAATAAGCGCTATGATAATAACCAAGTGTACACAGAAAGGAATGACCTGGGTGTACATAATAACAATATACTGATATATACTATCATCTGATCCCTCAAAAAAAGCAATCGTTTCTGTCGCGTGTCCTACACAACCATTTATCCTTTTCAAAGGTTTTCCCTGTATGAAGTCTTGGATCAAGGGTACCGCTTCGAATCTAGGAATGGTTGAAAGTAGAAACACAGACAAACCACTAACGTGAAGAAACAGAAAACTGTAAAAGGGGACAGACAAGTTACATAATCTAACTTTGAATGGAAACCCTATCAACAACATATGATGCAGTGACATCAAAGTCTTCATCCACAAGGACGTTGCATGGATAATCATTTGTATACGTAATGATATGAAAACTCCATTACATACACGATAATCTAGGAACCCATAATTCATCTCCAATGTGTTTAAAACTGTATCACGAACGGCCGAAGTCAGCGCATAGCACATATTCAACATCATTATTGACATAATGAATTTCTGAGTGACTCCTAGAAGTTTCTTTCGTTTGAAGATGACAAACATAAGTGTTGTAAACAGGAACGGCAAAGGCCATAAGTATATCCCAACGTGAAAGGAGAACGTCATTCCCCATGTTCCGTATATATCTCGAACCTTCAATGCGCGGTCAGAATCAAATTTCGCTTTCGCCAACTCCGAACCTAAACTCATCAAAAGCTGAATGCTCTCACTATTGTTTGGCATATCGTCTACTCGTTTGAACATTAAATATCCTTAATTACCAACCAATAAAACTAGCATGTAACAAAGTTGTAAATATTAAAACAGAAAAATGCCGGCAAATGTTGTATGTCAAGGGGTCAGCATCGGTGACAACACAGAGAATGAACTAATAAATAAGGCAGGTTAAAAAGCTTTTTATAAATAAATTCAAAACAGCTTTTAATAACCCAATTGCAGCTTAGAACACGTTAAAATCCTCTTATATGACCAGAACAAGTAGTTTTGTGAGTAAGAAGTGCATATTCCCAACAGGTACACTCAATTTATTGAAAGATTGATGTTTAATGTGCTAAATAAATTTCCAATCGATGAAAGTCCAACACCATTCAGTATTAGTTAGGAGACTACACACTGGGTTTTTTTTCTGATGGAACGTTTAAAAGAGCTATTTTACATTCATTGTATATGAAAAAAAATCACTGATAATCATTGATAATTCTAATCGATTTCACTAATCAAAACACCAATGTATATCCCCATTAAGGATCTACAGGGCAGTCTCTTACATATTCAATCAGTTGTATCTAAAAATGAACAACAATTTTAGATGGGTGTAAGAACAAAAAATGTTAGAACTTAAGAGACCTTTTGTGTGATGTCAAAAAATGGGACCATACTTTCTATGACATTGGATGTTAAGAATATTGATAAATTTAAAATTCACATGCAAACAGTTCAACCCCAAACTGTACATAAAGGGACGCTCGTGTGTATTATGCAATGCGATCTCATCCTTTATGAAAATGATAATTTTTAAGAAATACCATAGATTGCACGTGACCATGCCACCTGTTATTTAGGGGTGTTATTTAGGGCCAAACACTTGGTACGGGTATTACTGTCTAATGACAGCATCTAGTTGTATCTGTTCTTCTTCGCACCTCATACATTATGGCAGCATTTGATCATACACGATATTCTTTTTTTCGAATCAGTTACATGTAACTTCGGTCCCCTCCATACACTTTGTCAAATCTTGTTAGAATACAGGGTTTGGATATCCTCATAATTATCATATTTTTTAGATATTAAATGTGTTGGTATGTAAGTTTCTCCTTAAATAAAATATTGAAAATAAAGCCGACTGTTTGTTTCTTTTCATAGCATTGCATGGTGGCTGTTATTTTAAATTTAATTTTCTATTTATTGTTTATCTCGAAGGATTTGAAAGATGAAAAATTGATACCGGTAATTCGGATAGATACATCATTTAATCCATTGCTATAGGTATCCGGCTTTATACGTGCCGAATTCGTACACAATTTGTAGTTAGCTTAATTTCGAACGTCTCAATTGTTAAATTATATCATCATTTGCTTTGATTTTGTTTTGTTCATTGCAATAAGCTCTCTTTTGCAAAACCTTGGTTTCGTGAAAATCAACACGAGCTAAAAGTAATCATATACGCCGTTTAAATTTCATAATGGTGTTAGCATTTGGAAAGACAATTACACATGCGATGAAGTAATTTTTTTTTACTGAAACTAGATAACAAACAAACTATTGAAAACGATAAGCAAAGTGACATGGAAAAGGAAGACATAAACTTTTTAAAAAAAGCTGTAAATAAAGAAATTTGAATGTTTAAAATTTGATTAAAGAAAAAATGCTGACTGAAATTGCTATAAAGGATTGGCGCGTTGCGTAATGCATTAAGAAAATTTAGATTGGTGTTCAGCATATTATATCTACGTAGACAAGCATTGATTTATATCAAATATGATGATGATTATGGACGATAATATTCATTGAGATATTAAGTTATAATATATAATTTGTTATTTTATTTAGTTGAAGAACCAAGCCGCATAAGAAACATGAACACGTAACGCATACAGTTTTAATCACAAGATTTGATTCAATGTCCCATTAAGGTCAATTTTAGTACATTCTAAAATTATTTAATACTGAATGAATCGTTATTTCTTGTCGTCAAAAGCTGCTGCTTGAGATTTTTTCAATGGATTCTCACATATGAATTTAAATGAAATCAACACAAAGAGCGTCATTCCATTTGCCAGAATGACGAATGTTAACACAAGGGTCATAGCGACTAGGTTGATTGTGTTCCAAGTTGGTAAAGGACGACAACTCTTGACTGTGTGAGTGTAACCAAGAATATTGTGTAACCGTCCGCTTGTTTTCCGCCACACCACGTGGAACACGCAGAATTGACAGAGCAAACGTCTGAAACGATATGTTACAGGGTCAGGTAACCTCACGTTGCCAAGCCCCGATCATTAGAATAAACGAGACGCGAATCATCGAGTTTTATGATTTATGTTTATTATTTAGCAAATGTCAAACGTTAGCAAACATACAAAAAATTAATAAAACCCCTTAAAAGTCAATTATTACAGCACTCACGGCAAAAAATTGCAGAGATATAACTAAAATATATTTAAAAATGTTTTAATATATTGTGTTCAAAAGTGACTATCATAATTATCTTTGATGCCATCACATTACCTGCTTCCAACATTTGTTGTGTTATCTATTCATTCTTTTTTTGGTCTTGTATTTCTAGCAAATATCTCCAAGCGACTTATAAAACGGCTTAATAAACAAATTCAAAACCAATGTTACCTCATCCCACATTTTTAATGCTATTTAAAGATTAATTTGCAAATTATATATTCATTTAACCAAATACTGTGGAATCATCATTGTTCGTGGGGGACCAATATTCGTGGCTTTCGTGTTTAACCCTTGCCGACGAATTTACATCCCCACGAACGTATATGCAAGCATATGTTTAATATTTATTTACGAAACAGAGCTTGCTACCAACGAAATTACGTCCCCACGAACAAAAAAAAATTGGCTATCCCCGAACATTGAACCCCAGGAATAAAAATGATTCCACAGTATATCTTGTAGTTGATCTTTTTTAACACTTTAAGCTTCGCCATTTTTTACGAGAACTTATAACCATTATAGATTAGTCTAATAATTGTATTAATTATTTTATATAGATATTTTATAGTAGATGATTATCATACATGTATATTTCACATCAAAAAGTTAAGCAAAACAAAGAGTTCGCATACGAGAACGCATACTTAGCAGGATATATACCTCTAAAATACGTGTACTGCGTACTCAGTTTTGATAATAAGGATATTCACAAGTATACGCAAGAATTGCCATGTACCCGAAAGTTCGAACTTGAAGCTAACAGGTTTGGTTTCCAATTTGTTTCAACAAAATGTTTTTTTTCTATATATTGCTACGATTAGCGTTATATTGTAAAACTTCAACAGTGAAGTTTGTTTTAAAAACGATTTCTGGGTTCATGATATTTTGTTAAAGGAAATGTGTTTAATTATGCGTATTATATTGTCAGAATGTTGTCAGAATGTTCTGCAATCTAGCTAATGCATTAAGTATCATAATCACACTTAAGGTTAAACTTCTTATTTAATTATATTGTATTCAATCATACAACGTTTTGTGCCATAGCTATAAATGAAAAAAATAACATTTTTTTCATTATTTTTTTTTCAATTTTCAATACACCTAAAGTGCTATCCATTTCTGTTCTCATTTGTAAAGATGATTCTCGTTTTGTCTTTACAATACATGCATGTATGTATTTGAATATTTCAAATTATTTATACCTTTGCTTTCAGGGATTCATTTAACAGGTAGTTGATTGTTATTTACAGACCATCCAAAGCCACAAACTGCATTAAGAAACATTTTAAAATGTATAATTTTAAGCAGTACAAAACTTAACTCATGTTTTAAATATTTATATGGGTAACTTAACTTTAAAATCTCATTTGAATTTATTCTTATGCATTTCTTTTTTTTTTCTTTTTTTTTAAATGCAACAAAAATATGTTCACAGTTTAACTAAAGTTAGAATAATTTTACTTGCTATTTATGCTGTTAAAATCTCTCCATGCAGATGTCGATGTTATTGTTTTCAATCCATGCAATGGACATCGCAGGAGACCGCATTCCTTTGAAATGGAATCAAAAAGAAACCTTTCGCAGCGTGCACAATGCAAGCATTTACCGGTGCATCCAAACAGGGTGGATTGGAATGTAGGTACCAGGTAAGCACCATTATGTTCAGGTAACAATTTAGCGAAGGATATTAAAAATGTGAATTTACCCTTCAAGAAATCTTGTTGAATCGAACAAGAAAAAGATGATAACAATACTGATGTAATTATAACGACATTCATTTTCATCACAGATAAGGGCATGTCCAAATGCTACATTTCCATAAATGCTCTTTGATTTTTTAAGGCTTTTTAAATGTAGTTTAAATAAATGGTAATTAATCATTGATTACTCTTTAGCAGGTATCAGTATAGCAGCGAAGCATTCTTAGATGATTTTTCTTTACGATGTTTATCATTTTTTAATGTCCGATTACACCACCTAGATTGCGTTATTTTTTATCAGTTTGATAAACTTTAATTACATCCTATTTAGGGTGTATTATTGACATTCTATTTCTTATAATTAAAGAATAACCTCATATCAGATTGATGTACAGGTTCTTGTAGATGTTAGGAGTTTCGGATGTTTTATTTGACATGCACATCAAGAAGGAATGTTTATAATCGTTTTATAATTTAAGGATATATCCCCTCTCGGGAAACTTAAGAACTTAATATCGTATGGTTTTTCTGTCTTTTTGTCATGGAAATGTTTTTTGTATCTTTTTGGCAGAGCTTGGGAAAAAATTGCAAATGCAGATACGTTACAGCTATTGAAATCTATGCTCACATACTTTAAAGTTTATACAAAGATTTATATTATATTATATACTATATTTCAGGTTATTGCAAGATTCAACCACGTTCAGCTCTAATCTTTGCATATCACATTGCTACTGTGTAAGGGGCGACAGAGGATGCCTTTCTTTTCAATACGTTGATTTGGTGTTTTGTTTTTTTTTTTGTTTTTTTGTTTTTTTTGTTTTTGTTTTTTTTTTGTTTTTTTTTTCTCGAATTCGCTATCAAACAAACAAAAAAACAAACTAATTTTTTGTCTTAAAAATAGAATTTTGTTGATATTTAAAATAACTCAAAAGCTACAGGCATTTGCATTTTATCACAAATTAACAAATAAAAGTAATGTTTCCTTTTGTTTTCTTTATATCTAACTTTGATACGTTTAGAAATTATTTGCCTTACTTTTAGTTACAATGCAAATATGTAAAAGTAAACGATCTTTCTTTGATAAATTAGTACACTTAGCAACGAAACGAACACATGGCGTAATGGGTTGGATTTCTATTTTACTATATCAAATCATTATTCTATATAACGTAATGGAGATATATATTTAAAACTATCTTCCTCTGGTGATCAAAATATTTAAGTACAAAATTTTTTTAAGTACAAAACATTTACAAGACGACACTCTAGTTTTATGCTAATAAATATAAAGATAACTAATTTATTATTTTTACACTGCTAAAGGTGGTAAGCAGATGACAATCAAAGAGATTTGTCAGAAAGAACTCCAAATCCGATGAGAAGATATTATTAACACAATAATATGTTTTTAGTTAAATGTCATGGTATAAACAAATTGTCTTTTGATGCATGCATCATAAATGGAAAAGTAAAATAGCTTTTAAGAGAAATATTAGTTTCTGACAATATCTCAAAAGATGAAAAATTATTACATACGACCAATACTTTTGATAGCGACATTATTTTCTTTGCTTTGTATTTTTTAACTTACTTCATATTATACATATGCTTTTTTGTTTCATAAACTATTGTCAATAAATAAAACATTGAATCAAAAAGTTTATTTTGTGATACGTTTGAGGTTGGTATGCGTCATTTATATTCCAAAAAATAAAAATACTACTTTCCGTTGATTGAAGGATTGGAAAATAAAGGCAGGAAGCAGATTCCTAATTCCGTACCTTCTCAATTAGAATGAATATACAGTGTAATCTGGGTTTTTTAATATACCGATCGACAATAGCAATACTTATGCTCCGTTACTATCTCTAGTAATTTAAGACAGATGGGATACGATATAGCCAGACAGCTAATTTAACATACTATTGTTTCAAATTTATTATCTTAATCAAATTATCAACAGAAACATTTACTCGCTCTGAATTTTAATAAAATGTCCCTCATTAAAAAAAAAATATGCAATGTGTGTAGTCCTGGTCATAAAATCGAATAACACAACCACAGAACTATTTTTATGACCTGACAAAGCATTCGATATGATTTACACGTTTTTCGAGTTGTCAGATTGAAGTTCTAAAATCCATTAAAGACCCTATATATTTCACAAACAAACATATGCAGCATCCCAGGACCAGCATCGAAGCATCCAAAGTTCTGCGCACTTAAAGCGCGCATCCTGGTTTCGCCTGTGCCATTACTCTCGCCTATCATACAACTAAACTCCTAAGGAGTTCCGTCATGATAGAACCAGGCGTAGTTTACTCGGATACCCTGCACCCAGACCTGAATCGTCGCATTTGTTGTGTTAGCTGTAAGTATAAATGTAAGGCATGATCCATAGATTCTGATACTGTTTTAAATGTCCATAACAGTTTAAAAGAACAAAGTAATATTCAATAAAACATATAAAATGAATAGACAAGGAGTACAGTTTTATATTATGCGGGTTAATATTGATTTTTTTATCTTACATAGCAGATGAAGAAAACTAAATGTAAACATCAAAATAGCAAAAATACATCATAAGGTTTTTGGATATATTTCATGTTGCAAGAATGAAAATATATATATTTTCAATGAAAAATTACCATTGCACATTGTTTAACACTCCTCTTTGGTTCTTTTCCACAATTCTTTAAATAATAAGCCATTATATTTAATATTTTAAGATTTTATTTATAACTTGATCTTTAATATCATCAAATGAAATATCCACTTTCTTGGTTTAAAAAAGTTTTGAGTAAGGCAGCAGTAAATAACCATCTGATCCCAGTCCTAAAGGTAATGAAATTTTCTTTAATTTTGCTTTATCAAATCATGGGGTACATTTTTAATTCCATGATCTTATATTATTTACAATTATGTTATTTTAGATTTGACTGAATATTTCTGATTGCAATGCGGCATTTGTTCAGAAAGAAAAAAAAAGTTTAATTTGTATAACCTGGTTTGCACGTCACAAGACACGTCATTATGCACCAAGGTCAAAAACGTACTAATCCGCTTGACGTTACGCTTGAATTTTGAACAAATTAATATAATTACTTAATTTGTACAGTAAAATTCAGAAAATTAAATTATAAGAAAAGAACACAATATCTACCCAAGTTATACTTGTATGAGTCGGAGCAATTTACGTTTTTTTTATAATCCGCTTTGCGAATGATAAAGTGATAAAGTGCCCAAGCCCACGTTATACTCGTAAAACTTTGGTAGACATTCTGTTCGTATTTTAAATACTCTTCTTGCTAACATATTCAGCGTTTTGCAGATGATCAGATGAGAACCTGAACAAAACAGATTTTGATATTCCTTGTTGTCCATAGTTGTCCTTGTTTTTTTTTCTTTTACAACATTAACCTTTATACTCCCCTGTCTTTAATTCTTTAGTACTATGCTGCTATTATAAAACGTTTAATATCTGCAAAAGCAGTTCATTAAAGCACGGATGTTGCAACGGCTATTGTAATACAACCACTACTGAAATAAATTAGTTCGTAGTGTTTCGGGATGTATTTCATTATAAGAATCGCAACCACTATTGAAATGCAACCACTATTGAAATAATCATCGATGTTCCTCGTATGAACAGTTTCTAGGGCGAGGCAAGCTACTGAGAAACAAGTTGATAAACCAGGACTATCAACAGTCTCGTTTGAATTCATCTTTTCATACGTTCTATGGTCGATACAAGGACCTTGTCAGCAAATACAATCTTCCACTGGGTCGCATGCTGACTGACGTTTTCATACTAATTGTTAGACCATAATTAATTGTCTAATGGTGTACGAAATTTTCCGTTGTTCCCGATTACGACATAGAGCACACGGCGGGTGTGACCGATCAGCAGACGATGCTCACTCCTCCGTGGCACCTGATCCTACCTCTATTTTCAAAGAGGTCCGTGTTTGCTCTACTCCTGTTTTGTACATTTACTTTGGACTTTTGAATCTGAACACTGTTCGTTATCACCACATGTCATTTGACCAAAATATTAGTTTTTAAAATTTTTGGAAAAGTAGTTAGGTGTAATTCCTATTTATGCACAATAATCATAATAAGCCAATTGAAACGTAAAGAAATCATGTCCATGCTTATCAGTTTATATTATTCAATGTGTGCTATTCATTTTTTTTGTATTTAAGAATCAACATGCATGCAAACCATTTCGTCCAATGATCATGTTTTAACATCTGCCCAAGTCAAGGGTTTCTGAACCACTTTACTAACAAATATTGCTATTGATAAAATTATTTAAAATCATTTATTTTAATAGTGGTTTTCTTAAAATAGTGTTTGCAACACACATTTAAAAAGGTGAACGAGTCTCAAAATACAGAAGCTTGATTTTATAGCTATTTGTGATTTCAAATGGGGCACTATGAAAACCCCAGCAACAATTCTAGGACACCATTGCTTCTTTTTAAAGTATTTTTGTCATACCTTACAAATGATATAATAGTTTAACCAAGGGAGATTACAATGATACCTTATTTTGTCTTCTTTTGTAAGAAATTTATGAAGTTTCATAATGTTATCAGAATAAATGGATTACCCTGTACAAATTTGGTGTATGCTTTTTTATGTTTTGCCAACAATAGGTTTTTTACTCCACTGTGCCTGTATTTTTTCATCTATCGTTTTCTTTAATTTATCTTTTATTACAGTTGTTAAATGCTTGAACGCAGTAACACCTTAATTTAATCTTTATAGAATAAAATGTTCTACACTTAGCTTCTGTAGCAGAGGTACGTTTTATCAGATACTGTGGTTTCATTAATATTCAAGGGTATCAAATTTCGTGGATAAAGTGAAAATCACAGTTTCAATGATACGTAAAATTCGTGGCCAATGACCCTATCAATACAATATGTTAATAAAAATTGCACTTCAATGAACATTAATTTCGTGGATCAAGTTAACAACGAAATCCACGAAAATTGGTATTCAACGAATATTGATGAAACCACAGTACCACAGCAACTTACCTACAAACTCTCGAAAGATATCGAACTTTTTCTGTGAATCCAATTTGATAAGGTCACCGCCATCTTGTTTGCAGACGGACGTTGCCATTGGATACTTCATCAAATCCGAGACAAAACGGAAACAAATACTCAAATGCCCGTATGTGTACTCAGCATAGCTTTGTGGGCACGGCGCTAGAATTACAATGACAAAGAGTGTTAGCTATGAACACATTGAAATTTTTAAAAAAAAATGCGCTATCATCTGCACAGTCTTACTGACTTTTAAATTTGGTCTTGCCTTCTCCCGAGCATGACTCGATATCTAATCAAGTTTACTTTTTATAAGTACAATGTATAAAAAATATAACGGAATGGGCAAATTTCAATTCAGCTGATTAGGAGGCCGACAGTCAATGATAGTGCCGTTTAATCTCATACACTAATGTCGGAAATTTCAGCGATGCATTATTGAAGAGAAACAGAAATGTGGATTATGATTAGAATCAACGTGTATGTTCCAATACAGTACTGACCAGACACAACATAACACCACAGCAGACCCAGAAAGATCTTGTTTGCTTGGTTGTGCCATGGGTTAACTCGAAATCAGCTCTTATGTCCGCTTTACGCGCTGAAGTGTAAAGCAGACCGATATTTTTTTCTTACCGCCTGTACGCCCCCCTTCTTGTATATTCCAAACACACATGTAGATACATTTGGTCATTTTTCATTATCGATTTAAGTGTCTGCTTTAAAAGTCGGGGTCTGCTTTTTATGTCCGCTCTGGCTCAGCCTGGGATCTGTTTGGGTTAGCTTTGAGTATGTCAGACCCGAAGCAAACACAAAAAGTTGATCCAGGGTTTTATTGGGGTCTGCTTTCTGTTAGGTTATGTCTGTCGGTACCCTAGCTGCACCAAGCACTTTCAAGAAATATTAAAGCAAAATGTGAATTCATGTTAGGATAACCAGCTTTAATACGTAATTTTATTACATGTACAAGGAAAGCAAGGAAAGTAAAGTAAAATAAGATATGTATCAATTTAAAAGGACTGAATATTCATTTACAGTTAATGCTTTATTTACTTCCTTAAGACGGAGAGCTCTGTATAAAGAAATAACAAAATCTTTAAATCTTAAAGCTAAATATTTGGATTTTGTCTATACTAAATACATGTAATAGTTTATGACCAAATGCATCATATTTAAAAGTTTAAGTCATATCTTATGGGTTTTTGTTGACCACCCGGCCTCCTTAAAAAACAAATACAAAGATGAAATAATTATTTAGTTACTGACGTGCTGTGTAGCTGTTCCATGTGTCTCCGGGAAGTGACAAACCTGGAGCATCCTTACAGCATAAACATGATTGCGTCAATGGATCTCTAGAAAACATGTAAAAATGTCGAAACCTTCCCAGGCATTCTGTGAAACATTGCAGCAAGGTATCGAATTGTCCTATCGTAAAGCAAGATCCAAAAGGTGCTCTATCTGCAGAAATTGCAAGTTCGTCATTTTTGGGTCGCCCATTGACATACCGTTACGTGTACCCCGCACTACTTGAAAACGAAAATAAAAGGTATGTCAAAGAAGTAGACATCCACGAGATATGTATATTCAAAATTAGACGCATTCTGGGCGAAGGAAAAAATAAAAAGAGCAACGTCTGTATGTGCTGGCAAAGCTAATATAATTTTAATTATTAGAAAGATGTATGCTCTTTTTATTTCATTAGTTTATTTGTCAATAGTATCTTTGTACAAAGCATTAGAAACCGCAGGGATTAACTTTACTAATTTAAAAAAAACTCGTATTCAATTATTTATCGAGAAAATATTATTTCCATGTGTATGGTTGGCAATCTTTTTTCGCCCGTTTAGATCAATATATTGCTATGAGGTGCGAAAATTATCAAATATATTTTACACCTGAAATTATATCAAATAATGACGATGTTCTTGATCAATAAATAGTTGTAAAACATGCTCAGGAGTCGATATAAAGTAAAGATTTTTTCAACAATCGGGAATGATTTTGTCTGTCTCTCTTTTTGTCTATTTTTCCATCTATTTTTCTATCTATCTTTTGGTCTTGGAAATCTTGATTTTATTATGAGCAGATAAAGTTTTTTGAAGTTTCAAGTTGCATATTCAACTATTGGTGCCTTTTTGAAGTAAATTAACTCTGTTTATCTCTAACTAATAAAGGTGTATCAATAACTTTGCATTCGAGATAGCAAAGACAGTTTGATCTAAATTAGAAGTATACATTTTTTTCTTTCTATAGGTGTTCTCAGACATGACCCACACTCCCTCCATCCATTCCTCCTCAACGATTCAGGTAGATGACTTTGCTCTTAATTGACAATTGTTTAAAGTCAAATGCACAACATAATGATATTATTATAATAAAATAACGATTGATATACCTCCCAGCATCTTCAGTTTATATTCAAGTGTTTTTTAAAATTGTAGGTTAATATCCTCGGAGGGGCTAAATCATGGGTTTTTTTAATCTATGGTGTTACTTTTATACGGTGTATTAAGAAAATTATAGGACAATTACCTCGAATAAATTTTTTTAAAGATTGCATATTCATTAAAAAAATGTAATGTTGTAATCATATCATGATGATTAAATTGTGTAATTTTTATTTCATTGTTACAAAATATACATAGCAATTCACTTAAAAATATCAATATATATATATATATATATATATATATATATATATATATATATATATATATATATATATATATATATATATATTATAAACAAAGATAGTGGAATGTAGATACGTTTACCTAAAACATATTAACCAATTTAAGCATTTATACCAACTTTCGATTTATAGTGTGAAATGTCACCGTCATTAGTAAAATTATGAACGTGAAACATGATCTTTTTTTTTCCTTTTTGCTCTTTTAGAGCTTGTTCATTGTAAAGTGCAATTTTAAGTATATCAATAGGGAAACACTTACACTCCACTTATGTCACAACAACTTTATTCATAAAAAGAAGGATTTTTTTCTCAGTAACAACCTTACAACGTAAGTGGTTCTAACTCCTGGGGTCGAAACTAGCCTAAGAATTACTGACATTGTGAGCATGTCTAACGAATTGTGGTGCATATTTTTGTGGATTTAATAGCTACCAAATGAATATGACATTTTGAAATGGTTAAGGCAATTTATGTTTCATAAAAAGTCTGCAAAAGGCGTAAACGTTAATTAGAGTATAAATTCGGTAGCTGTTGAAATCATTCCTTATACTTTAATTTTCTTCTGTTAACTATAAAAACGGATCATTATTGACATTAAATTTTACAAAACTCAGATAACGTTAGACAGACTGATACGTCTTTGACGTTAGTCTTACTGTGACGTAGACAATACTCTTTAAACGATATCAATTTTTTTTTCAGCCAATCAAAAAGCGCGTTACAATCACAATTGAAATATTTTGATTTGGAACCTACATACTATATATTTATTGCCTTAATTGATAGTAATTAAGATATTGAATTGTGTTTTTAATATGTAATCTAACTATTCTTTTACTTATATTTCTGTTTTTAGCCCCCGTCACACACACACACACACACACACACACACACACACACACACACTTGACTGAAATATTTTACACATTTTTTTTAAATAATACACTATCTAAGGTCTCTTGTGCAAAAAGATCTCGAACAGGTGTAGTAGATTCAATTGATAAATATTGCAGATGAATGAGTTTTAAGTTTTAAAAATATGCTTCACAAAAGCATATGGTTGATAGCAGTCAGAAATAAGGTTTGATTTCCATGACAACTACTCTTATGTTGATGTACACTTCTAAGTAAACCAACAGGCGAACACGCCAGTCATTAAAGTCTGTATCTGGTTTTAAAAAAGATCCTATCGTATTATATTTATCGACTTTTATGAGTATTAAACCTGATCCTACCTCTATCTTTTTGGAGGTCTGTGTTGCTCTGCTTTGAATTTGTATTTCGTTTTATGGATTTTTGAGATGGTTGACGGTTTGTTATTGTCATTTTTCATTCCACTTTAATGCTTTTTTTTCAAATTTTCTATTTACTTTAAATACTGTATTTATTCTAATATAATGTTTATTTTTTTAAGTGAACATAACACTAAAACACGTGATTAAAATAGTGATTAAAATCCTAAAACAATGTATGCTTGAAACAGAATAAGATTCCAAATTTTTAATAAGCTACAACTAAGACTTTATCGCTGTAATTCATTAACAAATAAGATGAACGTCATCTCATTATAAAGTGTCGAAAGACTTCCTTTGTAGTCTCCTACAACATAGTTTCTTAAGTTCTCCCCTAAACTTGACATCGTAAAACCAGTAGATGTACGGGTTTGCTGTATGGTTTAGAAGATTAAAACGTAAAAAGAATGCATGAATATTCAGTGGATACCCCGTTAAATGAGGTACAGTCGCAAACGTGTAGATTTGTGTAATTAATGAAGTCAGATACGAAACTACGTAGACAATAATGATTAGCAGAAACATAATGCTTAGTTTTCTGCGCATCTGTTGTTTATGGTTTGATTCTCCGCAAGAAGTTGCAATGGTTTGAGAATCAGAGCAGTTTGTTGTCTTAGTCAAATCCTGTTGAGGAATTTCTAACGTTGTGACCTTTTCAAAACTAGAAGTGGTTTGAGGCTCGGGGTAATTTTGAATCACAGTTAAATCCTGACGAGGAATTTCCGACATTGTGGCCTTTTCAAAACTTTGATCATCTAATGAGGTGACGGCGGTTTCACTATTCTTCAAATTGCTTGTCTTGTAGGCTGCTGCATTAAATGGTGATAATGTTTTATATATAGTTTTGGTCACGGGAATGTACAATCCTGAAGTCACTATGATATTGATGAACGAAAGCAGCAGAAGAGTTCCGAAGTACGGAACCATTACTCGAGATCCGTATGAACCGTCGTCGAAATAACAGAAAGATACCGAGATTTCCTGTGTGTCATTTCCGTTTGTATATAATTTACTTGTCTCTCTTAACCCCGCAAACTTTAACAATGGGGCCGCGTATCCAAGCGAGAAAAGAAATATGGCCAACACTGCAATTTTGCGGTACCTTTGGGTCATTTGCTGACCAAAAGGACGGCAAATTATCAGGTATCGCTGCAACGCGATAGCGAAAATCAGATGAGCAGAAAACCCGCCGGACATTATTATGAGGAACATCAGGGTTTTGCAGAGGTTGGCGCTCGGGTAGACGTAACCCATTGTGTTGTCCAGGTGAAAACTAGTCACACTCGATACACATCCTAAAAGATCAACCAGACCCAGGATCGGGATGAAGTACCTTGTCCCGCTTTTGTCGGTGATATACCTGGTGTACATCAAAAGGACAATGCCGTTTCCAAAGAAACCAAACGACCCTGCAATCAGGTCTAACACTGTGTTGGGAAGTAGTTGCTGCGAATGTTGCTCTGTCAGTAGAGTATCCATGTATGTGTCTGCCATGTTGATAACGTGGCGGCTTCGTTTTAGTTTGTGGTTAATAAAGGACTAGAGCAGTATTTATCTGAAATAAAAAAAGTTGTTTATTTGTTTCATGTTTGGGTGGATAGAGAAAACAATTTTAAAAAACACAGAAAGTTACTTTACATGTTTAAGGCGCCTTCCTTATTACAAGGAAAATGTGGTGTGTATAACGAAGTCACAAAAGAGTGAGGTATCTTAAGGCTAAATTGACAAGATAAATAGTGCAACGACAGTTTACAAAATGCCATAAAAATAAGTGCTTTTTAGCAATGCAATCAATAAAATCATTTTTAAGGTGATAAATATTACCCAAAGTGGCATGCAAACATTGTGCAAAGGTATCGGCAAAATCAAACATTTGCAATATCTTTACAATGACAATTACAATAATGCATTAAGATTTTGAAAGTAAGGCAATGAAATAAACTTTCTTGATTTGCATAAAGGATGAAGATTATATCTAATTATATTTAAAATATGCCGATTTTTTGTTGGATCTTTTTTGTTTTGTTGGTTTTTTGCGGGGTTTTTTGCAGTGGGGGTGGAAGGAAGTATACTTTAAAACTATATTGTTCGATTGTCTAAAATTATTTTAACAGGCTTTATTGGATTCTATTTAAGTATAGCCAATATAGATAACTAATAGTATAATATAACATTAAATTGGCTGTTCAACCTTTACACAAATGACTATATAAAGTCCAGGAACTTTGGGTTTTTTTAACATGATGTATACATCGAGCTGTTCGTGAATTGCAATCATATCGATTTTAGAGGAACGTAGGCGGACAAGTGTTTAGTACCATTCACTTTTTCGATAAATTGTCTAAAAACGCCAGACTCTATTATTCATAACATGCAATCATGATATGATGGGTTAACATAATCGGGAAATCAAAACTTTATAACATTTTGTCTTATATTGTCGAATAGTAAATATCGATCAGTAATATTATTAATTGGTTCTCACTATTAAACATTACATTAAAGACATTCAATTTTTCAACCAAGCTGAAATGGATTAATTAGCACATGAAGCACATGCATGAATGCACTTACATGTAGAAATAAACAACCTTTGTCCTTCTTACTAATGATAAAATTCACATGTTGATTAATGCACATGATTATAAGATAAATTGAATTTAACACAGGCAGGTAGTGTGTTTTGAAAGGAAATAAATATTTCCTATAGGATTTTAAAATTCTATTAGAGTTTTGTTCAAATTCTATCGAAATTTTAAGGAAATTCTTTTATTCAGGTAGAAAACTCCAAACACCTTATGGGAAAATTGTTTCTCTTATGGGAATAATTATTTTCCTTTAGGGAATTTATTTTCTAAAGGTAGATATCTCACTGACAGGTGAGATGCATCAATAACAAACTTTAAGGTGGTTATAAACAATTTAATCAATGGTCTATAATATACCATATTTGAGTTTTCCGATACATGTATCTTAGACATGTTCAAAAACATCACTCTGATACTGGCTTAATTATCCGGCACAGTGTTTAATATTAAACATCACAATGATAGTGCGATGATCAGATTAGGACATGTAAATTGCGTAGTTTATATATCACCCATTACAAAATGTTCAAAACAATTTAACAAAAGTTATCAAGAAATGTATATATCATAAACAAAGCTAATGGAATATAGCCACGTATGTCTGGAAGAGATAAATCGATTTCAGCATTTCAACAAACATTCTTTTTATATAGAAAGTGAAATCATGTCATCTTTATCTGAAAAATACAAACATGACACATGCTCTATTTTTTGCATTTTGCTCCGACAGCTTGCTTTATTTTACAATGAACATCTAAGTATATTAAGAGGTAAACACTTCAACTGCACGTGTGTCGCAAGTACTGCATTCAAATTTAATTCTAATGGATTTTCTTTTTACGTTTTTTTTTTAATTTCTTTAAGAAATGAATTCAATAGTTAGCCAATTTATATATGTACAAATATACATTTGGATAGGGCAGTTTACGCTTTAACTTTATACAGTTTATAAAAAAGCGTATACTGGTCCAACTAAGTTTATATGAGTATGAATTGGGTCCCTAATGAATTCATTTCTTACAACTTAATTTTATGCTGTTAATCAACCGTCTATAAACCACTGATCACAAATATAACAGTAATGTTCTATTATTATTCTGTTGTCCCATTGTTAATCTTAAATTGACTGAATGGGTTGAGATGTGTGTAAACACCTAGTACCCAATAAATTCAAATGTATCATATTCATATTACAGTGGTATAAGCGTTAGTTTAAATTAGATAATGAAGCATACAATGAAATGACCTTTGAAACAAATTTCTTATAGTTATATTGTTCCCAAACATCAAAATAATGTAAAAAAAATATCTTATAACGTATCATTATATCTTCAGAGGAAGATAACTACGGCAATCTCGCTGTCACTGAGTTACACAAAAAAGATTAATATCATTAAATTACAGATGAAATGATAATCATTTTGAAACGCTGAGATTGATTTATCTTTTTTCTTTTCAAAAGAATGTTTTCTCTAGAGATTGAAGGAGTTTTTGTGTAATCTCCTGCAACATAGTTTCTTGAGCTCTCCCCTAAACTTGACATCGTAAAACCAATAGATGTACGGGTTTGCGATATGATTTAGAAGATTAAAACGTAGAAAGAAGAAATTGATATTCTGGTGGTATCCTGTTAAACGTATTCCAGTCACAAACGTGTGAATTTGTGTAATTAATGACGTCAGATACGAAACTACATAGACAACAATGATTAGCAGAAACATAATGCTTAGTTTTCTGCGAGTCTGCTGTTTATGGTTCGATTCTCGGCAAGTAGTTGTTCGAGACTCAGAGCAGTTTGTCTTCTTGGTCAAATCCTGTTGAGGAATTGTGACTTGTTCAACACTTAAACTTGTATCGTCGATGGAGGTCACGTGGGTTTCTTCATCTTGTAAGTTGTTTGCCCTGTAGGCTGCTCCATTAAATGGCGATAATGTTTTATATATAGTTTTGGTTACGGGGATGTATAATCCTGAAGTCACTATGATATTAATGAATGAAAGCAGCAGAAGAGTTCCGAAGTACGGAACCATTACTCGAGATCCGTATGAACCGTCGTCGAAATAGCAGAAAGACACCGAGAGTTTACGTGTGACATTCCCTTCTGTATATCGTTTTCCAGTCTCTTTTAACCCCGCAAACTTTAACAATGGGGCTGCGTATCCAAGCGAGAAAAAAAATATGGCCAAAACTGCAATTCTGCGGTACCTTTGGGTCATCTGCTGACCAAAAGGACGGCAAATTATCAGATATCGCTGGAACGCGATAGCGAAAATCAGATGAGCAGAAAACCCGCCGGACATGATTATCAGGAAAAACAAGGTTTTGCAGAGGTTGGCGCTAGGGTATACGTATCTCATTGTGTTGTCCAGATGAAAACTGGTCACACTCGATACACATCCTATCAGATCCACCAGACCCAGGATCGGGATGAAGTACCTTGTCCCGCTTTTGTCGGTGATATACCTGGTGTACATCAAAAGGACAATGCCGTTACCAAAGAAACCAAACGCCCCTGCAATCAGGTCTAACACTGTGTTGGGGAGAAGTTGCTTCGAGTGTTGCTCTGTCAGTAGAATATCCGTGTCTGCACTGGCCATGTTGATAATGTGTCGGCTTCGTTTTGGTTTATGGATAATAAAAGACTAGAGCAGTATTTATCTGTAATTTAAAAAACAAGTTTTTTTATGTATTACATGTTTGGGTGGAAAGTGGTAATCAATTAAATAACACAGGAAGTTACTTTACATGTTTATAGTGGCTTCCTTATTACAAGGAAACTGTGGCGTGTATAACAAAGACGCATAAGAGTGATGTATCTTAAGGCCTGATTGACCAGCTAAGAGTACAACAACAGTTGTTTAAATGCTATATAAACAAGTGTTTACTAGCAATTCTATATATAAAATCATCTTAATAAAGGTGAACAAATTATCCAAACTGACATGATTACACTGAGCAGGGGTCAATCAATAGAAGCAAACATTTGTGATATCTTTAACATTAGTACCGATACTTTGCGATGCAATTTGATAGTACGGTATATAAAATAATATTTATTGACTGGCAAAAGGAATATCAAATAAAGTTTATAATATTATTATAGTTGAAGTATGCCTAGATGGGAAATGGTTTTTTTTTAATTAGTTTTTTTTTAATTTTTTTTTTTATTTATTTATATTGTCCGATTTTCATAAAACTCTCAAACAGGCTTAATTGAAAACTATAAAAGTATAGTCAATATACGAGGTTTGTTCGGAAATTATTGAGACATTTACTCTTACTCCCTTTGAAAAAAAGATAAATCATTGAAATTTCACCAAAAAATAAACCAGGATGTCTTTTATTAACGCTAAATTTTAAAGTTAATGACATCATTTGTTCATTCCTGGTAAAGTAACAAAGTTGCCTACATCTAATGACCCGGCGCAACCACAAATTCATTGCAACGTCATTTTAACGTGTTTCCTTGGTCCTATGTTATAAACACCTTACAAACGAACGGAAAACGTGAACTATTCTTTATTTTTCATCTGTTCTTTTTATTTTAAAATGACAACAGTTACATATATTATCAATTCTTGATTTTTTGTGAAAAAATCGAGTTATTTCTTCCCAAAAGTCAACTTACTGTGAAACTTCTCTTACATTTATTCTGTATATACAGATCTTAGAACTGTTAAAATCAGTTTGTGTGAAGAAAAGTGCTTGATATTTAGTCCCTTTGTTTTAAAGAACAAGGTACAGTTTCAGTTAATTTGGCCCTATTTTAGAGAAATTTTTAAAAATATCAAAGGAAATTGAAATGTAACGTTTATTTACACAAGAATACCCATAAATTAAGAATATATAAATAGTTACCTGGTTTGACTTTCACAAGGTTAATTGTGACGTCACAAACTGTGCATTTTCCCGTAATTTTCATAAAAATTAGCAGAAGACACTAGTTTCTTAGTAGTTTTTTTAATAAAAAAATATGTCCGCAGCTGTTGCCCACGATGAAACTCACACAATAACTTAATCATGTGATAACACATAAAATATATTAATTTCGTTGTGGGCGACGGCTGTGGACACATTTTTCTCTTCAAAAAAACTATGAGAAAATGTGTCATTTTTTATCCTTTTTTAACCAAATCTTAGAAATATGCCAAAATGTTGTAGTCATAATTATTTTTTGAAACAAGATAAAAGTGTATAACTTGGTACTTTATATACACACATATTCAAGAGGGCATATGTGTATTTTTATGAGATTTAAACAACTTTTGAATTTTAGGGCAAATATTGAAGGAAACTGTACCTTCTTCTTTAGTTAAACAATCAGTAAATAAACCATGATTAACTAAAGCTTTTGACCCCTTTCCATCGTATGGGTTTTGTTTAAGCAATTTCTTAGCCAAAAAGGGTCTTCCGAGATTCCAAACAATTTTATGTATATTCGCTGGGCCGCCTTGACGTCAAAATTCAATAAACCGTCTCAGTCAGATTTCAATTGCTTGGTAAATATTTTAGTACTCTCTTTGTATTTTAACTCAAACACTAGTAAAACTTGCACAAAAGTTAGTCGCAATAAATAGCGAAGTGAACATACATAATTCGATTTCTTTTATCAAGAATTGTAGGTCATACAACACTTAAAATGAAAATGTTTAAGTTTTTTAAACTCCAAGTGTGTGCCTGCGACGGGTACCCCGACCACCGACTTGCTTTTGTACTGTCATAAACAAACTAATAATTATTTTGTAATATTACTTTGCTTAATTATTCGTTTAGGTTTTTTCAATGTTTATGCCAATTTTCATTAAACTTCGTCACTTAGAGAGATATTTGTGTTGTATCAATAATTTCCGAAAAACCCTCGTATATAGGTAATTAATATATTATGAAAAAGTATCAAATAATGTCAAATTGGATGTTCAACTTTTCGGCAAATGGCTATACGAAGTTCATGTTTCTAATAATGTAAAAAAAACGCAATGTATGTATCTGAAATATATTATTGGATTGGAGCAATTCGCTGATTAAAGTCATAATCGATTTAAGAGGAAAAGCAGCGGGCAAGTGTTATTAATAAGTACATGTACCATTTTGTTTTACAATTAATTATCTAAAAACGAATATTATTTACAGCATGCTCTTATGACGCGATATGTTAACAGTCGCGCAGAAACAAGTGTTTTGATTCAAATTACGAAAATTTCCTCTTTACCAATATAATTTTTAATAGAAAAAAATATATATTTGGCAATATTAGTAATATGGCTGTCAGTATTAAATATTGTACCGATTACATTCTACGTTTTAATTTAAAACTGAGATTTATTCATCAGCATATGAATGCACTTACAATACCTAATATACAACCCTTGTCCTACTTTGCAATCACATAACTCACGTGTGGATTAATGTCTCTTATGATGCCACTTTCATTTTGATATGACCTTACACGACCGTAAACACATCACTTCATCAAACACTTTTGTATAAGTAACTCATTTGTATTCCGTTGGGCAATGGTACCATTGAGTGCTACAACAATCCTGTTTGATCTAGAGATTGTTAGCTAATTCACATCTAACATACTAGTATCTGAAGAGATATACAGATATATTTACATTTTCCAGTGTCTTTGCCTGTGATAACACTACGTATCAATGTTGTACTATATAGTCCATAACTTCAAGTGACGCCAAATTGAGGCGCCAGCGGGATTTGCTTAATTATATTTAAATATTTAATCGTATGATGGCTTAAAAATATATAAATATAACTAATAAGGAATCATTTTTTGAATATTATGAGGTGATAATTTCGGTCGGGGCGTGATCAAATCGATCATAAAGCCCTTCGGAGTTTCTTGGATTTGATCACGCCCCAACCAAAATTATCACCTCATAATACTCAAAGAATGATTCCTTATTCCTTAAATAAATTATGTGTATGGATATGAGGAAGGTTTCTATTAAAAATCAAGATATGAAAATTCTGTTCTAGACTCTATTTCATATGGGAAAGTGGTGAATTACTAGTCTATTATTTTTGTCTTCTTCTGTCTATTGGACTGTACATAGAGTTATATAGATTTTTTAATAATTTTTATCAAAACAACCTTTAAATAAGGTATTTGCAAACAAGCTCTAGATCACTACATAAATCATAATCGTACCCTAAATAATCAGATTTTATGCATACACTATTACAGCATTACACACAAAAAACGCCATAAGTATCAATTTCGAAATATAACAAATCGCTTGGAAATGGCGTACGTATCAAATGTTTAAAATATGGTAATAATAAGAAAATATACGACTAACAAAACACTTACAATATATCAAAGGTCCGATCTTTAAAAATGTAATCCTTTCTCGGGATTATATTATTTTTTACATGTTACTTTCAACAATAGCGGAAGTGATGATTCAACTACACTTTTTTTTTAATGAAATTGACGCATGCCCGAGATTTACATGCTCAAACGATTGTCTATGAAACCGTTCATGAATACTCTCTTTATTATATTCGGGGGTTGGGGGGGGGTCTAAAAAAACAAATTACATATCTTACATAATGGTTGAACGGCATTTAAATATGTATATGTATAATAGGTATGTATGTGTAATAGTTTTGTCAAAAGATAATTTCTTAAACATGTGTGTTTTTTTCTGTTTAAAGTTGGACAACAAGCTAAATATAAAGCCATGAACTCTTTCAGGGAAAATACAAAAGAAAAAGATATGCTTAATTAGAATGGAAACATTTTCGATCCGATTTATGCGCGTTTGTACATCACTTGAACGCATGATTAAAGATTGACAACGAAAACTAATTAAACATATTTTATAAAAAATAATTTTAAATAATGTGGATTACGTTAAAAACTCTACATGTTAGTTTACACTATAAATCAAATACAAAATTCAAACTCTTTTGTGGTCTATATCTATTGTTCTTATCAGGAGCATCCCCTATAAGATAAAATAACATGCTTAATCTTTTGATTTCAAAATGACTGCCAACAATATAATAGTCAAAAGCGATCATTATGCTAATTCCTTTAAACGCGCCTTCAAGGACTATCAAATGTTCACAAAGCTTTAAGAAACCACTGAAATCATTTTTAAAATATGTGTGTAGATAATGTTTCAGGTGTTACGATAAAAAAAAACTCGGGCATTTGTTTAAATTAAAACAAGAATCGAAATATAACACAAATTCAGAAGTGATCCGACACTGCATTGTTTACAGCTAAAATATCAACTCGATCCTTTTTTCAAAACAAATACCATAACATAAAAAACAAACAATACCAAACAAAACACGAAAGAACTTTATAGAATATATGTATTTTAAATAAAAAAAAAATACAAAAAAACCCCCCAAAAACCAAAAACATAAATTAAAACAAACGCAAACAAACAATAAAAAAAAAACAAAACAAACAAAACGAAAATGAAAACAAAACACATAAGAATTATAAATAATATAAATTATGTATTTTCAGGGACTTGCATAATACAGTGTGTTATTGGCGGGAGCTATCTTTGAGTTACACCCGTCCTGTGTACAGCAGAAGTGACAGTCGTAGTTCGTGTACTGAGCCTGGGGACGATGATGGTGGACAAAGTTCATGCAGTTATCGTTGGTTGAGGTGGACTTTGACCACATGTTCTGACAAACTGCCTCGTTCACGCATCTGTAAAGTGACGAAGAAGTTACATATTCATATCATAAATACAAAAGTTTGCATGCATTTATATTTACATCTTCCGAGTATTTTCTCTACTACTTCTTGAGAAAACTGATTGTGATACATAGCTCTATTATAATAGAAACTAACATGACAGAAATCTACAAGCGTCCAAATCTACACGCGTCCAAATCTACACGCGTCCCAGTTGTCACCCGTTTATCGGTCGAAAATTCAGCAATACAAGAACAATTACGGACTGCACGAAATAATCATGATGATATCAGACTCACATTCCCATATAAGAAGACTTGGATATTTTTTTATTAACATACTGATGTACACTAACACTAATTTAGTTAACTTTAATTACTCTTGACGATCAATTCCTTATTAAATTTGTTTTTTTTTTAATTAAAGATAAACAATAGAATGATTTTTTAATTAATATGGATTATGAAGGTAGCAATCATTGCTTAAAAAATAGCAAAACCTGCGTTAGCGTGTAATAAAGCAATACCTTTTATAAATGTTGATAGAGCCATCAAAATAGTGGTAAAGGTCAGTCATACAGAAGTATCCTGTTGGACACGGCGCCAAATGATCCGAAATCACCTCACTTGTTATGCACGGAATAACGCCACCAATGTCACCACATTGATGGCAATTTAGAGGTTGAGCTGTATAAAGAAGAAGAAGGTGTCATGCTATCAAATGTTTACACATTATAGACAAAAAACTATTATCATATTATAGATCCTTGATTATATGAGGGGACCGTCATTTAGCCCTCTTCAATAACGAACAATAACGTAAAAACAATGCAGCTTTAAACCTAGAGAACCTCCCTTGCAAATGAAATCAACGTTAAAACAATAAAATCAACCTTTGGTATTTTGTAAAGCTGCAAAAAAAAAAAAATTAACGGAAAACAATACAGTTTCTTATTTACAAAATCTCCCTTCGGTTGGTACTCTATAAATTTGCCATGAAAAATTAAAAGAAATACATTCATTATGAAGCGTTTTCCTTTACTTGGTGCTTTGCAGAGTTGGTTGTTGCACGGTTCATTGGTCAACCCTGTACTAGAGCAGCACTTGTAACAGGTGCCCGTCTCTTGTCGCCGCTTACGTCCGATGATGTGCCCTAGGCCCTGCTCTACTGGGGTTTCTGTCGTGTGTACCACGGGATGACCAGCGTCACAGGACTAAACGATATACATGGAAGGTACATGTTTAGAAATACTAGTATCTCAGTTTCCTTTAATAAATATGCTATATGCATACTTGGTTTGCAAAGATAAAATGGCCACCGAATGGAAGTATTTTTATAAGCTCAAAGATGGGTGTAGTCAACAACAATGTTTTCAATGGTTTCTATATGATCGTACTTAAACAATTTTTTTTT
Source organism: Magallana ariakensis (assembly GCA_020458035.1). NCBI lineage: Eukaryota > Metazoa > Mollusca > Bivalvia > Ostreida > Ostreidae > Magallana > Magallana ariakensis. The sequence goes on from CM035811.1 coordinate 64,636,816, forward strand.
ACTACAATTCACGTTTCGTTGAATCACCTGTTTTGTGGTACATCCTCCGCTATATACGTATGTTCCCTCTGACACTTCTCTTCTATGGGTGAAGCAAACCTTCAACAATCATATAATTATCAAACTTTTTTTACGAGCGTCCCGATTTCTAAAAGGATGTTAAACGTCAACAAGAAAAGGTTTTTGTTTTTTATTTGATTTGAATGCGTATGGTATCGGTGGAAAAGCCACGAACGAAATTCAGAATTAACTTGACCAAAAAATCATTCTCAAAATATCTATCTATGTTTCTCAACTTGAATGTCACAGGTTTGTTTTGTACGCAGCATGACTTGTAAGGGAAGTGATTAGAAATTAAAGATTTTGATTACCAAGAATGATAAAACATGCATAAAAACACTAAACACATCCCAAGAACTTAAAAAAAGTAATTGGTGTGTTATACATGTAGTTTTCATTTTCAGTGGAAAATTTTCTTATTATGTTCTAGACTTATCGGTACCTCATTATGGGTACATTCAACTGTCTGGGTGCACAAGTCCAAGGATGAAACATCTGAGCATTCAAAGCACTGCTGGATGGCCAGTGCTGTTTTTGATGATAAAAAGAAGATATATATATATATATATATATATATATATATATATATATATATATATATATATATATATATATATATATATAGAGCACTGAAAATGGCTAACGACACGAACAATTGAAATTGTCAAATTTTCGGGACAACCAGTCCCTTCTTCAGGACATAAGAGAAACAAAAAGGATTACATAGGTAAAAACAAAGAAAACAAAATCTAGCACTACAACTAACACTACTAAAGAACCTATAAAAATAATAACTACATTTTATACAGTTTTGATGAACAATGTTGATAAGGTTTTGCCAATGTGGCCGATCGCTCTGGAGTAATCAATCGACCTGGTCGAATGGTCGATTGATTACTCCAGAGCGATCGGCCACATTGGCAAAACCTTATCAACATTGTTCATCAAAACTGTATAAAATGTAGTTATTATTTTTTATAGGTTCTTTAGTAGTGTTAGTTGTAGTGCTAGATTTTGTTTTCTGTGTTTTTACCTATGTAATCCTTTTTGTTTCTCTTATGTCCTGAAGAAGGGACTGGTTGTCCCGAAAATTTGACAATTTCAATTGTTCGTGTCGTTAGCCATTTTCAGTGCTCTATATATTCATTTTACTGGCTTAGTATCTATACATTAGATCCGACACTTTAAAGATCCCTAGTGTTGTTGATTTTATTTAGTGCTTTTTATATATATATATATATATATATATATATATATATATATATATATATATATATATATATATATATATAAGATCATTTTTTTTTATCTTAAATAGCGTAATTAAAGTTTGAGACAACATATGTGAATGATTTATCCATTATCTTAATATCATTGTACAAGTAGAAAATACTGAAAGGATTTTTTTTCCCTGTTTTGTATTTAAGGAATTTGGTTTTCTTTTATGGAAATCTTTATGTTTTTATTAGAATAATTAACTATCAAGCACTCACCACCGATCAATACGTTGTTAAATAAGACCCAAGCGAGTACTGAAAAGAAAATACTTAAACAATAAAATGCTTTCTTTGGTGATTCATTCGGGATATAAAGGTAGCGACATTGCAGAAAAATACATAACCGCGTTAGTAAAATTCACTAAATTACTGTTAATGTACATAAGTACGTTAGCTAAAAGAAACAGCCAAATTGTCCCCTGTGAGACTTTGAGTCTGACATCATCATGGTTATTTCGTGCAGTCCGTGATTTTTCTTAGGTAGTTGAAGGTCTCGACCAATCGATAAACTGGGCGTGTCGATTTCAGCCCTGTCAGTTTCAGCCGCTGTAGATTTCGACCAATCGATAAACGGGGCTTGTATATTTCAGTCTGGCTGTTTCTATAGAGCTATGAATTAACTATAAGTCTCCGTAAGAAAAAGAGGAAATAATGCTTGGTAGATGTAAATATTTGGTATTGTTGGCTTGCACACACACACACACACACACACACACACACACACACAGAGAGAGAGAGAGAGAGAGAGAGACAGAGAGAGACAGAGACAGAGACAGGCAGACAGATAAACAGACGAACAGACAGACGGTAGTCTCAATGCGGAATTTTTATAAATTTTTTCTTTTATTTTATATTTATAATGTCGACAAATCAATTGAATCCTATTAATATTGCAATTTTCATATTTTGCATAAACGCATGTCTTTCTCGATCATTTGTCAGAAACTTGGTTATGAATCATGTTTTTGAACTATTGTATGTTTCATGCAATGAAATTTATACTGTTTTGGGGTTTTTTTGTTTTTTTTTACTAGTATTGTTTTTTTTTGTTTTGTTTGTATTCTAAAATACACGTTTGTAGAAACATCGATCATTAGGTTTTTTCTGTAAAACGTGACTTTGATTTTTTTTTCATTTTTTTTTCTCTCTATGGAACCCGTCCATTTTATATGCAACATCACAAATGTCGGTCTATATACATGTATAAATGAAAATGATTTATGCACAAAGTGGTGGATACGTGTTACTAGTATCTCACTCTAAGAAATAGGGAAATTTTATGTAAATTAATTAGAATTTAAATCATCATAATTAAACATCGATTGAAAGGGGGGATTACTCAATGACTTCTTCGGGTCGACTATACATGTATATAATATTTAATTCAAAGAGGAAATGGTTGTTGAAGAGAGAGAGAGAGAGAGAGAGAGAGAGAGAGAGAGAGAGAGAGAGAGAGATTACTCTCACCAGGCATCTGAACGAGTGTCCATTTAACACGACTTTTGTCGACTGATATTTTGATTCCCGCCATTATTGACACTGTAAACATTTATATACAATGTTCAAAGTCAGGTAGAGATATGTGATAAGAAAAGTATTACGAACGATATGACACAAGATAAGAATTCGGTAAGTCTTTGATTTGACTAAATGAAGATGAAAGAATGGATTATACTGAAATGGTCGAACTAAGGTAAATGGGTTAAAGTTGGTGTTGTTTATGTCTCTTGAAAAAGGGTTAGCTGTAACATATATTAAAGATAAAAAAAAACCAACTATGCAAATCTTTTCGCGTTTATAATGTGACCATTTACACAGGTATTTATATTAATTCCTTTAAAAATATAAAACCGTTTGTTTTTATATCTTTAGCTTTCTTACCTTAGAAACACGTTGATTCAGAAACCAATATCTGAAGAATGTTACCAATCAATTATAGTTTCAAGATATGTTTTATTGTCGATTCAATTTACTTTAAAAAAAAAACCCCCAGGCCTGCATGTTGATATCTATACAGTTTAAAACTGACACCTTGAATTTGCTATACATGGAACAAACCAAAAAGGATTTTTGTTTTAAGAAAATAAAATCCGACCCCCATCCCGATCTCTGCACGCAAAAATCATCCTGCACTTAAAAAAAAATTTTGGTTAATGCTTCTTCCCGAGGACGGAATTGTATTCGGGTTCGGCGTTTAGAATATAACCATTCATTCGGATCACGCTCGCCCTTTTCCGTAACCGGTTTGTAGTTTAAAAACGGAAATGGCCGAGTAGTTACGATTGTAAACATGGAAAGATGCGTCCATTTGCGCCAATTTTGATTTATGAAAAATAATATTTTTACAATATCTAGCGAAAATGATCTATCAACTAAATATTTTTAATTGAATTAGAACGCATCTAGGTTTAAAGGTGAGATTTAAGACCTGTGTCTCAAGAGAAATGTTATTGTTTAGAGTGTACGTCTTGAATTTCCTCTGTTGTCACACAAGAGTCGGCAATTTTATCAATTAGTTGTAAATAAATGAGAAACGGGCAACATCCAACAAGTGAGCTTCGCTATATCTGATACACTTTGACAGCACAGACTTATAGGCCCTAATCGGTCGTGTATATTAAAGTAAACAGAAGGTCGAAATATATGGAACGCTGTTGTTAATAAACTGTTTTGTAGTTTCTCGGCTACACAACATTGGCATAACATTTATTAGCCCAACACCTCAGGCTCTCTAAATGGTTGACTGGATGACTAAGATGTCTCAAATCCAGTACAGTTTCCTAGTCCTTGTAACCCTGTTTCAAAATGGACATTACCGTAGTTGTGATACAACTTGTATTACAAGGGATCAGTCTACAATAAACCAGGGACGTATATACTAACATATATACGTCCCTGAATAAACTGATAAAGTCCATTTGATTTCAAATTAGGGAGGGTGATTATATGCTTAGAAAAATTAGTAAAGTCCATTTGTAACTGGGCTACAGATTAACTGTACTGTTTTTGTCATATATGCATGGGCAGACTATAAAAAGTATCCGATGTAGATCAGCTGTTGATCTATAAAATAGGAGGTATTATTCCATATTGTGCAATTGAATAAAGAAAGTGAAGAATTTTTTTTGACAGAAAATTTATTTACTATCTAGGTCCAATCAAATCATGGGGATTGAACGTATAGATAAGTAGGCAATATTATCATTGCCTCTGGGCAAACAATGAAATTGATAGTCAATTTTTATACTTGTTAGTCAAGGTATTTAGATGCTGCTGCTATTATAAAATGTTTCACTGGCTGTGTTAACATGAATACACAGTCATTACTGTTCATATTTAAACTTGATTATTTACAGACTTATCATCAATTATTAATCAACATATACAAGATCATGGGGAAGTTATGACAAGAACCCAAGACAATACATTCTGATTCACTATGGAGTTACCAGAAATAGGATGAAATTGGAACAGAGATGAATTTATGATAATTATATTGAGTGTTTGAAATGGGCGACAAGTCGGAGGACGAATTAGACGTAGAGGACTTGTCCGAGAAAATAAAGAAGTTAGAAAAAGAAAAAGAGCAGTTGGAACGCAAAAACATGAAAAAGAAACATGCAGAACTGACACGCTCGATTGGACAGCTGCGTAAACAATCTGAACCCGAGCCCCACCCCTCCAGCCTTAGTCCGTCCGTTGACAAAAATTATTCCAGCCGAGGTAGGAATTTGGTGCCCTTTCTTTTGAACATCAAGGCCTTATGCTTTACAAGGGGCCAGGGCTGTTAAGAAAAATTGCTTGTTGGGAAAAATTTGAGACATTTCATTGAAAGATATTGGTAAAATCATTAAAGCTTAAAATGATTAACAAAAAAAACAAAATTTTGGTCTCTGACTCTCTGGTGTTGGTTTCAAGATTATCAAGAGCGTTGTATTGAAATGTCCATTTTGCTCTTTGAGAAATTCATGTATGTTGTTTTTTAAAAATATAATATATATTATAATGAGCCATTTGCTTGACCATGGCCCATTTAAGAGATGTGATCATTTTGATTAAATGTTCAAAAATATTTGATATGATAATCAAATACCCCTGTAAAATTTTATTTGTTTCATTTAAACAATAAAATGCTTTCTTGTTGACAGTCATCATTTAACGATATGCACAATTTTGTGCATTTTGATATTTCGTTTATCGGTCAGAATGGGATTAACCGATTAGCTGTTAGCAAATCTGCAATCTATTGCCATCCCTAGTAATTTGAAGTCGCCTATCTGTATTATTTTTTTTTAGGAATTCGCGAACCGGTAGACAGTGACTTTGGAAATCTTCTCTCGGAACAGAGGGATAGACTTCGTGATCTCCAGAGGCGGTCTGGAGAAAGACTGAGTGCGGAATATCAACCACGGAGCAGGGACCTTGACCAATCAGACTCTGACTCGGAGGAAAGACAAAATTGTAAGTATCCTAAATCTTTTCATATCAGTTAGAAATATAAAGGAATCATTCTTTGTCATTTATGAGGATATACATGTAGTTATTGGTTGGTCACCTGATCAGGTCTTGTAGTTTACATATGTATACCAACATGACAATAAATATCTACACCTTTAGCAAATACATGTAGTATGAAACACTAATTCTTGATTAGTGTTGTCAAGATCAATATAACTTTATCCATTTTAATTTTACATAAAAAAAAAAAATCCAGAGAGATATATTAACAGAATCGAACTGACTTTCATTATATTTCAAAATAACTGTTTCCCTGTCTGACCATCTTTTTAATTTTTAAAGTGGATAAAGTGATGTCTCAGGAACATAAGAATAAGCTTCAACAGAACCGAGGCGAACTTGTGGAGAATATGACCCCTGAGGAAATCTTTAACGTCCTCATTGCTAGCCAGGTCATCACTACGGCAGAGGTCCGCAGAATAAAGGTAGGTCAAAGGTCAGAAACAAAGGATGGTCAAAGGTCAAGGACTATGTAAGGGCTGTAAGGCCTAAAAATTCTCTAGTTTATTTGACCAAATATTTTAAGATAATATCATATGATACGGCAGACTAGTATTTTGATTATATTCTTTGAATTGGCCTTTAGTTTATCAATGGCACAGTGCCTTAAAAACCAATAATTATTTTTATAGTGGCCTAAGACACAGAAGTTGACAGATTATATTAATAGTTTTGCTATTTACTTTCAAGGAAAAATCCCCTTTAGAGTCGCAGAATGAAGAGCTCCTAAACATCTTAATACGGCGCCCTGATCGAGCTTTCTATGAATTTGTCAAATCCCTGCGTAGAACATTGCAAGGTCATTTGGCAGATCTACTGGAGGATTCTCCACAACAGCGACGTACACCGAAGAGGAAGCGAAGGACGGGTAAGTGAAGATTGTCTTTATTATAACAAGAATTCATTCATTATTCAGGCATTCTAGAGAACAATCTTACTGGCAAGTGAAGGTTGTCTTTATTTTAACAGGAATTCATTCATTACTCATTCTAGAGAACAATCTTACAATGAATCCGCACTTAAAAAGTTGGTTTTATTCTCTTTTCCTTAGAATTGTAGTACTGGTATAGTATAAACATCAGATTTAAAAAAAACAACCCAAAACATTTGTTTAATATTCATGTAGTAAATAAAAATTGCTCATCCTTAATGCTGTACAGTGCTTCATAATTACTGTGTTGCCAATATATATAAAAAATAATTCCCAAAATCATGGAGAGATTTAAAAACAGTTCAAATGGTTTTATTGACTGAAGGACAATATCAAGAGCAATAACTCTTGCAGCAATGTGTTCATATTATCAAATGTACATTGTACATGTACTATATTTTCTGCTGAATCTTTAGTGATTTTTATAAATGAACCTGTGGCGTTTAAGTTACCTTTTGAATAGGAAAAGATCATCAAATTTTAGGTCAACTGGGAAAAACTATTTTTAATAAATGTCTATACCTGTTATAGATAAATTATAAAGTAAAATTAATTGGTTTAATTTGTTCTTATTCCATCTTTTGAACATTGTATAACATTTGTATCATCAATTATTTAGAATTCATCTCTTTTACTTTATAAAATCAAAAAAATGTGGGGGGTTTTTTTGTCGCACTGATAATTCTTTGAGGCAAAACGCAGGTTCATTTGGTAAAAAAAAAATCTGTAAGAATTGCATGGGGAAAGGGCTGGATATTTTGGCATGTTATTTAGACAAAAAAAAATGCTCTCTTGGGCGATATGAAGCTTCAAGGTAGCAAGCATTGAAAAAAAAATGGATAGTCCTGGTTATTATAATAAGTTAAGAAGTACCTAATGTTAATGCATTGTTTGTTTTGCAGGTGAGATAAACATTGCTGTTAACTGCGAGGAAGTTTCTTCTTTACCGGCAAGAAAAAAGCCAACCTGTTCATGCGGAGAAGTGGAAGAACAAATCCTACTAATGGCAAAAACGGCGTATAAAGCCATACGAAGGCGAGACAATACACCAGCGTCTTTTGAACAATTCAAGAAAGAACTTTCGCAGACAAACGAGATCGTTAAAGAGAGCATGGAAATCATGCACACGTTAAAGATATTGTGTAAACACGGAGACTTGGACATATCTTACGGAAGTGTTATTTTCTGTATACGCTGCAAGACGTTAGCCTGCGTGCACGAGATCTGGAAAATGTACACTTCTGGGTCTTTACAAAGTTTGTTTCAGAAGACTTTCGTGACAACGGATTTGTTGGACAAGTTTTGTGTTGCCAAAGTTAGATTAAAAGTGGAGATTTGTGAAAAAGAGTACAGAAGATGTCTTAGGGAACTGGGTAAGAGAAGAAATGGTTTCCTTTTTGTGTCTGTATGGGAGAACGGATGTAGACATCATTCCCAATGCTGAACAGAAATTGTTTTAATGTACCCACTGGAAAAAATTCCATTAGATATTGTCTAATAAAGATTAATATGTAATTTATATTGCAGGAGGGAAGGAGTTCGGAAGCAAAATAAGAAAACCTTGTAGAGTATTAAGGGTGAGTGTTTCAGTAAGAGTTATATGCCCTTTCACCATGTTCACCTCCTTTCAATACAAACCATTCTGCCAAAAAAAAAAAATTCTTTCAAAAAAATTCACTTAAAAATTGAAACTTTAAAATACTGAAATTATCAGGACGTTAAAGGACTATCATGGTTTACCTTTGAACGTTTGAAAATCAAATACCTTGATCTTTATTTAAGTACTGTTGAACTTCGATATCTTTAACACTGATACAGCGTATCTCGAATACAATGGATATGTCAAAGTGATTTGTATGTCCCAACCACTTATTTTATATGTATTTTACCCTCGATATATCTCGAATACTCAGATATCTCGGAAGTTTTTAAACAGTCCCAGCTATTTCGAGATTACGAAGTTTGACTGTATTTAAAAAAAAAAATAGGACCATGCAATACCGGTATCATATAATATCATGAACCCCGCGATATTTTGAACCCAGGTTCAAAATATCGCTGCGATATATTGAACCCCCCCCCCCATTAAATATTGAACCCCGGGTTCAAAATATTATGGCCACAATATTTTGAACCCCCCTCTAATTTTCATTGCTACTGGGGATGGGGTTCAAAATATTATGGCCGTGATATATTGAACCGCCTACCTATTTCCAATTCCCTTTGGAGAGGGGGTTCAAAATATTATGGCCGCGATATTTTGAACCCCCCTCTAATTTTCATTGCTATTGGAGGGGGGGGGGGGGCGTTCAAAATATTATGGCCACTATATTAATATATTGAACCCCCCTCCTATTTCCCACTGAACCCGGGGTTCAATATTTTATAGGGGGGTTCAATATTTCGCAGCGATATATTGAACCCGGGTTCATAATATCGCATAATATATTGAACCCGGATTCAATATTTCGCGGTATCAAAATATTATATTTATGGTATTTATCATGTTTATGTGATGTGGTTCTTATGTGATTCATTTAGCACATCCTCAATAACAGGGCTTGAAATAGACATCACATCCTGTTTTGACAACAAAGTACTAGGTTTTAATTAGCACATCAGTAGGAGTTACTTTAATTGTTTTGTTAACTTTAATACAGATGTGGAGCACATGGTCTCAGTGGCCATGGGCGTTAGGCAGCAAGAAATACCGGTATTTGTGACGATGAGGCTCTCACATGCCAATTAAGGTGGAATAACACACCTGGAAAAAGTCACTCAAATTAACAGTAAATTATTTGATTATGAAAGATATAATGATAAATAAACTGTACATATATATCAAGTAAGGGCAAAAAATGCAGTTTAGGGATAAAAAATAAATATTTGAAAAATTCAAATCAGTAAGTAATAACAAAAGCCCCTGCGGGATTTGAACTCAGGATGTACGGATCACAAGCCCAGCACTGTATTCACTCAGCTATGGAGTAAATTACAGTACATGTTACCTTCGATAAAATGCTTTTAATAAACGAAATATCGTTTCGGTTAGAGGTCGGCCATTTTGTGATGGTGTTATTTCACCTTAAAGTTGCTTTACTACAGTATAGTCCTTCTTAATTGTTATACCTAGGGTACATTCAGTGCTGTATATACTCATGATGATATAATGCAAATTTATTTTGCTGCTGTTTTAGAGTAGCCCAGCAACTTGTGTGTCAGAGAATACAGGCAGTATTAGTGCCACGAAAAGCAGGTCACCTTATTTCACCCACAGCAATCGAAAAAGGAAAGCTTTTACAGAAATGTAAGTTTTTGTTCAAAAAGGGTTTTTATTTCCCAAAACTTCATTTATGTGAATTATATATACTAAGTTTACTACTTACAAGTTCAAAGTACAAATTGCTACACAATGATGATACTGTATACAGGGAAATATTCGGTCCCCGTTTTATATTCGCCCCATCGCCCTCGTTGTCTGCAGGCAAATTTAAGACTTGGCGAATACAATGTGTCATATATCACAGGGGCTTATGTAGAAAAAAAATAACACCGTTAAAAAGTGGGTACCTTGGAGGAAAAAAGAATTTCTCCGAAGTACCCGCTTTTTTAATGTGATTTTTTCCCCTTTACACAAGCCCTTCAATAAGATAGATATATGATAAATCATATTAATGTCACTTATTTGATGACACTAAAGAAAGAAAGCAAAATTGTTCTTAATATCTGTTTATTTTCGTTTGCCGACGTAAAATGTGTATCAAAATAACATAACTCATAAATTAGAGAAGTTTATATGCATGTATAAGTACGATTTTGATGAACATTAGAAACGTCCAAAAATGGATATCCGTGAATCCTGTTCTGACACAAATTCGCTTGTGGATAGGTTAAAATTAGCTGTAGCATCTCGGTAAATTTGCTGCATGTTTTGTGTCATGGTAAAATGTAAAATTTCGAAATTCTTTTTGATTATGATAGTTCAGTAACAGAAAATATGATTTTGTACCGTAATTAACTATGGATAGAACTCAAACCACGAAGGATTGAAAGATTTAGGCTTAGGAAACTTGAAAAATACAGTGCGATTTATACATGTTAATCCCTCCAGTTTTGAAATTGGAATGCAGAAGTTATATTTAAGTGATAACTGTAGTTAGTTGTTGAAGATACATGTACCGGTATATAAAGATATTTTTACTATTTTCAGTACTTTGCACAATGATTTATATGTTCATACATTGTAGTATTCTTCGATAGTTGATTATAACTTACAACTTGTTATTTATCATCAAAGCTAGAGAACACATATTCTTTTTTTCTTTTTTTCTTTAATGCTGAACCTATCTAATTAATGCCTGTTAATTGTCAACACACGCCAAAATCAGGTATATATACCCCAGTTTTGCTTATGTAAACAACTTGATAGCATTCACACTTCGCCGCTCCATTGAATGCTGATCGCTGATATTTTCGCCGCTCCAATGAACACAGATTGCCCTTAAAAAAACTCATTGTAACCTTAATCATTTTTTTGGCAAAATTACTGGGGCGCGGACTGCCATCCCTGTTCCGACGCCCTTGAAAATGAGGGGAAGAATGTTGTTTACATTCAAAATTGCGTATTTTTCATAAATTTATCTTTTATTTTTTTATAGAGAAAAGAATACCTGTGAAAGTCCTCAAAGTCTCAAACAGAAAAACTCGCCCCAGTTACCTCCCCTGTACAGCCTGAGGTCCCGAACAAACTACACCTACAGCTCAATGTGATTTCTGCGACTCATTACTCACTGGACCATGAAATCAGAGACTGAGATACCTCCAGCTTACAGCTTGGTGTGATTTCTAGAAACTCGTAACTCACTGGACCACAAAGTTCCTAGCTATCTCCAGTTTATAGTTATGTGTGATTATTTCAACTCATAGCTTACTGGACCATGAAGTAAGAAATTAAGCTTGATGTGATTCTGGCTACTCACTGACACTAGACCAATAAGTTCAAGACAAAGTTACTTCCCCTGCACAGCTTGAGGTCTCGTACAAATTGCCCTCTACAGCTCTGTGTCACTCTGGCAACTCACTAAATTACGAAGTTTGGGGACTAGTTATCTCCCTTCTAAGACCAGCACAATGTCCTCATAAAATGTACGATTCCAAATGATTCAGTGCATCAAATCTAAAGAGATCATTTTGAACTGAGAACAGAATTCAAGGGAAGCTTTGATGAAAAATAATTTGTTGATATGTTGAGAATCAGCACAAATTTGATACGACTAGTAACTAGGAGCATCGAAATCTTTTTTGAAGAGGTTCTTAATAGCTACATGTACCACATTGATATTAATGTGTACAACCTTTGAGAAATGAAGACGTAGCAATCATTTCATCAGTTAAAAGATATGTAAAATCATTTCAGAAGTTATTTGTAATTTTATTCTCAGTTTATATGTCAAGTCTTCAAGTCATGTTCCCAATGCTATGCAATACTGTATACAGAGAAATATTTTCCCCCGTTTAGTTTCGCTCCTCTCGCCTTGTTGTCAGTGGGCGAATTTAAGATTGGGCAAATTCCATGCAATGTCTCAAACTATCTTTCTTTAAACACAACTGTGTCTGGGCGAATTCAAGACGGGGCAAAATTGTTAGCAAGTGTTAAATGGCGAAAATTACCGGGGACGAAAATAATCCTGTATACACTATACAGTGTTCATTTCTATCAAATTATCAATGGTATCAACCAATCTGACAATCTGGTGTAAACTGGGCACAAAATGGCAAACTACTTATTTTGTTTTAAAAAATCAATAGTGTATGTTAATTGTCTTAAAAGACTTTTCACAATTAAACTACTTATTGTGTTCTGGTATTAAAGATACCAAAAATTTAAGACTGGGGTCGAATGGTATTGAAATTCAACATACATGTATTCTATAGATTGTTACTGTACTTGCACCTTTTGATTACAATTTAGCTATACAGCTAGTGTTTGGTTTTTGTTTTGACATATCCCGTCTATCAAATAATGAAAATTATTCTGTTTAAGTTTTAGAGTGATCATTATTCTAACATACTTATATTTGTGAAATTCTGAAATATTTATTTAATTGTTACTCTGCTTTTGTTTTCAGTTTTAGAGATCTGAGAATATAAGATACATGTACATACATGTATATAAATAAGTCATCTAATTTATCAATGAATCACCAGTAGTCTTATCAACAAACATCACTTCCTTATTGGTTATATACATGTAGAGCTTAAATTGTTTTATTGTTTTTTTTACATTTAGAAGTACATTAATCATTATGCTTCAATTACAAATAATTTTTAATCTCGGGAAAACTGAACATGCAATGCATTCCTAACGACATTTTAATTGTTTGTACATGTACCTTTTTATTTCTTAAAAATTCAAATAGTTTATATCTTTCTGGCAGCGTCTCATTGCATAGCCATTATAGTAATGCAATCAAAAAGCTTCCAAAATGGCTCTTATCCAAGTTTTGCATTACAATTAAATTCACAAAAGGTAGACTAGCTGCTTGTTAATTTTGATATTTTGCAGGACTTTTAAATCTGTTTGTCCTTGACTCTTTCCTTTTATTTGTAGCTATTTTTAAAATTTAAAAAAAGTATACATAAACTGATATGTTTTATGTAGGTCAAGTCTGTTTTGTTTTTAAAAAGACTTTGATTTTAAACATTGGTTTAAATTTTGATTATATTGTGTAATTGAAAGCTTGCATGAATTAAGTGCTATTTTGTACACATTGAAGTTATGTGGAGAGAGAAAGAGAGAGAGAGAGAGGGGGGGGGATTGAATGTACTCTTATTTAAAGCATGTATGTTATAAAATGAAGATTAAAAAACCTGTGTTTGTATGTGATAATATAAAATCAATGACAAGAAGTGTTTATGATTTCCTTCCTGAACTAAAGGAGAGCTTTATATAAAATGCCACCAGACACATGTTTACTAGTGCAATAAACATGTATATTTGAAGTTAAGAAACTAAAACTATTTTGTTCATACTTCTACAAGTAGATGTGCATATTAATTAACAAACTTTTTGTAAAACTAATTTATACATCAAAATTTTATGACGGCAACCAGTTTTAATTTTTTTATGAACAGAAAGTAGCTTATGAAAAGTATTTTGTTTTACAAAAACAGTGTGCTATGTATGTATTATGTAATATCTTTCATGCAGCATATGAACAGAATTTTGTTGTGCAATGTATAATCCCTTTCTGTATTGAGTTTCATAATATTATACACTTGAATAGAGAAATAATGTGGGTGTGTAAGCTCTATTCCTTGTTGATGTAAAAATTTACTGATTTCTATCTCATGTGTTAATGATATTTATTAATGAGAGTCTATTAAAAATGAATTTTAAGTACCGGCAATCTTGTTTTTTTATCTTTCCTCTTTACTTGACCATTTAATGACTATATAACAAATTCATCGTTATAGCAATTGAAAGAAAAGTTTCATTACCCCTATCAATGTTATCTTAAATTCATTGCATCATAATCAGATATAACAAACTACAGTTTATAATGACTCAAACTGCTCGCCCCTGCAAGGTATATCAACTGAATTAAGAAACATTTGTGTCTAAATAATACAATGTTTTAACACTGCTTCTCAGAAGTGTTCAATGTATCGTTATATTTACATTCACCAAATACTGTGGAATCATTGTTCATGGGGGACCAATGTTTGTGGCTTTCGTTGATAACCCTTGCCCACGAATTTACATCCCCACGAATATATATACACAAGCATTTGTTTAATACATGTACATGTACTTATTAAAATTAACTCAAACTTGCTATAACCAACGACATTACCTCCCCTGTGATGAGCCAGGAAAAATTTTGGCTGCCCACAAACATTGACCCCCACAAATAAAAATAATTCCACAGTATGTTTCCCTCTATTTCTTACAGAAATTGTAATTCATTCTTGCATGACTAGACAGAAATCTTTGCAATCTAAAGCTCATCCTAATACATGTTATGTATTTTTTTCTGCAATGCCCAATGCTCGCTAACTTCATGCCTGCATGCATAAAGCATGAAAGAAAGCATTTTAAAAATTTTAAAAATGAAATGCAGATGACGACCAGGACTTTATCCTTCACGTCAATGTACATGTTTACTTCACCTATAAATAATCCTAGTATAATCTCTTTCAAAGATTAAATTTCTTGTTCACCTGCGATTACCGGTACCTACATTCTCACTCGTCTGAATGAATTACGCAATATTCAAATCTTGTTTACTGTTAGAATACCTTATATACTCTCACACCTGTGTTCATATAAGCACTCATTTTACATGTTTACATCGTTACAGTACTTTTCATAAATTTTTCTTGCATAAACATGATGCAAACCCACTAAAAGTAATATCTAGACTCGTGTCAAATTAAAGTTGATAAGACTGTGTTTATCTGGTTTTTGAGACAGGTGCCCTGCATCAACAATGATAACAACTGTTTGTATAACCTGGTGTATGTTGCAGATCTGTAAATAAAGTATTGATAGTACAGCTAGGTTTCAAGTGGAGATTAACTATTTGTATCTGTAGTATGTTTTGTTTATGACATGACTTAAGGATCCTCGACACCCCATGACTTCTACTTTTTATGACAGATGGCGATTTGAACGTAGAGAAACTGTTTTATCGCCAAAATTTGTTGTTTATCTCTGGCGCAATGGGTGTTGCTTCGGTCTACCAACCTGCAGGTCTCTAGATCGAATACCGCGGGGATTTTTATTTTTTAGAAAGAATGGTAAAATTTAGAAAGTTGATTTTCCCCCAAAATTGAAAGTTTTTTGGTCATTTTTAAGTCAAACACATGCTAAAAATCCATATCTTCAAGTAATTTAGAAGAATAGGCTTGTATGCAGAACTTTTCCCAGGTGTGTGGAGGATCCTTAACCAGTTTTTTACTCTGTTTAACCCTTATATTTTTGTGCCGTTCAAATTTGACCAGGAACCAAATTTTTAACTTCATTAGTCATCAATAGTCGACAGATTTTTAGTAAAATGCATTTTATAGAGCAAATAAAAATACATGTATGCTGCAAAGAAAACTACTGGCATCTTTACAAACATATTACATGTAATGTACTTGTATAAAATAATTTAGGTATCCTCATTTCATAAGTGGAGTGATTTTCCCCCTGAAAATGAGTAAAAAATCCTGATTGTCATATAATTATAAAAAAATGCAAAGACTTTTTTTTTTCCACTGTTCTTTATTTTATAATAGATTTATATAGAAACATTTCTGCACAAAACGGGAAAAAACAAGTCATACCAACGTATCTACACACAACTCAGTTATAAATGTCTCAGTGTTTAAAATGACAATTGAATATCAACTGAAAACACTCCAATTTTAGTGAGAATTTCGAAATTGTTACTTGTTAGGACAGATCTGTGAAAATGTGCGCACAATGCTTAAGTGAGGTTTAACCAGCATGGATAACATTAAATGGTTAAAACTACATGTATATTAATCACTATTAAGCAAAAATGTTTCTACAAAAAACAATATGTACAATGAAAAAGTTTTTAAAATGTAAAAAGTTTAACGAATGAACCTGCGTTACATAGTACAATACACATTTTTTTTTTTTGATTTTAAAGAAATTTTTCCTTTTTTTTTTTTGCATTTTTCTCATAATTTTTTTTATACATGTCTAATTCATGACAGAGGACATTTAAGAAGTGCTAACAAAATTTGTATTAAAAAAAAACACACAAAATATGAAATGTTGTACAATTTAAGTTATTGCAAACGGAGACCCACATCTGATGTCATTTGATCGTAAAGCGATGAATTTGTTTTTGTTCAGATAACCCCAAACCAAGCATTAGGTCGAAAAAAACACACAAAAAGAAAATTTTCAAAAAATGTAAATAATGGCAACAAGTTTGATACAAAATATTTGTTCACATTTTTTATACAAAAGATTGCAACATTTTAGATTTGTTACCGACACTTTTTGTGTTTCACAAAAATAACAATTTTCTATTTTTTGAAAATAAACCCGAAAAATAAATAAAATTTGAGTGAACAAAATACTACCAACTATGAGAAAAAAAAAAGTGATTTAAAAATCAAAATCAACAAAATCAAGAGAAAAAGTTCAAAAAGTGGCCCATAATACTAAAAGCTCTATTGATTAAGGAAAACGTTAATTAGTCATCGTCCAGGTCATCAGGGTCAATCCTGTACACCATGTACATGACCTCTGGTACCATGGGAACGATGGAGTCACCCGGGCAAGCCACTGCGAATCCCATGAACATAAAAGTCCGGATCAGGGAGGCTAAAAATAGAACAGATCTAATCAGCATCAAACAAATGTTTTGGTTTTTTTAACCTATCCTTTGCATTATTAGCTTTACAAATTTCCTAGACCGAAATATTTAACATTTATTTATCTGGTTAATATATGTTATATATAAAGCCAGTAAAGGTGAGAAAAGGATGTTATAAATGTATAACAAATTTTTTTCAATTTTCAGAATATAATCGCGTTATAGAATGAAATTGAATGGGGAGGGGGGAGGGTGGTATTAATATTACCTCGGTCATTTCTGCTCTTGCAGAAGCAGAGAATGACGTGCTCACAGCAAAGCTTCTCCTCTGCGTACTCCAGAAGAGTGATCAAGCTATAATAGAAAGAATAAATTTAAATTAATACAACACTACAGGTATATTGTTAGGTTGACATTAAACCAGATAAACAAAAAATTCCTGGTTATGATTAAGATGCATAAAGATAAACAAAGGTAAAAACAAGCAACATTTATAGGTGTCTCTCTTCTCTCTTATAGCGAACTACTTTTGTACATTAATTCTTGAAAACTACCAGTACTTGATTTACCATGTGCAAAGCAATTCCAGATTTATTTTCCTTTTTTTTTTTTTTGGGGGGGGGGGGGAGAGAGAGAGATCCACACATGAGTTACTACACCACAACAGAATATTGTTGATGGACAGACATGAACGAGAATGTGATTCATATAAAGGGCCTTACGGAGTAAATGTTCGCAAGAACTGTAAAATGTTGTATAACATTTGTTTCAAAACAGGAAACACTTCAACAACAACACACAGAGTAACTTTCTTCAGCATTTTCTAAATAAAGCAAAAAATAAACTTTTACTTAGTGACAGTGCCGTACTTTTTTATAAACACAAACTCCAATTGAACTTATTCTACTTGCATGTATTTCTACATCACAAATTCACAGCATGAATTTAAACACACTAATCTTTTTTTTTCTATTTCCAAAGCATTCTTAATTGAGCGAACAGATGGGCATTGAAAAGCATGCTCATCACATTAATCAGTGATGAGTACACAATAATCTCATCTTACAGCTAGTCAGTAAGAGCCATGTTAACAAGAGCTTGGACTTTTGGTGGGATGTTACTATCTAGTTTGCTCATTAACCCAAGCTGTCGAATATTGACCTCCTTTCTTCTAATTCGCTGAGAGAAGCTCATTAATATTCATTGACTGTCGAAATCGGAAAGTCCCCCCCCCCCTCCAAAGATCTGCTCAGTTGTGTGAAATTGACGTTGTATTAACTGAAATTTACAGCCCTGGATGAAGTTGGCACTCTGTGAATGAAGTTTGAGCCAGATTGGACTAAGGGGAGAGAAGATATGCTCGGGACAAGGACTTTTCATTCTGCTACGACCTTCAGCTTTGACCTAGAAACATGGTTCAAGGTCACTGCACACCCTTTACCCAAAGGCACTCTGTAAGTGAAGTTTGAGCCAGATTGGGCCAAGGGGAGAGAAGATATGCCCCGAACAAGAGATCTCCCAACAGCCGCAACCCGCAAAGCTGGGCCCTTAAAGGTAAACCCCGAAAGTAAACCCTGGGTTAAGTTGGGGTTTACTCTGGTGTTAGGTTTGGTTTGATCGGTACTGTACATGAGCGGATGAAATGATCTGACTTTTGTTGCGGGTGGTAACGGATTCCACTGACCTTTCCTTTGAGCCCTCCGGAAGAATTCCGTTGGGGACTTCCACATACAAGTTGCGATTCTTCAGAATGGTTTCCCAGGTGACCTTGTGTTGTCCTGAGAGGTGAACGGTAAAGCTCAGGTTGGCCGTCGCTCTAGTCTCCACCTCCACTGGTCGGTTGTTGTCCAGCTGTTTAAAGAGAAAACACCAACATATTTACAAATACTGTATATAAAGTTCTCTGTCAAAAGTTACACTAAATGTACATGCATAGGATGTTTCCTTCCTTTTTTATTTTTTTCACTAAAAGCTATTAAAGAGAATACACAATCTAGATATATATGTACCTCAGTTAAAATTTACATTTAAGTCATGTATCTACGAAGTTTTTGTTTCTTCTAGTCCAGGGTTTTCTCTAAAAATTGTAGAAGGAAGAAATAAAGAAGTAGAAGGGGGGTCTGGGGGTCTAGCTTATTGCTATATTGTGTTTGAAATGCAATAATAGCCCGATAGTTATGTCATTTTAGGCTGGGGAATTCCCCACTCCCGGGTCTCATAGACAACCCTGCTAGTCATTTTACCGAATAATTGTTATCTAATATTCGTACATTATAGCAGGTAGAGAGAATGCTGTGGAATAATTTTTATTTGTGGGGGTCAATGTTCGTGGGTAGCCAAAAATTTCCTGGTTTATGGTGTACCAACAGTAAAAGACACTTAAAACGAAGTGCCAGGGACGGGCGATTTTGCTTTCAATTGTAATAACGTAATTCGTTATATCCGTTAGCTAATATGTTGAAAACCCACAGGAAACAAAAATCACTTCACTATTAAAACCTTTCAATTCTGTATAAGCGTGTTTTATTGTACATATATCTATATATTATTCTGTGAAAAGGAACGCTTTATGTTTCCTTCCAAACAGGATTAACAGCACTAATTAAACAGTAACTATATTAACCACTGTTTTTCCTGATGAACAAGATCCAGCTTAACAAACTAGCATCGCTATCCTTAAAACAAGCTTGAAGCATTGACCAGTTGACTTGGTCAGTGTTTTACATTGGTGGGACGTACGGTACATATTTTGGGATAATATGTTACTTGTACTTCCAAATATCATTTATATACATATATAATACAAATATCTTAATATTATAATTAATTAGAAAGTTGTAATTAAATAAGTGTTTTTTTTGTCTTTTTGATTAATAAATTTGATTTGTATTGTTATCACAGACAAAGACACTGGAAAATGTACAGTTAAATTTCAATATCTCGAACACTGATACCTCAAATACAATGGATATGTTGAAGTGATGTGTAAGTCCCAACCACTTATTTTTTTTAAGGATTTTACCCTTGATATCTTGAATACTCGGAAATCTCTCAGTTTTTAAACAGTTCCATCTAATTCGAGATATCGAAGTTTGACTGGATATATAAATAAACAAAACTTACCTGTGCCTGACGGCTGTTTTCCTTAATAAACAAGCTTTTAGCACTGACAGGGGGCTCTGTTGAAACCCCCACGCCGCTGCCCTCTGTCACGAATGACACGTTGGCGGCGTGGGGAGCATCAGGAGCACGACCGAGGCCCTGCACCAAGCGATATAGAGTACCACTTACTGGGGAAACTGAAAGTGAAAGTACAATCTGTGATGCTGGTATAATGAGAAAATAAATCATTGCCTTTTAAACAAGTCAAGTCAGGTCCAAAAAATTTAACATTTAACACAAGTTTTTTTTAGCACAATATTTTTAAACAAGTGACTTTCATTCATTTACTATAGCAACAAAAGTACTAAGAGTATTTATGTTAATACACACTAAAGACTTCTGTTTGATGATTTTTCACGTCAATTATCATGACAATACCATTGTTAAATCCTATTCTCTTTGAGAAGTGGACAGGCATAGCCACTATTCTTCGCAAGTCCTCATATTTTGATTCTGGAAAAACGTGCAAATGTCAGAATCTAAGACGGTTTATTTACACCGGGTGAATTGACAGCAGGTTAGTGTTGATTTTTTGTGATATTTACGTGCATTATTGTTTAATGTAGAAATGATAGGGAAACTAGAGTCGAAACATAGGTCGAAGCGTAAACCATCTTCGGATCCGACATTTACACGTTTTCCAGAATCAAAATATGAGGGCTTGCGAAGAGATGTGGATGTAGGCTATGCCTGTCTACTTCTCAAAAGAGAATAAGTTAAATGAAGGTATGAAGATGCATCTGGGATCAATGTCAAGTATCAAAATTGTTAAAATGTCAGATCCAATTCTTATCATGTATATTGATTGCAATAAACATGATGAAAGACAGAATTGGAGAATATTCAAGTAAAAGTGTGTTCTGTGATCAACTTTTATGGTATTTAAACAAAGCCCACTCTGTGGAAGGAAAGAACCAAATGTATTACAATCGAATACCTAAAATCACCTATTTCTTCGGTGAGCTAGCAAGGTAATCATTGTAATCACTAATTAAATGTACCATGCTTACACAATAAAATTTCTTATCAAAAAAAGAAGAGTCTGGTGATAAACTTGAATAACAAATGAAAAATTTTAGGATGATTTGTACATGTTATAATCTAAAAGGAAAAAATATATATCTATGACAATCCCCAATTCATCATGTTCATTAACTGAGAAAAGAAAAAAAATCCAGTTTTGATGGTCACAAATCACGTAGGTACCGGGGTGAATAATCTGTTGTATCAGTAAACACCTCCGTGATTAAGTGATCTTGAACTCAATAATAATTTCAGAATAGTGACCTATTTTCAAAAAGAACAAGCGATTCTGATTATCGATTAAGGAATCAGAAGAATTCAGGGTATGAATAATTTGACAAGGTGTGTATATAAAATCTAAGAAAAGCATTGACCTTTTTGTCGCCTCAGATTTAATATATTATCTTATAAGGACTTCATAAAAATATTTCGTGGAAAACAAAAAGTTCATCAGCTGACTCTTGCGTCACACATCTTGACCTGATCACGATGCGCCTAAATGTCGAGAGAAAAAACCTTTTAACCTAAATATCTACTGTTAAGGTAAAAGACTAAAACTGATAGAATTCCTCCACGTGATTCTAAATTAAAACGGCATCTACGTAGTACGTTTAATGACCTTCCTTTTATTGACAAAAAAAAAGATGGCCGACTTTCTTGTCGATCTGATCGCAATCAAACAAAAGAATAAATCTATGAACTCACAGGTTTGTACTATGTAACGCAGGCATTTTCTCTTTTTCTTCTTTCGCTTTCGGGCCAAAGTTTTCGTCTAAAATTATGGCGTCGGCGGCCCTCAACATCACTTTCTCGCGGTGTGCGTGTTTACACCCCGAGTACGAAATTCTGTTTAAGAGAAGCTTCCGGATTTTGTTCGATTTATACACGCTCTTCGGCAATTTCCGCATGTGACAAATTGTTGACGTCACAATGAATCGCAATCCCTCGGATTTTTACCACAAAGTGCGGTTGAAAATTACTGAACAATATTATTCAATGGAAGCATGCATGTATCAATGAGGCTATCTTATAGGAAATGAATTTTAATTGTCGCAGCTGATAATAAATTCATAAACGGGACGTGCAGATTAAAGAAGAAATTTCAGTCTTTTCTTCAATCTAGTGCATGTAAAAGGATGAATTCTCAAAATCACGAAAAATAAAAACCCGTTATTTTAACTTCAATTCAATTAGAATTCCTTATATTTTCAGTTTCATTTATTACATGCTCCGACAAAAGTAGAGGGGGGAGGGGGCCGGGGATAAATCCACTGATGATATTTCCATTTATTATATATACATGTATATGTAAAGTTAAGAAAAGTGCCTGCTGCAAAAGAAGTGGGGAAGGCAGCCCCCACCCACCCCCACCTCCGATGCTACGTGCCTGTGATGTGTACACACGGTTTGTTCTGGAGTCAGCGCACAAAAACTGTGGCGCGAAGCCCTGCTTTACCATTGATATTGCCTGCTCCCATTGTCTGCACTGTTTCGTTGAAGGCAACTTTCAAGCCTAAGATATGCCTGACGTCATGACGTCAGGCAATTAATCATGTTACTTTAAAATAAATCAAATGTACATTTACATGATTGTACATTTATGAATATGTAACTTTATTTTAATTAATTGATAACTTACAAAGCTATGTGTCAATTGATATTGACATGCAATGTATATATCATTTTATCAACATTATGTATAAAATAAATAAAGATAATAATTAATCAAATAATAAAATAAAATAAATTAATAAATAATTCACCAATGTCTAAATCTTTTTAAAAGTTTTGATCCACCTGTAAGAGGGTGCATGTACCTGAGTAGTATATTACTATTTGAGCTTTATTAAATTCCTTAAATTTCATTGGTTATATAAAACTTTTACCACCAAAGCTTTGACCTAAGACAATATGACATTTATTCAGCTTACTGCCATTCTAGGTTGACATGGAAATTTTTTATGCATAGGCGTTGGAACCGGGGGGGGGGGGCTTGGGGGGTTAGCCCCCCCCCCCCACTTTTAGTTAGACATAACCCCACCCCTTTTTTTTAACTTGTCAAGATTTCTGACAAGTCTAGCCCCCCCCCCCCACTTTCAATTAATTGCTTCCGACGCGGCTTATTAAGTAATAAGGAATCATTCTTTGAATGTTATATATGAGGTGATAATTTCGGTCGGGGCGTGATCAAATCTAATATCATAAAGTCCTTCGGGCTTTATTGGATTTGATTTCGCCCCGACCAAAATTATCACCTCATAATATTCAAAAAATGATTCCTTATATTCCTTAATTACAGCCATAGACTCAGTTACTTAAGACTGTGAGTGCTCTTAACGGCTCTGACCCATAAACATGTTCTCATTTTATATTTGTCCTAAATATATGCTTAATCAATTTTATACTTTTTACAAGAATATATATATAACTGAGTGTTCAGATGTTCAAATATTATGTTATATACATAAATTGTAAGATGCTGTGACAAGGGCAATAACTCTTCCATATTATAGCATTGAAATATCATGCATATTTTATGCATGTGAAATTAATTATATGAATTGATCATATGTAATTGAATTTTATTTATGTATATTTACAGGGTGATTTATTTTTAAATCATATATATAAATCATATACCACAGCGAAACCCTAGGTGTTCGTTATTCATGTTACATTATGTTCATTTTAAAGATTTCTAAGCTTATCTATAACAATTATTGGTTATAGATTTAAAATGTGCCAACTGCTATGAGAACATAAGTTTGATATTTTTCTCAGTTAGATAAACGCACGTTAATACATGTAGTTAGTAACCCCCCCCCCCAAAACAGTTATAACAGTTATATGTGTGAATGTTTATTTTTCTGACACGTCATTACCATCTCTTTGTTATCGAAAAAAGTGCATTACCTTTAAAAAAAAAAATCTAGATCGAGGAGAGTTCTGTAAGATCTGGAAAAGTACGGTTGGGCTAACTGTGCTGGAACCCCACACGTTAGTGGAGTGTGTGTGGACTGGTATCGGACTATATTTGTGCTGGATTTCCGATTGTGTCGATTTTGTGTACAGAATCATATCGGACTGTCCGTGCTGGAATCTCCACACGTTATATTAGGTTGTCATCTCGGAACTCCGAATATCGGTTTCATTGGAATACCATGTACCGTTATAATTTAAACATATTTTATTGAGTAATCAAATGGATTAGGCAACAGGCAAAGCCTATATAAACCCTCTCCAAAATACAAAGTCAAGTAGTGGTGTTATGAAATAATCTATAGAATATAGTATTGCCAGTTTACAGGGTGATACATTATTGATCTTTTTAGTATACAAGACAAGGGATAATTGGATATTAAATAATAAACTTGACATTTGTCATGTATAAATTGTATGTTAATTTGTTGTTTAACATATACAAGAACACATTCATACCTACATTTATAAACCCATCACCTCATTCATTCATACCGACAGACAAACATAAGTATAGAGTTTTCATGATTTCCATGTACCGTTATATTGTCCAACTAAATACAACTTGTTGAACTTTTGTTTCGTTTTGGAGTTTTTATCCGGAGTAAACTTGAGCGAGTGTAACGAATTGAGCTTTCCCCCTGAATTCACCTTATGGATTTTAAGAACTTACACATTACAATTAACAGTTTACAATACAAATCAAATCCAAGATACGTTCGTGAAAGTTGGGTAGTATTTTAGTAAATAGCCAATGCAAGTGATATGCTACCGGGCTAACCGCAACTTCACGGAAACTTCATAAAAAAAACAAAAAAAAACAAACACACCTATATTGGTGAAAACTATGCCAAAGGACCCCTGTTACACATTAAGAAAAACGGGAGAAATTGTTGCATGGATTTTAATTTATACATATATTTTAAAACTAAACTTTAATTGTTAGAGTGATAAAATTATCATGATCAAATTGTTTCAGAATTTTAAAGGAGGTTGGTTGGTCAACGAATCAGCTGCATTTTTCCCGAAAATCTTATAAACAAAAGTCATTTAGGCCACACCAATATAATTTCTTGTTCGTCGCACCCCGCGCGCTCGTATTTAAATAAAACTATACAAATCATATCATAATTTATTTTCCCGCATCCAGGAAATTATGCACTGTTTTATCTTCGCTCTATTTTTCATATTTTTAATAGTTTATACATTGTAATTTATAAATTAGAAACAAGTAGAAAAACTATAACTGTCCGCATAAATTCATTTAATACAATATACCGCCTAAAATGTTGGCTACAAAAAAGATAATAGTTTTATTATTAAATTGCTCGCCCGCTCGTACCTTTTTTCATTGGATGTCCGACGAACAAGAAATTATATTGGTGTGGCCTTAATTGTTGTATAAGAGCCTTGTAATTTAAACATGGACATGAGGAGCAGTCCATTAAAATTTATAGACAGCCACGATCTCTATACAGTATGTGTTACATTAAAAGTTTACAATCAAAGACTTCTAAACGTAATGTGGTAGAGTTAGTTATATGTGGGTTACGTAACCCTTTAGCTCGAGCGGCATAGAGTGCTGGATTTGAATGGCAGAGGACCAGGGTTCAAACCACAGCAGAGGCAAAAATTAACATTAATTGGTTTGATTGGATTTAAGGTGTAATATCCCTCTGCTATTAATTTTACCATGTATTTTTAAAAATATTTCATATTGATTTACATCAAAGTCAATATCAATAGATTCATGAAACAAACTTGAAGTGATGAAGCGCTGCTAGATTTTCGAAAAATTGATAATGTGTCTAATCATGACATGAAGGAAACTACACATAGTGATAAGAAAAAAGTAAAATTTTACCATCGCAGCATGAAATTAAAAATATTAACTATGTATGAAATTGATATATAGTTATATACATTGCCAATTCATATTACAAAACATAAGGAAGCGCTGCTTTTAGTTCAGAATAGCACTTTTTTGTATAGGTTTGTTATAAAAATTGTTTCAATCAGCAAGAGTTATCTTTCTTTATCATACTAGAGTATTGAAGGTTTTACATACATGTTTTACATACAGTACATGATAAATTGCCAAAGTTTCTAATTTTTCAGAAATGGTTTTCTGTTTTTAAAGAAGATGGGTGAATAAGGCGTGTAAACTGCTTATATGAGGATAGATAAGATACTAAAAAATTTAATATAAACAAATCTCATAATTTCTTTCTAAATTTTTGAATACAGTGTATATTTACCATAACATAGATTTATAACCCTTAAATGTGTTAAATATTTGGAATAGGTTTATTTAAACTGGCGTATGCGTATCAAAACCCCCAAATAGTGTCATTTTTAGAACTTCAATGCCTTTTATTTTATAGAGTGGGTCTGAGCTCCATATTTTTGTCATAGTCTATATAAGGTTTAAAGGAAATCAAACCGATTTCAATAAACGAAAACATGGAGTGATGACCCACTATAATTTAATAATGTCATTTTGTATCGCAACAGTTGAACGTTTTATAAAAATAATACAAGTCCGTTAATTCGTGGCTGAAGTCGCATATACAATGTAGCATTTAACAATGGAGTTTGTTGTGACTGAAATGGCTCAGTGGTTAGAACACCAGACATTAGAAAACATTATAGAACTAGGGTTTTTATGTTGTGGGTTCGATACCACCAAAACTTTAGATTTTTTTTATAGTTTGTTAAAATATTCAAAACTGAATATAGTTAGAAATTATGCTTTTGTAAACTTGTATTATAACATTATGAAGTATATTTAGTTAAAAAAAATAAATTTGAATTTTATTTTACGACTTAACCAAATTGGGCATTTGCGCTATCTTGTTCCCCCATCTTCTTTGGATAAGATAATAGTAAATGGATCCATATGTTTTAGAAATGCTAAAAATGTAAATCAGAGCAGTTTGTTATAACACAAAAAGGGGATCAAATGAATGATATTCCAGTAATTGGGATAATCTCAATATAGGGATATATTTTCTTGAATAAAATGTGATACTGTTTTGTTTTTAATGTTGTTGTCCCATATTTGCTCTCTCAGAATAGAAACCCGTATTCAATTTTAAAACATTTGAAATGTTATAAGTTTTAAACGACGATAACTAAGTCTAGAGTTTGCAATTGTCTTGGTCACATATTTCCCTAATTATAATTCATTCACCTTTGTGAACAAGCTATAGAGAGAAAAAAAATTCATCCGAAAATTCTCTGGCCTAAAACATCAAACACGTACTGTTCATGTACTGAACTAGTACATAAAATTTAGTTATATTTAAAAAAAAAAATAATCCATTGAGGGGAACGGGAGGGGTATACATGTAGATATAACTGTAAGGAAAACTAGGTTTTACCAGTTGATCTCTACAGTCTTGGCATTATATGATCTATAAGTTTTTCTTGTACTTTTATGTGTAGGTTAGACATTATAAATTAAGAAACTTCAGAATTCGGATCATATCTAATTTTTAATGAAAATGTCATCGAACATTCTATCTACATGATTTTTCCCCAGAATGCCCGACCGTGAAATCGAGCATGCGTATTCCAGAAAAATGCATTATCATAGTTGCCAATCTAAACATCGCTATAGGCCTTTTCCGTCAAGTCGAGAAGAAAAGGCCGATCGATGTTCCGATTGACATACATGCTAGCGCTCGAGAGCGCTTGCAATACATTGACAAATCAAGGTCTACTATATCATATAAATTTATGTAACTTTAACTTAAAAATTTTGAAATTTCTTTCACCGGGAACAGCGATGTTTCTATATACATGTATATAGATATGATGATAAAGAAACTGCTTTTTATTACTATAGTATTAGCGGTGGTATTCAAATATAGGTATGCCGAATCTTCCCGGGATTAAACATAGATATAGGTCGTAATTTTGCTAGCGTCGGTGTACCTTATATAAAAAACTTTCTTCATGGTTACCTAGTGTTAAACATTTTTTACCTAAGAACGAATTTGTCCGCCATTATTCCGTTTCACCATATCTCAATGCATGAATGGCTATTCGTTCCCATTTCAAAATTTTTAATTCCCGTACATATGTTTTTGTTTTCCCTCGGACTTAAATGTTACACTTTCATTGGTTTAAACATAGCACGTGACTTCCTCACTTTCTCACTTATCTCTATGGAATGAGAGTACCAATGCACCGGATGTTGACATCAGAGAGATTGAGCCGAACAGAAAGAGGTATGGCTTAGATAATTGGCTGAATTAATTGCTGAAAAATGATCATTTTAAAGTAAAATTATCACTGTTTAAATTAAATGATGGAATAAAGAAATACTGCAGAAAGTAAAGAAATAAGAGGGGTTGAAATAGGAGTAGGGTGTCATTTTTGAGACTTGGATTCATTCGCTGCGGATCGCTGTAAGTTGTAAACAAGCTCAATTTTGACTTAAAAACGCCGTGGGACCATATTTTTAGTGATTTTTTATTTTAGAGCTTGGAATGAACTTTCAAATGTGACCAAGAATATGTCTGTAATTAAAATAGCAAACTAGCCAGGTGTGTTTAGGTTAACATTGAGCTCTATGGGAAATGAATTGGTACTCTTTTTCCAAAATGTAGGTTCGGTGAGAATTAATATTAGGCAATATGGCCGTCATTGGCGGACGCTTCGCATTCTCATTTCGACATTTCATGTTATTTAATACAGAAACCGCATATGCCGTAAGTTCTTAAAATATTTGGAGTAGTTGTCCTTGCATTGTTGTCAGGGATGGGGTAATGGTAATTTTGTAATGGTAATTGAGTGTAATTAATTACGAATTTTGATGTAATTGAAAGTAATGTGTAATTGGCCATTTTTTTAATTACATGTAATGGTAATTTAGTTAATTACTTTCAAAAAAGACATGTAATTCAATTTACTTTTCAATTACTTTCAATTACACACTGATGTATAAGCGAATGAGAAAGCTGTCCACTAGTCATTGTCTCCCACACTTCCATTAGTACATATTAAGTATAAAACAAACAAAAAAATACAAACAATAGGATAGGTCATTAAAGGAAGAGTTGTTAAATGCATTTAACTATTATTGTTTGTTCTTATTAAATATACA
Source organism: Magallana ariakensis (assembly GCA_020458035.1). Taxonomy (NCBI): domain Eukaryota; kingdom Metazoa; phylum Mollusca; class Bivalvia; order Ostreida; family Ostreidae; genus Magallana; species Magallana ariakensis. The sequence goes on from CM035811.1 coordinate 64,666,222, forward strand.
TGTTGTTTTGAACATAAACTTTTTCAATAAATGACTATAGTGTTGAGTTTCAGTGTCCAAGAAAAGACTTGTAGACATGATAGGTGTAGGTTAGGGGACATGAATACTAAACACTTAATGGACATTAAATGCAACTGTTAACATCTGTAGGCGCTGTAGCTAAATCATTAGTTTTCCATGACAAAATTTGTACAATGTCATGTCAATTCAATAAATTATGTTTCTCAAATGTAATTTGTAATTTAGTTAATTACATTGGCAAAGTAATTGTAATTTAATTCATTACATTTATATATCCTTGTAATAGTAATGGTATAGTTTAATTGAAGGTTTTATGCAAGTAACTGTAGTTTAATTAATTACTTTTGAATGTAATTGACCCATCCCCGATTGTTGTGTATGGGGCAGAACAAAATGGCAGCGTCTAAATTTGTTCAAATCTCTGCAGAGGAAAGGATGAAAACGTTTAAATTTGAAGAGCAACAAAACATTGTTATTAACATGGGAGAAGCCAAGATTTTTAAAGAGTATTTGAAAGGTGAGATTGATAATTTTGAAGAGTTTAAATGAGTTAATTTGGACGCGATGCTAGGCAACTTGTATATGAGTTTGCGTAAATCATCGCTTTTTGTTAAACGATATTGTCAATTTATAGTCCTCGGTAAAACAAAATACTTATTAGGTTAGTTACTGACTCAGTACTGAAATATATTGGGTTGATCAATCTCATAGACGGCTCGGCTTCGCCTCGTTAACGATGAGATCGATCAACCCACTATATTTCAGTAGTGAGTCAGTAAATAACCTAATAAGTAATAGTATTCTCGGACTCAAGGAAATTTGTTTTGGTTAGTTACATGTACGTACGTTATCTTTATAAGAAGACGCTGTTTTTGACGGCCAAAGAACTTTTAATTAACAATTTTACTATAAAAAGCTTTAAAGTTACACCAATATAGGATATTCAAGTAATATATTTTTATTTGCCATTTTATGACTAATAATGATTTCTTCATCTTCACCTATAATTTACTCCATTAACTTTAACTCTCTACTCTCTTTCTCATTCAAGTCAAGAGCGGCAACGTCTTACATGTAACTCCGTCCAACTACGATCTGATTTAACAAACAATCAAAACATTACCTTGACACTTTCTAGAGTTAACGACTATCAAAAGTTTTTACATAGTACAACTTATGTAAACGAGTCTTGTCCGATCTGCTTAATTCCAACATATATTTGTTTTCTCTTGGACTGAAATGTCACACTTCTATTAATTTTACATAGCACGTGACTGCCTCATATATCTCTATGTTTGTTCGGTGAGAATTAATATTAGGCTATTTAGCCATCATTGGCCGACGCTTTGCCTACTCACTTTGACATTTCATACTATTTAATACAGAAACCGCAAGTTCTTCAAATATTTAGAGTAGT